>OZ001650.1:0-1219433 GCA_963924145.1 Pyrausta purpuralis
AATTTTTTTGTATTTTTTGTTGTATTTTAATCAATTTTAGAATGAAAGTCACTCGTAATATTTATGCGAGTGATTCAAAAAAGAGCTCCAGGTCCATCTGTCTACTGCTTCTCAAAGTTAGTAAACGCGTAATAGTAATATCCTCAGACAAGTGCACTACGGGGCGAATACAATGATATTGTATTAAGAACTAGATCACCGGTGAGAGGCTAAAAGATGGCTCAGCTAAACAACACCTCACTTCAAATTGGGGTCATAATTTTGACGTAGTCTCTTTTTGATGGCGTCAGTGTCTTAATGCCTCAGTGCGCCTTTGAAACTGCAGAAATACCTAACTAAAAAAAAAACACAAAATTGCACTCCGGGAGTGACGGTAGAAGTGAAAACTTGAATATCAACGTTGTGCATTTTTCATTTTTTGAAAGAGTTAGGGAATAATTTTGAATGAATTGCTCTTATTATCAATATAAAAGTACTATCATTTTTGTGATAGAATACAATAATAATAATAATAATAATAATACAATAATAATAATAATAATAATAATAACAATAATAATTATATAATATTTTTATAGAATACAATATTTATTTATTGCGCTATCGTACACAAACATTACAAATTATATTAAATTAGCTTAAAAAGTTTATCTCTCAGAAAAATCAACTTACATCCATAATTTCGCCAACCGTCTTACGGTTTTTCGATCAGCCCACGTGTCCTGACGCGAGTTTCACATTTTTCCTCCATCCCACAAAAGTGCTCAACGCCGCTAAAGAAGTTTTCACTTCAAAAAAAAAACAGTCTGAATATCATATTTTTGTTCAGTAAATTGTATTCAATGATGCCTATCATTCATGATTGAAGGATTTTTAATAAAATTAGAGAGTTTTGTTTCTAAGCCAACCCACGGACTAACATAGTCGATATTCTAAGACAGTGCTAAACATGGAGTAGTTTGGAACTATATTTTTTAATAATAATTTAACGACCGTCACAGTGTGGTGGTTTACGTTCCGGACTTCAAAGATAAGCAGTCGCGGATTCGAATCCCGCCCGCACGACCCTAACAAATATATCTATGGAAATGTATGTTAATATGTCTGTTATATAACTATAAATTACACTTTATTTTTTTATTTTTAAAGTAACAGCGTAGACACTCGCGTGCTCCACACTTCGTTGCAATATCAGTCGCTTTGAAGCAATTACTTCGCAATTGATGTAACCAATTTGTTGCGCTTGCAATTGTCTCATTACGATACGTTAAAACTTTTTAAACATTAGTAATAAATTGATAAAAAAATCATAAATAACTTGTATTTTCATTCGTAGACCATAAAAGAAAACCAAACCATTACAGTGATTCGATCGATCCCGATACATCGGGGCGCAATTAGTAGGCAGTAAGTGGTGGGACCACTTCGGTCTCCATTAAATATTAACGCATTGTGTCGGTCGGCCGACCGCAGTTGTCAAGATATCTGTTGTTGCATCTTTAATGCGCACGATCAGAGGTAAGCTGATTATCGAGCCTATATAGGTATTTCAGGTAGTCGATGCTTAATGTATGATGTTATGTATCACGTTGTGTGTATTGCGATGTTACTTTGGTAGTTAAGCAGCTTTGCTTTTGTAGTAGCAAAATCGTTATCATAACATCTATACTCATATTATAAAGCTGAAGAGTTTGTTTGTTTGTTTGAACGCGTTAATATCAGGAGCTACTGGACCGATTTTAAAATTATTTTTTGCCTATTTGTAAAAGAGACTTTAAGCTTTAAAACATCACGCTGCGACGGAAAGGGAGAGAGCAAACGCGGTCGCAGTCACCGGGAACCGCTAGTAGTACTTATAACAAATTAAAATAAATAAAATTCATGCCTATGATTTCAGATGATGAGTGGTGAAGGTATTTCTTAAAAAAACCGGCTAAGTGCGAGTCGGGCTTGCACACTAAGGGTTCCGTGCCAACTTAAACTGAATTGTTAATATTATTATTTTGTTGACAGCAAAGATAATTTTGTATTTTATAGTATTTGTATGAATAACAAAGTTATGTTTGCGGTTATTGAAAGTGTGCTCTTTCTCAGAAAGCACTAGTTTCAATCTCTCGATCAATTTTCGTTAAAAGTCTTTGTCAATATCTACCCATCAAAAACAATACTTGTCAAAAAAAACAAGTCTCGCAACTCAGTTGTTCTGCGGTAAAAAGTTGTGAGATCCATGAAATACCAAGTCGGTTATTAATTTATTCAGTCTCTACTTAAGCGTCTTTCTGTCTTAATACGTCCAGTCTCTAAGACCACGATCGTGGTCCATAACAATTGAAAATCAATTGTGTCTGGAATTTCCGTACTCGAAGCATTAAGTTGTTACGTAATAATAACAGCATCTTATAGTGATGCATATCAATATTTAAATTCTTTAATGTTTTATGTAAATATATTGAGACTTGGCCATCGCCTGAAACGTACGTACGTTTTTCCGTGATTCATACACCAAACACTACTTATATTCCAAATTTGAAGCTTCTAGGTCTGCTAGAAGTGCCTTAGCATTTTGATGATCGGTGAGTCAGTGAGTGACAAAATTAAGAAATTTGACCTGTTATAATTCTTAAAATACTGGTTCAAATTGAATGAAATTTGAAATATACCGTGTCTTTACAATGCTGCATGGTTACTGAAAATTTCAGTCTTCTAGTTTTATCCACAACGAAGTTATAGGGGGTCGAAAATGGTCTGAATTGCTTCGAGAAAAGGATGGTACGGCCGTGACGCTTTTTTGCTCGACTTGGTGGGGGCACTGCCGTGCCCCCAGATATCACGTATATTTTTCAAAATATACACTCGCTTAGTTTAAAAGTTACATAAGGGGGGGGGGGGGCGACATAGGTTCGGCCAAAAAAATTAACAGGTAAAAGTGGTTAACAGGATATATCTATCTACAATGTTTCAACTGTGTTATACTAATAGTTTCAGTAGCGAGTAGCTGTAAGGTACGGACGGACAGAGAGACAGACTTGACGAAACTATAAGGGTTCCGTTTTTTGACATCCGGCTACAGAACCGTAAAATAGGATTAAGGAATATGAAACCATTTTTATGAACCAAATCGGCTGCTTATTGCATTCATTCCTATTTGAAACTCTGTGAATGTAAAGGAGTCTCTTTGAACCAACAAAGTAAGCACCTATCTACGAGATATTGTTAGTGAACGATACACCAATCCTTTGTAACGTCCAATTTCGCCGTATCAATTCAATTCAAAAATCCAATGTCAATACAATGTGGGCCAGTTCAATTGTTCGAAGGTTCGAGCCAATCAGACCCCGTCAGAAACTTTGTATGGGGCTAGCTGAAAGCCCCCGAAGTTATGTTACCATACAATTATTCAAAACGGTGATTCTATGCTGGTGCAAAGAAAGGCGATGTAAGTTAGATTGAATTTCCATTTGTATAATTGAATTCCGATCCTTTGGCGGGCATGACGAGTCGCGGAGTGTGTAATGGATTAATTAGGAGCTATTATTACAGCGAGTAACTGAATACTGTGTCAGTGAACCGGGAGCCGAGTGTAAAGAACAACCCAGTTTCAAATTCACATTCAATTGATTTAATTAATTGATTGAAAATTTAAAAATCATTTCCGCGATCTAGATGAGTTTTCTCGTACATGATATGATATGAAATTCTTAATTAATAGTAGATTATTTATTAAGGAAGTAAAGTAATGTCTTAAGTTTCGGGCGTCATCTTGAGTTACGAGCTTAACGAAAGGATTTTAATTTTGGATTCCGAGCAAACCGAAGGGGATAATAGATTTACACCTTTTTTCTTTTTTTTTTTCTCTTCGAGGCGGGGCGTGACCATCTTTATTTTCAAATTATGAACTCTTTGGTGCAACCTCGCGCACACTGCCGCGTTCATACGAGTTCGTCTGCCAAATTCAATCTCTTTACACCACATGGGCCTCGATGGATCATCATACAATATTTCGGCCCGTGAGCTGAGATGTGTCATTTTAAGTCAACATTATGTGACGTGTAATCGCACGATTCTGAGCAAGTGAAGCGAAAAATATATTGCTTTACTTTTCTTTTTGAGTTCGAAATAGCCACTTGTTTTAAACATCAGTCGGGACAACATCAAAGTTAATGACAGAAACATGAAGATTTTAGACTAAGAGCCAAGTTAATCCTGACATACGCAAGTGGGTGTAATGGATTTAAATGGTCTTGGCATTCGTAATTCCTGTTAAAAGTTTGTATAGTTTCTTTAGTGATTAGAGTAATTTGGCAGAATTGCTCGGGTCAATCCCTCGACACCCGAGCTAAGTACAAGCGGCATGGAGCCTATTAATTATTACTACTGTGTAAGCACTTCGCAGGGCTTTGACAATTATATCTATTGTAAAAGAGTGCGAGTTATTTTAATTTAATGACAGAATGTTGGATGTCGGTAGGAACTTATGATCGTTTTTTGAAGCCTATTTTTAAAGTTTTAGCGAGCTTACTCAATAGTCAATTAAAATATACGAGCTGACTGACTTTTGAGTTACACTACAGTTTTTTGTTAGTAAATGGCAATATATTTGTATATTTTTACATCTGTTTGTAAAATTATATCAGAAATGACTTTTGAAATCGTCTTTAAGGCGATGTCAATACTTTAATCTTACACGCTATTCGTAGCGCTCGTAGAAAAAGCTACGGTTAAGCAGCCTGGCTACGGCGTCGTAAGCAATCCGTAGCGATCGGTATTAGCGAGAAATCGTATTTAGGGCTTAACAAAATTAACTGCATTCCTCCTGTGTTTCTTTCATTCTGTGGCGATACGGTTGCTAAAATCTTAGCAACTTTTTGTATGAGACCAATATCAAAATCCAAAAAAAGTTGACTTTTTCATACAAACTAGCATCAGCTGACCGGCACTCTAGTCTGGGAAAGTAAAATAATTTTGTTGTTTGTGAATTAGCCCCAAGAAGGAATGCAGTTAATTTTGATAAACCCTACGATACCTAGACGATAGATGTCGTTTACTAACTTGACATATTCGATAAGGAACCAAGTTATTTTTTTTGAATGGCTGCAAACCATTTACATTTATCAAACAGCAAGTCTAAGACAGTTGCAAAAGATGTAGTCGCAAAATATCAAAAAACAAACTGAGTTACTTTTAGCATCAATACAGTCGGGATGCAGGAGATGGTTATTTTCAAATTATGTACTGAATTTTAGCAATTGCATCGATACTTGCGCGTTAGTATCGATGCAGAAGCGCGACTACATCGATGCTAAATTAAAACTGTTCATTGCGTGAGTCGCGATGCTGAGGCGCGTTTTTAAAAAGCCGCAAAGTAGGGGTCTTAATTATGTCACTAATCTGTCAAAGGAAATGAAGAAGCGTAGCGTAGCATAGCATCAGCGTCATTTATCACGGTTCGCACTGTCTCTGTGAGATTAAAACATTGCGTCAGGGTGACGGGTCGCTTGTGATCATTCATTAAACTTCGTTCCGAAGAACGTTTTTAATTTATCGTTCGCTTCATAGTTGTGACATGTTATTATCCTCAACATTATTGGGTTTTGCGTTTGGAATTTGCTTGGCAAAAGTTCCTTGGCGAATTTTATCAGACGTCTTAAATTTTATCACAAAAAAACTATACTAATATTGTAAAGCTAAAGAGTTCGTTTGTTTTATTAAACGCGCTAATCTCAGGAACTACTGGATCGCTTGGAAATATTATTTTTGTGTTGGATAGCTTATTTATCGCAAAAGTAGAACGCTGCGACGGGAGGGCAGGGAGCAAACTCAAAACGCGCGGACGCAGTCGCGGGGGACCGCTACTAATGTATAATTGGCGTCGTTTTGTCACTCACCCAAAATGACAACAAGCAAAGTACTTAAGTTAAGCTTCAAGATACTTTTTTTTTGTAAAATTTCCAGATCCGAAGGCTTTTGTCTTTCCGTAGAACCGTCGACAGGTATGGTAGCTCACTACCTACGCAGAATCCTTTTAGAATAATCTTGAAGCAAAGCTGGACTTATACGTCCTCAGTAGATATGCTTACATGCTTCAAAAAATCAAGCTGTTGTCTACAAGATAGTAAAAACTTTTCAGTTTTGAGTATTACCCAAAATGACGATTAATACTAAAGTGTTGATATAGGGCCTATAGGATTTTGGAGAAAATTTCTCCAAAGGTTATATATCGTTACTACTTTATTTTTTTGTTGAATTTTGTGACACATTATCCTGGTAATGGATTCCAGAATCAGAAAGAAAAAATATTGACTATGGGTATACAGTACATTTTACAAAGTGTACTCTAAGTTGGAATATATCTGATTGAACTAATAAAAAATATATCGCTATGACTTCTCGTTTTCGAGAAATCCTGAGACAAACATACAAACATACACACAAATGACACAAACATAGGTACTATTACGAAATTTTGCACACGAGTCCTGAAGCTATAAAAGATCAACATACTCAATCTTACCCAGTTCTGACCCCATTTTTTGAAGTCGCCAAAATAGAATTAAATATCCAAAAAAATGTAATGAGACTCAAAATATTTGTTTGTAAATTTAACTACTTTAATAGTTTTCATGTCGTCTGTAAATAATGCTGAAGCTAAGACTTCAGGGGCCGTATTTTTGAATCAATTGCGTCCATGTGGCGTACGTTTTGATTCATGTTAATTTTTTTGTATTTTTTGTTGTATTTTAATCAATTTTAGAATGAAAGTCACTCGTAATATTTATGCGAGTGATTCAAAAAAGAGCTCCAGGTCCATCTGTCTACTGCTTCTCAAAGTTAGTAAACGCGTAATAGTAATATCCTCAGACAAGTGCACTACGGGGCGAATACAATGATATTGTATTAAGAACTAGATCACCGGTGAGAGGCTAAAAGATGGCTCAGCTAAACAACACCTCACTTCAAATTGGGGTCATAATTTTGACGTAGTCTCTTTTTGATGGCGTCAGTGTCTTAATGCCTCAGTGCGCCTTTGAAACTGCAGAAATACCTAACTAAAAAAAAAACACAAAATTGCACTCCGGGAGTGACGGTAGAAGTGAAAACTTGAATATCAACGTTGTGCATTTTTCATTTTTTGAAAGAGTTAGGGAATAATTTTGAATGAATTGCTCTTATTATCAATATAAAAGTACTATCATTTTTGTGATAGAATACAATAATAATAATAATAATAATAATACAATAATAATAATAATAATAATAATAACAATAATAATTATATAATATTTTTATAGAATACAATATTTATTTATTGCGCTATCGTACACAAACATTACAAATTATATTAAATTAGCTTAAAAAGTTTATCTCTCAGAAAAATCAACTTACATCCATAATTTCGCCAACCGTCTTACGGTTTTTCGATCAGCCCACGTGTCCTGACGCGAGTTTCACATTTTTCCTCCATCCCACAAAAGTGCTCAACGCCGCTAAAGAAGTTTTCACTTCAAAAAAAAAACAGTCTGAATATCATATTTTTGTTCAGTAAATTGTATTCAATGATGCCTATCATTCATGATTGAAGGATTTTTAATAAAATTAGAGAGTTTTGTTTCTAAGCCAACCCACGGACTAACATAGTCGATATTCTAAGACAGTGCTAAACATGGAGTAGTTTGGAACTATATTTTTTAATAATAATTTAACGACCGTCACAGTGTGGTGGTTTACGTTCCGGACTTCAAAGATAAGCAGTCGCGGATTCGAATCCCGCCCGCACGACCCTAACAAATATATCTATGGAAATGTATGTTAATATGTCTGTTAGTTATTTTAATTTAATGACAGAATGTTGGATGTCGGTAGGAACTTATGATCGTTTTTTGAAGCCTATTTTTAAAGTTTTAGCGAGCTTACTCAATAGTCAATTAAAATATACGAGCTGACTGACTTTTGAGTTACACTACAGTTTTTTGTTAGTAAATGGCAATATATTTGTATATTTTTACATCTGTTTGTAAAATTATATCAGAAATGACTTTTGAAATCGTCTTTAAGGCGATGTCAATACTTTAATCTTACACGCTATTCGTAGCGCTCGTAGAAAAAGCTACGGTTAAGCAGCCTGGCTACGGCGTCGTAAGCAATCCGTAGCGATCGGTATTAGCGAGAAATCGTATTTAGGGCTTAACAAAATTAACTGCATTCCTCCTGTGTTTCTTTCATTCTGTGGCGATACGGTTGCTAAAATCTTAGCAACTTTTTGTATGAGACCAATATCAAAATCCAAAAAAAGTTGACTTTTTCATACAAACTAGCATCAGCTGACCGGCACTCTAGTCTGGGAAAGTAAAATAATTTTCGTTGTTTGTGAATTAGCCCCAAGAAGGAATGCAGTTAATTTTGATAAACCCTACGATACCTAGACGATAGATGTCGTTTACTAACTTGACATATTCGATAAGGAACCAAGTTATTTTTTTTGAATGGCTGCAAACCATTTACATTTATCAAACAGCAAGTCTAAGACAGTTGCAAAAGATGTAGTCGCAAAATATCAAAAAACAAACTGAGTTACTTTTAGCATCAATACAGTCGGGATGCAGGAGATGGTTATTTTCAAATTATGTACTGAATTTTAGCAATTGCATCGATACTTGCGCGTTAGTATCGATGCAGAAGCGCGACTACATCGATGCTAAATTAAAACTGTTCATTGCGTGAGTCGCGATGCTGAGGCGCGTTTTTAAAAAGCCGCAAAGTAGGGGTCTTAATTATGTCACTAATCTGTCAAAGGAAATGAAGAAGCGTAGCGTAGCATAGCATCAGCGTCATTTATCACGGTTCGCACTGTCTCTGTGAGATTAAAACATTGCGTCAGGGTGACGGGTCGCTTGTGATCATTCATTAAACTTCGTTCCGAAGAACGTTTTTAATTTATCGTTCGCTTCATAGTTGTGACATGTTATTATCCTCAACATTATTGGGTTTTGCGTTTGGAATTTGCTTGGCAAAAGTTCCTTGGCGAATTTTATCAGACGTCTTAAATTTTATCACAAAAAAACTATACTAATATTGTAAAGCTAAAGAGTTCGTTTGTTTTATTAAACGCGCTAATCTCAGGAACTACTGGATCGCTTGGAAATATTATTTTTGTGTTGGATAGCTTATTTATCGCAAAAGTAGAACGCTGCGACGGGAGGGCAGGGAGCAAACTCAAAACGCGCGGACGCAGTCGCGGGGGACCGCTACTAATGTATAATTGGCGTCGTTTTGTCACTCACCCAAAATGACAACAAGCAAAGTACTTAAGTTAAGCTTCAAGATACTTTTTTTTTGTAAAATTTCCAGATCCGAAGGCTTTTGTCTTTCCGTAGAACCGTCGACAGGTATGGTAGCTCACTACCTACGCAGAATCCTTTTAGAATAATCTTGAAGCAAAGCTGGACTTATACGTCCTCAGTAGATATGCTTACATGCTTCAAAAAATCAAGCTGTTGTCTACAAGATAGTAAAAACTTTTCAGTTTTGAGTATTACCCAAAATGACGATTAATACTAAAGTGTTGATATAGGGCCTATAGGATTTTGGAGAAAATTTCTCCAAAGGTTATATATCGTTACTACTTTATTTTTTTGTTGAATTTTGTGACACATTATCCTGGTAATGGATTCCAGAATCAGAAAGAAAAAATATTGACTATGGGTATACAGTACATTTTACAAAGTGTACTCTAAGTTGGAATATATCTGATTGAACTAATAAAAAATATATCGCTATGACTTCTCGTTTTCGAGAAATCCTGAGACAAACATACAAACATACACACAAATGACACAAACATAGGTACTATTACGAAATTTTGCACACGAGTCCTGAAGCTATAAAAGATCAACATACTCAATCTTACCCAGTTCTGACCCCATTTTTTGAAGTCGCCAAAATAGAATTAAATATCCAAAAAAATGTAATGAGACTCAAAATATTTGTTTGTAAATTTAACTACTTTAATAGTTTTCATGTCGTCTGTAAATAATGCTGAAGCTAAGACTTCAGGGGCCGTATTTTTGAATCAATTGCGTCCATGTGGCGTACGTTTTGATTCATGTTAATTTTTTTGTATTTTTTGTTGTATTTTAATCAATTTTAGAATGAAAGTCACTCGTAATATTTATGCGAGTGATTCAAAAAAGAGCTCCAGGTCCATCTGTCTACTGCTTCTCAAAGTTAGTAAACGCGTAATAGTAATATCCTCAGACAAGTGCACTACGGGGCGAATACAATGATATTGTATTAAGAACTAGATCACCGGTGAGAGGCTAAAAGATGGCTCAGCTAAACAACACCTCACTTCAAATTGGGGTCATAATTTTGACGTAGTCTCTTTTTGATGGCGTCAGTGTCTTAATGCCTCAGTGCGCCTTTGAAACTGCAGAAATACCTAACTAAAAAAAAAACACAAAATTGCACTCCGGGAGTGACGGTAGAAGTGAAAACTTGAATATCAACGTTGTGCATTTTTCATTTTTTGAAAGAGTTAGGGAATAATTTTGAATGAATTGCTCTTATTATCAATATAAAAGTACTATCATTTTTGTGATAGAATACAATAATAATAATAATAATAATAATACAATAATAATAATAATAATAATAATAACAATAATAATTATATAATATTTTTATAGAATACAATATTTATTTATTGCGCTATCGTACACAAACATTACAAATTATATTAAATTAGCTTAAAAAGTTTATCTCTCAGAAAAATCAACTTACATCCATAATTTCGCCAACCGTCTTACGGTTTTTCGATCAGCCCACGTGTCCTGACGCGAGTTTCACATTTTTCCTCCATCCCACAAAAGTGCTCAACGCCGCTAAAGAAGTTTTCACTTCAAAAAAAAAACAGTCTGAATATCATATTTTTGTTCAGTAAATTGTATTCAATGATGCCTATCATTCATGATTGAAGGATTTTTAATAAAATTAGAGAGTTTTGTTTCTAAGCCAACCCACGGACTAACATAGTCGATATTCTAAGACAGTGCTAAACATGGAGTAGTTTGGAACTATATTTTTTAATAATAATTTAACGACCGTCACAGTGTGGTGGTTTACGTTCCGGACTTCAAAGATAAGCAGTCGCGGATTCGAATCCCGCCCGCACGACCCTAACAAATATATCTATGGAAATGTATGTTAATATGTCTGTTATATAACTATAAATTACACTTTATTTTTTTATTTTTAAAGTAACAGCGTAGACACTCGCGTGCTCCACACTTCGTTGCAATATCAGTCGCTTTGAAGCAATTACTTCGCAATTGATGTAACCAATTTGTTGCGCTTGCAATTGTCTCATTACGATACGTTAAAACTTTTTAAACATTAGTAATAAATTGATAAAAAAAATCATAAATAACTTGTATTTTCATTCGTAGACCATAAAAGAAAACCAAACCATTACAGTGATTCGATCGATCCCGATACATCGGGGCGCAATTAGTAGGCAGTAAGTGGTGGGACCACTTCGGTCTCCATTAAATATTAACGCATTGTGTCGGTCGGCCGACCGCAGTTGTCAAGATATCTGTTGTTGCATCTTTAATGCGCACGATCAGAGGTAAGCTGATTATCGAGCCTATATAGGTATTTCAGGTAGTCGATGCTTAATGTATGATGTTATGTATCACGTTGTGTGTATTGCGATGTTACTTTGGTAGTTAAGCAGCTTTGCTTTTGTAGTAGCAAAATCGTTATCATAACATCTATACTCATATTATAAAGCTGAAGAGTTTGTTTGTTTGTTTGAACGCGTTAATATCAGGAGCTACTGGACCGATTTTAAAATTATTTTTTGCCTATTTGTAAAAGAGACTTTAAGCTTTAAAACATCACGCTGCGACGGAAAGGGAGAGAGCAAACGCGGTCGCAGTCACCGGGAACCGCTAGTAGTACTTATAACAAATTAAAATAAATAAAATTCATGCCTATGATTTCAGATGATGAGTGGTGAAGGTATTTCTTAAAAAAACCGGCTAAGTGCGAGTCGGGCTTGCACACTAAGGGTTCCGTGCCAACTTAAACTGAATTGTTAATATTATTATTTTGTTGACAGCAAAGATAATTTTGTATTTTATAGTATTTGTATGAATAACAAAGTTATGTTTGCGGTTATTGAAAGTGTGCTCTTTCTCAGAAAGCACTAGTTTCAATCTCTCGATCAATTTTCGTTAAAAGTCTTTGTCAATATCTACCCATCAAAAACAATACTTGTCAAAAAAAACAAGTCTCGCAACTCAGTTGTTCTGCGGTAAAAAGTTGTGAGATCCATGAAATACCAAGTCGGTTATTAATTTATTCAGTCTCTACTTAAGCGTCTTTCTGTCTTAATACGTCCAGTCTCTAAGACCACGATCGTGGTCCATAACAATTGAAAATCAATTGTGTCTGGAATTTCCGTACTCGAAGCATTAAGTTGTTACGTAATAATAACAGCATCTTATAGTGATGCATATCAATATTTAAATTCTTTAATGTTTTATGTAAATATATTGAGACTTGGCCATCGCCTGAAACGTACGTACGTTTTTCCGTGATTCATACACCAAACACTACTTATATTCCAAATTTGAAGCTTCTAGGTCTGCTAGAAGTGCCTTAGCATTTTGATGATCGGTGAGTCAGTGAGTGACAAAATTAAGAAATTTGACCTGTTATAATTCTTAAAATACTGGTTCAAATTGAATGAAATTTGAAATATACCGTGTCTTTACAATGCTGCATGGTTACTGAAAATTTCAGTCTTCTAGTTTTATCCACAACGAAGTTATAGGGGGTCGAAAATGGTCTGAATTGCTTCGAGAAAAGGATGGTACGGCCGTGACGCTTTTTTGCTCGACTTGGTGGGGGCACTGCCGTGCCCCCAGATATCACGTATATTTTTCAAAATATACACTCGCTTAGTTTAAAAGTTACATAAGGGGGGGGGGGGGGGGCGACATAGGTTCGGCCAAAAAAATTAACAGGTAAAAGTGGTTAACAGGATATATCTATCTACAATGTTTCAACTGTGTTATACTAATAGTTTCAGTAGCGAGTAGCTGTAAGGTACGGACGGACAGAGAGACAGACTTGACGAAACTATAAGGGTTCCGTTTTTTGACATCCGGCTACAGAACCGTAAAATAGGATTAAGGAATATGAAACCATTTTTATGAACCAAATCGGCTGCTTATTGCATTCATTCCTATTTGAAACTCTGTGAATGTAAAGGAGTCTCTTTGAACCAACAAAGTAAGCACCTATCTACGAGATATTGTTAGTGAACGATACACCAATCCTTTGTAACGTCCAATTTCGCCGTATCAATTCAATTCAAAAATCCAATGTCAATACAATGTGGGCCAGTTCAATTGTTCGAAGGTTCGAGCCAATCAGACCCCGTCAGAAACTTTGTATGGGGCTAGCTGAAAGCCCCCGAAGTTATGTTACCATACAATTATTCAAAACGGTGATTCTATGCTGGTGCAAAGAAAGGCGATGTAAGTTAGATTGAATTTCCATTTGTATAATTGAATTCCGATCCTTTGGCGGGCATGACGAGTCGCGGAGTGTGTAATGGATTAATTAGGAGCTATTATTACAGCGAGTAACTGAATACTGTGTCAGTGAACCGGGAGCCGAGTGTAAAGAACAACCCAGTTTCAAATTCACATTCAATTGATTTAATTAATTGATTGAAAATTTAAAAATCATTTCCGCGATCTAGATGAGTTTTCTCGTACATGATATGATATGAAATTCTTAATTAATAGTAGATTATTTATTAAGAAAGTAAAGTAATGTCTTAAGTTTCGGGCGTCATCTTGAGTTACGAGCTAAACGAAAGGATTTTAATTTTGGATTCCGAGCAAACCGAAGGGGATAATAGATTTACACCTTTTTTTTTTTTTTTTTCTCTTCGAGGCGGGGCGTGACCATCTTTATTTTCAAATTATGAACTCTTTGGTGCAACCTCGCGCACACTGCCGCGTTCATACGAGTTCGTCTGCCAAATTCAATCTCTTTACACCACATGGGCCTCGATGGATCATCATACAATATTTCGGCCCGTGAGCTGAGATGTGTCATTTTAAGTCAACATTATGTGACGTGTAATCGCACGATTCTGAGCAAGTGAAGCGAAAAATATATTGCTTTACTTTTCTTTTTGAGTTCGAAATAGCCACTTGTTTTAAACATCAGTCGGGACAACATCAAAGTTAATGACAGAAACATGAAGATTTTAGACTAAGAGCCAAGTTAATCCTGACATACGCAAGTGGGTGTAATGGATTTAAATGGTCTTGGCATTCGTAATTCCTGTTAAAAGTTTGTATAGTTTCTTTAGTGATTAGAGTAATTTGGCAGAATTGCTCGGGTCAATCCCTCGACACCCGAGCTAAGTACAAGCGGCATGGAGCCTATTAATTATTACTACTGTGTAAGCACTTCGCAGGGCTTTGACAATTATATCTATTGTAAAAGAGTGCGAGTTATTTTAATTTAATGACAGAATGTTGGATGTCGGTAGGAACTTATGATCGTTTTTTGAAGCCTATTTTTAAAGTTTTAGCGAGCTTACTCAATAGTCAATTAAAATATACGAGCTGACTGACTTTTGAGTTACACTACAGTTTTTTGTTAGTAAATGGCAATATATTTGTATATTTTTACATCTGTTTGTAAAATTATATCAGAAATGACTTTTGAAATCGTCTTTAAGGCGATGTCAATACTTTAATCTTACACGCTATTCGTAGCGCTCGTAGAAAAAGCTACGGTTAAGCAGCCTGGCTACGGCGTCGTAAGCAATCCGTAGCGATCGGTATTAGCGAGAAATCGTATTTAGTTTAGTTATGTTTGCGGTTATTGAAAGTGTGCTCTTTCTCAGAAAGCACTAGTTTCAATCTCTCGATCAATTTTCGTTAAAAGTCTTTGTCAATATCTACCCATCAAAAACAATACTTGTCAAAAAAAACAAGTCTCGCAACTCAGTTGTTCTGCGGTAAAAAGTTGTGAGATCCATGAAATACCAAGTCGGTTATTAATTTATTCAGTCTCTACTTAAGCGTCTTTCTGTCTTAATACGTCCAGTCTCTAAGACCACGATCGTGGTCCATAACAATTGAAAATCAATTGTGTCTGGAATTTCCGTACTCGAAGCATTAAGTTGTTACGTAATAATAACAGCATCTTATAGTGATGCATATCAATATTTAAATTCTTTAATGTTTTATGTAAATATATTGAGACTTGGCCATCGCCTGAAACGTACGTACGTTTTTCCGTGATTCATACACCAAACACTACTTATATTCCAAATTTGAAGCTTCTAGGTCTGCTAGAAGTGCCTTAGCATTTTGATGATCGGTGAGTCAGTGAGTGACAAAATTAAGAAATTTGACCTGTTATAATTCTTAAAATACTGGTTCAAATTGAATGAAATTTGAAATATACCGTGTCTTTACAATGCTGCATGGTTACTGAAAATTTCAGTCTTCTAGTTTTATCCACAACGAAGTTATAGGGGGTCGAAAATGGTCTGAATTGCTTCGAGAAAAGGATGGTACGGCCGTGACGCTTTTTTGCTCGACTTGGTGGGGGCACTGCCGTGCCCCCAGATATCACGTATATTTTTCAAAATATACACTCGCTTAGTTTAAAAGTTACATAAGGGGGGGGGGGGGGGGGGCGACATAGGTTCGGCCAAAAAAATTAACAGGTAAAAGTGGTTAACAGGATATATCTATCTACAATGTTTCAACTGTGTTATACTAATAGTTTCAGTAGCGAGTAGCTGTAAGGTACGGACGGACAGAGAGACAGACTTGACGAAACTATAAGGGTTCCGTTTTTTGACATCCGGCTACAGAACCGTAAAATAGGATTAAGGAATATGAAACCATTTTTATGAACCAAATCGGCTGCTTATTGCATTCATTCCTATTTGAAACTCTGTGAATGTAAAGGAGTCTCTTTGAACCAACAAAGTAAGCACCTATCTACGAGATATTGTTAGTGAACGATACACCAATCCTTTGTAACGTCCAATTTCGCCGTATCAATTCAATTCAAAAATCCAATGTCAATACAATGTGGGCCAGTTCAATTGTTCGAAGGTTCGAGCCAATCAGACCCCGTCAGAAACTTTGTATGGGGCTAGCTGAAAGCCCCCGAAGTTATGTTACCATACAATTATTCAAAACGGTGATTCTATGCTGGTGCAAAGAAAGGCGATGTAAGTTAGATTGAATTTCCATTTGTATAATTGAATTCCGATCCTTTGGCGGGCATGACGAGTCGCGGAGTGTGTAATGGATTAATTAGGAGCTATTATTACAGCGAGTAACTGAATACTGTGTCAGTGAACCGGGAGCCGAGTGTAAAGAACAACCCAGTTTCAAATTCACATTCAATTGATTTAATTAATTGATTGAAAATTTAAAAATCATTTCCGCGATCTAGATGAGTTTTCTCGTACATGATATGATATGAAATTCTTAATTAATAGTAGATTATTTATTAAGAAAGTAAAGTAATGTCTTAAGTTTCGGGCGTCATCTTGAATTACGAGCTAAACGAAAGGATTTTAATTTTGGATTCCGAGCAAACCGAAGGGGATAATAGATTTACACCTTTTTTCTTTTTTTTTTCTCTTCGAGGCGGGGCGTGACCATCTTTATTTTCAAATTATGAACTCTTTGGTGCAACCTCGCGCACACTGCCGCGTTCATACGAGTTCGTCTGCCAAATTCAATCTCTTTACACCACATGGGCCTCGATGGATCATCATACAATATTTCGGCCCGTGAGCTGAGATGTGTCATTTTAAGTCAACATTATGTGACGTGTAATCGCACGATTCTGAGCAAGTGAAGCGAAAAATATATTGCTTTACTTTTCTTTTTGAGTTCGAAATAGCCACTTGTTTTAAACATCAGTCGGGACAACATCAAAGTTAATGACAGAAACATGAAGATTTTAGACTAAGAGCCAAGTTAATCCTGACATACGCAAGTGGGTGTAATGGATTTAAATGGTCTTGGCATTCGTAATTCCTGTTAAAAGTTTGTATAGTTTCTTAGTGATTAGAGTAATTTGGCAGAATTGCTCGGGTCAATCCCTCGACACCCGAGCTAAGTACAAGCGGGATGGAGCCTATTAATTATTACTACTGTGTAAGCACTCCGCGGGGCTCCGACAATTATTTCTATTGTAAAAGAGTGTGAGTGTATTTTAGTGATCAAGTTTATAGATATGCATAGTCTGAAGTTAATATTTTTTTATTTTAATCCAATGATGGAATTATGGATGTCGAAAGGAACATATGATCGTCTTTTGAACCCTGTTTTTTATGTTTTATTGAACTTACTCAATAGTCAATTAAAAAATACGAGCAGACTGACTTTAGAGTTAAACTAGGCAGTTTTTTGTTATTAAATGGCAATATGTTTGTATATTTTTACTTCTGTCTGTAAAATTATATCAGAAATATGACCTTTGAAATCGTCTTTAAGGCGACGTCAACACTTTAATCTTACACGCCAGTCGTAGCTCGTAGCGCGCGTAGAATACGCTACGGTTGAGCACCCCGGCTACGGAGTCGTAGGCAATCCGTAGCGATTGGTATTAGCGAGAAAACGTGTGCAGAAACCAAATTAACCGCGTTCCTTCTGGTGGCGGTGGTGATTCGGTTTTTAAAATTTTATCAACTTTTTGTTTGGGACCACTATCATAAATATGTGTACAAAATGTCTATACGCAATCTTTTCTCAATGAGAATAAATAACATAATATCTGTTCAGCTTGAAGTATGGATTGTATTGTATTCATGTATGTTTATGTAGGTTTATTTAAAAAGTATTTATGTAAGTATATGTTATTAGTTCTTAATTACGTTTTTTTTTAAATTTACCCCGCCTCAAGTGATTCTGCCTCACCCAATGGTTGAGTGGTAGAGAATGCTTTAAAGCAAGTCCGCCATTTGTACTTCATTTTGTTTGTGCAATAAGGAATATATAAAAATATCAAAATTTCAAAAAAAAAACATTCAAACTAACATCAGCTGATCGGCACTCATGTCTGGGAAAGTATTTTTGTTTGCTAGTGACTGTTAGGCCCTTTACACACTGCGACTTTTAGCAGCGATGTAGTCGCAAAATGTCAACCTTTACACACTGCGCTACTTTTGGCATCAATACAGTCGCGATGCAGGAGCTGGTAATTGTCAAATTTTGTACTGAATTTTGGCAATTGCATCGATACCGAAGCGCGTTGGCTTCGATGCCAAATTAAATCTGTTCATTGCGTGAGTCGCGATGCTGAAGCGCGTTTTCAAAAAGCCGCAGAGTGTAAGGGGTCTTAATTATATCACTAATCTGTCAAAGGAAATGAAGAAACGTAGCGTAGCGTAGCATCAGCGTCATTTATCACGATTCGCACTGTCTCTGTGAGATTAAAACATTGCGTCAGGGTGATGACGGCTCGCTCGTGATCATTCATTAAACTTCGTTTCGAAGGGCGTTTTTAATTTATTGTTCGCTTCATAGTTGTGACATGTTATTATCCTCAACATTATTGGGTTTTGCGTTTGGAATTTGCTTGGTAAAAGTTCCTTGGCGAATTTTATCAGACGTTTTAAATTTTATCACAAAAAAACTATACTAATATTTTCAAGCTAACGAGTTTGTTTGTCATATTAAACGCGCTAATCTCAGGAACTACTGGACAGCTTGGAAATAATATTTTTGTGTTGGATAGCTTATTTACGCAAAAGTAGAACGCTGCGACGGGAGGGCAGGGAGCAAACTCAAAACGCGCGGACGCAGTCGCGTGGGACCGCTAATAATGTATAATTGGCGCCGTTTTGTCGCTAACCCATTAATACAACAAGCAAAGTATTTAAGTTAAGCTTCAAGACATATTTTTTTTCTTTTAATTCAATTTCCAGATCCGAAGGCTTATGTCTTTTCGTAGAACCTTAGACAGATATGGTAGCTGAGTACCTACGCAGAATCCTTTTAGAATAATCTTGAAGCAAAGCTGGACTTATACGTCCTCAGTAGATATGAAATGAAATGAATATTTTATTTGCCTTTGGAAAAGGGTACATTTTTGAAGGTGTTATAAATATTGCGGTTCAGCTTTTCCAGCTATCATAAATAGCATGCAAATATTATACAATCTTACTAAATTATTGACTATGAATTATAACATATTCTTCACAATGTCTTCATTATATTATTATTTAAGTCATAAGTTTGCTACATCAATTACATGAAAATTATATCACTATTAAATTTATACCATTTTAATAAAAAGTCAATTAAAAATTATAGAATACCTAACCTACGTCATTTTTAAAAACTCATCCACCTTATAAAAACATTGTTCTTGTAACCACTTGAGAAGGACACATTTAAATCTATTTAAGGGCAAATCTTTTATATTTTGGGGTATTTTATTATATATAAGCGTGCACATATAGTAACATTTGTTTTTATATCTTGCACTTTTTGGTATGGCATTTGCAACAAGTCTATTGCCGTTCCTGGTGTTTCGCAAGTAAATCTCTTTTGCTTGCTTGAAATAATACATATTTTGTTTGACATACTTGGCAATTTCAAAAATGTACAGACTTGGAAGGGTTACAATATTTAGCGACAGGAATAATGGACGGCATGGCTCGTCAGGCGCAGTGCCACATATCGCCCTGATGCACTTTTTTGGGCCAGAAAAGCTTTATGAGCATCAGTACTATAACCCCATATAATGAGTCCATAGCGCAAGACGGATTCGACATATGCAAAGTATGCAGTAAGCGCGGTATTTTTAGTGGCATCTTTACCTAATTTGTATAGAGCGTATGAAAATCTATTCATTTTTTTGCAGACATTTTCTATTTGATATTTCCAATTTAATTTTTCGTCTATCCATACCCCTAGGAATTTAGTCATGTTTGTACCTTTAAGTTTATGTCCATCATAATTAATATTCATTGATTGATATAATATATTATTAAAATTTATAAAATAAGTTTTGTCAAGATTTATTAGAAAATTATTATTTTCCAGCCATGCAATTATTGTTTTTACAGTATTATTTATGTCATCAATGTGGTCTTCAAGTGTTTGCTTGCTATCTGTTTTGACTATCACAGATATATCGTCCGCGAACAAGATACATTTGTGTTTAATTACACTTGGAAGATTATTTATATATATCAAAAACAGCAGTGGGCCTAGGACACTTCCCTGTGGGACGCCGTATTTTTTTTTATGGTCTGATTAATATTTTTGTATAACATTTTTGAAGTCAGGTTTACTCACTTCCACAGCTTGTTTTCTATTTTTCAAGAAAGTTTTAATCCAGCTCAAGGCGTTGCCTCTAATACCACAATATTCCAATTTCTCCAGAAGCAAATTATGTGAAACATAATCGAAGGCCTTCGACATGTCGAAAAAAAGAGCAGTTGTGTTGTGTTTTTTATTTAAGCATGTGAGAGTTTCATGTGCCATATTAAAAATGGCATGAGCGGTTGATTTGCCCTTCTGAAAGCCATACTGGTTTTGCTTCAGTATATGATACTTATCAAAAAAAAAGAAATGAGTTTTGTTTGCATAACCTTTTCATACAGTTTTGATAGAATTGGAACCAATTATGCTTACATGCTTCAAAAAATCAAGCTGTTGTCTACGAGATAGTAAAAACTTTTCAATTTTCAGTTTTGAGTATTACCCAAAATGGCGATTAGTACCTAAGTGTTGATTGAGGGCCTTTAGGATTTTGAGGAAGATTTCTCCAAAGATGATATCGATACTCCTTCCGCTTTTTGTTTTATTGTGTGACACAATATCCTGGTAATGGATTCCAAATTCAGAAAGAAAAAATATTGACTACGGGTATACAGTACATTTTACAAAGTAAGTACTCTAAGTAAATATATCTGAACTAAACTTAACTCATAGAATTATCTCGCTATGACTTCTTGTTTTAGAGAAATCCTGAGACAAACATACAAACATATATACAAAAATAGGTAATGACGAAATTTTGCAGACGTGTTAGGAAGCCATAAAAGATCAACATACTCAATCTTACCCAGTTCTGATCACATCACATACATACAGGTAAAATTGATTACCTCTTTTTTAAGTCGCCAAAAAAGAATTAAATATCCAAATAAATGTAATGGGACTCCAAATTATTTTTGTAAATTTTAACATTTTAATAATATTCATGTCGTCTGTAAATAATGCTAAGACTTCAGGGGCCATATTTTTGAATCAATTGCGTCCTTAAGGCGTATGATTCACTATTATTCATGTTAAATTTTCGTTTGGTATTTATAATATCGTGTTATTTTTGTTGTATTTTAATCAATTTTAAAATGAAAGTCACTCGTAAAATTTATGCGAGTGATTCAAAAAGGAGTTCCAGGTCCATCTGTCTACTGCTCCTCAAAGTAAGTAAACGCGTAATAGTTATATCCTCAGACAAGTGCACTGAGGGGCGTAACAAGATAGCTTCGGTATAGCAATTGTTACTAACGTCACGCAGTAAATACTACTATGACACGATATAAATATTAAATATATTTGACACCATCACATACATTGCTCTGATCCCGAAGTAAGTAGCTAATGCACTTGTGTTATGGAAATCAGGCACAACATGGTACCACAACACCCAGACTCGACACAATATAGAAAATTTTGATTTCTACATTGACCCGACCGGGAATCGAACCCGGGACCTTGGACTGGCGACACCTTGAAACCACTACACCACGGAGGTCGTCAAATGAATATAGTATATTAGTTAGTATAATCATGACAGTATTTTGAAAACAAAGGAATAAGTTGCTGACTTTTTTTTTAGCACTGTCAAAAAATTCTGTGACTAGGTACATAAGTATTTGGGGTGTGAAGGGATCTACCTCCTAGTGGTCCACCCCGGGCAACGACATCACCAAACTAATAGTATGTGATGGCGGCTGAACGATCCCATTACCAGCGGTGGTAGACCCCATTAGGGGCCGCCTGGAAGCTACCACCCTCCTACCGGAACCCGGCGCCAAGCAGCTTGCTGTGTTTCATCGGTGCGTGGGAGAGCCAGAGCCTCAGAGGAGAGAGTGTGATTGTCCGTAGTGCTGTGCAAAGCCGGTCTTGATCTCTTAGCAAAACTGTACCAGGTAACTGGTTCTGGAGGGTAGCGGGATCCGAAGAACGGTGCCAGCCGTTGGCCGACCGTGAGTCAGTAGCGCGCTTGCCACGTGCCAAAGGATGCCCCACCAACTCGCGGAAAATCCCGATGTGCTCCATCGTGCCAGTTGGCGACTGGAAGGGAAGATCCGGTGGCCACACTCGGGGGGGTTCGGGCGTCCCCGCAGTCTCCAGATCAGTCCCCCTCAGGGCAGTTGAACTTCAGGGTTTAATTATGAATGTAATGCGCAGTGCCTCGACATCCATATCTTAGACCCACCTCACTCAAAATATATATATATATACATGAAAAAAGCAAAGAAGAAAACAGTAAGACAACGGCTGCACTTCCTCCCACTCAAAGTGCACCTTACCAACATCAGGGGCTTGGATTCAAATCTCGATCCGGTCCACCACCACCTCGAGACCGAGAAGCCACACCTGTTATTTTTAACGGAGACGAAGATAGCGACCCCGTCAGACATGGCGTACCTCAACTACCCGGGCTACTCCCTTGAGCACAGGTTCTTAAAGCAAGCAGCAGATGACATATGTTGCCGCCGTCTCCGATGCTTTGAAAATCCATCATCTGGATTTTGGTGGATAATGGCATGGAGAAGTCTCTTTATGTTGGTGTTTACCGATCGCACAGTGGTGATCAGGAGACGACTCGGCTCTTTGACTACCTTACTGAAACGAGCGACCTAGCGCAACAGAGGTACCCTTCCGCAAAACTAGTTTTTCTGGGGGACTTTAATGCCCATCATAAAGATTGGTTGGTCCCATACCTGAAAACCGATCACGCTGGGTTGGAAGCGCGTAAATTTGCGGTATCTCTTGACCTAACTCAGCTGGTCTGGCAAATCTTTTTGCTGCTCTTTTTGCCAGTATTTCGCGTCTGGAATCTGGTTCCAAGCAACCTACTACTGTACCTCGTTGTGGTTCCACGATGTCCGAGATCAAGATTCGCATTAAAGAGGTCCGAATGGCACTGAGCAGTCTAGACTCAAACAAGGCTAGCGGCCCAGATGGAATACCAGCAAGAGTATTGAAGCACTGTGCGCCTGAGCTGTCTCCTGTTCTGGCACGTTTGTTTCGCCTCTCTTGAAAGACAAAACAATTTCCGAGGGCCTGGAAGCTCGCAAATGTACAGCCAATACCCAAAAAAGGTGACCGTGCTGACCCTGCCAACTATCGACCTATCGCCATTACCTCCATTCTGTCTAAGGTTATGGAGAGGGTCCTGAACAGTAAGCTGCTGACCTACCTCAAAAGAAACGACATCTTAAGTGACCGTCAATATGGTTTTCGCCGAGGACGGTTCACTGGTGATCTTCTTGTATACGTCACGCGCCGTTGGGGCGAAGCCATTGAGAATCATGGGGAAGCATTGGCTATATCCCTTGATATATCGAAGGCCTTTGACAGGGTTTGGCACACCAGTTTACTCAATAAACTTCCTGCTCTTGGCATCCCCACTGACTTCTGTAGTTGGGTATCTGACTTCCTGAGAGAGAGATCGATCAGGGTTGTCATTGATGGCTGCTCTTCTGACCTATGGGCTATAAACGCCGGAGTTCCTCAGGGGTCGGTTCTCTCTGCAACTCTTTTCCTGCTACACATGAACGACCTATTTCAGCCTGGTATCGTATCGTTGGGTACGCAGATGACAGCACGGTTTCAGAGATATACTTGACGGGCGCCGAGACCGGTGGGGATGAAACACGTTTTTTGAGAGAAGCCATGGTAGAACGGACAAATCTGTCCTTAAATCGTGTCTCCCGATGGGGCGACGAGAATCACAAGCGTGCGACAAAAAACACAAGCGTGCTTGTTCACCACCAAGAGGACACCATTTCTCCAGTCTCCAACATTCCGTGGTGCGTTTGTTGCAGTCGGCAACCACCTAGAGCTTCTGGGCATGGAGCTGACTGCTAGTCTCAACTTTGGAGCTAGCATCGAACGAAAAGCTCAGACTGCGGCTAAAAAACTGGGCATCCTCAACAGAGTTAAGCGATACTTCACGCCTGGACAGCTTTTAACACTCTACAAAGCACAAGTCTGGAGTATTGCTGCCATCTCTGGGATGGATCAGCTAAGTACCAACTAGCTGCACTTGAAACGGTGGAAAGCAGAGCTAGAAGGCTCATTGGCGATAAAAATATATGCGCCAAACTCCATAGCCTGGCTCATCGACGCAAAGTTGCCTGTCTGTCGGTCTTTTACAGGCTCTATTTTGGGGAGTGTGCACAGGAACTCCATGAGCTCATTCCTCCATCCCCTTTTTACCACGGCACGTCTAGACGCACCGTGGGCTACCATCCATACCGTGTAGATATTCCATTGTTGCGAACTAAGCGCTTCGCATCATCTTTTATAATGCGCACAGCCAAAGAGTGAAACTCTTTGCCTGCATCGGTGTTTCCAAGAGAATATAACCCGAAAACTTTTAAAAACAGAGTGAACAGGCTTCTTCTGGGTGAGCTCGCTCCATCGTCGACTCTGCCTAAGCCCAATTAGGTGTAGGCTAGAGTCAAGAGCAAACCCATTTAAAAAAAAAACAAACACTAAAGCACAAAAATGATTGCTACATGTTACGTTAATGCATATTTAATCATTTTCTCATTGAAATCTAGTCATAATGATGATAGTGCACCCGCCGCGCTTTTCCAGTCAAACTAATTGCAGACACAAAATAATTGCAATCGCATCGCTATCGCTTTCAAATTGTGCAACGGCCCTGCGTATGTATTACGTGAAGAGCCCGTCAACGCTGGACTAACTTTAGTTATTAACTTATACGTCAGAGACTTAAACGCGCTCTAACATATTTTCGCAATATTTTCCGTGGGAGTTAAGGCTTCCTTATGAAAACATGGAGTAAAATAAAGTCAGTGAAATAGTATTCTGCTCACTATTTACTAAAGTTTGTGGGCTGGTAGGTTTGTAGAGACTAATCACTGGAAAAACGAAGCTAATTTTAGCAATTAAATTCAGTAGTCAATATCTGTGATAGACCAGGATGACAGGTTCAATGGAACTTTTTGATGTTGCAAGCGTGGTACCAATAGGAATGAAACCATTCAATTGTTCACGATTAATTGAACTTGTGATATTAATTTTCAATAATCTGATTTTACTTAAAAGTATTAATGATTATAATAATAAATAAACGTTAAATAAAGCTAAAAATAAACGTAATACACCAAATAGTCGGCGGAGTAGATTGTTGGTAGTTTCCCTCGCGAATAGCAATATTCTTGTATGATTTTACTTATTTTGATTGTTAGAATAAAGTAGTTTACTGTAGTTAAAGTTTGAAAAACCGCTAAATATGGGTGGGGCAATTTTTCTAACCGAACTTCAGATAACTACTTTAGAAGCAATTTAAACGTACTAAATAAACTATAGAACCTGTACTACAATTGTGTTTACCAGATCTTTGATTGGTCTTTTATTTAACGAGTTATGATTTTTCTACCAAAGTGGCGTTAGTGTGCGCGTTAAAAATCCGGGTAGCCCCTTAAGTCAGAAGAAGTAAATATAAATCAGCAAGCACCGTTTGTGCTGATAACAGCAGTTTTCTAAGGAACTCTTACACGATCGCACAATTAGTTGAGTGGATGAAAGATATTTGTCTTTCGCTTCCATACTGTTCCACACACGGCGGGAAACAAATGCTAGTGAAAATGTGAAGACGATAGAAGTAAGAATTATTTACAAGTATTTACTTGTCACCACCAACAACGCGACCTCAAAATAGATACACTATTTGTGTATCTATTTTGAAGTCGCGTTGTTGGTGGTGACAAGTCTAATTCCGCGGAAACGCCGGAACACGACACCTTACGGCCAAAAATCTTCTTGCATATAGGTTGCTATCTTATCAGTCGGAATTCTAGTCACATAGGAATTAAAATTTATATTGCGACTAGACTTCAACTTGATGACCCGCAGAGTAGTATTGGTCTTCTTCTGCACATATTCTACGACGTCCTCAGGCATTGCGGTGTAGTGCAGGCAAGAAACATACCGCAGCGATTATATAAGGTATATACCTTTTGGTGATTTATTACAAAAAAATGTTTTGTATGCGCGACGTACTGAGTAATCAATTTAATTACTAAACAGTAAATAATAATATATAATTATATAACTAAAATATTCTTAGTTCTGACAAAATACAAATAAGACCAAAGTAAAAATCGCTGCCAATTAAGCTTCAATTAGTAATCATCCTATAATCCTCTATAGCTCAATTAGTACGGCAGCACATCAAAAATTAAATGGCAATTATTAAGCATGAATAAATAGAAAGTAACTACTACGTAGCCCAAATATTATATAAAACTTGATACCAAATTACTGCGTAAAATTGTTACCTATTTCATAGATTGCGATCCAATTAAGAGGTATAAATTCACATGAATTATTCACAAACAGGTGATTTGTATGCGGTGGCAGTAATAACTGGGCTCAGCTAAGTTTTTGGAACAGTTATGTTCATGTTAACCAGCCGCAAACCACGTGTGCTAATCGAAATACATGTAAGCTTCATTATTTGTAGAGTTTGGTCGCTCTCGTGCCTACGGAATCAGATCAACTTTACATCTGACAGGTTAGCAGGCATTTGTTTTGTGTTATAGGTATTTGTAGATTCTAATACTTCTTACTGTCCTAATTTGAAAATGTGTCAAGCTTTTATCACAAGAGGTAGAATATTAATGTGGAATGTTCAGGAAGCATCGTAAATTAACTGACTTTAACAATCGTCCTGACCTATTATATGTACTTTTATGTATGTTAAGTTTAACAATTGGTGTTTGCATGCTGCACCAGCTTGCACCAGAAGCACTTTAGACGCGTTTTAAACTTAAACGAGAGTAATACATTAAAGATATTCCCGCGTGTCTTAAATAATGTGTCTACATCGTGAACAAAATGCTTGAATGCGGCAGATGTGCTCATAAATCCCTCAAGACACTCTCAAACGTTTCAAAATAAAAACCTTGATAAGACTCCGACTGACTCACCAAAGTCGACATCAACATCTCAAGCAGCAGAACCGTGTACATGTCGCAGTCGGATTGTATAATCCACCATATTACATTACGGCTAGCCGTTATCAAAAACAGCCCGTTTTGAAATGCGGCGGTTCAACGATTAGCCGGATTGTCATTGCGATGCGTTTTTCAATAAGGCGGGCGGGTTTTTCAATAATGTTTAGCCGCACGCGTCGAACTAATACTTTTGTAGGGTGACCATACTTACAAAATATAACAATGTTTTAAACGAAAATAAATAGTCATAATCTGTTAAAGATTCCATGAAATCCGTGAATTTCTTTCAAAGTATCAAAATACTTCTTCATGGGTGCTACCCGAATAGTATTATTATTCTGGATTATTTTTCGGCAAGATCAAAAATAATCTTCATCGGCCACATTCTTACGATCATATTTTTTAAACCAATTAGTATTATTGGTGTAGGGTTCAGCTGAACACCAGGATCCATAGCCACTTTAGCATTTAGCAGTTTTGATGCGAGTTATAAATTCTACAACTTTGTCAAATGGTTTGATTGTACCTGAATATAGTACATAATAATTCTTAAAATCACTGCAAGGACATATTTTAACACGTTTTCATTATTTAATTCACATATGCACTTTCTTTTTGCGATGACATTGTTGTTTTTAGCCAGTGCCACGAGTGTTAAAAATCTGAACTAAAACCTGTGAAAGAAGCGGCTAATATCTCGCTGTGTTATATTATGGCTAGCCGAAATGAATAACGTATGGCAGCTAATACATTCCGGCGGGTTTATATTCAGCTGCATTTGATCTGACTAATCGTTGATTCGCCATATTACAAAACAGCCCTGTTTTTAATAACGGCTAGCTGTACGAGGTGCTCGTAGCGCAGTGGTACCAGCGCTTTGGTAGTGATACCGAAGTGAAGCAACCTACGGCGCGGTCGTGTTTGGATGGGTGACCATTCCGACGATATAGGTGACGTTCATTTTCGATTCAACCCGCGGACGGAAAGGAGCGACACTCAAAAACAAAACTGTTGATCCAAGTCATGTCCTTCTTATGGACAAGAGTTGCGGAAAAAAAACAATTTTGTCGAAAACCGAACTCGTCCGCTCAGGAGTCAGGACCTGAATTGCGATGCAGTTTTGATAGGTAAGCGGCTCAGCTTTACTGTCAAATTAGCAATCCGTTTTGCCATTTCGTTCATTATATTTATCATATATTATTACAATAAAATAACAAAAATATGAAAAAGAAAAAATAATACTAAGACATGCAACATAACTTAAAATCTACCTATTCTAAAATGAAACCATTTCCTTGCGGCAAGGAGGCTATGATCAGGGCTTGGAAATCGGTTTTCCGGAAAATATACAGGTGGAACTTTTTGAAAACGGTTATGTTCCTTTGAACCGGTTTTTAAACCGGTTTGAAAAAATATGGGTATTTGTCATGAATCGGTTTAACTTTTTGTTCAGGCAGGACAACCACCTGAGCTTTGTTAAGATCTGCGAGCGGTGAGCGCATCTGACGTTTGTTTTTATTTAATAAAACGTATTTTGTTGATATATCCTATCAGATACGTACAGTGGTAATTGTTCGACATATTTTTGTAAATTTTAATTGTATTATTAAACAATATAATGGCCAAGGAAATAATTTTGAAGAATCTGGTAATTAATATAACCTCTTTCGAAGAATATTCGGTCAAAAAACAAGTCGAGTTGCGATCGTCGCAGGTGGCTAGGCATTAACCGGTTTATATAGGTTCACAGTATCGCTCTTATTGGGTTCCGCTCCGGAACGGAATTTTACGATAAAACCGGTTTAACCGTTATAATACCGGTAAATCTTGAACCGGTTTCAAGCCTTGGCTATGATGCCGGCTGCGTTGCCGCGTTGGATAGCTATGCTAATCCTTTAAACAAGGAACCAGCCAGCTTTATTATTGGCTGTTACAGAATTTAATTTTGGCGCAAATGTTATATTACATAAATATTAATTTTCGTACTATTGTAGTATTATTATAATATTATTATTTTGATAATATTCGTTAACACTGAGTCGGAATAGAGGATAAAATTGGATCGCAATACGCCCCCAGTTCCGTTATAAATCTCCAACAGTAATAAAATCTCGCTTAGGGCGTTGTCCGCTGTTTATACTGAACGTTTCGCTTGATATAAATCTTCAGTCATGATTCGGGATCTTGTCCCGCAGTATTTAGAAAGCCTTAACGCTATGGCTCCTATTTTTGAATCACTCGCGTCAAGATGGCGTGTGATATTCATTGATCCATGTCCGATTTTCCAATGAAAATTAGTATAATCCACTCTAGAGTGATTCAAAAATATATCTGAATTTTATGAGTAAGTTCTAACGTCTATATTTATTTTTATTTTTTATATAATTATTTTTATTATAATTTTGCTACACAGATATATTTATATTTCACTCATTCAGCTCTTCATTTTCTTTGCACAAAATACCCCTACCTATAAAACTCATAACTTCTTTACCCAAAGGTTGTCTGGAAGAGATCGCTTATAGCGAATAGACCGCCTAGTTTGTACATTTCCTTAAAATGAATTTGTAAATTAATTTATGTTATGTGCAATAAAGAGTTATATATCTATCTATACAGGGTGTTGTTTTAGTCAGTGACATCAAATTCAGGGATAATAATATAAGTTATGCTTTTTAAAGTTTTCCTAAACATCACACTAAATACATAAAAAATGTTGTCATGCTTCGACTTCGACGAACGTATATTTCAGTCTTAATTGAAATTGAGCCTTTTGGCACGAATCGAAGTAGGTAAGTTCAAGAGTGATGTGTAAGACGTTCTCAAAAAACGCATGCGTTGAATAATTAAAATAATGAAATTTTATCTTGAAGTATTCTTTCATATTATATGAACTGACACTATTTTGGACTGACCATCTATTGTGAAATTAATCATAATTCTTATTTGTAAATTTAACGGAGTAAGCAAGTTGTTCGAGCCGTAACAATTTACCTGACAATTACCTAATACTGTGTTCGCCTTAACCTTTGTGTAACTAGGTACCTAGTTATTTAATTATAGAAATCAAACAATATTTTTTGTTCTTCCAACAAAATTTGTTTTAATAGCTTATGAAAAGCCCATTATTGGCCTTAATATCTGTAAAATTATTTTTGTTAATACTGATGTAAATGGTTTTGATTTTAAAATAATATTTTTTTTTTAATTCTTAGCAAGTTTTATACAAGAAAAACTGTTCACAACATTAAAAAAATGACAAAACGAATGGGAAAACTCGCACCCTTGCGCGTAGCTAGTGTCTATTTACGAAAAACTACGCTAGCTAAGCTACGAAGGGGCTAGCTGGTGTTGGTAGTTTTAACTCTATCGCTGGACCGCACTAAAAATTGATTTTGTGGATTTTCCAATTTCAAAAAAAAAAAAAAAGTTGGCATTAGTATCGCTTGTAAAGCCACCCCTGAGTCTCTCATCGCTGACCAAATAACACTGTATTACGTGGGATTTTTAATTTGTTTTCAAACGAAATTCACGCGCCCTAATCAAGCGAGTGATTAAATAAATTATAGTTTAAAAAAACTAAAAAAACACGCTTTTAAAGCTAACCGAACTAAAAAGTAGAAAATAATTTTTAATTACAAAGAGTTAGAGAATAATTCAATTCAGAGTAAAAAGTGTGGGGTGCTTGATATATTAAATGTTGCACCCCACGCTTTTTACTCTGATTTGAAATATTCTCTAACTGTTTGTAATTAAAAATTATTTTCTACTTTTTAGTTCGGTTAGCTATAAAAGCGTGGTTTTTTAGTTTTTTTAGACTATAATTTATTTTTCATTTTTTAGTTCGATGTTTCAATAAATTATTATTTCAATTAATGTCTTTTTTTTTGTATTTATGACTCTAATTATTTTATGTGACATATTATGTATCGATGTTATCTTTCCAATTTGTAATGTGTTTACACTGACATTCGAATAATTATTTTTAATTTGTTTGAATTTAATGATTTAATGTAGTTATAGTCACTTTGTTAAAACAAAAAATATGTATTTGCATGCTATTCATAGATGGCTGGAAAAGCTGAACTAAATGAAATAATAACAAACTAAATGTACCCTTTTCCAAACGCAAATAAACATTCATTTCATTTCATTTGCGGACATGCGATATGCGATAGCTCTATCTTTCTTACTCCCTTACAGAGGATCCACGAAAGAATTTATTAATCCTGGCGGTCCTTATAAGGATTTTGAGAAACTGTTATTTAATTATTGCATTGTCATCGGTCCTTGATACGTGTGCAAAGTTTCAAATTAATCAGACTTCTGGAAATCGGTCAAATTTATGCTCAAAGATTCCATTACATACATGCATACATACATACAACCCAAGCTAATAAAAAAGCGTGGTAATATTGAACAATGTGTCACAATTTAAAATGAAAATAACATTTTCATTGGCTTTCAGCAAGTGGCATAGGCTAAATAACATGCTCATTAATCTAAATATTTTTTTTTATCCTGATGATCCTAGTCAGGACTTTAATAAAAAGTTATGAGATTATTGTATTGTCATCGGTCCTTGACCCCTGTGCAAAAAATCAAGTTTATTTATTTTTATTTTATTTTTATTTATTTAAGAAACCATACAGCGTTACATAATATATGCTTAGTCAAGGTAATAACAAAAGGTAAAGCCAATTACCAGGTTTCCTTAGACAAACTAATAGTGAGTACGCAGCTAAATCACTAAGGTGAGATAAGATAAGAACCGCTTCCCAGACAAACATTGTGTAAAATAGGTAAATATAACTTAAGATGTGATTTTTGCTTTAATGGGATTTCACTATGCAAACCAAACTTATAAAATAGAGAAATTGCACTTGATAAGAAAATAAGAAATAAAGTTAAGTCAACAAGCTAAGAATTGTCACTGTCAATCCTATTAAGATCTTTCAGAATATTAAGTACACGAGTTCTAAAAATAGACTTGGAGCTAGAAAACATGTCGATTTCACTTAAAAAGTCGTTATAAAACTGAGCAATTCTTGAGATAGGAGCATTGCGAGCATATTTGGTGGCCGATAATGGTACCCCAAGAAGAGGAATGTGGCGCGTGCGGCGCGCTGGAGTGCGGTACGCCACACGAGCCACAAGTTCCGGACAGTCGACAAGTCGGCAAGTTAATCAGACTTCTAGAAGTAGGTGAAAATGAAGTTCAAAGATTCCGTTACATACATACATACATACATACATACATACAGGTCAAGCTAATAAAAGCGTGTTAAAAATAGAGCCCCAAGACAAGGGAATGAAGGAAGGTTATGCCTGCTGAACTCAACATTCCGTCGATAGGTTTCCGTGACAAAAGGAAGGTTACGTAAGGCGGATTTTTCGATTTACTGGCATAAGGAACGGTAGCATACACAGCAAACGCTATTTATAACCATTTTCATGAAAACATCGAAAAGAGAATATTTTTATCTTGTTTTTAATGATAAACAAGCTCTCAGTATTTTTACACTACGTAATATATAAAAGATGATAATAAGCAAAAAGGTTTTTAAGTAACGTTTCTTTGCTGCATCTAGCTACAATTTTTAATTTATAAAATTAATTTTAGTAAGAGGATGGAGATAAGTTTATTTTCAACATAAAAGTTTAATTAAATTATTATTTCTGGTTTGTTTAAAGCTGGTGAAAGTTAATAGAAATACATAGTTGTTAAGAGTTAATATTAAGAGTGGTAATGTTACTATCCACACTACACGAGTTGAGTATTGGTAATTTCTACTTAATTATAAGGCGAAAATTACGTTGCGTACGTGCGTTTGCTGCAAAATAGTTTAGGAGACACATAAGATAGTTTTCAGGGTTCTGTAGCCGAATGGCACAAATGGACCCCTATAGTATCGTCAAGTCTGTCTGTCTGTGTGACTGTCAGTATATCACAGCCACCTTATTCTGAACCTATTCGCAATACATATACGAAACTTGGTAGGTAGGTGAATCTTGATAACCGCTTTACGATGCTCATACAAATAATAAAATAAAATGACATTTGAGGGGGGTCCCATACATGGAAGTAAAATATTTAAAAAAAATGCTTTAACCTATGCATGTCTATGGACAGGTCTTTTGAAATAACATCGAGGTTCCTACAACCATTATTTCTGAAAGTTTAAAATATGGGAGATAGACGCTTCCAAAGTGGTAAATTGGGCGTCCCCACTCTAACCTTTGAACGAAGCAAGACGAAGCAAGTGTCAATATTGAAAAACATGCACAATGTAGTGCTTTACAAATACTTTTGACTAAAATTTGTTTGAATGAGATCGAACTAGTGGTTTTTGAGATAAAGCAAATTTTCAACAAACGCAAATATAACTTTGTCTTTCATAGAAATACGATGAAAAACAAAGTTATTTTTGCTGTCAACAAAATATTGTGGTACTTTGGCTACATGGAAGTAAGTGAAAACCTAATTTAGTTTAAGTTGGCACTGAGGATCCTCCTCAGTGCGCGAGTTCATATATATGTTCAACAGCATATAAATACGAAACTAAATGTCATGACTCAACTACCCAAGAAATTTTCGATATATTGACCGCCATAAATAAAATCAGAAGTAAATTTGTTGCTTGTAATAATTTGCTTGACAAAGTAATGTTTGTGCTTACGCACCTAGGCTACTGTGTGTAGTGCTAGTTGTCTTAAATTGCTTTGCTGGAACGCCGACGGCATCCGTAAAAAAATCACTGAGTTGCTTGATTTGGTGAACGAGTTAGGTGTCGATATTGTCGCAATTAGTAAGACCAGACTATCTGAAAAAAATCTCTCTCAACACCGGGGTTCGTAATTTACAGGCAGGATAAACACGATGGGCATCGTGGCCAGGGTGTGGCTATACTCTTGAGGGAAAATGTTGATCATTGTCCCATAGCGATACCTCCTACGCATCATCTTGAAGCTGTAGGAGTAAAACTATCAATTTCGGGCTCTGATCATATAATCTTTTCAACGTATCAGTCTCCAAACCTTCCCCTAGCAAAGGCATGTTTGATGCCAAGCAGGACAGGCATACGTGATAATGGGGCGAACCAGTGTCGATTAGATGCGTAGCTTGGTTGAAGGGCTTAAAGAACTTCTGCGATTTAAGATAGGATGCAGTCCAATCAAGGTAGTTGCTCCTTTTATTTTTGCTAGCTTTATGTGGCTGGTCCATTTGAGCTTTTTGTCAAATGTGGCACCTAGATATTAGAATGGAATAAAAACCAATCTGTAATGTTTTTAAAGGTTTTTGGCGCTTCTTGGAAAACATAATTGCTTCGGTTTTAGCATCATTTAACTTTAATCTCCACTTTTTACAATAAGTTCTTAAAAGATCTAACGATAGCTGCAGCCTATCAACAATGAGCTCCTTGTAAGAGGCAGAAGAAAAAGATGCTGTGTCATCCGCAAAGCATGCCAATTCTGTGCGCGGTTGTTTAGGAATATCATGAACGTATAAAAGGAACAGGTATGGGCCCAATATGGACCCCTGCGGAACTCAAAGGTGGTCAAAGCAGTAAGGAAAAGAATTCGCAGAAATCCTGTCCGAAAGCAAAAGATTTTATCTCGGGAGATGAAGATAGCACCCAGAACCATGTCGCGTATTTTAAAAGATGACTTAGGACTTGCAGCCTATAAGAGACGCACTGGTCATCTTTAACTGATAATTTTAAAAAGAATAGGGTGGTAATTTTTTTAAATTACTGATGAGAAAGTCTTTACAATTGAGCAACATTTTAACAAATAAAATGACAGTATTTATGCTCAAACCTCTTAGGAAGCTTCCCAATTTATACATACAAAAGGAAGGTAATTGCCCGGAGTGCATTCAGCCGGGCACGCTATCTTTTTACGGCTATACGTCCCGACAGCACCTTAAATCATTTCTCGTTTTCTGGCGGAAAGGCCTTCCTGTGTGTTTAGGAGTTGTACCAATTACAAATTTACCAATTACCAACTGTTGGAGACAAGAAAAACGTGTCATTTCATTCATAAGGATATTTTTTTTTTTATTTAAAAGCTTGAAAATATAAAACACTTATTGAGTCTTTACCATAATTCGGCAATGGCTGACATTTGGCTAAAGAGCGAGACGTCACGCGCTCGCGCCAATGAGCAATTTATAGCAATCAGTACGTAACGAATGTTATATATTTACCTCTTTTTATCAACAGGTTTGCCCCATCATTTGTCTCTATTAGCGCTTAGTGTCGTAATTCACATATTCGTATTCTTGCGCCACTCGAAAAAGCTTTAATGATTGTGTATAACCTGTCAATCCTTTTGAACGTCATTGGGCAACACCGTACTCCACAAACATCCCCGAAGCGCTGCAGTGCCGGGGCAGCCCCAACAACATCCTTAACGCATTATTATACTGTACACGAAGGGCTTCAAACTGCTTCCGCGTATACTTTACCTTCAGACTGCACATATAAAATGACGTACAAAATGCGCCAAACAAATAATTTTTACGTCCTTTGTGCAACGAACAAATCTCCTCTCCAGGCTATCATGCTCGCTCTAACAGCCAAGGCCCTTCGCTCCCTCTCCATAAAATAATAATAGCAATAATCAATTGTAATAAATAAATGCAGTAAGTAACATTGCGCGGGCTTATACCACAATAATCCATCTAAAGTCAAACACGATCTATCTGACAGCTTCTGTGTTGTCCATACTCTTGTGTTGTTTACCATGGTAACATCATAATCGATTATTCGTCTAACACTAATAACGAGTAAACTCATTTGTTTTTGTCTAAGTCAACTGTTTCAGACGAGAAAACGACCCCTTTATAAATCGCGAATATCGTACCAGCTGTTTGCCAGTACGATGTGAAAGTAAAGAGCTTCATAGCGTTCCTAAGTGACTGCTTTTTCAGTTTTAATATAGCTGTAGAAGCTATAGAAACCTAAATGAAATTACTTGTAGATTAGAATATCCTTAATAAAACATATTTTGTACAATTTAAAACTTAGCAATTATGTTTGACAAACTGTATGTACTGTACTGTACTGTAACTGTATTTACGCGAAAAAAAAAATCTGTCACAACCCTTATTCGTGCACACAAAGTAGTCGTAAGAGTTTAGTTACTCATTAGCCACATAAAAAAGAATGAAATACAGTTCACAGTAACTTAGTTGCTGTTATAATTTACTTGCATAATAAAGATAGGCAGGTCCATTTTTTGGTTGTAATTTTTTTTCTGCTCTGCTCCTGGACCCCCGTTTGAGAGAGCTGTCATCATCTTATATTTTTTAATTCGTCACATATACCTTTGAAGTACATATTAGCTTTTCTAAAAACATTATCCCACGCTTATGACCTCCCGTACATTTTCTTTAAACCCGACATGGACCGGGGAAAAGGCGGGCAAATTTCTCTTAAGTTAATTTGTAACGTGAAAAGCGAAGGGAAATCTCTTTCACCTTTTATTTATTGCCCCCCGGGACCCACGCGGATCGGGTGACCCGGATCTTATTAGATTCTCCAATCAAACTCACGACTGTTTTTTTAAATAACAAAAACGACAGTGATTTGGGTAATCTACCTAAAAGTATTCTGATTTAAATAACTTAACAAGTTTGGTGCCTAACAACGTTTTTTACTGATATGCACTCTGATATTTGAATGATGTTACGTAGTTTTGCGCGGGAAACTGAAAGGGAAGGATGGACTTTTCTTTGCGTTAGTAATTGTTTTTTTCGGGTCAATTATTGTGATTATAATAAATATGCTTTGGACATTCTCACACATCGCCATCTAGTCCCAAAGTAAGCTACTTAAAGCTTGTGTTATGGGTGCCAGACAACGGATGTAATACTTAAATACTTTTTGTTTGTAAATATATACATGATATACATAGAAAACACCCAGACCAATACAAACAGACATGTTCATGCACACAAGTGTTTATATTGTGCGGGGATCGAACCCGCAACCCGCTGCGTAGTAGGCGATTTCTCGACCACTACACCAGACGGATCGTCAAATTGAGTGGGTGGAGGTGAAGATTGTGTGGTGGAATTGTCATGATAATTTGTGCTTTTGAAAAAAAAAACAATACAATTAAAGTGGGGAATTAAGAGAAGCGATCTGATCGCACCGTCTTACCCGGATCGCGGTTCCATCTTTGTTGAGCATGGAAATGCGAATCACCTCGCATTTTGACAACGAGTAAGGTTAAGATAGGCTAGTTTAGTGTTAGTTTAAGTTATACGTGTTTAAACATGATAAATCACTAAAGAATTGTCTGTATGGCGAGTAGAGCCAAAGGCGTTAAACTTGTATATAAATAAAGATGATGATCTTACTGCTAGAAAGGTTATTCCGTAAAGCGTAGACAGAGTATTGAATCTCAAAAGAGTAACTCCAAAAATCTCTTGTACTCCACAATGGACGATTGAGAAATAAAGGCGTTACAAAACGTTCCGAAATTAAATGACCGTTCCGCTCTTCCGTGTTCCATGCAAATTTTTGTTTACCGCGTTAAAGTCGACGGGAATATAATTTCACAGGAACGCTTTATCCTGCCCGTCTCCTCCGTTTCCCGCCCAATTTCCCGATATTAAATTTATTACGTGCACCGTTGAAAAAGTCAAACGGGCCTTAATAATGCTTGGGGATTTTCTTTTAGTTATTCAAAGCGTAATATTTTATTATTCTCAATTTGTCAGTTTCAAACAAATTATATTAGGACAGAACGTTGAATTATTATTTAAGGTTATTAAACCCAAATTGTCAAAATTTTATTTTTAGAAAGGTATGAAAATTCGAAATCCATTTCGAGACAGACAGATTTTCTGCGTGGTATTTTTGAAAGTAAATGAAAAAGACTGAAATGAGCACGGGTGTATGCATTTTACAGGTGACGCCTTTGCTATGAAATCTAACCCAGAAAAATATTTAATCGAGCTGTCAGCTGTCACTTTGACATTTAGTGTTGTTGTTGCTTTCGGTGTTTTATTAAAAATCATCGATAAATTTCATTACTGTAGGTACTTGGAAGTTGGTTAAAATAGGTTTATTATACAATCAATTGTTTTATTAGGTTAACAGATAAGAAATAATCATCATCATTCGTCTTTCAAAATATGAATGATATTTTTAGTAATGAGACGATTTTTTGACATTATAATAGTCTGATATCTACGGATACATTAATAACATATTCTAAAACAAGATTAAAATAAACTCATATTAATTTAGTTTGTCTGATGAATAAAGTTTTACTTTAGAGTGGAAAGAAAAGCATATGGGTACCCGAACGTTTCCTTTAATAATAGTATCTTGAGTAGTAAACACAATTTCTCCTCTAATTAAAAACGGCAATAACATTTTAATTATGGTTCATTACGCAAAGCATTTCAACATCACAATACGTGCGCCAACTTCCGTGAAGTATTTCCGAGTCAATAGAAATATGTCGAGCATCTCTTAATGGCGCATCTGCGATATTTTATTTTAATTTTTTCCTCGTACTGCGAAACCTCATTTGGCCGCGCTCAGCGCCGCGCCGCGCGGGTGTAATGCGCTGACGGTTATTGCATTTCTGATGCACACCACGTAAATGAGAGAGGATTTTTTTGAGTGCACAGCCGAGATACAAGAGAGTTGGCGGTAAACTGGTTAACTGAAATATGTTTGTAAAAAGTTGACACACGGAAATTTGACTGTAAAGTTTTGCGTGTATTTCCAACGAGTTGGTATTAAGTAATATCAATGTACTCGTATTTTTTGAATTCGTTAACGGTGGTTACCTATACCTATCACATTTTGAGTTCTTGTGATAAAAAACATGAGGCTGGAGTTTATTCAGAAGAGTTTTCTCCTCAATATTCTTTTCATTTTATACTACATTTATTTCTGTTTTGTTCTTGACTGGCCAATATCAAAATCAAACAGGTCTATTTTTAGGATAAATGATGCAATGGCGTATTGTTTAAATTCTTTGTAAAGTTAAATTGTCTGTTTATTATACTCGGGTTTCTGCGATCATTTGTCAAGTAATAAACATGTTTTTTATTTCAAAGCCGTTCGGTATAATGAAGAATATGTCCATATTAGTACAGTCGCTATTACATTAGACTACCGAGATTAAACATTTGGTAGAAGAATACGTTATTCCAGTGGTTCACAATCTTTTATTGGTGACAGAACCCTTTTGATATACTAGGTGGGGCCCTGCAATAAAACCTGCAATAAATAGACTTTAAAAAGTTTCACCTTTTATTATCTTTATTAAAAAGCAAAAAAGTACCTGTCCTGCCATGTATCTTTTACTTATGACTTACTCACATAACAAGTATAATAATAGGAAATATTGAAAAACACAAGTAGGTGACAGCGGTGGCGTCATAGTAATATGATGCACCGCATCAAAACGGTCGAACAGAGAGGGAGGTGTTTTTTTTTTATCTAAATTCTTACGAACCCTTACATGGGTATCGCGGCACCTCACTTTGAGTATCGCTGCTTTATTCTATCTATTGATTATGACGCAATTAGTATTGTAACGCTCTATAGTTTTTGTATATTTTAAAATATATAGGCTAAATTTTATAATTTAAAGTGGTAGGCTTATTGAGAGCACCATATCGAAATTGGTACGCAAATGACTTTTGTCGTTCGTTTCGTTTACGGATTTGCAATATTTGACATGTAAGCCTAACGACTCTAAAACTGAGTTTCGACAAATGGTTTTCCGATACTACTTTACTGCGACACTACGCTACTCCGACTATACGCTAATACGACAATATGTGTTTCCGACATGACTTTTATCCGACACTATGCTGCTCTGACGGTACTGTAAATCGACATGATTTTACTCAGACACCATGATACACCGACAATATGCTATATCGACATTACTTTACTCAGAAAATCTAAGATGACATATTGGATAAAACTGAATACTGAAATAAAATGAAAATGTTAATATTAAAATGCCTAACTAGGTAAAATATGTTATCAGTATTAACAAAAAAATATATCTTTATGATTAATGAAAAAACACAGGTAAATTAGAAAACAAAACAATTATTACTACTTTTTTTTTTATTATTACGCTATTACTACGATATTAAAAGGCTATTTCTAGTATGGACCGTCTTTCACAAATAATACAGCAATGCAACTACGCTATTCCATCCACAAGCGCTCCTTTCGATGAAACTTACCCTACCGATCGTGTGCAATTCACCCAAAGATTGCTTCAGGCGCGGTCGAATAAGATATCAGAATTGCGGCAATGCTGTTCGATTCCTGAATAATGCAGCGATGAATAGGTAAGTGAGGCAGAGGTAAGTATCGTCGCATCTAGAGTTCATATTCGAATGGAAATTTGCTACTTATTGGGATCAGGGTTGTCATGGTGACGACTTCACTCTACTTTACCTGCGAATAATATAAGAGTAAACAGCTTAGGTGAACTTGCACACGATGATTTTACCCAGGATTACGATAACTCTGGTTTAAAACTTCATTTTGTCTCTGTCAACGTAAAATAAACTGACCAAGACAGAAAAAAGATTTAATCCAGGATTAGCGCAAGTGGACTTTAGATAGTTAAGCATCTCTGCTTTTAAATAAGCCAATCGTATTGCAATTTCAAGTTATATTGATGATATATTTGTAGTATTATTATATTGGTTTTGACACCGTTTCAGTCCCTATTCTATTAAGTAAATTAGATAAAATGGGTATTCGCGGCCTAGCTCTGCAATGGTTCAAAAGCTACCTGACACACCGATCTCAAAGAGTCAAATTAGATACCTTCACCAGCCATTCATTACCTTATAGTTTTGGAGTTCCCCAGGGTAGGATCCTGAGGCCTATCTTGTTTCTTGCATACATTAATGATATCACCCTGCTTGACCTTCAAAACGCAGAAATCATTTGCTATGCTGACGATACCGCTATCATACTCCGAGGTACCTCTTGGAAATGTGTCCACCACTATGCAGAAAAAGGCATGTCTGCTATTAGTCATTGGTTAAATAATAACTTGCTTACATTAAACACCAACAAAACATCATTTTTATCATTTTATAAAACCGCTGCATCTAGACCTAATTCTGCAAACCATCTGAAAATTCACAATAATTTTTGCCCAGTTATCCAGCAAATTCCTAACGTTAATACTGATCAGATTTGTCTATGTAAAACTATTGACAAAAGTTCTCAGGTCAAATACCTTGGCATAATTCTTGACGAAAACCTAAACTTTAAAAAACACATTGATTTAGTCTCTACTCGAGTTAGGAAAATAGCTGGTATCATGAGACTTCTGAGATCCTCCGCTAACATTAATCTCGTCAAAAAAATTTATATTACTCTCTGTCAGTCCATAACCACATACTGCATTACGTCATGGGGTGGTACGGCAGCTAAAACCCTACTTCAACTTGAAAGAGCCCAGCGTTCTGTTCTTAAAGTAATGTTGAATAAAAACCGCCTTTATCCGACCGATGCCTTGTACCGCGAAAGTAATATGCTTAGTGTCCGGCAGCTGTTTATACTGAATATGTGTTTATCTGCTCACAAAATCATGTTACATTTGGAAAACCGAGAGGAAGTTATCAAAAAAAGGCTTTAAAAACTACCAGTCCCCTTCACTAAAACTTCCTTCTCCCACCGTTTCAACGCGGTTCTATGTCCATTTCTGTACAATAAGGCAGCAATAGTCTGTGACCTAAAAAAATGCACAACTCGTGACGCTAAACGCAAAATCTCTCTCTGGCTTAAATCTTTTGATTATACAAATTCTGAGCTGTTAATACAAATTTTAAAATAAGTAAACTAATTCATGTATGCGCATGCACACTCACCCATACACACACACCCTCTCTCTTTCTCTCTCACGCACACATACACACACACACACACACACACACACACACACACACACACACACACACACACACACACACACACACAAACTCATACACATATTTACAATCACTCGCAGTCAAACATACGCCCACTCACACACTAACATACAGACAAACTCACGCACGCGCAACTGCTCTCGTCTTTGAACTCTCTTAATTGGCCCTCACGTGACAGGTTCGCCTAGAGTGGGGACCAATGTTAAACACGCACTCATTCACACTCCTTTTTTTCTAGTTAGATGATTTTAAGATTAGGATAATTTATCTCCTTACATTACTTCTTTTTTTTTTTTTTTTTTTTTTATTAAAACACAAAACAGTTTACAGTTGAGGAGAAACAAATTTTATACATAAATGAGTATTATGCTAAACTGTAAGCCAAAACATGTGCTTCAGGAATGTAAATAATGAGTTACATCGTTTCGCAAATTCAACTCTTACTATTATTACCTTATAACTCTAACTATGTATTATTATTACCCACGAATTTGTGAGGATAGAATATTGCTACTTTACAAACTGCTACTTTTAACTTAACAAAAAGTATACAAAATTATTTAAACGTTATGGTATTACAGCTTATTCATACAAATATAGCTATGTGCTGTGTTTTGAAAAATATTATAAAATATGTATAAAAATAGGGTGTTGTCGCGGGAAACTATTCAAATACTTAATACATTTAAACAAGTATAACAATATAGAGCATAAAACAAACTGCCACGAAGTCTCGCGCATACGAGAGACTAGTTTATTTTAAAACATCACGTACAAATCTAAAGAAGACACTCTGACTAGATCCCATGATATCGATACTCGGATAGTCATGCGATAAATCATTGTAGAGGCGACACATCCTTACTGTCGGGTTGTAGTACGAGGTGTTGTTGCGATACACCTGGAGTGAGAATAGCTTAGGCCTGCGATCACGGGCTCTGTAATGCGTGTTTATACATATAGATGCAAGTAAGGACGGAGAGTCAATCGCAGAGTGTAAGATTTTATGCAGGTATATTAGCTCGAACCGCTTACGTCTCACTTCCAGGCTAACCATGTTAATTTTTTTTTTTTCTAGCCTATCCTCGTAGGAAACCAATTTGCGATAAAAACCGTGACGAAAAGAGAGATATCTGAGAAATCTTTTTTGGACGTCCTCAATTCGGTCAGTATGTACGGCATAAAACGGAGACCAGATAACTGCACCGTATTCCAGAACAGTACGGATTAGAGAGTTATAAAGATATACCACACTTTTAGGGTTTTTAAGTTGTTTAGTGTTGCGTAAGACAAAACCCAGCATTTTACCACCTCGGGCATGAACTTTATTGTAGTGCTCGTGAAAAGTCAGTTTATCATCAAAAATTACGCCTAAATCCTTAGCTTGATTCTGTCGTTTAAGTTTGTGACCATTAAGAGTATATTCGAAATGAATTTTATTTGTAACTTCTATTGTAATCTTCACTTTCTTTTATTTAAGAGTGTAAATTTTATTTTTGAAATAAATGCATTATTATTACCTTATTATTGATATTACAGTTTTCACTGAGTGGGAATTGATCTGCCTGGAAATTGAACAGATTAAACAATATCGCTATATGCCTCCATAAGTAAGCATACAATAAATATATGTATATAAAGATTGCAGGCTGATGTTGTTTTTGCCTAATTGCAGACGATTCCCTCAGTTAACATAGTTCGAAATAGGCTAGAATTGGAAGAAAGGTATCATGCTTGGCGGTGGCAGTTAGCTTCAGTTAACCTGAACATGGAGATAGTGTCACACTGGAGAAACGCCTGGTTTATATGGTGTAGGCTTTATTGTTAAAAAATGCCATAAAAATAACATCGAAAGTTACATCGGTCTTTCAGAAAGACTTGCAATACTGAATTTGGTATTTGAAGATATTCGTATATCAATAATACAAGTTTATGCTCCTACGGAAAAGGCAAATCAAGACCAAATTGACCACTTCTACCTCACACTGAACAAAGCAATTGAAATCTCACATAAAAAGCTCATACTGATGGGAGACTGGAATGCCAAAATTGGTAACCCTAAAAAAGAGGAATATCTTATAACGAAACCAAATGGCTACGGTAAAAGGAACGAAAGGGGACAGCTATTGATAGACTTTGCTTCTGAAAACAAGCTGTCAATACTGAACACATTTTATAAGAAAAAAATGAAAAATAAATGGACATGGATCTCTCCTGATAAAAAATACAAAAACGAAATTGATTTCGTCTTATCTAACCGCCCCCAAATATTATCATGGCCATTACCAGCAGCCTACATGCAATCAAAAAAGAAAATAAAGAACACAAATCACACTAAAAGTCGGATCAGCAACCTTCATCACCCACCTGACTGAATTATTCAACCTCATAATAGAAACGGGAGAGACACCAAGCCAATGGTCAGAATCTGATATTATTCTTATCTACAAAAAAGGTGACCCAAATGATATAGGGAACTACAGACCAATAAGCCTGCTACCAACCATCTATAAGCTCTTTTCTTCAATAATAAATAAAAGAATAAACAATACATTAGAAACGTGTCAACCTATTGAACAAGCTGGTTTCAGAAAAGGATACTCAACGATTGATCACATACACACCATCGAACTTCACATTGAAAAGTTCAGAAAGCAAAATAGATCACTCTACATGGCATACATCGATTACCAAAAAGCTTTTGACTGTGTAGCACATAAAAGCATATGGGAAACCCTTATAACACAAGGGGTAGAAAAAGAATATATTTTAGTGGTAAAGAGCATATACAATAACAGCAAAAGTAGAGTCAAACTAGAGACAGCTGGGCCTTGGTTTCCAGTAAAAAGAGGAATAAGACAGGGTGACCCTCTCTCACCACTGTTGTTCATAGCGACTCTAGAGTCAATCATCGGTAAACTCGATTGGAAAAGCCGGGGTATCAAAATCAAAGAAGACTATCTAAGCCATCTTAGGTTTGCAGACGACTTAGTTCTCCTGTCAGAAACTGGATTGGAAATCCAGCATATGATAGAGTCACTCAATGATGCCAGCAAAAAAGTTGGTCTCGAAATGAATTTATCCAAAACCATGTTGATGACTAACAGCACGAAGAAAACTCTATATGTCGGAAGTGAACCTCTTAAATATACAGACTGCTACATTTATTTGGGTAAACAAATAAGCTTTAACCAGAATAACAACGAAATAGAAGTAGAGCGTAGGACGCAGTTGACCTGGAATAAATACTGGGTACTGAAAGACATATTTAAAAGTAACATGCCAACAAAACTGATAAGGTATTAAAGCATGTTGGGATGCTGGGAAGATGAAATAAAAAAAAATCGCCGGCGTCGACTGGGTTCATGTAGCCCAATCAAGAAAAGACTGGCTGTCTTTGGAGGAGGCCTTCACTTGCAGAGGGGTTCTTGCAGACCAATGATATATTTATGCATGATATAGGAAAAAATCTTCTAATCTTTTATAAAATATGTATTATGTTAAACTTATTTTTTTCTTAAAAACACTTTTTATCTGTTTGAAAACTGCAAGAATTAAAAGGCTTTTTATTTTTATTTTTATTTCATATAACCTGAACATTGCTTGCAACAGTGCCGGAATATCGGGATCTAACAATAACCAATACCGTCTCGAATATTGTAACCGATGAAAACGTCTACCTTTAGGTAATGCTTACCATAAATTTTTGTGTGTCCATTAAAACTGAATATTAGGAGAAAATAAAACGTGTAATGTAAAATGCGCAAAAACTCAGACACCCTTGATTTTTGATTCAATTCACCTAATCCTAAAAGAAAATTAAATAAACTTTACAAAAAAGTAAAAACCGACTTCAAAACCAAAATGCACTAAAAAGTCTTAAATAAACTCTTCACCATTGAAAGGAAAGATTTTGACTCCAAAAAGAAATTGTTTGCCTAAAACGGATTCCTATCCTTTCAATGGTGAAGAGTTTATTTAAGACTTTTTAGTGCATTTTGGTTTTGAAGTCGGTTTTTACTTTTTTGTAAAGTTTATTTTATTTCTTCATTTTTAGTGATTACATAAGTTCCGTCATTATAATTACTGAACTCCTAAGCGTTAAGGAGTTCCACCATCAGCTCAGCCCCACAAGATGTTGACTATCAGACGTAACAACACGTCAACATTAAGATTCTAGTAAAGAAACACTATACATGCGTTTAAAATTTGAGGGTTTCCCTCCATTTCACCAAGATCCCATCATCAGATCCCAAAATAGAAAATATGGGACCAACTAGAAGGTACACCCTCTAAGTAGGCGAAAAAAATGTTCGATTCGGTTGACAAACGACTGAGATATGAGGTAACATACATACAAAAAAAAAAAACATACAGTCGAATTGATAACCTCCTTCTTTTTTGAAGTCGGTTAAAAATATCAAGGTTTTATGTGTTTTTTTTTTAGTTTTACTATTTCGCTCTGGCGACCGACCGATGGCGGTATAACCATGCAATATAAGGCGCAGCTAAATGTTGAACTGTGACGGGCAGCAGCGTCACAGCTGCAAGGGGCTGCGTCTCTGCGCTCGCCAACCCGCCTGCCAAGCGTGGCGAGTATTGGCAAAATCCCCTCAATGCAAGCACACCAGAAAACCAGGCCCCCAGTCTCCGGCAGCCCCGCTATTCCTGACTTTGGTAGCGGTCACGGTAACGGCGGGGCAGGGGGTGCTAAGAATCCCCGGAGGCGGTCGCGCTGCCACCCCCGACGACAACTGGCCCTGGTAATTTATAACGCGTGCACACTGAGGACAGACGAGAAGTTGCTCGAGCTGGAGGAAGAAATGAGCAGGTTACACTAGTACATAATGGGTCTATCAGAAGTCCGTAGAGAGGGCGAGGACACGATAGCTCTGCAGTCCGGCAACCTGCTCTTCTACCGGGAGGGTGACCAAAAGTTCCAAGGCGGTGTCGGGTTTCTCGTTCACAAGTCCCTCGTCAACAATATCGAGACCATCGAGAGTGTGTCGAGCAGGGTGATATACCTTATACTCAGAATATCTAAGAGGTATTCGCTGAAGGTCATACAGGTATATGCACCGACCTCGAAACACCCGGATGAAGAGGTGGAGGAAATGTATGAGGACGTAAGTAGAGCCATGCATACTTCCAAAACCTATTTTACTGTTGTAATGGGGGACTTCAACGCAAAACTGGGTAAGCGAGGCGAGAATGAGTTGAAGGTGGGACCCTTTGGATACGGGCAAAGAAATGCCAGGGGACAGAGGCTGGCCGACTTTCTGGAGAAAGAGGGACTCTTTGCGATGAACTCTTTCTTCCAGAAGCCGCCTCAAAGGAAGTGGACCTAGTTGAGTACCTATGGCTTCACAAGAAACGAGATTGACTTCATCATGACTTCCAAGAGACGGTTATTCAATGATGTCTCCGTGATCAACAGGGTGAAAACCGGTAGCGATCACCGAATGGTTCGAGGCACATTGAATATAAATGTCAAATTGGAAAGATCCCGCCTGATGAAGTCCACGCTCCGACCGACTCGTGCTCATATCCAAAATCCCGAGAGCTTTCAACTCGAGTTGTCAAACCGCTTTGATTGCCTAGACAATTGCGTTACAGTGGACGAAATTAACAACGGGTTTGTGGAAACTGTTCAAACGGTGGGGTCTAAGTATTGTAGGCCTGGCCGTAAAGAAAGACCTCAAAAACTGTCGGTCCACACTCTCGAACTTATGGCAAAACGTCGATTTATGGCACTGCAGACCTCCATTAATGCTGAAAACTACAGGCAGCTCAATAGACAAATATAGAGGTCCCTGCGATACGACATCCGTTGCTTTAACACTAATAGTGTTTAACACTAATAGTGTTAAAGAAACGATAGAGCGAAACTAAGGCTCCAAAGTGTTTGCAAGGAACATGTCTATTGGGCAAAGCCTATTGACGAAGCTTAAAACGGAGGACGGCAGTGTAGCGTTGACGAAAGCAGAGGTTTTGAGGGAGATCGAAAGGTTCTACGGGCAGATGTACACCTCAGTAGCCAAACCCGTTGACAGCTCGGTCAGAGACCCACAAGCTATCTTGACCCGACACTACACCGAAGACATCCCGGACATCAGCCTTTACGAGATTAGGATGGCCCTTAAACAGCTCAAAAACAACAAGGCACCTGGCGAGGACGGAATCACAGCAGAGCTTCTGAAGGCGGGTGGAACACCGGTACTTAAAGTCCTTCAGAGACTTTTTAATTCCGTTCTGCTGGAGGGCATCACGCCCGAGGCGTGGAACAGGAGTGTGGTGGTGTTGTTCTACAAAAAAGGAGACAAAACCTTATTGAAGAACTACAGACCCATCTCACTCCTGAGCCATGTCTACAAGCTGTTTTCAAGGGTCATCACGAATCGTCTCGCACGTGGGTTTGATGACTTCCAGCCTCCCGAACAAGCCAATTTCCGAAAAGGCTATAGTACCATAGACCACAGTCATACGCTTAGGCAAATTATACAGAAGTCCGAGGAGTATAATATGCCTCTATGCTTAGCGTTTGTGGACTATGAGAAGGCCTTTGATTCGATCGAAACTTGGGCGGTGCTTCAGTCTCTGCAGCGGTGCCACATAGACTATAGGTATATAGAGGTGCTAAAGTGCCTTTACAATAACGCCACAATGCACAATGTCGGTCCGAGTACAGGAGCAGAATACGAGGGCGATTCCACTGCGGAGAGGTGTGAGACAGGGAGATGTTATATTATTATTATTTATTTATTACAAAAACAGCATGGTACATTTTTATAAATAAAGTCCTACAAAACTATTTACACAGTTTGTCTGTAGGATCAAGTGAGTCTCATTTAAAGTTATTTACAGGTAATATTTATGTAGCCAAAGTGCTGAGGTAAAATTATATATATAGTATTATGGTATATAGTAATATCTCCGAAACTGTTCACAGCGGCATTGGAAGACGCCTTTAAACATCTGGAATGGGAAGGAATCGGCAACAATGTCAATGGCGAATACATTACACACCTCTGATTAGCCGATGATATAGTCGTTGTGGCAAAGACGCTGGACGATCTTGGCACTATGCTCGAAGACCTTGACCGAGTCTCCCAAAAAGTGGGTCTTAAAATGAACATGGAGAAGACGAAAATTATGTCGAGTTCCCTTGTTATACCCACTCCAGTATCCATCGGGAACTCAATTCTCGAAGTTGTCGACGAGTACGTCTACCTGAGACAAGTGATCCAATTGGGTAGGTCCAACTTCGAGAAAGAGGTCAACGAATCCAACTCGGCTGGGCAGCGTTCGGGAAATTACGCAAGAGTGTTTTCTCATCTCATTTACCTCAGTGTCTGAAGACGAAAGTCTTCAACCAGTGTGTGTTACCAGTGATGACATACGGATCCGAAACATGGTCTCTTACTATGGACCTTATAAGGAAGCTCAAAGTCACACAACGAGCGATGGAGAGGGCTATGCTGGGTGTTTCTCTACGTGATCGAATCAGAAATGAGGAGATACGTAGAATAACTTAGGTAACGGACATAGCCTTGAGAATCAGTAAGCTCAAGTGGCAATGGGCAGGGCACATAGCGCGAAGAACTGATGGCCGTTGGGGCAGGAAAGTTCTAGATTGGAGACCCTTCGACCAAAGACGCAGCGTAGGACGCCCACCAACAAGATGGACAGACGACCTTTTAAAGATTGCAGGATCAAACTGGATGCAGACCGCTAGTAATCGGTCGCTGTGGAAAGCCGTGGGGGAGGCCTATGTTCAGCAGTGGACGTCCTTTGGCTGATAATGATGATGATGATGATGAATTATTGCTGACAATTAGGTGACGATTTCAAATTAGGCGTATTGTAATTTATTCGACGAATATTCCTTATCTGTCAGGAAAAATCAGACCTAAATCATTTTCAAGATTTCGTGAATACTAAATTCATTCGTTTGAAGATTCATTAAAACCTGATAGTCAGGTAATATTTCGTTTCATTTTATAAGGTTTTCGACAAGATGAAGTAATTTTCATAATTAGGTATAATATATTGTTTTGTATCGTAGCAAGCTTAATAAACTTCTAAGTAACAGCACGTAAGTGTATTTCGTATCTGATTATTCGCGCGATTTTGTAACCTACAAGCTACAACAACAAGGAGTCATGATTTACGAGTGAGCCCATGATGAATGAGCTTACAAGTGCCGAGTATGGTTCACAAACTGAAGGCAAACAGCTGTTTGCATTGAAAAATACGGCAATATAATACAGCATAAAATGCAACGAAACGCAGAAAAGACAATTATACCATAACTATTAGTACTATCAAACCTTAGAAATAACGGCTGACGTCACCAAGCAAGTATCTAAAACTCTCTTGATGACGTCTTACGCTTTGTACTGTGTAATGAAGGACTTCTTCTAAAGTTCGCAAGATTTCAGAACTGAAATGCAAAAGGCTGCTTACAATTTGGTACTTACTATAAAAATCATTGGAAAGTTGATTTTAGAATCTGAAGATACCCGTAGGTAGCCCTGAAACTAAATAATAAATGTTCAGTTTTGACGTCAGGTAGAGAGGAAAAGTCGCAAACCGTCGTTGCAGTCATAAGTTGGTTGTGATCTTATGAAAGACTTAAGATATAAGTTCTTCTTCTTTCTAGCAACTGTTCCGTCTGGTAACAGGGTCTTCTTTCCGACTATTCTTCCTCCACTTTGCCCTATCCTGGACGTCGCTCCTGGTAAAGTCACAGTTTTCTAGGCCTTTCTTAATGAGACTTCATCGCAGTTTAGGCCTTCCTCTTCGCTTTTGACCCGGCAAGTTTGCCGATGTAGTTAGGTGGTCTCCTTTTCACGTTTCCAAACCATCGTAGCCAGTTTTCTTGCATCTTGTCGAGCCTCGTCACTCCACATATCCATCGCAGCATCTTCATCTCAGCAACTTTGATGGTCTGCACTTGTTTTTTTGTGACCGCAAGGTCTCGCTACCGTATGTTAGCACTGGTCTTAGGGCTGACTTGTGTACCCGTCCTTTAAGCTTAATGGGCATTCTACTGTCACATGTTATATAAGGTTACGACTTAAGATATAGGTTGGTAAATGGAATATCTAATAAGGTACGAGTATGTTAGATAAATAAGTAGCTAAACATACAGGATTAATAACAGACAATCGTCTGCAAAGTTCGGGTATTAGCTTGTGTGCTCCCAATCTCACTTGCTATTCGTACGTCATAAATCAAGCGGCGGACAAGTGCAAGTGAAACTACGGAACTGGAATTCGGCTAAAGACAACAATTTGTATTGTACATGCAATATGCTTCCAGTGGATTTAAACACCTACAAATATACATATTAAACAAAAGCGCCATTAGCCTCTTAGTTAATGGTTTGTAATGTTTTTAATACTAATTGGCATATTTTATATTCTTAAAAAATAAATATGAAACCAAAAATTGCGTAGGTACCTACGGGCGGGACTCGAATCAGCAATTTCTTGGCAAACCGCGCAAACGCTATACGAATTGAGCTGCAATGCTGTCGGTCCGACTCTGCGAAATTTCTGGTCTCTTAGGGATATGGATAGCAAAGCGTTATCAATTTCCAAGCTGAATTTATTCTGTAATGAATAACTGCTTGGCCCACTGTTGCTTTAACAGACGGGTAGATGGCGCTAAAGTCACGCGTAGTGACGTATCCATAAGAGACCAGAAATTTCCCTCGGTCGGACCGAAAGCACGGTTGCTCAATTAGTAAACCATTTGGCCTGGTTAGCCAGAAAATTGCTGGATCGAGTCCCACCCGCGCGTAATGTTCGGTTTATTATTTTATCTTTACGAATATAAAATTCTTTTAGATAGTTACTATGTATTTTCTCATGATGTGTAAATCACAAATTACTATTGACGTTTTTATGGATCAAATCACATGTCCCATCTTTAACTAAGATACATCAGGTAAAATTATATGTACATTTTGACGACCCATCTGGTGTAGTGGTCGAGAAATCGCCTACTATGCAGTGGGTTGCGGGTTCGATCCCCGCACAATACAAAAATTTGTGTGCATGAACATGTCTGTTTGTATTGGTCTGGGTGTTTTCTATGTACGTATATCATGTATGTATTTACAAACAAAAAGTATTTAAGTATTATATCCGTTGTCTGGCACCCATAACACAAGCTTTGAGTAGCTTACTTTAGGACTAGATGGCGATGTGTGGAAATGTCCAAAGGATATGTATTTACCTACTTGCAACTTGCACAGTATTTTGTAGCCTACTACTACCACGAATTACGGTGGAAGTTGCATTTTGTCAAACAATAAATCCCAACCACTCACACTGTATTCGAGCGCCAAAAGTATATCGTGAGCAATGGGTCGCTTTTTTCTCTTGGTAAACAATCTACTATGTTAAAAATAATGGCTTGATGTTAGAAGTAAAACGTACAAAAATATGTTAGATTATAAGTTGGACGGACTGTCCCTTTAAATGTGTGCGTTGAATGCCAGGGGACGTGCAGAACTGCAAGCTGATGAAATAAAAGATGTCCTTTTGCACAACACCAACACTGCCATTTATTTTTATAATTTGCTAGCAATACTATAAAATAATAATGACGACCCCCGTGGTCGAGTGGCTAGCACGCTGGTTTCAAGCGTCGCCATCTCGTGAGGTTCCGGGTTCGATTCCCGGTCGGGTCAATCTAGTTCCATGTTGTCTCGGGTCTGGGTGTTGTGGTACCACCGTTGTTTCCGATTTACGTAACACAAGTGCTTTAGCTACTTAGCTTGGGATTGGAGCAATGTATGTGATGTTGTCAAATATTTATTTATTTATATATATTTGCGAGTGCCTATAAATATCCCATGGGACACGGAATCGTAATGGGGCAGGATATAGTGGGCTAATTTTTCTTTTTTTATGTGCTAGTGGACCCAGCGAACTTTGTTTCTCCCCCGGACGGTGAGAATTTGACGGTGACGAATATAACAAAGTGAAAATAATAAAAATTGGTCCAAACATTCAATTTTCTTAATTATTTCTTACATGAGACCCTTCTTCTGGTGATGAAAACAAATAAAACAAAAAAAGAACTAGAATAAACGGTCCAGCCGTTCACTGGTGATGTCGTGACTAAGGACAAAAATAATGTGTCTTGACTCGAAGCGCTAGTAGGGCCCAAAAGATAAGGAAACATGATCTGGCCCCGTATGGGCCATAGTTGATTGATAATAATTAATATTGACGCTCATAATTGTCATATTGACATAAAATTGTCCTTGATTGAATAAATTATTTTTGAATTTGAATTTAATGGATTTTTGAATAGAAAATACTTGTAACAAACAAGATGTAACGACGCGCAATGTAAACTATCACACGGCTACACACAGGGACTGTTTTGGAAAGTTTAAGGTATATGGAAAGTTGTTTTCGGACTAGTTTAGTTATTGTCCAGGAAATGCCTTTGTGAAAGCATCGGATGAAACCTCGACTTTTAACTTACACGGCGATTATTAAGTCGGCAGCTGCATTACAATATTGGATTTCCGGCATTGTTTTCATGAACAGTACGCTTTGCCTTTTAGCCTAATACACCCACCCTTATCAAGAGTCGTTAAAGTTTGGTTTAGTTATGCTAAACGTTATTAGAAGCAGGATGGGGTTGACTGAGAGGAACTTGTCTGTGTCACGGATTATCACGTGACTGACGATTAGGGCGATCCTTCCCTGAAAATGAACCCTCGTCAGTTTGTCGCCGACTCATAATTTGACGTTAAATGTCAGCACAGAAGTTAACTTGCAACACACAATTTTCGCAAGCAAAGCTGCTAACCTTTTAGTTGTCATGGAGTTATGGTAATATTAAAAGTAGTAATTTTTGGGGTATTACCAAAACTATCCCGGCGGGGAAACGTATGATGGATGTACCGTCGTGTTAGGATATGCGATACATGTTTAAAGTTTAAACGATTTACAATTTAACTTCTTACTCTGAAGTCACTCGTGCTTTGAAGATAATTACCAAACTTTTGCTATTAACATAACACTCGTGATAGGTGAGCTGATACTTTATGACAGATATCATTAACTTTCTTACATAATTGCATGTTTTTTCGTGAGTGCAGTCCTTCGCGCTATGTGCCCTGCCCATTGCCTCTTGAGATTACTGATTCTCAAGGCTATGTCCTTTACCATAGTTCTTCTACGTATCTCCTCATTTCTGATTCGATCCCGTAGTGAAATACAAACACTAGTTTATAAATGCTAATAATATTTTTACGCTGGATACTTCCCTAGCACGATTGTGGCATGCGACGGTCACAGATTAGAGAATAGTTACTTACAAGAGCTTTATTTATTAATCAACAATTCATCATTCCTATTCATTCTATTAGGATTCCCGCAACCGGAAAGATGTAACAGGATATAAAACTAAATGAAGATTAATGATTGTTCTTTATTTATGTGTACCTAAGTTAGTTTTTATTTGGCTTTGAGTCTTAAAGTACATTGGCTCGGTGAATGAACTACGTTTCTAACATCCTAGATAATACTCAATATTTTAAACACCAACACATTCACTGTTTTTTTTCACTTTTAACAAGAAATTAATTAATACATTTCAGATCAGTGGGCACGATAATTCAAGTAAGAACTAAGGTTTTTCAAATGATAAGGTGAGCCATAGAAGATTATCAATTAATTGTATTTGTGTACCTCATCGAGCATCATAATAAATATGTTTTTATTAACAATAGCAAATGCCACCGTATCTATCATTATTATATTATTGTATACTTATTATACCTTTAATAGTTTACCGTTATTAAAATCGATGTACAGCTGATCATGTCAGTCTTGTATAATTATATTGTTTTAAACTATAAAAGTCACTATAATATTAGTTGCGTTTGTATTTTCTTAATGTATTTTATTAATGTAATGTTGCCGAAATATCGGAAGGTCATAAATAATAAGGTACATGGTAGCAATCCCGTAGGACTATTGTATTTGGCAATAATACCATTCTTGATATTCTTATCTAATGTTATTGTTGTTTAAATAATCTGGTAATAATAATTATAAAAATGTGAAGCAAGAAACAAAAAAAGCTCATTTATTTATATATTTTTAATTGTCGATAGTTCACCACTCATTGAAATGCAACCATGTTAGTTATTGCATGCATGACATCTTTGTTTCTGTATCTTAAGTGATAATAATCAAGATTTTCCTCGTAATTTCCCCACCTAGTAACCCGTGAGATATAATAATAAATCCAGGGGTTTGGGACCTCCTTATTATTCCGATCAGAGCCCACAAGATCCAGGGCTGGCCCAATCCCTATCACCATCAATTAGGGAATTAAATGATGTATATTGGTTAAATAAAATCTAATAAAGAAAACATTTTGTAAGATTACCTGTATAATTTTGTCGTCGGCGTGCAAGCGACCCTTATAAGTAATGTATAAGAGAACCAAAACTTAAACAAAACGAGCACTTATTGAAACGCAGTGCAGAAATACTTTGCTGATAATATTTAAATCTCGTGACATTTGACAATTTTGAGATTTAATAGTCAATGTACAGGGTAACAAGATACAATGCTTGTTTATTTTTTAACTAATTCATTCGAATAGGTATGTACCTATTTGTTTTATTTTTGAACACAATTGTATCCTAACTTGACACACTGAATTATATAATGTCAATGCTAGGTCAATTCAAAAATGTTTACTCAGCATTGTGTTAATTATTTAACGAATAATTGGTATAAAACGAAATAAATATTTTTTTAAACAACAAATTGTAATAATAATATAATTCTTACCTATGAAATTGAAGTCTTAAAAATTTTGTAACTTATAACTTAAACAACTGACGATTGGTTTAAAGCTTGATATAAAATTATTGATGTCAAATTAAATGCCATTTTAAAATTGGTGTTTCATTTGCTTACATGTTACGTGATTAAGCTGAAAAGTTGCTAAAATTGAAACCATAAAAAAGTTCAAACATCTGGTAGGTAATCTTTGAAGATTATCTCTTCTTTAGAAAAACAGTACTGGGTAAACGTTTTTAAACATATCAACAAGTAGAGAGAGTAAAACCTTAAAATCAAACAGATTTTTAAAATAATTTTCTTACACAGCAAATAATGAAATATGAAGCTGAGCGATTATTACTACCATCCAGCACAGTTTTGATCACATTTTTGTTTTATTGTCAATTATGTCATTTATTGATATCAAGTTGTATTCCTCATTCCTCATTAGATTGGTGACCGTTTTTGATATCAAATGCCCATTAATACAGATATATTTCTTTGATATTATTGGGTAATTTCTCAAAAAAAAGTTTTTTTCTAAAAATTCTACAAAGTGATCTAAATGTATTTATTTTGCTTAAAAACTGTTTCTGACCTACTGGTTTCACTGCAGGGGGCGGATTCTCGCGGTAATCATTGCGAGTTTAACCGTTTTGTCCAAAAAACAAGTAAAATATCTACACGTTAAAAAAAAGCGCACGAACCAATAAATACTTAGAAATCGTGACCCAGAGATATCAAATACTTTTTTTTTTCGACAAAGAAAATTCGATCGGTGAACTTTTTTCGTATACGAATTGGACGAGAATTGCCCTCCTGAACTAATTTTCTATAAATTTACGAGTTTATTCTTTATGTAAATAAATAAAAGTCTCTATTTGGAACGGTATTAAATGAGCTTTAATTAAAAACTTATACGGATATTTTCACCCGAACCAATCAATAGGCGTCCAAATTTAAAGTTAAAATTCCAATTTTATAGGTAAGGATCTAATTTTATTTATTAACAAAGCCCTAGTACTTCAGTGCTGCTCTTAAGGTTAATAACATGCGATAAGTATATTTTGTAATTTACTTACCTTAATACAAATAAGCTCGACCCTTACCTCTGAAAATGTTATTTCGTAATTATTATTTTTTATGTACGTGTAAACATTTGGTAAATGGTTCATTCCATTTAGCTTTGAGACTGAAAGCAATTAAACAGCTTTACTAAAAGAAATATATACTTTGATCTATTTATTCCAAGCTATAGGTAGTCAATATTATATTCTGGTATTATGCTTAAGTGATGACTTTTAGTTTTGGATGTGTTATTTCTTTGCTCCTGGAAATACAATTCTTAGGCCCGATTGTACCAACGACACATAAGACTTATCCAACTGATTAAGTGTAAAACAAACGATTTAAAAAAACTGAAAAATAAGTAACGTTTTCAAATTAGGCGTATTGTTTTTTATTCGTCGATCAAACCTTAGTAGAATTCATTCTAAAGTTTTATGAAAGACTTTGGTAAAAGGACTGTATGCCATGCTAGTTCCATACTAACTTTATTTATTTTTAAGACGTACAATACATGTTACTTTTAACTGCTCCCCGATTTAAAGTGACTAGCCTTGCGAGAAAAAAATAACCTGACATATTTAACGTAGCCTTTTTATTTCATTATTCACTTTGCCTTAACAAAGGAATCCCTGGGAATCGCAGTTGGCAACACCCTCCACAACAGTGTTGCGTCGACAAGTTTATGTTTTCCTTTTTATGCACAGCGAAAAGTTGGAATAATGTTGTTATTGAGAAAACAATTAAACTGACTTCAAGAAACAACTTTGAAACAACGCATATGTTTTCTATTTAAGAGAAACAAATTATTTTCGAGTCGGTGCATGATTTCCGTAGACTGTTGGTGTATGTAAGCTTTTTTTAAATATAATTTTTATTTTATGATTTTTATTGTTTATTAGGGTATAATTAGGGTACCCGATACTCTTATTATTATACTTATTACCCATATCTAAAAAAACTACTAGACTGATTTTGATGAAACTTACACAGTACCCTAAGTTGAAGTATTCTTCTAGTTCTTGCTATGACTTTTTGTTTCGAGAAATCCGTAGACAAACATTCAAATATAAAACTCGTACATACTCATTGAATTGATTACCTCCTTTTTTTGAAGTCTGTTTGCATAGAAAAGGTCTAATAAATATTCGGGTATGATTTTTTAAGAATATACTGCAAAGTTTCGGCCTGTTTTACAATGTCTTAATGTAACCGGAAAAGTAATCTGTCCATATTATTCGTTGGTTAGTCTTGTTTCCAATGGTGAAACAAGCCCCTTATACTACTTTACTTTTAAGCTACCCACGTCCAAGACCTTTAATTGGTTCATATGTCAGTAAATTGTAAATATTTTGGTGTATATCCAATGACGACCGAAGTAATAAAGTCAATACTTTAGTGGTATGGAATACAGTTTAACAATCTTTCAATCAAGGCTTTATCAATGTGAGATGCAATAAGCGCGTATTAAACACGGGGAACATTCCTGCGGAGAACGGGGGAGCAATTAATTTCCTTATTAATTTAGATAATTGAAAAGGCGAGGACGCTCCGGTATCAACATGACGTGCGGTGTCTGTAGTCTTTAAGTTATAATGAGCGTATAGAAAACAACGTGCGTACTTATTAGGGCGGATTTGATTATTTGTTTCGTACTTACTGATTTTGGTTGACAATGTTCGCTTATTACGAAGGACATTATCATTAATCAAAATACACTTTTTTAACCAACATTATTTTAATCAAATTAAAAAATAAGGTTATCACTTTAATATGTACCTATGTATGTGAGGTCGTTAGAATTTCCAAACACGTGTGCACAATTTCATAAGGTTATGTATGTTTGCCCACGGATTTCTCGAAAACGAGAAGTTATATCCAGATGATTCTTTTTTAGTTCATTCAGGTATATTTTATCTTAGGGTACAGTGTAAATTTCATCAAAATCGGTCTAGAAATTTTTGAGATATGCCTAATAGAGTAATTTTTGTAATTCTATTAAGTATGGCTTGATATTTACAAGCAATTTTCTTCATAACTCGTATTAGGCAATCTGGACAGGCGTGTGAAAGTGGATGTCCTGCGGCTAATAATGACGATGACCTGCAGTATTTATGATGAATGAAAAAGTTTCTATAAGGTTTCCATGTTGGCCTTTATGATTTGAATTCCTAAAGAAACGACAAAATAAAGTGAAATAAAACCCTTGCTTAAATATTTCCAGAGACAAATTGATACTTATTCCCTTGAAGTGACGTGAAGTCCCTACAGCAATAAATATGTAGGTATTTCCGTGGTTAGCCCTAAACTATCCGCAACACGCGCTCGCGTCACTTACCTGATTATACAACGTAGGTAAGTCTGCTGTTATTACGTATCTCTAACGTTTGCAAATAGGAATGACGTCACGGCATTATTTTGTCCGAATAAGCACGAAGTAGTTCTTGACAGCACTGACAAATTTAATAAACTTTAGTTATTACATTCACAAAATTTAACTTACACCTTTTCCAAGGTCGATTTTACTTACGTCAGATAAGACTTATCCGACTGAATAAGTATAAAACGATCAATTTTAAAATAACATTTACACAACGAATGCTGACAAATACATGACATTTTGAAATTAGGCGTATTGTGTTGTATTCGATGAATATTTCTTATCTGAATCCTTATTGAAAACTAATGCCTTAGTGTAATTTTTGTAAGATTAGTGCGGGGATAATTTATAGGTACACCTTTAAATTTTGTGAGAAACTGTGTGTGTGGTGGAGTGAAATATAGGGCTGGGGCGTCGAAAAAAAAGACCACCACGTAGAGCGACTGGTTTATTATTACTAACATTGACTTTAAAGACTAGGCAAATTGTAAAAAAGTCGAAATTTTTTGGAGAAGCACACTCATTATTTTTGCTGGCCTGCCACTCCTTAAAACTTTGATGGTCGGTCAGCATGACCGACAAAATCTTTTCACTGCACTATTGTGGGTCACACCTAACTATAATTCTCCAAAAATAATATTCACACACGCCGATAGTTCTTTCTTGATCGCTTCAATTTTATTTTTGAAAAACCTATAAAGATGAAATAAGAAACCAAAAATTTGCGCTCGGGCGGGACTTAAACCAGCAAACCTGTCCTATTGCAGGTCACCAGGCTATCCTCAATGTGACCGTATATAATCTAATTCCGCTTTTAGGCAAAAAATATAATCTCTCGCTACTCAGAAGTAAAATTAAAAATCTGAAGTACAGTTTAATTATATGTATACATACATACAACAAAGTAAAAATCACAGGATTTTACAAGAGGCAGGCCGCGTGCAACGGGTCACTGTCAATAAACTAAGACTTATGTCTGTAACAGCGAGAAATGTATTTCCTGCGGCTGACTTTTCAATGTGCATTGCCAGTGATCATAAGTATTAAAATTGCTATGACTTAAAAGTTAGTTAACCCTTCTGCGGGATTGGTGTGTCAGCGCCGCGCCGAGATGTCACAAGTCGGGCCCACCGAATACACAAACCGAAACAAATCCAATTGACGCAGCGCAAATACTCCAATTTGTCACGATCGCGCCGAGTTATGATTCCGCGTGAATATGAATTGACGGCGATTTTCACACGCGATTCACTCACAACGTCGTTCAACGGAAGCGTCGGTATAAAGTGAGTAAATCAGATTATGTAACACAATTAAATCAAAAACGTTGTAACCATTACGCTGGCTGGGTGAAGTTTCAATAAAATTATCACGTGCTTAATTGGTTTAAAGCAAATAAATGGAAATGAACACATTGAACAGTCAGAAATCAAATCAATTGCGGAGTTGCATGATGTGCGTCAAAACCTTATATTTGCTTCAATTAAGAAGTATTCACGTTTGAATTATCATTCTCAGATAAAAGCTTTATTTTTACTCAAATTCAGCTCGCACTTTGATGCTAACTTACTCAATTTGACCTAAAGGAAAAGCTGCCAAAGAAATACCCTTGTGAAAACGTCTTTCATGAATTTTTATGGTGAGTAAAAAATCAAAGCAGATATCACGTAAAACCCGGCTCGTCGAATAAAAACAACGAGACTACGCGCGCGGAATCTAGCCCGGTTTATAAGGGTTAACTAATGCCATCCGAATATCCTTTCACTGGTTACAATAGTACTCATTCCTTCCTAACCTAAAACCTAAGGTCTAACTATCGCGCAGGGATGATATTGCCTTTTGTACTAAGAAAAAGAAGGGTAAGAATTACTTAATAAATCACTAGGGGTTCCGTGCCAACTTTAACTGATTTCTGAAAAAAAAAAAACAAAGTTATGTTAGTGTTCATTGAAAATGTGCTCTATCAAAAAAAGTACTAGTTCGATCTCGTTCAAACCAATTTTCTTTAAAAGTCTTTGTCAAGATCTACATAATGATTTTTAAAGGTTATAGTTTCATGTACGGGACCCCCCCCCCCCCCTTAAATATGATCATTTTTATTTTTTTCTATGAGAATCGTAAAGCGGTTAACAGGATACCTACCCACTAAGTTTCAACTGTGTAATACTAATAGTTTCAGAAAAAAGTGGCCCCCAAAAACCCCTTCACACGGTTTGTGTTACACACCTGTGTTACAAGCCAGCTGAAATTTTGATGGTAGATCTAAAAAACACTGTGACTCGCCACGTTGATATTAGTCTTGACCTTTTTTAGAAGTTTCTATAAGTAAGGGATAATTTTCTTAGTTACTGTCCTTGTATTTGTTTATGTAACATTAGTACATAATTAATTTCAGTTTGCATGTCAAAGTTAGTAAATTAAATGAGAGAATGGAAATGCCCGCGATACTGGAATAACAACGGAGTGTCCAAATGGACTGCACGTATAATTGAGTAGCTCGTAAATCATTAGGGGTAATGTGTGTATCCGTGTGAACAGAGTCAAGAGGTATGGAGTTTGCAATAACTTGGCCGCTTGCAAGTGAATAGCTTAGCTACCAGCTCACGTGTGCTTACGTAGCATTGTTTGTATTTCACAGCAATACTGGAAATTCGGAAACATTTATCATGTGTATTACGTTTATATAGATTTTAGTTGGTTTCTCTTGTTATGCAACCAATGTTTTAAGTGAAATCGAATACCGTGCCGGATATTTTATAGGTACGTGATGGAATCGCTAACATTCTACTTCCTTCACCTGTAATACTGATAATTTTCAAGGTCTTATAAACCTTTTATTTCTGTCATATTAAAACTTAAAACTTGACAACAAGCATATGTATACGATTTTACATATCTTAAAAGAATTATGGAAATGAAACCATAAATAGCTCTCTTTAGCTCTCTGTCGGAAGTCTCGACATAGTTCCGGGAAAAAACACCAGGTGGCGCTCCAAAATTGCTGAGACTAAATTGGTGTTTTCGTGTATTTATTGATTGAGAAGAATTTTTCAATGATGCTTAAAAAACTACAAATATTTCCTAAGGTTTATTAAAGATGTAAATACGTAAGTTAAAATGATATTTGATGAATTAGAAAATCATTAAATTGAAATTGTCGACGCGAAATGTCAAAAATGATGCTTCAGACTTCGCCCGCAGGTCAAAAGGAGTGTTGAAAAAGGGATTTGTTTCAAAACGATCCAGTGGCAGCTCCCCGGTATCAGTGGTTGTATCACAATAGTTTACGCAGAAAACACATTGTTGTACTGCACAGATTGCGTTCTGGACATTATCCGTCTAACAAATTTGCATTTCTTATGAGGAAGGTCCTTTCCCCAAATTGTGACATTTGTGGCACTATGACGACGTCCAACATATACTTGTCGAATGTGAGAAATATCGGAGGGGGAGGGATTTAATGATTCGGAAGTTCAATATAAACATGTACGATGTAGGTGCATTCATTAAAATTTTATCTGCCCCTACATCTGAGGCTGCGAAATGTTTAGCAAACGTATTTCTGAAACCTTGAATTCCTGCTAGGTACCTGCGCAACTGTCTGTGTTAACTCTATGTATAAAATAGATTAAGGTACGATGGGGCTGGCATGTGATGTATCAAAAGCCCCAAAGTAAATTAAGATTGGAAAAACAGCTATTTATGGTTTCTTGAACTTAAGTCTTTTTATGTCTCAACATTGTTCATTAAAAAATCGGAGCTCTCAAAATATTTCCTAGCTTTAGGAAAAGCATAAGCGTCTTATCCTAGTTGGTATTAAACACGAAACACCCTGTTGACGTTTTGATTGTGAACGTACGAGTATCTTAGCTCCCTCTCCATACATATTCATTGGCTTTACTGTGGGACGTCAAATCTATTCGCTCTCAAAGTAAATTGCAGAATACCTGTTGCCTTATATTACCGAAGCTTACTTCACTCAGCGTGATAAAAAACATAAAGTGTTAAGACTATGCAGGCGGAGCAATTGGCGGAATTGAGTACGTTTGCGGTACAAATATACTTACAGGCGACAACGTTTTACAATCCATAAACATATATGGAATGAGTCAAAATTGGTTTCATTCGTTTAAATACATCCTGTACTAAGCGTGTCCGTCTTCGATTCATTAAAATTTAGGGTTAGTAGGTTAAAAACCTTGTTTAAACCTCTAGTTTGTTTTATTTCTCGGCCTTATTAGAATTGTATTAATTATTATTACGTGAAGTTTGTCATGTGAATAACAAAAATTACAATGTGCACACTTGGTAAGGTTTGCCGTTCCAAGATTTCAAAGTTATCTATGTAGCTAGTTCTGATTGTACTGGGGAGAATCAACGTGGACGTGTGATTTTATAGGTAAAGTGTAGGTTAGGATTATAAAACGAAACAAATGAAAGCGAATTCAATCATATATTGTTACTGCAAACTAACAATTTGAAAATTAAAACTTATTTGCACAAATTCATCATATAACTTAGAATTAATCACTGAATCTTATAAATTATCATTTTGTTAATCTTAGAATTGTAAAATGTATGCTTAAGGTGGGTAACCTGCTAAAATCGTGAATAAAATCGAAAAAATGAACGGCTCTATTCTCTGCATTAAACATAAATTAGGTCATTTAAACAACAAAAAATCTTATTAAGACAGGTATTAACAATGCAAATATACATAAAATATAAGAAATTGCAACCCGACCCAGTCTGCTAATTAACAGATCTATATTTAGCGTTAATAGCTATAATTTTACAACCCAAAGGTAATACTCGTAGTGTACCTATATTAATAACGCGGTAAAGTGATATGCTTACTCATTCCGTATTAGCATACATTAGGTACGTTAGTTTGTTAAATAGCAGTATCTCGCTGCCTTTTAAGGCTCTAGCCCTAGCTAGTTAATGAGAGTCAGTAACTTTTTAAGTTTTGGGTGGCTCGAAGCTTCACTTGCATCCCTTGACATTGACTTTTAGAATAAATTATTTATCAGCAGCAGTTTCAAACATGATGAGAACTTCATTAAAATTATAAGATTTATTTACGTTAAATTTTGTACAAAAGACCTAAATCTCCAAGCGTTTCTGACAAAATATTAAAGTAACGTAAGCCTTATTTGAGGACGTCATCACAAAATCATGTAAGCACCCCTTTGTCCCGTAAAGCTGCAAAACGATACAGAAGCTCGCAGTGGAGTGCGAAGACTGTGCTGCTTTATTCCAGCTGACCTGCTTAGCAAGTGCAAACTCTTATCGGTACCGGTCTAGCACAGCTTATAAATTCTTGTAATTTCTAAAATACCAGTTAAGTAAGAATCAGAATTTTAGAAAAGGTAGTCCCTACTCTAACATTATAAAAATAAAAGATATGATACGAGGGTCAAACTGAAAGTTCTTAGAACTGGCCACTTATAAACAATATAATAAAAAAAATATTCTAAAATTTGAAAATAGAACTCTTTGCCAATATTACTGAGTATATATTTCATTCATTTGTCATTTGTTTTACGATTTGGCGGCAAATTGAAAATTGTCTGTGTCACGTCGACATGAATTTAACACGAGAAAATTTTCGTGCAATGATTTTTTATGACTTTCGATGTCATTTAAGTCAACAAGAAAGTTATGATAGACTACGATCGGCCTTTCACGATGAAGCCCCATCTCGTGCGACTGTTTACAACTGGTTTAATGAGTTTAAACGTGGTCGCACTAATCTCACTGATGATGTACGTGAGGGACGGCCTTCTACGGCGACGACTGAAAATAACATCTGTGTTGTGCGGCGTATGATAGAGACTGACAAAAGAGTGACCTATCAGCAGATTCGGACAAGCTTAGGCATCGGTATGAGTCAAGTGCACAAAATCCTCCACGAACATTTAGCGGTCAGGAAGCTTTGCGCCCGGTGGATACCTCATAATTTGACTAAGGCTCAAAAACTCCATCGTGTGGATTGGTGCCGTAAAATGATTGAAAGATTTAACGGAGGTGACTCAAATGCTGTGTTCGACATACTAACAGGTGACGAAAGCTGGATTTACTGTTATGATCCTGAAACCAAAAGACAATCTGCTCAGTGGGTGTTTCCTTTCGAGGAGTTGCCAACTAAAGTGAAGAGAGATCGAAGTGCGGGAAAAAAATGGTGGCCTCGTTCTTTGGAAGGATAGGTCATTTCGCAACAATTGTGTTAGAGGATCAAAAAACAGTTTCTGCAGAATGGTACACTACCAATTGTTTGCCACTTGTCTTGGAAAAAGTTCGAGAGAAACGACCTCGCAGTAGGATCCTCCTTCACCACGACAACGCCTCGTCGCACACCGCCAAGCGAACGATCGACTATTTGGCGACATCAAACGTTGAATTACTGGGTCACCCGCCGTATAGCCCCGACCTCGCGCCTTGTGATTTTTATTTATTTCCAAAAATTAAAGAAAAACTTAAAGGAAAGCGGTTTATGAATGCTGAAGAAGCGGTGGCTGCGTATCGCGATGCCATTGAAGAGACCCCTAAGGACGAGTGGGCAAAGTGCTTTTCCCAGTGGTTCCATCGCATGCAGCGGTGTATTGACGTCAATGGACAATATTTTGAAAAGATATAATAAAACTAATAACTGGCTAATGTAATCAGTTTTTGATTTTCTAAGAACTTTCAGTTTGACCCTCGTAGTTCAAATTCTAGCAAAAAAAACAATAATCAACTTCATCGTAACACGTATCGAGGCTCAGTCTTAAATAAGAGCAGGACACTAAGTGAGATAATTCTTTAAAATTAGGTAGTAAAATTCCACATTGAAATAAGTAGTAAATACCGAGGTAGTAAAACCCCGTCGACTAAACGGGTTGTAAAAAGTAAGAGCCAAATCCAAGGTTGTCAATCGGGTTTGAATACAGGACAAATATTTTTTAAAGAAAATTATAATATATTAGTAATATTGCCACAAAAAAACCTTTTTCTTCAAGATTTCTTACCTATTCTTGTCTCGACTTCTAACACCCCCTGGAGTTGGGAAGTCACTTTTTTAACCCGTATTGATATAAATGCTAATGTCAAACAAAATGAAAGCATAAAATCTGAAATTACTTCCTAACTGTCATAATTTATTTTCATGCTGTCATTTGTACAGTTAGCAAAAACATTATAAGTCAACTAACACCTGTAGTTTCCAGGTGACCTGGTTCGCGAGTGCGAAATTTTGTCAGCGCTGAGGGCTTTCCATCCTGCCGCGTTCTGATTAGAGATGTATAGCTGTTTTAGCGTCGATGGCAAATTAAGTATCGATATACATTAGCAGGGTAAGTAACTAAGCTCGATTCTTTACAAATTCTTATTTACTATCGAGAGCTACTATTCGCCCCGTATTTGTCCAGTTTTCGCATTTCCCGTACAAACTTTCGTCCCCCGTAGACCCCTATGCTTTGTGTTATGAAAACTATTCTATCTTTATCTCCGGGTTCCAGTTTACAATTGAGCTAAAATGCATGAATGATAGTTATTTATTCTGACGAACTCCGTGGTGTAGTGGCTAAGCACGCTGGGTTTCAAGGCGTCGCCGTTCCGAGATCCCGGTTCGATTCCCGGTCGGATCTCTATATTGTCTCGAGTGGGTGTTGTGGTACCAACGTTGTTTCTGATTTCCATAACACAAGAGCATTAGCTGCTTACTTTGGGATCAGAGCAATGTATGTGTTTGGTGTGCATTAGAAAAAACTGTCATTCAAAGCACTTTTGTAGTTTTGTTAAGTTGTCAAAAGCCTATTCATACTTATGTTGCGTATCACGTTTTATCGATAAACCGATTGTTGCATCCTCAGTCCCGATTTATCGCTCACAGTTCAGATGACTAATATATCTCTTTTAGTTCAGCAGCGAAGCAGTTAAGTGATTCGGAGTCGCGACGGGATTTACGCGTCGATATTACGTCATTTGTACGGACGACGGCACGTCAAGATAAACACTGCGGTATCTAAAGAGGTTGTAATAAGGACTATTTTTCAACAAAAATATAAAGTCTGATGTGCTAGCGACTGTACTTTGGTAAAGTAACGCATAACTAATGAGTTGGACACACAATTTGGTTCGACATCTTTTTTTGTTACGAAATGAATACGCGCAATAAAAAAATGATACTTTTATAATAATAATAATAAAAATACTTTATTGCACACCATAAACATAATTACACAGGATAGTATCTTTGATATTCGCTATAAGTACAATTTAGGCGGTCTTATTGCTTGTAGCAATTTCTTCCAGACAACCTTCAGGTAAGGAAAAGCATGAAGAATGAAAGAAGAGGCATGGCGATGAAATTATTCTAAATAAATTTGAAGTGGACAGGTTTTTATAAAGAAACATGAAAGAAGATGTTAAGTGCACATTATATAAAAATTAAATGTCAATAAATGATCATAAAATACACACCATAATACAAAATATATAAACTAATACATATTTAAACATATTTACATAAAAATATATATAAATAAATAGGTAAAAATAAATGCATAATCAGTTGCAACCAGCAGATCCGAGAGCCAATGAAGAATAAAAAGGAATGGTAAGTAAGTAGATATTGTTAAGACTATAGAAATTATACACGAGAAAGGAAAAAGGCTTTTACTTTACGTTTAAAAGTAGGCAGCGTTTTGGACTTCCTGACTGAAAGGGGCAGAGAGTTCCATAAACGGATTGCCTGTATAGTAAAAGATTCTTCCTACAGCTAATCATAATATTTGTTATTTCATGTTTTTAAAATATTTTATTATACCTTACTACTGTTTAGCGAACCTTTGAAGATAACAACAGATGTTGCTTTCTCTTCAAAGGTTCGAAAGGCTGTCTGCAAGAGATCGCTTCAAGGGATAAGACCGCCATAGATGTACCTAAAATGTTTTTTTACTCTTACAAATGTTTACAATTTCTTATTTACCCAAATGTGCATCCATTAAGTACCTTAGTCAAAAAAATGCATCGCGAGTGTAGACTGTTGGTGTAGGTAAGTTGATATTTTGCACCGACTCTAAATGAATTTGATTCTCCTAAATATTTATTTATTTTCTGATTTTTGTTATTTACCTATATCTCCAAAACCACTGGACCGATTTTGATGGAACTTACACTGTACCCTGAGTTAAAATAAACCTAATCGACTGTAAAAGAATCATCTCCTTATGACTTCTTGTTTTTGAGAAATCCGGCGACAAACATACATACACTTACGAAATTTTGCACGCGTGTTTGTATAGCTTTTATAGATCAACATACTGGAATATTATTAAATTCCAATAATATCACATACTCATTGATTTAATATTGACAACCACAAAATACAAAGACGCTACAGATTTACCTGTTTTTCCACAAGTCTCTACCAAGTGCCAAATCAACGTGACTTTGTTGATAGTTCAAATCATCAAAGAGACTTTATGTCATAAATTATAATTATAAAAAAGGCAGTTAAGAAGTTCCCGTAATGAATCTTATCATTCAATTTGAAAATACGAAGTAACTACGTGGGTGTATTGAAGAAACATCAAAATATTTCGTTAAAGTTTCCGAGTTTCAAGCTTTCTGAAACAAAACAGGTTTATTTTCCAAGTTAAAGGTGCTTCTATTAGAATATTTGGCCACTGACTTTAAAGGTCTCAAAATTCAGATCTAGGCTTCGCCAAACATACATTTATTTAGGTAGATGGCAGCCAGTTTTGCGTCCCATTGCAGTACCTATTGAAATAAAGGTATTCGAACCTATTATCGATTTAAGGTAAATTTCAATTAATATATCAATCAATATATGATTATCAAAATGTTTGAAACATATGGAAAGAGTACAAAATAAAGCGTTTGACCCCGTACTTAGTATGCTGTGTTGATGAAAAAATTTATTCGACGACATTATTATTTGCATATGTAGTAAATATTGCGTCGACTATTTAGATACATATCTGTGCTTTGCCGTCAAATTGTTCACTTCGCTGGATCCGTGATATTGAGTCTTCATTGCCTTGCGTACGAAGAATCAATAGATATGGCATTAGATACACCTATTTTTAATTGAGAATCTCGTACAAAGCCTGCAAGGGTTAGATACCTGACCAGCAGGGCGATTCAGAACCATTCGATATGACATTCGGTTTGGGTTTGGGACAGATTTTTTAAATTTTCTATTCAGAACAACCCAATCCGGACAACATTTTCCCAAACCCAAGACGGAACCGAAGATGACGTCACATCGTTCGATTACAGAGATTTTCATATACCGTACCCCTATCACGAATAATTTGCGTCAAAGTATTCGTATAGTAACGTAATCATTTGTATGAGAATCTGAAAGCGCCTCTATCGGACGTAAAACAAACTAAATTTGGCAACTCAAATACCTGACATTTATTGTGCGTAAACATTTTCTATAGTGATAAACTGGATTTGCGATCACGAACCTTTCTTTGACGTATAGTATCGTGAGTTGCAACAAGATTACTTGAGATTCTGTGTGTCAAAAATGAGCGAAGAGAAACTAGGTAACTTTTACGGATAAGACCGCCTAAATTATTATTTTTACTAAAATTATCGTACAGCTGCATTTGAAGACGGATTCAAGCTCCTGGAATAGGAAAGATTCGGCATCAAACTCAATAGAAAATACATCTCTCACCTCCGGTTTATTGATAATATACTATTCATGCAGGCAAAGATGAGATTTTGGAACTACAGTCGAAAGCCTTAACCGAGCCTTACAATAAGTGGTACTAAGAAAGAGGTCTATCAACGAATCCAACGCGGCCGGCTAGGCAGAGGTCGGGAAACTGCGCAAGAGCGTCGTCATGTCTCATTAACCTCAGTGTTTGAAGACGAAAGTCTTCAACGGGTGTCTGTGTACTAGTGAGAACGTACGGATCCGACACATAGTTTCTTTCTATATGTGCTCAAAATCTCACATATAACAACAGACAGAGCTTTGGCTTTTGGCAAGAAATAAAGCAACGTGTGGAATAAAAAAAACATTAGTGGTCATATTTATAATTCTCAAGTCAAGACATTGCAGTAGAAATATGAAATTTATTACAATATTTTTTATCTTATACTCCTTATTTTTAACTTTAAAAGAAATCAGGAACAGGGCACTTGTAACAGGTGCATCGATTTTGATCTTATTGGGTTCATCTTTGCTCTCAATATGACATATGGGAGTAACGAAGACCGCTGGAACTGCTAGACTCACTTTATTTCTTCTAGCTGGGTAGGCGTATTTCTATACATTGCATTTTGGTCTGCCTTCACTCTGAAAAAATAATATGTATATATTTTATACTGACGTTAATGCTTTTCATTCCATTTGTTAGACACAGCGTCCTCTTGGAGAGCTGAGAGCTTGGATATATCACAATTTCTTGAGAAATAAGATCTAGCTAGAGTTTTTCTCGCTATAATAGCCAATGAATAAAAGCATTTTAATCACTTATCCTTGTATTACTTTTATGTACTTACTTTTTCAAAAATCAATTATTGTTACGTTGTACTGCAAACGACTTGTCCTCGTTACTTTAATATTTTTTCATATTTTTTAACTAAATCTTTTGTAAAACTTTTGGATTTGTCACAATATGATGGCATAACGTCAATCTGTCAATAGACAGTCTACTAAACAGTTCAAAAATCTGAAAATTACAGAAAAACATGTATCTTCATATTTTAATAGACCACATTTTTACAATTGCTAACCCTGCCAGACATATTGATTGCAATTTTGTTCCGTTATTGATTTCTCTTTAGATTTTACTCCAATATCATGATATTTTTGATAATATTCATAAAAAAAATCGCTAAACTTGTTTCTGGACGTGTCATTCAACGGCCATGTTTACGTTAGTATGACGTCATCTTCGTCAATGCTATCGAGCTTACTACACGACACGAGAGTGCTTCGTGATGCCGACTAACGTTGTACTACGTTAACTCGCTACGATAACGTGACGAATACGTCAAAAGTTCGTGATTGGGGTACCGATCATTGTTTGACATTTCTTGCGTAATAGTATTTTCTCTCTGGTGCCCGTTTTCTTTGAAAATCGCTCAGAAATTAACATTCGGATGTGTTTTTACCCGTAAAGTGAGTATTTATTTGTATTCAATCTTCTAATTAATCAATATATTATACAACCCTAGAGCTATGGCAGGACCTTCAGTACTTGCTTACATACAAATCAACGAAATAAAATGTGTATAAATAGTCTTTCTTTTAAAACCTGTTGGACGCGGCAAAATTCATACCGTCACGTCCCTGTAAATTCTGCCATTGCCATTTCTATTTGGGTTTACAGGATATCATGGAAGGAGAAATAGTAAGACGTAGGCGCCGGCGACGGGAGCAGAATCCCCGCATGTGTATTTTGATACATCTGCGGGACACTTTAAATCCTTTTAATTCGATGGTTGGTGTTTTCGCCAGAAAATACCTATATAGATATATTTATTAACTCAAGATATGGTTTTATCTTAAACCTCTGAAATAAAACAGTTTACGTCTTGAAGAAACAAGATATTTAAAGTATAACCTGAGATAAGGCTATATTATCGTTGAACTACATAATTACTTTACCAAACTATTAGTTGACTCATTACCACTGTACGAGTCATCGTATCATGTTCGACAATTCGATGTATTGACATTCATTATATTTACCTAATAAATCAGTGCAAATTAGCCACTCGGCGGAATCGGTCGTTTACATTGAGACATTACCCTTTCCCCTATATCACGACATTTTCTATCACCTCGACATCCTATCACCTTATCATTAAATGTAGATCACACTACATTTATGGTCCTTCGAAAAAACCTTGAACCAGTCAGTTATCATTCCCTCGTACCCTGTTCGTGAGACACGCGTCGCGGTACCTGGACTTTGGACATTATCATCGACATCGCCATTCTTCGGAAAAGTGACATTCAAGTGTAGTGCAGTGTTCTGTTTCTCCAAGTGTAGTAGCGAATCGGTTTGACTGGCCTTTCACCAGCGAGAATCCCCAGTTAAATTGAGACAAGGGCGCACATACTGCATAAGGGTTGCAGACACGGTACCTAACAACTACTTGCACTATTATCATACATCGACATGGAATCTCTACTTCAGCGTCAAAACGAACTGATTCAGGAGATCAACAGAATTGGAATCAACTTCGCAAAGGACAGCGCGAACCGCAAAACTAAGGATTACATCGACAAACGCGTAACCACCCTAGATCAATTTTGGGGTGAGTTCGAACAAAACAATGATCAATTATTGGCTCATGAAGACGATTCTGAGTACTTTGTCAACAACATTTACCAGCAAACGAAAGACTTCTACGAGAAACAGCGTAAAATGATCGCGAGTTATCCACCGTTCTTATCACCTGTGCCAGCCGCCGTTCCCGATTCAATCAAAAAGACATTTGACAGTAATTCCCGTGAAGAACGTGGCACTAACCCAGGCGGCCCCGTAGATGAACTTCTTTCGCAACAAAGGACGTACTTTAGAGCTTTGTCTCGTGTCATAAAGCGTCCAGACATTAAAGACATCAAAGAGAAATGGGAAATTGAAGACCTACTAAAAGACCTTCAGCATCGTTGGCGTACAATCGACGAATTACATATGCGCATCGACAACATCTTAAGAGGCAGTGATCAAGACTATGAAGACGAGTTTATGACATACGAAACTATGTACAACAAAATTAAACGACAGTTAAACCGCAAGTTGAGTTCAACATCCCATCTCCAGCAATCGACACCCAGGATCGACATCCCTGTGTTTTCTGGGAAGTATAGTCAGTGGCCAACATTTTTTGACCTCTTCAACGAGACTATACATACAATAACAGCATCAGCAATGCACAGAAAATGCAATATCTAAAGGGAAAACTACGCGGCGAAGCTGAGCGTCTCATCCAACATCTTAACATATCAGCTGAAAACTACGAGACAGCAAGAGACCTTCTTATGCATCGCTATAACAACACGCAAGTTTTATTCACAAACCAAATTGAAATATTCCTATCGCAACCATCTGTGCACCGGCAGACTTCATTCGAATTAAAACGCTTGTATGACACTACTATGGAGTGTATACATGCGATTCATAATCTTGGGGTCGATACGACATCATGGGATCCACTCATTGTTCATTTAATTTGCAAGAAACTTGACGCAGAAACCTACGCCGATTATAAGCAAACTCGCAAGGCACCGCGTGAGCTTCCGTCATTTGAAGAACTCATGAACTTCATTGAAAGTAAGTTTACTGCTCTAGAACCCATAACAAAGAAAGAAAAGGACACAGAACCAAAGCCTTCGTTTTCATCTAAGCCGACATTCAAACAAGTTTTTCAAAAAAGGACATCTTACAAGCCGTATCATCAAGCTGTGGCTACATATACACCAAAGTGCCCATTATGTGAAGACAAACACGATTTGTACCAGTGTAAACGGTTCCTTAACATGAACCCGGAAACACGCCTGAAGTCAATTGCGAAACATGAAATATGCCAAAACTGCTTGTATAAACATAATGGCAAGCCGTGTAATTCGACGAAACGATGCAAGTATTGCAATGAGTATCATAATTCAGTCATTCACGACGACATTTTGCAATCAAGGTCGCAACAAATTTCAATTAATTCCTCGCCTTCTACATCGACATCGAATGACATTCGACAAACAAAACCGCATAGCAACAAGCCACACAGTGTTAACCACGTGGCTGCGGATGACGAAGAGATATTACTGGCAACTGTATCACTCAGAGTAAAAGCCGCTGACGGCAGCTTTATGACACTTAGAGCGCTTTTAGACCAAGGTTCTCAAGTATCACTTATATCAGAGAATGCAGCTCAGACATTAGGCCTACAGCGCCGACATATCAATGCATCAGTCTCTGGCATTGGCACGAGTACCAAAAGTGGCAAAGGCATTGTCTCCATAGATTGTCAATCTCTATATGGAGACTACAGCTTCACGACACAAGCTCTCGTCATATCAAGAGTTATCAATTGTTTGCCAAACAACACATTCAGCAAACAATCATGGCCACATTTACAAAACATTAACCTCGCCGACCCCAACTACAACGTATCAAAACCGATCGATCTACTTCTGGATGCGAGTGTTTATTCCGACATAATCATGTCTGGACTTATCAAGGGCCCACTTCAGGCTCCCATCGCTCAACAGACAAGGTTAGGATGGATACTGTCCGGCAATGTCAGAACATTCAACTGTCACGTGGTCATCAATGAAGTAGACGACTTATCAAAGTTTTGGGAGGTCGAGGGCATACAAGACAACGCGTCAATAATGTCAGAGAAAGATCAATATTGTGAAGATCTTTATCAAGCGACAACTCAACGACTAGACACTGGGAGATATCAAGTAGCCCTTCCCATGAAGCAAGGCTTCGAAGATCTTCTTGGGACATCAAGGCCAAAGGCTATCATGCAGTTTAAACAGCTCGAAAAAAGAATGTCCAAAAATGACATCTTATCAACTGCATATCGCAATTTCATGGAAGAATATTTGCAATTAGGTCATATGAGTCACGTGGGCGAGTCGACCGACCGCGCGACGCCTATACCTACTTGTTACTTACCTCATCACGGCGTTTTGAATATGGACTCTACGAGCACTAAGTTTAGAACTGTATTTAATTCTTCAAGCAAGACATCATCCGGACACAGCCTTAACGATCTGATGGAATGTGGTCCTAACCTGCAGCAGGACCTTCAAGGACTTATTCTGTTGTGGAGAACTCATAAATATGTTATCACTGCAGACATTGAGAAAATGTTTAGACAGATCCTTATCAGAGAACAAGACACTTCACTACAAACTATCGTCTGGAGGTCGACGCCCGAAGACCCTCTGCGTGAATTTCGGCTAACAACTGTCACGTATGGCACCAAGGCCGCGCCATTCTTGGCGATAAGGACATTGCGACAAATAGCTCAGGATTACGCCGAAGATTATCCTCTCGCGGCTGCTGCGCTACAATCATCATTTTATATGGATGACCTCATGAGTGGCCATGACGACAAAATTCAGGTCAAGGAGCTACAAGGACAATTAATCAAAGTTCTGCAAGGAGCCGGCATGAACTTACGCAAATGGTCGAGTAACAGCCCTGACATTATCAACGACTTGCCGTCCAACCAAATCAGCGCTCCTCTCGAGTTCCGTGATGCAGAATCTCGAAAAACATTGGGACTCCGGTGGAACCCATTATCTGACTCGTTCAGTTTTCAAAATAAAATTGACTATAATACAAATGACACACAGAAGTACACTAAGAGACAGCTCCTGTCCGACATATCGAAGATCTACGATCCTTTAGGCTGGTTATCACCTATAACTATAAAGGCAAAATTCATCTTTCAACAGACATGGCTTACAAAGTTACAATGGGACGACGACCTGCCCACCGACATACAGACAGAATGGCAACAACTCAGAGATGATCTGAAAAACATAGAAAGGTTTCAGATTGACAGATACCTGGGTAACAAGAAAACCTATCAATTGCACGGCTTTTGCGACGCCTCAGAAAAGGCTTATGCATGCGCTGTGTACATTACAACATGTGACAGTAAGGGCGAGTACACAACGCGCTTAGTTATTGCAAAGACTAAGTTGGCCCCACATAATAAACAAATATCACTTCCGAGATTGGAATTGTTGGGAGCCTTACTTTTATCACAACTTCTGAAGAAGGTAGCAGAAACCATATCGGTATCCACTATCACCGCATGGACAGACTCAATGGTGGTGCTGGGCTGGCTCAATGGAGACGTCACTAGGTGGAAGGCATTTGTAGCTAATCGAGTGCGACAGATCACCGACGTCATACCAGCATCCCAGTGGCATCACGTGAGATCAGAAGACAACGCCGCGGACTGTGCAACCCGCGGCCTAACATCAAAATCGCTACAAGAGCACAAGTTGTGGTGGGCAGGCCCTATGTGGCTTAATTCACCAACCCCTTGTCAAGACACACCCTCAATCAAAATTGAAACTCCGTTGATCGAAGTCAAGAAATCAACACTTGTGAACACAGCCTTACATCTGAGCGAAAATATCATAATTAAATTATTACAAGACAATAGTTCATTGACGCGAGTAACTCGCATCGTGGGCTGGATATCGCGTTTCATCACGCGATTACGACCTCGAAACTGTACTTCGACACAAAATGCTGACACTCTGACAACGATCGAGTTAAAAACTGCGCAAAACATTATTATAAAGAATATTCAGTCACTGGAATTTGAAGACGACATTTATCATTTGAAGAAAGAAGGCCGCATTCAAAACTCAAGCAAGATCTCAAGCCTCAATCCTTATATAGACCAGAGTGGACTCTTGAGGATCGGCGGGAGACTAGAACACGCTTCCATCGCTCACTCTGCCAAACGTCCTGTGATCATACCTGGCAAGAATCGCCTGACAGAGCTTATCATAAATCAAGCACATATCACAACCTTACACGGCGGTCCCCGATTGACATTATCATCCGACACAATTATTGGATTATTGGGGGCATTCGCGTCGTTAAGAAAATCATCAGGCAGTGCGTTAAGTGTAGGCGCTTCAGTCAAGAAACCAGCAAGCAAATCATGGCTGACCTACCTCGGCCGAGAGTCAACCCTTCGCGAACATTCACAAACACAGGCGTGGACTTCACTGGACATGTAGAGGTCAAGGCCAACAAGGGGCGGGGCATCAAAACGACGAAAGGTTACATCGCTGTATTCGTTTGTCTTGCGACAAAGGCTGTGCATTTTGAGCTGGTGTCTGACTTGAGTACCCCTGCATTCCTGGCTGCATTCCGTCGGATGTGTGCTCGCCGTGGTACTCCTCGGCATGTATACTCCGACAACGGTACAAATTTTGTTGGTGCCGACAAGACACTGAGACAAGAATATAAGGCAATACTGGACACTATTGACACATCATTCATCAAAAACATCAACGAGCTTGGCGTCACCTGGCACTTCAACGCTCCTTCCTGGCCCAGCGCTGGTGGGTTGTGGGAGAGCGCCGTAAAGAGCATGAAATTCCACCTCAAGCGGGTCCTGGGTGACCAAAAACTGACATACGAGGAGTTCATTACGTTGCTGCACCAAATCGAGGCGTGCATGAACTCGCGACCTTTGTACCCGTTGTCAGAAGACCCAGATGACGAAGTTCTCACACCTGGACACTTTCTGGTGGGTGACTCACTGCTAGTAAGACCCCAAACCGATCCTGATGTCGTAAACTTACCAACTCGATGGCAACTTTGGCAGTCTATGAACAAGCATTTTTGGAAAAAGTGGTCAAACGCCTACCTCCAGCACCTGCAAACCAGATCAAAATGGAGACAACCTAGTGAGAATATGAAGGTCGATGACATAGTCGTTATCAAAGAAAACAATATGCCACCGGGAAAGTGGGCTATTGGACGTATTTTAGAAGTTCACCCCGGGAAGGACGGCTTTGTACGAGTTGTGAGTCTGAAAACACAACACAACGTTATAAAGCGCCCGATCACCAAACTTGTCAAGCTGCCTGTTCACAATGACACCCAACATGATCAAGCCGACTGCAGTAAAGAACGTGCACGCAAAGATTATCGACAACCAAAAGGACACACTCGACGTGGCGGCGGCGGCGGCAGTAAGAAGACATTTATGAGTAATTTTATATTGCTGACACTAATTGCATTTATGTCAATATTATTACCAAGTATGCAACAAGACGTGACACTCTTTAATATCACCGCCATCGACGCAGGCCAAAATCTATATTTTGATAAAATATCAGATTTACGGCACATCAAGGACGAGTGGAAGTTAGTCATTTATTACAACATGACATCTTATTGGCATGGACTCTCGGCGATAAAACAGTACGTCACACATGTGAAGTCATTATGTCACGTGAATACGCCCTACGACAGTACTGTGATGCAACTGCAACATGAGATCAATGAAATCGAGCATTACGACAAGTTGCTGCGTTATCAAAACAAACGAGTAAGGAGAGGCCTTGTGAATGGCATTGGCTACTTGGCTAATTCATTATTTGGAGTCCTTGACGAGAGATTCGCTGAACAATATAAAATCGACATAGAGGCTATCGCTCGCAATGAAAACCATCTTCAAACCTTAATCAAGAATCAAACACTTGTCATAGAATCTGAATTCAATATCATCAAACGTAATGAAGATATAATGAACAAACAAGTTAACTTCATTAAGAGCACTCTGAAAAATCTCACTTGGGAAGTAGGTCAAGTGCGAATAGATAATCAAAATAGCAACTACGTCATTGCATCTTCGTTGGCTGCAAGCATTATCCTGACAAACCTGCGACGCATGCAAGATGTGTTACTCAACACTATCACTGATATCAGTCAAGGCCACATAGACATACACCTGTTTTCGCCTGAACAACTAGAACAGCAAATAAACATTATATCTGGACAACTGCATGGAGACCTCGCATTACCAACTGACATAAGCGATATTCGACAGATTTACAAACTCCTTAAAGTATTCGGGAGAGTCATAGATAACTACCTTATCATTGAAGTCAGAATACCTCTCGTAAGCAATGAAGTATACGAGTTAAACAAGATCGTCACTGTGCCCCAAAGGGAGCGAGAAAGGATACGCTATGTTATCTCTTCTTATCAATACATAGCATTCGATGTCAAGAAAGACGCTGCTTTCCTTTTAACGGAACATCATTTACAAACTTGCATTTCTACACAAAGGGACACTATTCTTTGCTCATTAGATGAACCAATATATGATCTAAAAATAAAGAGTTCAATCTGCAACATAAAGCTAATAGCGAATGACGTCACGACTAGTGAATCACCATGCTCGTCACACGTAGCGCCGTGCACCGCTGACAAGTGGATAAAGTTACACCCGCGAAACAGCTGGCTGTACTCATGTTGCGATAAATGCATGGTGCGCATATTTTGTCTTACGAGAACAGCTGTGCATAGTATTACGGGGACTGGTGTTATCACTCTAGTTCAAGGTTGCGTCGTCAAGGGCGAAACCTTCACCATACGATCACACAACAATTTCTTGAGTAAAATACATCAACAAATTGACACCGTGGAAGTTCCGAAGACATCTATACTAAACACCATCATCAACAGCAGTTATATTGACACCTCCATCCCTATCGAAGATCACCAGTTGATATTCAATCATCTGCAAAAGGACATTGACCAGTTGAAGGAAAAATCGTCCGAACATCTCAATGTTCACGATATTCATCACTATTCCATAACGTACATCTTACTGGCAATAATTCTAATCGTACCATGTTGCGCTGTTTACTACTGGAGATATCGTAGACAACGCGTCTCGGCGCCTGCTACCGAAGAAGCGATCGAGACTATCCCCCACGCCGTCAGCACATTCAGCGTCGACCGTGGGACTTCACCTACTCCGATGGCATCGCAACGCTTTAGAGTGCCGACTATTAATGTTTAAATTGTTTATTAATTTAATGTTTTTTTTCTATCTTTAGTTATTTCTTTGGTTTTTTTTTTAAATGGGCAAGATGTACGAGTCATCGTATCATGTTCGACAATTCGATGTATTGACATTCATTATATTTACCTAATAAATCAGTGCAAATTAGCCACTCGGCGGAATCGGTCGTTTACATTGAGACATTACCCTTTCCCCTATATCACGACATTTTCTATCACCTCGACATCCTATCACCTTATCATTAAATGTAGATCACACTACAACCACTTATTTTCACAACTTTGTTTTCCCAATCCTAATCCTAACGTGGGTGTCGGAGCAATTCAGTATAACATTGGGTTTGGGTTTCGATTACAGAAACGGCTTCGGTTGTTTCATTTACGAAGCCTTTAAATAAAAAAATATTACATCATTTAATTAATATAATACATACTATATATTCAACTTGTGTGTCCTATATTGCTACAATATATTTTGTGAGAACAATGTTCTTGATATGTGATTAAATAAGCTCAGAGTAAGGGTTAAAATAAAATTAAATAATTTTGTATATTTATATTTTAATGCCTACCTTATAAATGCACTATACCAGTCAAATATTGGGTACGTTTCAGTTTTCAGTTTCCGTGCTACAAACCTCTTGTTCGCTTTGCTTGGTTCCCAATTTCTGACAAATGTCTGTTTCTAGAGTGATGACAGCGATTTTCGACAAAATCGGAACGCGATCATACATTGTTAAAAACGTGATAATATGTCATATTTCATAGCGATCATAACAAATTGTGTAGGACTTATATGTAAATAAACTATATTTCAAAAGAGAAAACTTAATTTCCAGAGTAGGTACTATATTTTTTGCCCGAATCAATAGCTTTGTAATTTGACTTGATTGAGAGAAAGTAATCAATACAGAACCATAGGTACAATGTCTAAATTGAGATTACTTATTATCTTTATTTTTGTTATGAACCTATAGTATTTACGGAGGAAGAGGATGAGAGATGGTATTGTCAACTCTTGGATCGCTGTACTTTGCTTGGTTATTTGGATTGTCGTTTAAACTCTTCAGCAAACAACATTCAAACTTCCTAGCATTTGTAGCATCGAAGTGAAGTGTGCTTACAATAATCTGCAGACCAGTGAAATACGATAGTTTTATAATATTTTATTATAAGTAACAAACATTGGATACTATTACTATGATGTATGTAAAAAAATCTTGTACAAAAGATAACTTGTTTAATTTTTATTAAGTAATTTATCACCCTTTATTTTCAAGGTTTCCAAAAAAAATATTTGATCTTTCGACTCGACTTTCTTACGGTCTATGTTATGAACAATTAGAGCACAGCAAATGTCCTGAATGATAAGATATTCCCACTGGAACATACAGTTTCGTAGGAACTTGATTGTCCTGCAGAATGTTAATAAAATAACTGTACTGTCCACCGCGTCCTGTTGACAAAAATCTTTTACAAGTTATCCTGGCATCCTCTGTATTGCTAAAAGATGCTGTGTATTATAGAGATACACTTTTTTTTTGTATTTCGTCGATACGGATGTCGCTGTTATTTTTCGTGTTTGGTAAACGTACTGCACCTATTTATGTTTGTAGCAACTCATTATATTCACATAGCAAAGAAATACACCTAGATAGGTCAATAATCATTTTTATCTGGATTTTCCGACATAAACGGGTGCTACAGGGCACCCGATTAACTTTGACAGAAAATACCGTGACGTTCGGCAACAAATGTCAGAAAAAAATGTTCTGAATAGCGTCGATAACTAAAACTACGCTGTAATCTCTGTAATCGAACGATAATGACGTCATCAATAAATACATTTTTCATAATTATTAATTAAAACCATTTAGAATTGATTACTGGTCACTCAAAGGGCTTATATTTAAAATGTTTGCTAAATTACTTATAATTGGGAAATATTTTTAGTTGCAGGCTCCATAAATGCAACAACTGAAACCGGTGTTGTAATCGAAATCGATTTCTATGTTGTTCTGAATTGCTCCGAAAACACATGTTGGGTTTGGGATTAGGAATCGTATGCCGAAGGTTGGGTTTGGAACCCAACGGTTCTGAATCGCCCTGCTGGTGGTTTTACACGGAGCTATGTCGAGACTTCCGACACAGGTCAGTGTCGGAAGTCTCGACATAGTTCCGTGAAAATTGAAATTGTCGACGCGAAATGTCAAAAATGATGCATCAGACTTCGCCCGCTGGTATCTAACCCTTGCAGGCTTTGTACGAGATTCTCAATAAAAAATAGGTGTATCTAATGCCATATCTATTGTTTCTTCGTACGCAAGGCAATGAAGACTCAATATTACGGATCCAGCGAAGTGAACAATTTGACGGCAAAGCACAGATATGTATCTAAATAGTCGACGCAATATTTACTACATATGCAAATAATAATGTCGTCGAATAAATGTATTCATCAACACACCATACTAAGTACGGGGTCAAACGCTTTATTTTGTACTCTTTCCATATGTTTTAAACATTTTGATAATCATATATTGATTGATATATTAATTGAAATTTACCTTAAATCGATAATAGTTTCGAATACCTTTATTTCAATAGGTACTGCAATGGGACGCAAAACTGGCTGCCATCTACCTAAATAAATATCTGTTTGGCGAAGCCTAGATCTGAATTTTGAGACCTTTAAAGTCAGTGGCCAAATATTCTAATAGAAGCACCTTTAACTTGGAAAATAAACCTGTTTTGTTTCAGAAAGCTTGAAACTCGGAAACTTTAACGAAATATTTTGATGTTTCTTCAATACACCCACGTAGTTACTTCGTATTTTCAAATTGAATGATAAGATTCATTACGGGAACTTCTTAACTGCCTTTTTTATAATTATAATTTATGACATAAAGTCTCTTTGATGATTTGAACTCTCATCAAAGTTACGTTGATTTGGCACTTGGTAGAGACTTGTGGAAAAACAGGTAAATCTGTAGCGTCTTTGTATTTTGTGGATGTCAATATTAAATCAATGTGTATGTATGTATATTGTTGAAATTTGATAATATTCCAGTATGTTGATCTATAAAAGCTATACAAACACGCGTGCAAAATTTCGTAAGTGTATGTATGTTTGTCGCCGGATTTCTCAAAAACAAGAAGTCATAAGGAGATGTTTCTTTTACAGTCGATTAGGTTTATTTTAACTCAGGGTACAGTGTAAGTTCCATCAAAATCGGTCTAGTGGTTTTTGAGATATAGGTAAATAACAAAAATCAGAAAATAAATAAATATTTAGGAGAAACAAATTAATTTAGAGTCAGTGCAAAATATCAACTTACCTACACCAACAGTCTACACTCGCGATGCATTTTTTTGACTAAGGTTAACATTTGTAAGAGTAAAAAAAACATTTTTGGTACAGCTATGGCGGTCTTATCCCTTGAAGCGATCTCTTGCAGACAGCCTTTCGAACCTTTGAAGAGAAAGCAACATCTGTTGTTATCTTCAAAGGTTCGCTAAACAGTAGTAAGGTATAATAAAATATTTTAAAAACATGAAATAAAAAATATTATTATTAGCTGTAGAAAGTATCATTTTTTTATCGCGCGTATTCATTTCGTAACAAAAAAAGATGTCGAACCAAATTGTGTGTCCAACTCATTAGTTATGCGTTACTTTACCAAAGTACAGTCGCTAGCACATCAGTGTCGGAAGTCTCGACATAGTTCCGTGTAAAACCACCAGGTGGCGCTCGAAAAATGCTGAGACAAAATTGGTGTTTTCGTGTATTTATTGATCGAGAAGAATTTTTGAATGATGCTTAAAAAACTACAAATATTTTTTAAGATTTATTAAAGATATAGGCTTCGTAAGTTAAAATGATATTTGACGAATTAGAAAATCATAAAATTGAAATTGTCGACGCGAAATGTCAAAAATGATGCATCAGACTTCGCCCGCTGACTTTATATTTTTGTTGAAAAATAGTCCTTATTACAACCTCTTTAGATACCGCAGTGTTTATCTTGACGTGCCGTCGTCCGTACAAATGACGTAATATCGACGCGTAAATCCCGTCGCGACTCCGAATCACTTAACTGTTTCGCTGCTGAACTAAAAGAGATATATTAGTCATCTGAACTGTGAGCGATAAATCGGGACTAAGGATGCAACAATCGGTTTATCGATAAAACGTGATACGCAACATAAGTATGAATAGGTTTTAGACAACTTAACAAAACTACAAAAGTGCTTTGAATGACAGTTTTTTCTAATGCACATCAAACACTTCAAAAAATCAAAATCAAATCAAAATCAAAAATAATTTATTCAATTTAGGACACAAAATGCCACTTATGAACGTCAATAATTAGTGTAATATATAACTTACATTGCCCTGATCCCAAAGTAAGCAGCTAATGCTCTTGTGTTATGGAAATCAGCAACAACGTTGGTACCACAACACCCACTCGAGACAATATAGAGATCCAACCGGGAATCGAACCGGGATCTTGGAACGGCGACGCCTTGAAACCCAGCGTGCTTAGCCACTACACCACGGAGTTCGTCAGAATAAATAACTGTCATTCATGCATTTTAGCTCAATTGTAAACTGGAACCCGGAGATAAAGATAGAATAGTTTTCATAACACAAAGCGTAGGGGTCTACGGGGGACGAAAGTTTGTACGGGAAATGCGAAAACTGGACAAATACGGGGCGAATAGTAGCTCTCGATAGTGAATAAGAATTTGTAAAGAATCGAGCTTAGTTAATAACCCTGCTGGTGTATATCGATACTTTATTTGCCATCGACGCTAAAACAGCTATACATCTCTAATCAGAACGCGGCAGGATGGAAAGCCTTCAGCGCTGACAAAATTTCGCACTCGCGAACCAGGTCACCTGGAAACTACAGGTGTTAGTTGACTTATATTGTTTTTGCTAACTGTACAAATGACAGCATGAAAATAAATTATGACTGTTAGGAAGTAATTTCAGTTTTTATGCTTTCATTTTGTTTGACATTAGCATTTATATCAATACGGGTTAAAAAAGTGACTTTCCAGCTCCAGGGTAAAGAATAGGTAAAAAATCTTAAAGAAAAAGGTTTTTTTGAGGCAATATTACTAATATATTATAATTTTCTTTAAATAATATTTGTCCTGTATTCAAACCCGATTGACAACCTTGGATTTGGCTCTTACTTTTAACAACCCGTTTAGTCGACGGGGTTTTACTACCTCGGTATTCGCTACTTATTTCAATGTGGAATTTTACTACCTAATTTAAAAGAATTATCTAACTTAATGTCCTGCTCTTATTTAAGACTGAGCCTCGATACGTGTTACGATGAAGTTGTTTATTGTTTTTTTGCTGGAATTTGAACTATCATATCGTATTTTTTTTTATAATGTTAGAGTAGGGACTACCTTTTCTAAAATTCTGATTCTTACTTAACTGGTATATTAGAAATTACAAGAATTTATAAGCTGTGCTAGATCCGGTACCGAAAAGAGTTTGCACTTGCTAAGCAGGTCAGCTGGAATAAAGCAGCACAGTCTTCGCACTCCATTGCGAGCTTCTGTATCGTTTTGCAGCTTTACGGGACAAAGGGGTGCTTACATGATTTTGTGATGACGTCCTCAAATAAGGCTTACGTTACTTTAATATTTTGTCAGAAACGCTTGGAGATTTAAGTCTTTTGTACAAAATTTAACGTAAATAAATCTTATAAATTTAATGAAGTTCTCAACATGTTTGAAACTGCTGCTGATAAATAATTTATTCTAAAAGTCAATGTCAAGGGATGCAAGTGAAGCTTCGAGCACCCCCACCCAAAACTTAAAAAGTTACTGACTCTCATTAACTAGCTAGGGCTAGAGCCTTAAAAGGCAGCGAGATACTGCTATTTAACCAAATTAACGTACCTAATGTATGCTAATACGGAATGAGTAAGCATATTACTTTACTGCGTTATTAATATAGGTACACTATTACCTTTGGGTTGTAAATTGTCCTGCCTTCGACTCTGGGATTTAATTGACCATGTAGTATGCCCTACTACGCGTCTATTCACTCGCACACAGGTTTAGCGCAAGAAAGAGAAGGTAAATGACCTCACTCCCTCCCACGCCTCACAGCACTGCCAGCCGCCTGTCGCTCATTCGTGTCCGTGCGCGCGCGCCGTTCCAACGCACGCAGTAACCACAGTATATAACCGTTAAGTTTTTATTTCGTGCTAAACGAAATTTATCTTATAGTGAAATGTTAGTTCAAAAATGTTTTTTCTTTATTTAACAAGTGAATGTGACGTAAAACGCACTACCCAGCGTGGCTGCACCATGCATGCTTTACGCTTCGCGGCCGAACTAGCACGCGATGCTAGCCAGTCCGCATTTTCCGCTCCGAATCAATACGCGATATTGATCTGTAGCAAATACTGGCAGAGCTGACACGTGAGGTCAGCCAGTCCTAATTATCTAGATTATTCTAGATCTTATCTGAGACTTGGTATGCGTTGCTTCCAATATCCTACCCTCATTTTCATTGCGAAAAAAAGGAAACAAGTTAGCTGAAGTTACAGCCAATTGTTCTTTGATGCTATAATAATAAATTACAGCCAAAGACATTCATGATTAATATTAAGCAGCGCTGACGATGCGCCACTATGGCTTCTAAGTATGAATCAGCGGCCCTCGCCCGCACTCATCCGGCCATACCTGTGCCAACGCGCCGGCCCACGAATTGCGTCGCAACGGTGATCTGCCGTCACAATTCCAGCATGTTTTCAACGTCTCGCACTCGGAATCAGAATCTGACCAAGAAAGGTATGTGCTCTTATGAATGCTTTGTTATATAACCTTAAGGCCGTACGTACATGTACTTATTACGGGCTACCGTATTCCACTCGTGGCAAAACCACGACCGAACACTTGTCTCAGCCAATATTAAGGCAAAGATTAAAATGGAGCATAATGTGAGCTATCACACGTACAAACAAAAATAGCAATAAAATGGTTTACCAAGTATCTTTTTCGTAAGTGGCAGAAGATTTATTTCAAATCGAATAAATTAATGTTTATTTTGTAAATTTTTACTCAGAATAGTAAACATGAGAGACTCAAAAACACTTTAACAACCTAGACCTTAATCATAAATACACGTACTCTGCAACCTGCAGTACACGCTCCTAATATGTTTTCCACAAAGCTCTAAAAACGGTAGCATAGCATCCCACCATAGCTCACATAGTTATGGGTGGTTTGGGTCCTTATCCATTGATCACAACTCTTTTGTACTTATTTCTTGCCAATGGCTATAAAATTGTCTAACTAGACAATGCTATGGTAAACACAAATTGCTTAATAATGCTACTTAAAATATTGAATTTAATAGATTTTGTAAAAAGAAAACAATGTACTTTTTAAGAAAGCAAGATTTTTCTACATACATTTCTGCTTTCTGCTCATACCTATAGCTATTTAGCTTGTGGTTGGCTCTTTAATTATAACTGCAAGCAAGCAAGCTGTAAGCTTGCGTAGGACGTACCAAAATATGGTTGGGTCCATATAAAAACCAGTCCGTTTAAAAACTCCATTAAATGCTTTTAATTTTAACAGCTATAATAAAAATGAGAATGAGTTTTGCTAAATACCTGGCAAATGTATGATTCTGAATAGTAGAAAATTTGCCGTATTTATTTTATATCCAACTAAGATTAAATCAACTTCTCAGTAAATAATTCGGTAAAGCTTAGATTTTATTTACTGAAGCAATAACAACTACCTGGAAAGCGTATTTTTTTTTTAAAATATACCAATGAGACATCTTATCAAATCCCGAAATCAATATAGTACTACCGTCATATTAGATTTATTAGGGTGCGCTTTATTCCATTGTTTTAGAGGTTATTTCGTTTTTCGAAAAATATGCTTTGAAAGTGATATGCTTTTTTATGAATGCGTTCATTTAACCGTCGTAAAGTTCGGTACTTAATCTCGAGTCGAGAAAACTTAATAAAGATCTGTGTCCTTTATCTTTGGAAAAGCCAGCCACCGCCCAGTAAAAATTTTGACAACCTTTGGTCACCTGGAATAGACCTTTGTTTCTATGACCTTGTTTTTTTTGTTACCATTTACTACCTACCACGAGCACCACCTAAGAATAATTCAAATAAAACGTTCTATTGTATTGAAGTATGCGGCAGATAGCACAAACCAAAACTTATCGACACATTGTTAGGTATACCATAAGAGTAGGTAGCTATTAAATTGAAACAAGCTCATTTTATGAAGATAATGCCTTTTTTACTTTTTATGGAAATGCATAAGCAAAGCATATCAATTGACACAATTTCATTTTCTCAAGTATTATTACAATATTTCATATAATTCGGTTATTTTTATTTGCCATTTACATACACACCTACGTTTGACGTGAAATAAATACAAGCCATATTCATTATTACAAAAATATCACTATCAATATATATTTTTTTAACAAAAGGCTAGGAAATTATTATTTATATATATATAAAATAAATAAAAAACTGACTTATCCTAAATGCAATGCAGCATTAGAATCAAATTGCACTATAATAATCTAATTTGAGTTATTGGAAATATGAACCATGTTTATTTTTCTACTATTTATTCTGTGATTTAAGAATAAACTACATCAAGTAAATATTTTCTCTAATCATCAGTTTTTTGTAATCAATTACATCCACCCACTCCTTGAAAACAACAAGGAACAATTCTTTGAAAACGTTGCTCTAATAAGCAATAAAATAGGTACTTATTATATGCTTTTCATTGTTTGATGTTTATAGTATTCGATATACTGTGTTTAATAAATTTTCAAGAACATTTTGTCTTGATATTCACCAGTTACGTACATATAGTGGAACAATTGCAAATTAAAAATTAATAATAAAATAGGTCGGGTGTTATAGTTGAGAAAAAGTATTTTATTTTGGAAAGGATTTTTTTAAAGGACTTTTCCTTAATTCTTACGCCAGAGGACGTCATGTGATTCGACCATTTATTAAAATTTGAATCAATTAATTATTTCAAACCAAATTATCTATGTTTTTTATTAACCATATTTAAGGATGTTTTTAAATATGTATAAAACCAGTTTACCCTTGGGATCTTGATATGACATAGGTACTTTTAATACGATATCCGTTTATTTTTGGATAAATTTGTCAAAATAGGTACCCTTATTCTGAACCATCATCAGTTTTTTTTTTGACACAGCTCATAATATTGAAACAAGTCTCATCTGTAGCCAAATATGTTACAAATATTTGTCAAACTTAAAAATATAAATATAGTTAAATAAGTAAAAAACTCATAGCAACCGACTCGAAACATAGGATTGATATTTATTGTAATCCTTAAAAGTAATCCAGACATTTACCCAGGCAATAAAATTATGATTAAATTTACAACGAGAAATCTGAACATGTGCCGACTATCGAATACTCGGCGAACATTCCTGGTCGATTAGTCGAATATTAGGCAAACGTATTTGGTCGGGGCCGGGTGGTACCAAAACTTATATCGGAGAAATCGTTTGCGGTCGTTTGCCCTAATAAAGCTCCCAGAAGCCGATTTTAAATCTTTTTTAGAAAAAAACTAATATACTCAATGAAATATAAAGAATACATAAAAAAACATTACCTAACTACCTATGCCTTAAACTTTTTGATAACGATAATATTTCAAAGCCATTGAATTATCGTATTCTTTTTCTAACACAGCAAATAATCATATATCATTGATAGACACCCGTGAATATAATCATGATCTTAAAAGAATTACATTCCTAAGAATGAATCTTTTAATCAATTACTTTTATACAAATCATTAAACACATTTCATAACCAAATTAAGCAAATAAATTTTCTCAGGTATTCGAAATTTTAATGTATAAAATATTATTTATGTGTTTGGTATTCGTTCGAATATTTTTCAAACAGTCGCATTAATACCTAAATATCCCATACTGAAAAGCAATAGAATATCATGTACATACGTATTTCAAAACTATAATTATAAAATATGCTAAATACTGCAAAAATAAGATAACGATTTGTCAGACGACTTTACCTTCACGCCCTTTACCTTACCAAAGATAAGGTGCTAACTAAAAAGTGTTTTCTGTATGTGGCTTTCCTCGTAATAAAATTATCATTTGTTTTACGTGCCAAGTTCAGTGTGTAAAACTATATTATTCGCAAACCGTCTCAGCCCAACAATGCGTATTCTGTATTGTTTGCAATTTTTATAACATACCACAATTAAACAAAAATGCCTTATTTCAGTTTAAAATTACTAAAATAAATAAATAATCAATTTTTAGTTAATCATTAATAAAAAATACTAACAAATATCTTCTTTCTTCCTAATATAGATATTTTTATTAGTAGAAAGTTATATCTTATCATAGTTATCATACAACTAATGTTTTTAGTAATAGTGATACATGAATATGTCAAAGATAGTGACATGATCAATGAATTGTTATATAATATGATCGTTTTAGTGATCAATCACTACTAACATCAGAGATGTCAACTTATTCTATTGTAACAACATTGATTTTACTCCAAACATCTACATGGTCAATTAAATCTCAGAGTCGAAGGCAGGACAATTGGATGATCAAACGAACTTACCTTAAGTGAAGTTCGATCCAAATTGTCCTGACTTTGACGAAGAGATTTAAGGTCCCACCCTACCCAATTCCCGTGTACGTTTTTTATGCAAAAATAATCGTCACCCTTACAATAAGTATAATCAATGTTGTATATCTCATACATCGGTCTCCTTGCTCTGAAATGAATGAGCGACAGGCGGCTGGCAGTGCTGTGAGGCGTGGGAGGGAGTGAGGTCATTTACCTTCTCTTTCTTGCGCTAAACCTGTGTGCGAGTGAATAGACGCGTAGTAGGGCATACTACATGGTCAATTAAATCTCTTCGTCGAAGTCAGGACAATTTGGATCGAACTTCACTTAAGGTAAGTTCGTTTGATCATCCAATTATAGCTATTAACGCTAAATATAGATCTGTGAATTAGCAGACTGGGGCGGGTTGCGATTTCTTATATTATATGTATATTTGCATTGTTACAACCTGTCTTAATACGTTTTTTTTTTTGTTTAAATGGCCTAATTTATGTTTAATGCAGAGAATAGAGCCATTCATATTTTCGATTTTATTCACGATTATAGCAGGTTACCCACCTTAAGCATACATTTTACAATTCTAAGATTAACAAAATGATAATTTATAAGATTCAGTGATTAATTCTAAGTTATAAGATGAATTTGTGCAAATAAGTTTTAATTTTCAAATTGTTATTTTGCAGTAACAATATATGATTGAATTCGCTTTCATTTGTTTCGTTTCATAATCCTACACTTTACCTATAAAATCACACGTCCACGTTGATTTTCCCCAGTACAATCAGAACTAGCTACATAGATAACTTTGAAATCTTGGAACGTAATGCACATTGTAATTTTTGTTATTCACATGACAAACTTCACGTAATAATAATTAATACAATTCTAATAAGGCCGAGAAATAAAACAAACTAGAGGTTTAAACAAGGTTTTTAACCTACTAACCCTAAATTTTAATGAATCGAAGACGGACACGCTTAGTACAGGATGTATTTAAACGAATGAAACCAATTTTGACTCATTCCATATATGTTTATGGATTGTAAAACGTTGTCGCCTGTAAGTATATTTGTACCGCAAACGTACTCAATTCCGCCAATTGCTCCGCCTGCATAGTCTTAACACTTTATGTTTTTTATCACGCTGAGTGAAGTAAGCTTCGGTAATATAAGGCAACACGTATTCTGCAATTTACTTTGAGAGCGAATAGATTTGACGTCCCACAGTAAAGCCAATGAATATGTATGGAGAGGGAGCTAAGATACTCGTACGTTCACAATCAAAACGTCAACAGGGTGTTTCGTGTTTAATACCAACTAGGATAAGACGCTTATGCTTTTCCTAGTGCTAGGAAATATTTTGAGAGCTCCGATTTTTTAATGAACAATGTTGAGACAATTTCAAGAAACCATAAATAGCTTTTTTTCCAATCTTAATTTATTTTGGGGCTTTGATACATCACATGCCAGCCCCATCGTACCTTAATCAATTTTATACATAAACACAGACAGTTGCGCAGGTACCAAGCAGGAATTCAAGGTTTCAGAAATACGTTTGCTAAACATTTCGCAGCCTCAGATGTAGGGTCAGATAAAATTTTAATGAATGCACCTACATCGTACATGTTTATATTGAACTTCCGAATCATTAAATCCCTCCCCCTCCGATATTTCTCACATTCGACAAGTATATGTTGGACGTCGTCAATAGTGCCATAAATATCACAATTTGGGGAAGGGACCTTCCTCATAAGGAATGCAAATTTGTTAGACGAATAATGTCCAGAACGCAATCTGTGCAGTACAACAATGTGTTTTCTGTGTAAACTATTGTGATACAACCACTGATACCGGGGAGCTGCCACTGGATCGTTTTGAACCAAATCCCTTTTTCAACACTCCTTTTGACCTGGAGAGCTAAAGAGAGCTATTTATGGTTTCATTTCCATTATTCTTTTAAGATATGTAAAATCGTATACATATGCTTGTTGTCAAGTTTTCAATTTTAATATGACTGAAATAAAAGGTTTATAAGACCTTGAAAATTTTTAGTATTATAGATGAAGGAAGAGAGAGTTATATGGCAATTCCTTCACGTACCTATAAAATATCCGGCACGGTATTCCTTTTCACCTCAAAAATTGGTGTTATGATAAAAGGAACCAATTAAAATCCATATAAACGTAATAAACATGATATATGTTTCCGAATTTCCAGTATTGCTGTGAAATACAAACAATGCTACGTAAGCACACGTGAGCTGGTAGCTAAGCTATTCACTTGCAAGCGGCCAAGTTATTGCAAACTCCATACCTCTTGACTCTGTTCACACGGATACACACATTACCCCCAATGATTTACGAGCAACTCCATTATACGTGCAGTCCATTTGGACACTCCGTTGTTATTCCATTATCGCGGGCATTTGCATTCTCTCATTTAATTTACTAACTTTGACATGCAAACTGAAATTAATTATGTACCAATGTTACATAAACAAACACAAGGACAGTAACTAAGACTTCAAAAAAAGGTCAAGACTAATATCAACGTGACGAATCACAGATACATTATTACTATTTTGTTTTTTCGATGTACGAAAAAAAATTTAAAAAAAAAACATGAAAATTTCAGCTGACTTGTAACACAGGTGTGTAACACAAACCGTTTGAAGGGGTTCTGTAGCCAAATGGCAAAAACGGAACTCTTATAATTTTGTCAAGTCTGTCTGTCTGTACGTCCAAATGTCACAGCCATTTTTTTCTGAGACTTAGTACTTACTTTACGATTCTCATGCAAAAAAATAAAAATGATCATATTTAAGGGGAGGGAGGGGGGGGGCTCCCATACATGAAACTAAAACCTTAAAAAATACATGATGTAGAACTTGAAAAAAATTTTCAACGAAAATTGGGATGGAGCACAGTACACTTTAGTTATTTATACAAATACAATGAGAAACACAGTTATATTTGCTGACAACAAAATATTGTGGTGGTAAAATAAGTGGAAATAAGTGGATCTCTCATTCAGTTAAAGTTGGCACGGAACCCTCAGTGTGCGTGTCCGACTCGCACTTGGCCGGTTCTTTCTTTATAATAATGAACCAGTCGCTCCATATGGTGCATACTAGGGGTCTTGTATGCAAGTCCGATTCGCATTTGGCCGATGTTTTAAAGTAATTTTTACCCTTCTTTTTCTTAGTACAAGAGACAATATCATCCCTTCGCGTTAGTTAGACCTCAGGTTTTAGGCAAGGGCGCCACTAAAACTGAACAGAAGGAATGAACACTATTGTAACCGGTGAAAGGATCTTCGGAGGGCATTAGTTAACCCTCATAAACCGGGCTGGATTCCGCGCGCGTAGTCTCGTTGTTTTTATTCGGCGAGCCGGGTTTTACCTGATATCTGCTTTGATTTTTACTCACCATAAAAATTCATGAAAGACGTTTTCACAAGGGTTTTTCTTTGTAAGCTTTTCCTTCAGGTCAAATTAAGTATCTAAGTTAACATCAAAGTGCGAGTTGACATTTAGAAAAAATAAAGCTTTTATCTGAAAATTATAATTCATACGTAAATACTTTTTAACTGAAGCAAATATTAGGGTTTGACGCACATCATACAACTCCAAATTATATCTGAAACCAATTAAGCCGGTGATAAATTTATTGAAACTTCACCCAGCCAGCGTAATGTTTACAACGTTCATGATTTAATTGTGTTACATGATCTGATTTACTCATTCATACCGACGCTTCCGTTGAACGACGTTGTGAGTGAATCGCGTGTGAAAATCGCCGTCAATTCATATTCACGCGGAATCAATAACTCGGCGCGATCGTGACCAATTCGAGTATTTGCGTTGCGTCAATTGGATTGGTTTCGGTTTGTGTATTCGGTGGGCCCGACTTGTGACATCTCGGCGCGGCGCTGACACGCCAATCCCGCAGAAGGGTTAACTAACTTTTAAGCCATAGCAATTACGATCACTGACAATGTACATTCAAGAAGCAGCCGCAGGAAATACATTTCTCGCTGTTACGGACATGACTCGTAGTTTATTAACAGTGACCAGTTGCACGCAGCCTGCCTCTTGTAGAACCCTGCGATCTTTTCTTAGTTGTATGTATTATATAATTAAAATTATACTTCAGCCTATTAATTTTACTCTTAAATAGCGCGAGATTATATTTTTTGCCTAAAGCGGAATAAGATTATAAACGGTCCCATTGGGGATGGCCTAGCGACCTGCAATGGGATTGGTTTTTCAAAAATGTAATTAAAGCGATCAAGAAAGAACTAGGTATTGTCGCGTGTGAATATATTTTTTGGAGAATAATAGCTAAGTGTGACCAACAATAGTGCAGTGAAAAGATTTTGTCGGTCATGCTGACCAACCAGCAAAGTTTTAAGGAGTGGCAGGCCGGCAAAAATAATGAGTGTGCTTCCCTAAACACCTCCCCAAAAATTCTCGACTTTTTTACAATTTAGTCTTGAAAGTCAATGTTAATCATAATGAACCCGTCGCTCCACGCGGGGGTCTATTTTTCGACGCCCTAGCCCATTATTTCACACCACCAGTTTCGCACATAATTTAAAGGTGTACCTATAAATTATCCCCGCACTAATCTTACTAAAATAACACTAAGGCCTGAGTTTTCAATAGTCAGATAAGGAGTATTCGTAGAATACAACACAATACGCCTGATTTCAATATGTCATATACCTATATTTGTCAGCATTCGTTATGCAAATGACATTTTAAAATTGATCATTTTATACTTATTTAGTCGGATAAGTCTTATCTGACCTCAGTTAAATCGACCTAGGAAAAGCTGTAAGTTAAATTTTGTGAATGCGAATAACTAAGACTATTATATTTGTCAGTGCTGTCAAGTACTACAACGTGTTTATTTGGACAAAATAATACCGTGACGACATTCACATTTGCAAACGTTAGAGATACGTAATAACAGCAGACTTACCTACGTTGTATAATCAGGTAAATGACGCGAGCGCGTGTTGCGGGTAGTTTAGGGTTAACCACGGAGATACCTCCATACCTATTATTTCTGTGGGGACTTCACGTCACTTCAATTGAATAAGTATCAATGTGTGTCTGGAAATATTTTAGCGCGGGTTTCATTCAACTTTATTTTCTCCTATATTTAGGGATCCAAATCATAAAGGCAGGAACCCTTTTTTAATATTTTTATTCATCATAAATACCGCAGGTCATCGTCAATATTAGCCGCAGGACTTCCACTTTCTCACGCCTGTCCAGACTGCCTATGAAGAAAAATACTTATAAGTATTTAGCCATACTTAAAAGCATTACAAAAATTACTTAAATGTATAGAATACTTAGGTACTTTTTATTCCTACAGTCAATCTCTTAAAGAAAATTTACTAAGGCTGTTTTTTTAAATATAATAGACATACACATAAAAATACCACCTCGGTTAGGGTTTAAAATAACAGAAGGAAAATTTTAAGATATTTAATAGGTTTTTGAGAGCGGTTATTTTTTTTTCTCCTGATTTTTAGTTATTACCCATATCTCAAAAACTACTGTACCGATTTTGATGAAATTTACACTATACCCTAAGATAAAATATACCTGAATGAACTAAAAAAGAATCATCTCGATATATTTTCTCGTTTTCGAGAAATCCGTGGGCAAACATACATACCCTCATGAAATTTTGCACACGTGTTTGGAAGCAGCCTTAATAGATCACCATCCTCAAATATTATCAAATTCTAACGAACTCAAATACGTAGGTACATATTGAATTGATAATATCAATTCAATATGTACCTTGATAACCTTCTTTTTGAATTTGATTAATAGTATATCTTGATTAATGATAATGTCCTTCGTAATAAGCGAACATTGCCAACCAAAATCAGTAAGTACGAAACAAATAATCAAATCCGCCCTAATAAGTACGAACGTTGTTTCTCATACGCTCATTATAACTTAAAGACTACAGACACCGCACGTCATGTTGATACCGGAGCGTCCTCGCCTTTTCAATTATCTAAATTAATAAGGAAATTAATTGCTCCCCGTTCTCCGCAGGAATGTTCCCCGTGTTTAATACGCGCTTATTGCATCTCACATTGATAAAGCCTTGATTGAAAGATTGTTAAACTGTATTCCATACCACTAAAGTATTGATTTTATTACTTCGGTCGTCATTGGATATACACCAAAATATTTACAATTTACTGACATACGAGGGTCAAACTGAAAGTTCTTAGAACTGGCCACTTATAAACAATATAATAAAAAAATATTCTAAAATTTGAAAATAGAACTCTTTGCCAATATTACTGAGTATATATTTCATTCATTTGTCATTTGTTTTACGATTTGGCGGCAAATTGAAAATTGTCTGTGTCACGTCGACATGAATTTAACACGAGAAAATTTTCGTGCAATGATTTTTTATGACTTTCGATGTCATTTAAGTCAACAAGAAAGTTATGATAGACTACGATCGGCCTTTCACGATGAAGCCCCATCTCGTGCGACTGTTTACAACTGGTTTAATGAGTTTAAACGTGGTCGCACTAATCTCACTGATGATGTACGTGAGGGACGGCCTTCTACGGCGACGACTGAAAATAACATCTGTGTTGTGCGGCGTATGATAGAGACTGACAAAAGAGTGACCTATCAGCAGATTCGGACAAGCTTAGGCATCGGTATGAGTCAAGTGCACAAAATCCTCCACGAACATTTAGCGGTCAGGAAGCTTTGCGCCCGGTGGATACCTCATAATTTGACTAAGGCTCAAAAACTCCATCGTGTGGATTGGTGCCGTAAAATGATTGAAAGATTTAACGGAGGTGACTCAAATGCTGTGTTCGACATACTAACAGGTGACGAAAGCTGGATTTACTGTTATGATCCTGAAACCAAAAGACAATCTGCTCAGTGGGTGTTTCCTTTCGAGGAGTTGCCAACTAAAGTGAAGAGAGATCGAAGTGCGGGAAAAAAAATGGTGGCCTCGTTCTTTGGAAGGATAGGTCATTTCGCAACAATTGTGTTAGAGGATCAAAAAACAGTTTCTGCAGAATGGTACACTACCAATCGTTTGCCACTTGTCTTGGAAAAAGTTCGAGAGAAACGACCTCGCAGTAGGATCCTCCTTCACCACGACAACGCCTCGTCGCACACCGCCAAGCGAACGATCGACTATTTGGCGACATCAAACGTTGAATTACTGGGTCACCCGCCGTATAGCCCCGACCTCGCGCCTTGTGATTTTTATTTATTTCCAAAAATTAAAGAAAAACTTAAAGGAAAGCGGTTTATGAATGCTGAAGAAGCGGTGGCTGCGTATCGCGATGCCATTGAAGAGACCCCTAAGGACGAGTGGGCAAAGTGCTTTTCCCAGTGGTTCCATCGCATGCAGCGGTGTATCGACGTCAATGGACAATATTTTGAAAAGATATAATAAAACTAATAACTGGCTAATGTAATCAGTTTTTGATTTTCTAAGAACTTTCAGTTTGACCCTCGTATGAACCAATTAAAGGTCTTGGACGTGGGTAGCTTAAAAGTAAAGTAGTATAAGGGGCTTGTTTCACCATCGGCAACAAGACTAACCAACGAATAATATGGACAGATTACTTTTCCGGTTACATTAAGACATTGTAAAACAGGCCGAAACTTTGCAGTATATTCTTAAAAAATCATACCCGAATATTTATTAGACCTTTTCTATTCAAACAGACTTCAAAAAAAGGAGGTAATTAATTCAATGAGTATGTACGAGTTTTATATTTGAATGTTTGTCTACGGATTTCTCGAAACAAAAAGTCATAGCAAGAACTAGAAGAATACTTCAACTTAGGGTAATGTGTAAGTTTTATCAAAATCAGTCTAGTAGTTTTTTGAGTTGGGTAATAAGTATAATAATAAGTGTATCGGGTATCCTAATTATACCCTAATAAACAAATAAAAATCATAAAATAAAAAATATATTTAAAAAGAAGCTAACGTACACCAACAGTCTACGGAAATCATGCACCGACTCGAAAAGAATTTGTTTCTGTTAAATAGAATACATATGCGTTATTTTAAGTTTTTTGAAGTCGGTTTAACTGTTTTTTCAAAAACAACATTATTACAGCTGTTTGTGCATAAAAAGGAAAATATAAACTTGTCGACGCAACACTGTTGTGGAGGGTGTTGCCAACTGCGATTTCCCGGGATTCCTTTGTTACGGCAAAGTGAAAAATGAAATGCAAAAGCTACGTAAAATATGTCAGGTTATTTATTACTCGCATGGCTAGTCACATCCGGGTTCCCTACGCAATATCGAAACACAAATCATCGATTATCATTTCAACGAAAACCATTGATCGATTGCTCCATTGATCGATGCCTTACTTGTACCAAGCTTTAATTCATCGATGTAACAATTCGCCGAAAACCAACTTACCGATGTTTATTTCACCTACACTATACTTAACCGACTAATTATTTTGTCGAATGTAACATTTCACTGATAAATCAAGGCAGTTGAACCCCGACACCGAATTGACTGTGTTAGATAAGTATTTTTTTATTATAACCTTAAATTAGGTATTACATATTATGTATAAACTACCCTATGTTCACCCACATAAGCGTGACAAGCTAGCAAGGAAATATGGATAGGAATATTAACTACCAGGTTGTAATTTATTTATAGACAGCTATGTATATGTTTGACACACTGTTTATTCTCCTTATTTTTTTATAATTCCAAATATTTATGAATCAACCGACAAACAACTAATAGATAAACAATTTACAACTCCAAATGATTTGCGATAGCTCGCAAAAATGTTGTACGCTCCATATTTGCACGCTCTGCGCAAATCCTCTGTATGGCATCAGATCTATGTTTCCTCTTTTTCTTAGGGAGAGTTTTATCTATGCTGGCTAGCGCTTTTTCTATTGCGTGATTTGTAGTTACTTGTTCTTTCATGAAACTGCGTATGGTTGCATAGACGCCGTGGCTATTATTATTTTGCAAATAATTCCGCCGCCTACGCCAGGCCTCAACGTTGTTCTGAGTTCTGGGCAGCCCAAGGCTGTTTACTGCATCAAATGACCACAACTGCGGTGGGAATATTGGTGGCGATCTTGATATTTTCATCAAAGTACCTTTGGTATGGCGTTTTATCTTACCTAGCACATAATATGTTTCAAACCATTCCGTTATTGAACTTGCTTCTTCCGGTAGAACATTATCTTTAAGTTCTGAAAAGGCTTCTGGTATTTCTTGGGGAGTCAGGTAAGCCAAGGCCACAATATGGCGTAATCTGAGAGCAAAATCGCTATTGTTACCGTATAGTGAAACTAAGCCAGACTTCTGAACTTGACGCCACAAATTTTGCGCTAAGTGAAAGAGGCATCCGCTGTGACTGGCTTCTGGATAATAAATTTTAACCACATTTATAACGCCAGTTTCGAAATCAGTAAGGATGTATTGAGGGCTCAGATCGTATCCTAATTCTTCAGCGTAAGCCATTAGTTCTCTAAAAAATACCATATATGTTTCCTCGGTCTTATCTACTAGTAATCCATATACCAAAGGAATGGTCTTTTTACTATAAGAATCATTTCCAACTATCCCATGAATATTATAAATTTGCGTGAACAATGCAGGTCATGTACTAAAAGTCCCATCCATAAACCATATAATAGATTCACGCAACACTTTCATATTTTGTTTGGAACAAAATAATAATAACCTTTTATGTTCTCCATACTTATCATCTTTGGCTAAAAAAGGTTCACCTTCAACTGTATATTCTTGAGGTACCTTAATGTCATTTAATGAGGTTGGTTCCTTTGGATGTGATTTGCTCCTCATACGGTACACAATTTGCCTCAAAACATTTTTGTTGGGCAAACTGCAGGCACTTGTGCTAGGAATACTTTCTAAGTTATTACTAATAAGTTTAGCAGGACCATCTAAACTATTGACAGCACATTGTTTTAATTTATTTTTTAATATAATAGCATCCTGTTTTGCGGCGCTGGGTGCATGAGTATGTTCAGTCATACCTTTAATAGGAGAATGAGAATGACTTCCATCGCACTCTGTAATAAGTACACTCTTGCACTGTTTGTTTTTTTTATCCACACATGTCCAATAATATTTTGTTTTATCCTGTTTGTTTTGAACAAATTCATAACCATCTATTAATATGATATCACGTCCGCGCTGAGATTTTTCTAATTTGATAACACAATCACTCGGTGCATTTGTCATTATCCATCGTATATACGCGTGATTCATATTTTAGAAAACACTAAGCACCAAATGCAAACGAATAACAATATAACCTTTCTGCAGAAATTATCTTTAAATGACAAGCTAATATGATAAATTTTAAACCTCCAAAACACTTTTTACCAATACTTACCGCAATTGGACGCCTACTCAAAATAAATAGCAAACATTTCAACTTAAAATTTTGCTAGTGAAATGTTACATTCGACAAAATAATTAGTCGGTTAAGTATAGTGTAGGTGAAATAAACATTGGTAAGTTGGTTTTCGGCAAATTGTTACATCGATGAATTAAAGCTTGGTACAAGTAAGGCATCGATCAATGGAGCAATCGATTAATGGTTTTCGTTGAAATGATAATCGATGATTTGTGTTTCGATATTGCGTAGGGAACCCTCCGTTGACAATTCCGTTCCGTTCCACAATTACTGTGCACACTTATTATGTTTGTGTATTATATATGTATATGTTCATCTCATTTGTATTTCTAATTTCGTTTATCTATTGTATTTATGTTTATCATTCAGTGTGGACGTGATGTTGGCGCCATTTTCCGTGTATCTCACTCAGCAAGGGTCCACTGAAAACCAGCGCCAGGGCCTCCCGGGTACCTGGCTTATGCTGAGTGGGGTCCTCTTCATTTGGACATCACCGACACACGGCACACTATGGCACGCACTACAGGGTTAATATATTTTTTCTACTTAGTTTTTTTTCTTTTTCTTTTTGGTTGTATTTGTCTGTTTTGTAATTTGTAAATTCGTTGTGTGATTGTGTATGTTATTGTTCTGTAAACTCGTTTAAATTTGTGTGTGTTTGTGATGTCCTAAATTAATAAAATTAATAAACTCATTTTCTTTCTTTCTTCTTTCTTTCTTTCTGTAGTTTTACACAAATTCGATATTTACTGATTTTTATTAAGTTTCTTATTTTTATAAAATGTGTATGTTAATTTGTAAATGAATTGTATTAGTAATGGAAAATTAATTGAAGAATGCAGTTTTTTAAAGTTTGTTTTAAATTTTGTATTAAATGCTATTTTTAGTGCCCTATTTTGAACAACTTGTAGTATGTCATAGTTGGTCTGACACGTACTACTCCAAACTGGGCACGCGTAAGTTAGGATTGGCCTAACAAGGGCAGTGTATACGAGTAATTTAGTATTTGGACTTAGTTTGGATGCACGATTCATTATTGGTCCAAGTGAGCCTAAAGCTTTGGCACCTTTCACACGTACATTCATCACGTGTTTCGTCCAATTTAATTTTGTGTCAAGAATCACGCCAAGATATCGAACAGAATTGCTCCAGGGTATCAGGTGGTCGTCAATTTTTAGGTTACTAACAGGTTGGCAGCCGTTTTCGTGTAAATAAGATAGCTTCCGTTTTAGAACTATTCAACTTAAGTTTCCATGTATTGAAATATCCATGCAGGGCGTCCAGGGACAACTGAAGCCGATCAATTATCAGATCAACATCACTTGAGGATGTGTAAGAAGCTGTGTCGTCTGCAAAACACGCAAGATCGGTTCGGGTTTGTACTGGGACATCGTTAATATACAAGATGAATAAAACGGGCCCAAAAATGGAACCTTGGGGAACCCCGGCTGGGATTGGATATAAAGATGATTTGCTAGAACCAATATGGACTCAGGTACAATTGAACCAGTTTAACCAAAGATAAAGGAATTCCCAAACGGATCAACTTGTGCAACAGGCCATCATGCCACACAGTGTCAAACGCTTTCTCTATATCTAATAGAAACATTCCTGTAGACTGCTTAACATTAAGATGATGTGCAACATCTTCAGCGACACGAGCTAATTATTGTAGAGTGGGAGGCTCTAAAACCAAATTGCTCATTGATTATAAGGTGGTCAGCATGCTTGTGAAGCCGCTTGAAGATATTTTTTTCAAATAATTTACCAGCAGATGGAAGTAAGCTAATCGGTCTGTAGTTGCTAGGTAATGCATTGTCTTTGCCAGGCTTTTTAAAGCTATCACCTTTGCCGTTTTCCAGCAACTAGGATAATAGCATATGGAAAGATAGCCGTTAAATATTTTAGTGAGAAGAACCAAAGCTTTTTGAGAAATATTTTTGAGCAACATATTATGTATCTCGTCTTCTCCAGGCGATTTACGATTTTTAATTTTTTTCAAGACTGAACGAACTTCATGAGGTGCTACCGGATGTTGCAAGATATTGCCAGGGTAGTTATCAATCACAGCCCTTGACATGCTAACTTCGCTCTCGATATTGGGATTGCTGTGCCAGCCCAATGTTAGGCACATATTCGAATAATTCGAAAAAAGAATGCGTTAGCCATTTCGTTCGCTTGATCAATACATGAAGAAGCTAGTGTGCCATCGGCCTTTTTTAAAAGAGGAATAGTGAACGATTAAGGGATAAGTGACCTTGTAATTCGCCAAAGGTCAGAGTTGACATTATCTACCTTGGCAAGTTTATTGTTCCAAACATTATGGTGATGATTATTTATGTAGAATCGAACGGAGGCCTGTAACTTATTAATTAAATTTCGCAAATTCCTTTTTAAAACACCCCGAGTTAACTTTTGTTCTTGTCTACGCAAGTTGTTCTTGTACCGTATTAGCCTCTTTATGTAGTAAGGTAGCTTACGAGGGCTATCTTGAAACACACCAGTCGGTACCTCAGCATCTCTAGCCGAAATAATAGATTTGTGAAATTTTGTTATAGCATCATCGATATCTGGCTTTGAAGTCAGGGGCTTTGCATTAAGTTCGATGTCACTGTCAAGTACACTACGGAACTTTTTCCAGTCAGTTTTATCATACCGATAGTAATTAGATTTAGGACACAAAGTAACTTCTCCACCAAGGCGGACAAAAATTGGTAGATGGTTTGATGATAATGCTATTATCACATCGAGGTCATAGCTTAAATCAGTCCTAGATGCTAGTATTAGATCGGGAGTCATAGGGTTAAGATCATCTCTATAATTGAGTTGAGTTGGCGTAGTAGGTGCGTATATAAAGTAATTATTAGCAAGCATGTGTCTAAACAAGCTTCTACTTAAGCATAATTCCAGAAAAAGAATATCGACTATGTTTAGCTTAGAATAAATAGATCGAAGTATATTTTTTAGTAAAGCTGTTTAATTGCTTTCAATCAGTATCATAGCTGGGTGGGATGAACCATTAACCAAATTTTAATGTTAATGAAAATCAAATCAAATCAAAAAAATCAAAAAAAATATTTATTCAATTTAGGACACAATATGCCACTTATGAACGTCAAATGTACAGTGAAAAATAAAATAAAAATAATTGTGCCCTGAAGGGGCCGAATCATGTCTCCTTATCTTTTGGGCGCTACCAGCGCTTCGAGACAGAACGCAGACAATTAGGCAAGTACTGAGAAGAAACGCCGGAACAAACTCAGTCACCACTAGCTGCCGTAAAATCAAAATCATCAAAGGTAAGTACATCAGTCGGTGCAGGCTGGACAGACCACACATTCGTGTCGTTCAGATAGTCTTGAACCTTATAATATATATTGTATAGTAGTCAATGATAGTCAGTCAATAGATAGTCTTGAACCTTATACTCGTAATAGCCTTTAGACATAAGCGTATTTTTAACGTGTTTCTTAAATTTATCAACCGGCAATTCGACAAGATTGTGTGGTATATTATTAAAGAATTTTATACAATTTTCCATGAACGAATTACTAGTTTTAACTAATCTGAAGTTAGGAACGACAAGCTTGTGTTTATTTCTTGTGTTATATGAGTGAATGTCGCTCTTCTTCATGAAATAATCTAAATTTTTACGGACGTACATTATATTGTCAAAAATGTATTGAGAAGCCACAGTTAATATGTTGATTTTCTTAAAGACCTCTCTCAGGGAGTCACGAGGACTAAGTTTATAAATAGCACGAATGGCTCTTTTCTGCAAAATAAATATGGTATCAATGTCTGCAGCAGAACCCCACAAGAGAAGACCGTAAAACATAATACTGTGGAAGTAACTAAAATACACAAGCCTCGCCGTTTAAACATCAGTCAGATAGCTTATTTTTCTAACTGCAAAGGCAGCCGAGCTTAGCCTCCTGGCTAGGGCTTCAATATGAGGTCCCCACTGTAATTTTGAGTCAAGTGTAATGCCCAGAAATACAGTGGAGTCTATTAAAACTAGATTATTACCATTTAGTACAATATTTGGTGTAAGTTGCTTTACATTAGGCAAAGTGAATTTTACACATTTAGTTTTACTAGCATTCAGCAACAAGTTATTGGTGGTGAACCAATTCAATACTTTGGAGAGAGTATTGTTTACTTCGTCAAAATTTTCTTCATGTCTTTTCATTTTAAAAATCAAAGAAGTATCATCAGCAAACAGAACTATCTCACAAAGGTTTGTGGAATAAAATGGCAGGTCGTTTACATATATCAGGAAAAGTAAAGGCCCCAATATTGAGCCCTGAGGGACCCCCATTTGAAGAGGGGCTCCGGAAGAGTAGGTACCATTTATGTTAACTGATTGTATTCTAACTGATAAGTACGAACTTAACAACTTAGATGAGTTTTCCGAGACACCATAGTGTTCTAACTTAATTAGCAGTGTCTGATGGTCTACACAATCAAACGCCTTTGATAAATCACAGAATACACCTACGGCATCATGTTTGTCTTTATAAGCATCAAGAATGTGTCTGATGAGTGCTACACCGGCATCAATTGTATTTCTACCTTTAGAGAACCCAAACTGTTTTTCGTGTAGTAAATTATTAAGTTTAAAATGGGAAAGCAATTGATTATAAATGAGTTTTTCAAAAATTTTACTTACTGTGGGTAATATTGAAATAGGCCTAAAATTGCTGGGGTCACTTTTGTCTCCCGATTTAAATAAAGGGACAACCTTACTATGTTTCAATAAATTTGGAAACTGATTTTGGTCAATACATTCATTAAAGATATAAGATAAGTAAGGAGCTATTAGAGGTATAATGGGTTTTATTGTGTCTATTGATATACCCGATTTATCCTCTGTTTTCTTTTGTTTTAATTCTTTAAATGTTTTTATGATGTCTAAAGGACTAATATTTCTGAATTTAAATGAGGATTCGCACCTATGAACACTCGACACAAGTAATGATTTCGCGTGACTTGAGCAAGAACTCAACTGTTTAGTCGTCTCTATAGGAATGTTACAGAAGTAATCCTCAAAAGCGTTTGCTACCTCGTCATCAGATTTAATAAGCTTGTTGTTTATTTCTAGACTAAATTTGTTATCATGAGATTTCGTTTTACATGTTTCTTTATTTATAATATTCCATGTTTCTTTGATTTTATTACTAGATTTTTTAATTTTATCGCGTATGTAATTCGACTTAGCTACATAGCAAACTCTTTGAAAATTTTTGAGTACCTCTTAACGTACTCATGAAACGATAGATCCTTTCTATATGCTTTTTTGTTATACAATTCAAACATTTTTTTCCTACTTGGATAAACTCCTCGTGTAGCCCAGTCACTGAATTTCGGTTTACAGTTATTGATAACTATTTTCTTTTGAGGGAAAGTAATATCAAATTGTTTTTTAACTACCTGAAATAATTGTTCATACAAGTCACTAGCATTTTTTTTATCAAAAGGTATAGACGGTATTTTATCACTTACAAGGTTTTTAAATTTTTCCTTACGAGATGCAGTGACCGGCCTGCATTTGATTTCTAGACGGGGTGGAATAAAACGGTTCTGTAGTGTAACTATCTGACCGCAATGATCCGATTTTACAAAATTAATAATAGATTGTTTGATGATTTTACAGTTGCAGAGAATATTATCTAAGCAAGTAGCTGTTGTAGAAGTTACTCTAGTGGGCTCAGCGAAAACCGGAGTGAGGTCAAATGATTTGAAAATGCTCAAAAACCGAACGCGATGTTCCTCCGTAATATCTATAATGTCCACATTGAAATCTCCACATACAACTACTTTCTTTGTAGTTTTACATATTTTCTTTAACACATTTTCCATTACAGATTCAAATAATTTAAAGTTTCCACTTGGGGGTCTATAAACACAGACAATAATGTAGTCGTCCAGCTCCGCACACGATATCTCAATTGTTCGCTCAATAGTGAGAGACACTATGTCTTTTCGCTCTTTACATTTTAGTTTATTATTAATTAATATAAGTGTCCCGCCGCGAATGGCAGTCTCCCTAGTGAACGAACTAATAAGATTATAATTATCTATCGATAACATCAGTTCATGCTGCTTGAGCCAGTGCTCAGTTATGCAGAGAACATGAATATTTCATTTTATTTCAAAACAATTCAATTTCCAAATCTTTTCCAGAAAAGCCTTGAATACTTTGATGTACTATATTTCATTGATTTGATTCTACAATTTCTGATAAGCAAGAGTTATCCTCTATTGTCTGATCTACTAATTTAAATGATTGTTTGTTATTGGAACTGATTCCAATGGTTAAATATTCATGTCAATAATCTGCTCAATAAAAGCAGATTTGGTAGCCAAGTTCTTGGCTGAATAGTCAAAATAATATGATAGCGACATTGCTATCTGTCGTTTGAAATAATTATTAACATAATAATTATCTCGCGTCAAATACCTTTGTTTTTAAAATAATTATTCATGTCAAGTAGTCACCTCATATAATGTCAATTTATGCAGTTGCAAATTTATTTTATATCTTAAATCATTTTCTTCGTCTGGCAATCCACTACTGTAAGGTAATGTAAACAATATTGTTTTATTCACATTTAATTTTCTTAAACTGTCAAAGTATGTATTTAGGTTTTTCTTGTTCATATTACCTCTGTTTCCTATGAAAATAATTAAATCTGAATTTTCTTGAAACTCATAAGAAAGCACTTTCTGAACTATTTCTGAATATGATGCCCCTGGCATGCAATGGTTGATCACATTTTGTCCCATGTATTTTGATAATAAGTGACGCATGTTTTTCCCAATCTGATCACTAAACAAAACTATATTTTTAACAGACTTGCTTAGCGATCCACTGGGTTGAGAACAGGAAGGGTTCACATTACACTTAGTTCTAGTAATCTTATTGGTGAGTTGTGATGACTCATTTCCAGAGATATCAATGGAGTTTTTTGAAATCACATGTGAAGGGTTACATTTACAGGAAGCTATTATATTTGTCAAAGCCTGGATATGTTCACCACACTCCTTTTTTGTACAATTATAAGTTTCAGTCATTATTTTTAATGACTGCTTAAGTTCCCTAATTTGACATTCTAAACTCATAACATCTTTCTCATATATATTGCCAGACGAAAAAAATGAACATGTAAATAAAAAATAATTATTACGAAACTACATTTTCAGAGGTAAGAGAGGTAAGGTTGACCCTACCGGGCGTATTTCTATTTAGGTTAGTAAATTTCAAAATATACTTATCGCATATAATTAACCTTAAGAGCAGAACTGAAGTAATTTATAAATAATAGGCTTTGATGAAATTTCAACTTTGAATTTGGAAGCATATTGATTGGTGTGGTTGTTAATTTACGTATTAGTTTTTAATTCAAGCTCATTTAATGTCGTTGCAAATAGAGACTTTTATTTATTTACACATTAAATAAACTCTTGAAATTATAAGAAATTAGTTCGGGAGGGCAATTTTTGTCCAATCCGTATACGAAATAAGTTCACTGATCGATTTTTCTTTGTCGAAGAAATAATAGTTTTTGATTTCTATGTATTTATTGGGTCTTGCGTTTTTTGTAACATATAGATATTTTAATTGTTTTTACACACAATGGTTGAACTCGCAATGATTGCTGCGAGAATCCACCCCCTGCAGTGGAACTAGTAGCTCAGAAACAGTTTCAAAGTTTATAAACTTGTTTTCTTTAGGTAAAGCTAGAATCTTCAAGCAAAATAAATGCATTTTGATCACTTTGTAGGAATTTATAAAGCATTTTTTGATAAATTACCAAAAAATATCAAATAAATGTCTGTCTTAATGAGCATTTCAAATATCAGAACGGTCCAATTTAACGAGAAATACAACTTGATAACAATAAATATCATATTTGCCAATAAAACAAAAACATGATCAAAACTGTAACGGATGGCAGTAAAAATCGCTAAGTTTCATAGGAAATTGCTAGTATGATCCGATAATTAGGTGCTTATTTGCTATGTAAGATTTTTTTTTAATCTTTTTTTTTTAAAGATTTTCTGTATCCTACTTGTTGATACGTTTTGAAAGGTTTTTCCTATATTGTTTTTCTAAAGAAGAGATAATCTTCCATAATTTCCTACGAGTACCAGATGTTTGAACTTTTTATGGTTTCGATTTTAACAACTTTTCAGCTGAATTACGTAACATGTAAGCATATGAAACACTATTTTTTTAAACCGGCATTTCATTTAACAGCCAATCGTCAGATAGGTATTTAAAAAATAAAATTTTGTAACTTTCATTTCATAGGTATTATTGTATTGTATAGTATTATTACAATTTGTAGTTAAAAAAAAAACATTTTGATTGGTATGGGCCAGCCCCGGATCTTACAGGCTCTGATCGGAATAATAAGGAGGTCCCAAACCCCTGGATTTATTATTATAGCTCACGATGATACTCTGGGTTACTAGGTGAGGAAATTACGAGGAAAATTTTGATAATTATCACTTACGATACAGAAAACAAAATGTCATGCATGCAGTAACTAACATGGTTGCATTTCAATGAGTGGTGAACTAACGACCAATAAAAATATATAAATAAATAAGCTTTTTTGTTTCTTGCTTCAAATTTTTATAATTATTATTACCCAGATTATTAAAACAATAATAACATTAGATAAGACTATTATAGAATGGTATAATTGCCAAATACAATAGTCCTACGGGACTGCTACCATGTACCTTATTATATATGAGCTTACGATATTTCGGCAACATAACATTAATAAAATACATTAAGAAAATACAAACGCAACGAACTATGTAATTCATAAATCCAATATTTGTTTATTTATTATTAAGGCATGCTAAATTTAAAAAAAATAAGGTTAAATATACCTATTCAAAAACAAAACCATTTCCTTGCCGCAAGGAGGTTATGATGCTGGCTGCGGTGCCGCGTTGGATAGCTATGCTAATCTTTTGAGCTAGAAACCAGCCAGCTTTATTATTGGAACGCAACGCAACTAATACTATAGTGACTATGAAAGTTTAAAACAAGGTAATTATACAAGACTGACATGATCAGCTTTACATCGATTTTAATAACGGTAAACTATTAAAGGTAAAATAAATATACAAGAATATAATAATGATAGATACCTACACGGTGGCATTTGCTATTGTTAATAAAAATATATTTATTAAGATGCTCGATGAGGTACACAAATACAAATAATTGATAGTCTTCTATGGCTTACCATAGTATTTGAAGTACCTTATTACTTACTTGAATTATCGTGCCCACTGATCTGAAATATAACAATTATGATTCATTTCTTGTTAGAAATGAAAAAAAAGCAGTGAGTGTGTTGGTGTTTAAAAGTATTATCTAGGATATAAGATACGTAGGTATTTTATTCACCAAGCCAATGTACTTTAAGACTCGAGGCCAAATAAAAACTAACTTAGGTACACATAAAAAAGTACAATCATAAATGTTCATTTAGTTTTCTATCCTGTTACATCTTTCCGGTTGCGGAAACCCTATCAGAATGGATAAGAAAGATGAATTTTTAATTAATTAATAAAGCTCTAGTACATTGTAGCATAGCATGACCGTGCTAGGAACGTATTATTTGCACTAAAAACGATTGTTTGTGTTTCACTGCAGAATCGAATCAAAAATGAGGAGATACGCAGAAGAACTAAGGTAACGGACATAGCCTTGAGAATCAGTAAGCTCAAGTGGCAGTGGGCAAGGTACATAGCGCAAAAAACTGATGGCCGTTGGGGAAGAAAACTTCTTGATTGGAGGCCCTTCGACTAAAGACGCAGCGTGGGATGCCCACCTACAAGATGAACAGACGAAAAGAGCCGCTGTCGCTAAAATGTACGAATAGACCACTAATCTCCAAAAAACATACCATTCCATGAAAGTTAATGCTATCTGTCATAAAGTATCAGCTCACCTATCACGAGTGTTATGTTTATAGCAAAAGTTTGGTAATTATCTTCAAAGCACGAGTGGCTTCAGAGTAAGAAGTTAAATTATAAATCGTTTAAACTTTAAAACATGTATCGTATATCCTAACATGACGGTTCATCCATCATACGACTTGACTTTTTTTCGCTGGGATAATTTTGGTAATACCCCAGAAATTACTAGTTTGGATATTATCCTTATTACGAAGCAACTAAAAGGTTTCCAGCTTCGCTTGTGAAAATTGTGTGTTGTAAGTTAATTTCTGTGCTGACATTTAACGTCAAATTATGAGTCGGCGACAAACTGACGAGGGTTCCTTTTCAGGGCAGCATCGCCCTAATCGTCAGTCACGTGATAATCCGTGACACAGACAAGTTCCTCTCAGTCAACCCCATCCTGCTTCTAATAACGTTTAGTATAACCTAAACCAAACTTTAACAATTCTTGATAATGGTGTGTTTATAAGGCTGAAAGGCAAAGCGTGGTGGTCATAAACACAATGACGGATATTCAATATTAATATGCAGCTGCCGACTTAATAAGCGTCGTGTAAAATAAAGACGAGGGACAAGTCAGTCAAACTAAATTCGTATGAATTTAGTTCGACTGAATTCGTATGAATTTAGTTCGACTGACGTGAGAATCGAATAATCGAATCGCCTATACGATTGCCAGTTTATCTTTTCTTAAATTCAAGTAATATATCCACACAAAAAAAAACTATCCCTCAAACGTAATTGAAATGCATAGAAATCCCTAAAAATGACACCCAGACCCGAGACAACATGGAACTAGATTGACCCGACCGGGAATCGAACCCGGAACCTCACGAGATGGCGACGCTTAAAAGTATAAAAATAAATGGCAGTGTTGGTGTTGTGCAAAAGGACATATTTTATTTCATCAGCTTGCAGTTCTGCACGTCCCCTGGCATTCAACGCACACATTTAAAGGGACAGTCCGTCCAACTTATAATCTAATATATTTTTGTACGTTTTACTTCTAACATCAAGCCATTATTTTTAACATAGTAGATTGTTTACCAAGTTAAGAAATTGACCCATTGCACACGAGATACTTTTGGCGCTCGAATACAGTGTGATTGGTTAGGATTAATTGTTTGACGAAATGCAATTTCAACCGTAATCCGTGGTAGTAGCAGGCTACAATATACTGTGGAAGTTACAAGTAGGTAAATATATATCCTTTGGACATTTCCACACATCGCCATCTAGTCCTAAAGTAAGCTACTCAAAGCTTGTGTTATGGGTGCCAGACAACGGATATAATACTTAAATACTTTTTGTTTGTAAATACATACATAATATACATAGAAAACACCCAGACCAATTCAAACAGACATGTTCATGCACACAAATGTTTGTATTGTGCGAGGATCGAACCCGCAACCCGCTGCATAGTAGGCGATTTCTCAACCACTACACCAAACGGGTCGTCAAAATGTACATATAATTTTACCTGATGTATCTTAGTTAAAGATGGGACATGTGATTTGATCCATAAAAACGTCAATAATAATTTGTGATTTACACATCATGAGAAAATACATAGTAACTACCTAAAAGAATTGTATATTCGTAAAGATGAAATAATAAACCGAACATTACGCGCGGGTGGGACTCGATCCAGCAACTTTCTGGCTAACCAGGCCAAATGGTTTACTAATTGAGCAACCGTGCTGTCGGGCCGACCGTGTAAAATTTCTGGTCCCTTATGGATACATCACTATGCTTGACCTAGCGCCATCTACCCATCTGTTTAAGCAACAGTGGACCAAATAGTTATTCATTATAGAATAAATTCAACTTGGGAATTTATAACGCTTCGCTATCCATATCCATAAGAGACCAGAAATTTCACACAGCGGACTGACAGCACGGCAGCTCAATTGGTAGAGCGTGTAGCTTGGTTAGCCAAGAAGTTGCTGGTTCGAGTCCCGCCCGTGCGCAGTTTTGGTTTCTTATTTAATCTTTACGCATATAAAATATGATAATGAGTACTTAAAACATTCTAAGCCATTATCTAAGAGGCTAGTGGCGCTTATATTTAATGTGTTTATTTGTAGGTGTTTAAATCCAGTGGAAGCATACCCGTGGAGCCGCACCGTCGTCGTCAGCGTCGCCTTCTTCTCCTCACCACTAGCCAGCTGCATTCAGCCAGCAGTCTCCTTCAAGCCAGTTCCAGCCTCAAGGACACCACCGCAGACCGCACCGGTTCTTCCTGGTTTCTTGACAACCTCACCAGCTCATCATCCCGACTCACTGTGGACTTCGAGCTTCATCCTCACGCATCGTGGACATCTCGCATGTACATCCCGACTCTCCGTACACATCACGCATGCTCATCCCGACTTACTGTGGACATCGCGCATCTCGACGCACCGTGGACATAGCGCATGCACATCCCGGCTCATCGTCGAAAACTGGCACTTGCAAGCTCACTACGCACAGACTGATGAGCTTAATCATCCTGGCTGAATCAACCTCTGGTTCTTCGGAGGGGAGTCATGTAGCGACATCTATGAGCAACCACTGTCACAACATTTTCAACGCAACACGCTGACTCGGCTCGACGCGACTAGATGGCGCTATAGTCGATGTATGGAGACTGAACCGCGATATTAAAGATTTAGAGCGGACTAACTACATATGAACAAACCAAGACGATGATCATTGGACCTTGGTCCCCGGCCATAAAACCCGGTCGGTATGAAGCGCTTCCCGTTGCCTTCTTAACCCTGTTGCGCCGAATAATAAACGCGAAATCTTGAAAATTATGTAAGCTTGATTTTGTCAACTTCAGATAAGTAATATTCGTCGAATAAATTACAATATAGCTAATTAGAAAACGTCACATAATTGTTAGCAATTATAAGTAACTGTCATTTTTTGAAATCTGTCGTTTTATAAATTATCAGTCTGATAAGTATTATCTGACCATTGAAAAATCGGCCCTTAAAAATACAATACTAATAGTATTTGAAAACGTAACCTATTTGTCATCATTTATCGTAATCATTTATGCAAGTGTAATTTTACAATCGTTCGATTTATACTTATAAGTCTAATTTGATTTTGGAAAAATCAGCCCTGATAAGTTAAATCGTTTTTGAGATTTCGCGTTATGATTCACGTAGATTTAAAATAAAAAAAATATTAGCTTAGAACGGCATTCATGGAGCCATGCTGTATTTAATTTGAGAGTTTAAATTTGATGTAGGTAATCAATAGTGCGGGCAAGTGGAAAACTAAATACATCTTGTTATAAAATAGCTGACAATGTGAATCTGAATGATTCCCACACTTTTCTTCGGGTATGTATACTAGACATTGAAATATTGGAAATGACGTCCGCACGGTCTTCGATAAAGTTCAATTCCCTTCTCGAATTGAAAGCTAGATAGTCAAGGGGCCAGTCTGGGGAGGTGCATCGTGTTTTACTACAGTTATGTACAAGATAATTCACAATGCTTTCTACAATCGTATGCAAACGTCAATTTGAAACGACCTCTATAACATTAGGGTTGTGCGATGAGATGAAAGTCCTTATTAATAATTTTACTTGAAGCAAACACATAGTATTTTATTTAAGAGGCTACTTTTATAACCATATATTTCAGTTTTAATATTATTTTACAGCGTGTAACGTTAAATGCGCGAAACCCGAAAACAGGTTGATTGGAATAACGAACAGAATCAATTGAACCACTTTTCAATATAAGTCACATTATTAAAAAAAACTTTGATGCTCTATGTTATTTATTTAAAAGACAAACCATCACGTGCGCAAACCCGCCAAAATACCTTAACAATCAATGGTTAGTTTTTTATAACCGAAGATAGTAGTAATAATAATGTCAGCACGGCGCAGCGGCCCGGTGAATACGTACAGAATCCTCTCTCGACAGAGCGTCGTCCACGGAGCAAGAAATGATCAGAAGTGATAGTAAAACTAAAAAAAAAACACATAAAACCTTGATATTTTTTTCTTTTAGAATTAGGTGAATTGAATCAAAAATCAAGGGTGTCTGAGTTTTTGCGCATTTTACATTACACGTTGTATTTTCTCCTAATATTCAGTTTTAATGGAAACACAAAAAAATATGGTAAGTATTACCTAAAGGTAGACTTTTTCATCGGTTACAATATTCGAGAAGGTATTGGTTATTGTTAGATCCCGATATTCTGGCACTGTTGCAAGCGATGTTCAGGTTAACTGAAGCTAACTGCCACCGCCAAGCATGATACCTTTCTTCCAATTCTAGCCTATTTCGAACTATTTTAACTGAGGGAATCGTCTGCAATTAGGCAAAAACAACATCAGCCTGCAATTTTGTATATAAATATATTTATTGTATGCTTACTTATGAAGGCGTATAGCGATATTGCTTAATCCGTTCAATTTCCAGGCAAATCAATTCCCACTCAGTGAAAACTGTAATATCAATATAATAATACTACAAATATATCATCAATATAATTTGAAATTGCAATACGATTGGCTTATTTAAAAGCAGAGATGCTTAACTGTCTAAAGTCCACTTGCGCTAATCCTGGATTAAATCCTCTTTCTGTCTTGGTAAGTTTATTTTACGTTGACAGAGACAAAATGAAGTTTTAATCCAGGGTTATCGTAATCCTGGGTTAAATCATCGTGTGCAAGATCACCTAAGCTGTTTACTCTTATATTATTCGCAGGTAAAGTAGAGTAAAGTCGTCACCATGGCAACCCTGATCCCGATAAGTAGCAAATTTCCATTCGAATATGAACTCTAGATGCGACGATACTTACCTCTGCCTCACTTGCCTATTCATCGCTGCATTATTCAGGAATCGAACAGCATTGCCGCAATTCTGATATCTTATTCGAACGCGCTTGAAGCGATCTTTGGGTGAATTGCACACGATCGGTTGGGTAAGTTTCATCTAAGTCTGTTTTACCGTCTCTGAGTAAATTATAACCATGTTAAACAATGCAAATCCTTTAATTATTACTAATTACAGTCATTTCCGTACCAATTTTGATATGGTGCTCTATTTAAGCCTAGCACTTTAAATTATAAAATTTAGCCTATAATATGTTTCAAAATATACAAAAACTTTACTTTAAGGGTTCGTAAGAATTTATAAACAAAAAAACAAAACACCTCTCTCTGTTCGGCCGTTCTGACGCGGTGTATTACAATGACGGCACCGCACCGCCTTAACCTACTTGTGTTTTTCAATATTTTCTATAATTATACTTGTTATGTGAGTTATTTAGAAGTAAAATTTACATGGCAGGTACTTTTTTGCTTATTAATAAGGATAATAAAAGTTAAAACTTTAAAAAATATATTGTTTTATTGTAGAGTTCCATCACGTATATCGCTTTCCAAGAGGGTTCGGTCACCAAAACAAGATTGAGAAGTGGTTCTCTGGAATGAGGTTTTCTTCTACAAAAATTTAATCTTAGTAATCTGACGTGATAGCAAATGTTCTAATATGTACATATTCTTCATCATACCGGACGGATATGAAATAAATGATATGTTTATTACTTGAAGCGGAAAACTTCAAATATTTTCTGAAACTTGAGTTTAATTTACAGACAATTTAACTTTACAAAGATTTCCAACAACACGCCATTGCATCATATGTCTCACTTGGAAATAATACATTATTCATAGTCCAAAAGTTATTTGATATTACTTGTTTTGATTATTTTGATACAAGTTTTTTTTTTACCAAAGTGAGTGTTTTTCCATTATCTTGCATATTAGGGCAATGTCAAAGAAGTTTTTATCTTTAACTTAGCTTTTCATCTATTTTAGTAAAACTTATTTGAAATTGATTCGGCTATTGAAATAACAATCAATTTTATTTAACCCTCTCGGGGATATATTTGGTTTTAATAATATAAACATAATAAGCTTGTTATCAGTCTAAGTTTGTTATTATTTGCATGTTTAAGTAGGTTTATATTTGAGCTGACTTATACTAGACTATGACACGCCACGTATTCTGGAGGTCTGAGAAACCATCGGAAATGGAAGGAGCAAGGGATTAGCATTGAAAAATAAGGTGAAATCACCGCCGCCTATTCTAACAATCGATCAAGCTGGAGGTTGTGTCCGTGACCTCGAATCTTTATTATATTTCTGGTCAATTCCCTTTCAATCCTGTTTCCTTATTCCAAGAGTGAATGTGTCGATATTTTGAAAGACTGCGGAAAAATAAACAACAAACCAATTTATCAAAACGAGGTTTTATCATTTTACTAATTCCCTCGAATATAATTCGATCATGGCTGCCCCTCAAATTCAGAGAGCATGATCCCAATCTTATTAGGTCGCATCGGTAATCGTTCGAAGCTTGTTTTAGGGTAGTAGTACTGATGCTGTAAATTCTTCTTTTGTTGGTTTTGAGTTGCATATTCTTATTATCCAATCACCAATAAAATCTATCACACCTATGTAAGCACACAAACCATAACACACGTATATCTTTTTGTAATGCAACATTTAATTATTGAAACAATAATTAAGATGAAAATAAGAATAGATAAAATGAAAAGAATATTAAGGAGAAACCCTTAGTTTCGAAAAGTCTGTCTGTCTGTCCGTCCGTATGTCACACTTTATTCTGAAACTATTAGTATTTCACAGTTGAAACTTAGACTTAAGATAGGGCACATTTTCAATAATCGCAAAAATAACTTTGCTATTCATAGATACTACGAAAAACAAAGTTATATTTGCTGTCAACAAAATATTGTGGTATTTTGGCTAAGTAGAAGTAAGTGGATCTCTTATTCAGTTAAAGTTGACTCGGAACCCTTAGTGTGCGAATCCGACTCGCACTTGGCTGGTTTTTGTCACAAGTACTCATGACGTGATATAGGTAACCACCGTTAACGAATTCAAAAAATACGAGTACATTGATATTACTTAATATACCAACACGTTGGGAAATACTCGCAAAACTGTACAGACACCGTGTGTCAACTTTTTACAAACATATTTCAGTTAACCTGTTCACCACCACCTCTCTTGTATCTCGGCTGTGCACTCAAAAAATCCTCTCTCATTTACGTGGTAACGCCACCATGTCGGTCCGAGTACAGGAGCAGAATACGAGGGCTATTCCACTGCGGAGAGGTGTGAGACAGGGAGATGTTATATCTCCGAAACTGTTCACAGCGGCATCGGAAGACGCCTTCAAACTTCTGGAATGGGAAAGAATCGGTATCAATGTCAATGGCGAATACATCACACACCTCCGATTTGCCGATGATATAGTCGTTGTGGCAAAGACGCTGGACGATCTTGGCACTATGTTCGAAGACCTTGACCGAGTCTCCCAACAAGTGGGTCTTAAAATGAACATGGAGAAGATGAAAATTATGTCGAGTTCCCTTGTTGTACCCACTCCAGTATCCATTGGGAACTCAATTCTCGAAGTTGTCGACGAGTACGTCTACCTGGGACAAGTGATCCAATTGGGTAGGTCCAACTTCGAGAAAGAGGTCAATCGACGAATCCAACTCGGCTGGGCAGCGTTCGGGAAATTACGCAAGAGTGTCTCCTCATCTCATTTACCTCAGTGTCTGAAGACGAAAGTCTTCAACCAGTGTGTGTTACCAGTGATGACATACGGATCCGAAACATGGTCTCTTACTATGGGCCTTATAAGGAAGCTCAAAGTCACACAACGAGCGATAAAGAGGGCTATGCTGGGTGTTTCTCTACGTGATCGAATCAGAAATGAGGAGATACGTAGAAGAACTAAGGTAACGGACATAGACTTGAGAATCAGTAAGCTCAAGTGGCAGTGGGCAGGGCACATAGCGCGAAGAACTGATGGCCGTTGGGGCAGGAAAGTTCTAGATTGGAGACCCTCGACCAAAGACGCAGCGTAGGACGTCCACCAACAAGATGGACAGACGACCTAATAAAGATTGCAGGATCAAACTGGATGCAGACCGCTAGTAATCGGTCGCTGTGGAAAGCCGTGGGGGAGGCCTATGTTCAGCAGTGGACGTCTTTTGGCTGATAATGATGATGATGATGATGATTTACGTGGTGTGCACCAGAAATGCAATAACCGTGAGCGCATTACACCCGCGCGGCGCGGCGCTGAGCGCGGCCAAATGAGGTTTCGCATTACGAGGAAGAAATGAAAATAGAATATCGCAGGTGCTCCATAAAGAGATGCTCGACATATTTCTATTGACTCGGAAATACTTCACGGAAGTTGGCGCACGTATTGTGATGTTGAAATGCTTTGCGTAATGAACCATATTAAAATGTTATTGCCGTTTTTAATTAGAGGAGAAATTGTGTTTACTACTGAAAATACTATAATTAAAGGAAACGGTCGGGTCCCCATCTGTTTTGCACCAAGTCGAGCAAAAAAGCGTCACGGCCGTACCATACCATCCTTTTCTCGAAGCAATTCAGACCATTTTCGACCCCTTGTAACTTCGTTGTGGATAAAACTAGAGGACTTAATTTTTCAGTAATCATGCAGGCATTGTAAAGACACGGTATATTTCAAGTTTCGTTCAATTTGAACCAGTATTTTAAGAATTGTAACGGGTCAAATTTCTTAATTTTGTCATTAATTTTGTCACTCACTGACTCACCGATCATCAAAATTCTCGGGCACTTCTAGAAGACCTAGAAGCTTCAAATTTGGAATAAAAGTAGTGTTTGCTGTATGAATTAAGGAAAAACTAAAAAATCTAGAAAAGACCGCAAAAAAAATAAAGCCCGTACAGCCAAATCTTCAGTTAAATTTTTCAATATTGGCTTTATTCGTAACGATGTTTTACGGCAGTTATTATTATTGCGTGTGAAGCCGCGGGTTTAAGCTAGTCCCATATAAATATAGGCGCATGGTAGTGCCCCTGCCAAATCGAGCAAAAAATGGGTATTCCCGTCATGAAAACACGTGTAAATTAATTTTTTTTGCTCGATAATTTCGATTGCTATATTAGTTTGACAACTAAAGACTACTCTCATTGGTTTACTGATATTATTTGCTTACAATTTGGACGTTGTTCGGGAAGGTACCGAAAAGGAAAAAAGTAGAACTGTCTACAAAACACAAAAAGAAATGAGATCCCATCAAAAACAATACTTGTCAATAAAAACAAGTCTCGCAACTCAGTTGTTATGTTGTATTACATGGATCTCACAACTTTTTACCGCAGAACAACTGAGTTGCGAGACTTGTTTTTTTTTTGACAAGTATTGTTTTTGATGGGATATGCTTTTCTTAACACTCAAAAGTGAATTTCTATGCATAACACCAAAACTAAATTAATATGAATTCATTTGTGTCTTGTTTTAGAATATATAATTAATGTATTCGTAAATATCAGACTATTATCATGTCAAAAAATCATCTCGTAACTAGAAATATCATTCATATTTTGAAAGAAGAATGATGATTATTATTTCTTATCTGCTAACCTAATTAAACATTTGATTATATAATATACCTATTTTAACCATCTTCCAAGTACCTACTATAATGAAAACCACCGATGATTTTTAATACAACACCGAAAGCAACAACAACACTAAATGTCAAAGTGACAGCTGACAGCTCGATCAAATATTTTTCTGCATTAGATTTCATAGTAAAGGCACAAAGCGTCACCTGTAAAATGCCTACACCCATGTTCATAAAAGTCGTTTTCATTAACTTTCAAAAATAAAGCGCAGAAAAATCTGTCTGTCTCGAAATGGATACCGAATTTTCATACCTTTCTAAAAATAAAATTTTGACAATTTGGGTGAAATAACTTCCTTGAATAATAAATCAACGTTCTGTCCTAATATAATTTGTTTAAAACTGACAAATTGAGAATGAGAATAATAAAATATTACGCTTTGAATAACTAAAAGAAAATCCCCAATCATTATTAAGGTCCGTTTGACTTTTTCCACGGTGCACGTAATAAATTTAATATCGGGAAATTGGGCGGGAAAAGAAAGAGCCGGGCAGGATAAAGCGTTCCTGTGAAATAATATTCCCGTCGACTTTAACGCGGTAAACAAAAATTTGCATGGAACATGGAAGAGCGGAACGGTTATTTAATTTCGGAACGTTTTGTAACGCTCTTATTGCTCAATCGTCTATTGTGGAGTACAAGAAATTTAAGGAGTTAATCTTTTGAGATTCAATACTCTTTCTATGCTCTACGGAATAACCTTTCTATACTCTGATTTTTAATTAGATAGACCAAAATGACATTTGGTGGGATACCACATTTTCGTAATATAAAAGCAGTGATGTGCCTAAATATTCGACAAATTCAATTCTGATTCAATTGTTGCTTTTAAATGGTTATAGAATAATTAATTGGATACAGTTTGAATTAGTGTTGTGCAGAAAATTATTGCATAAAATAAAATAGTTATGGATTACAAAAAAAAATACCAAACAAGTTTTTTTTAAGATCATGTTACCTGAAAAATAATATCATAATTTCTAATAGTGTATTTATAGAAAGTAGTAAATAGTCAAAATAGGTTGCAGTCATACAAAGTATTGTTATTGCATGTGAAGGGACTTAATTTTTTACCTATTAGAAAATTGTATTAATGTATTAATGTATACGTTTCTTTGTAATTATGTTCAACGTTTAACATGTATTATTTATCAAAATAAGTAGAAACACGAAATTGAAAAATCGTATCACAAATTCAATTCATCGTTCACAATTGCATAGTTACAACACTATTTCACTACGCTTGCAACATTAAAAAATAAAAAGTGCCATTGAAGCTGTCATTCTGGTCTATCAAATTAAAAATCAGATTATAGCAGTAAGATCATTATTTTTCTTTATATAAAAGTTAAACGTTTTTGGCTCTACGCCATACAGACTATTCTTTAGTGATTGATCATTTTTGAACACTTATAAATAAAACTAACACTAAACTAGCCTATCTGAACCTAGTTCGTTGAAATGCGAGGTGATTCGCATTTCAATGCTCAACAAGGAAGCTTAGCGCAGGAACAGCGATCCGCGTAAGTCCCCACTTTCCCCACTTTAATTGTATTGTTTTTTTTTCAAAAGCACAAGTTATCATGACAATTCCACCACACAATCAAAATAATTGACCCGAAAAAAACAATTACTAAAACAAAGAAAAGTCCATCCTTCCCTTTTCGTTTCCCGCGCAAAACTACGTAACATCATTCAAATATCAGATGACATCTCAGTAAAAAAAAGTTATTAGGCACCAAACTTGTTAAATTATTTAAATCAGAATACTTTTAGGTAGATTACCCAAATCACTGTCGTTTTTGTTATTTTAAAAAAAACAGTCGTGAGTTTAATTGGAGAATCTAATAAGATCCGGGTCACCCGATCCGCGTGGGTCCCGGGGGGCAATAAATAAAAGGTGAAAGAGATTTCCCTTCGCTTTTCACGTTACAAATTAACTTAAGAGAGATTTGCCCGCCTTTTCCCCGGTCCATGTCGGGTTCAAAGAAAATGTACGAGAGGTCATAAGCGTGGGAGATAACGTTTTTAGGAAAGCTAATACTTCAAAGGTATATGTTACGAATTAAAACAATGAACCTAACTATCTTTATTTTACAAGTAAAATATAACAGCAAATAAGTTACTGTGAACTGTATTTCATTCTATTTTATTTGGCTAATGAGTAACTAAACTCTAACGACTACTTTGTGTGCACGAATCAGGGTTGTGACGGAGACGTTTTTATTTTGCGTAATTACAACAGTTTCACAAACATAATTACTAAGGTTGAAATTGTACAAAATATGTTTTATTAAAGATATTATAATCTTACAAGTAATTTCATTTAAGTTTCTATTGCTTCTACAGCTTAATTACACCTAAACAAGCAAGCCCTTCAGAAAAGCTAAGATAGCTCTTCACTTTCCCAACGTACTGGCAAACGACTGGTACGATATTCTCGATTTAAGAAGGGTTCGTTTTCTCGTCTGATACAGTTGATTTAATTAAAAACAAATAAATTTACTTGTCATTAGTGTTGGGGCCGATTTTTCGATGGTCAGATAAAACTTATTAGACTGATAAATTATAAAGCGATAGATTTAAAAAAATTACAGTTACGTATGATTACTGACAATTAGGAGACGTTTTCAAATTAGCCATATTGTGTTTTGTTCAAATCAGCCCTAAATTGCATTATATTTAACTTTATTTAAGTAATGTATTTTTATTCATATACAATTAGATTCAATTTAATTCAAAATTTATTTATGACTTAATTATTTCGAAAATAAATAGATGAATAAATAACATTACGTTTGTTATGATTATGAAATAAGAATATTCTTTAACATTAGTCCGCAATTCAATGAAATTAAACATGCACTGTTCGTTTGCCTCACCCCTAACTGCGCTCTAGTTAAAACTTTCAACTTCAGTTTTCAGTGTGTTTATTCAGGTACTCTTGTATGTTAGTAATAGGTAGGTACTGCACTCACAGAGAAATATGCAGTTCTTCCATTAAGCATTCAACGTTGCATAGTTCAAGACTTTTTCACTTTGCTACCGCAAATGGTAATAAAATAAAATAGTATTGTAATAAGAATAATAATAAGGTACACTTACTTTCTTGTAATTTAAACATTGAACTATTAGTTCTAGCGTATGTAACTGACATCACGTAAAAACTGCTGCGCCATGAATTTACACCACTGGTCATCAACTTACACCAATGGTTTCATACTCTTAATTCAAATTTCGAGGAATATTTACGGCTTGACCGATTCTCATGAAATTTTGAGAGCATATTGAGTAGGTCTGAGAATCGGCCAACATCTATTTTTCATACCCATCATTTTTTTTAAGTTACTCAAAGACCGCTTAAAATTTTAAATTATGGGTCTGGGCGGGACGTGGCCGGGGCGGGATGAGAATGGGGTCGAAACAAAGTTCGCTGGGTCCGCTAGTAAATAATATGTGTTGTTTCGGTCAGTGACATCCAACTCAGTGATGATGTTTTGAGTTATGCTTATTGTAAAAAAAGTCTTTAAATGATATGCAAGTTTTATTAAAAGATAACCTCTTCCCATCATCTTAAAAAAACGAATGGAGAAATTCACACCCTCGCGCATAGCACGCGCGTATCTACGAAATATTACGCTACACTGTAGCTAGTAAGCTTCAAAGAAGTGACATATCGCAATAATAAATTGATTTTGTGGGTTTCTTTCACTCAAAATATATATTTTTGGCATCAATATCGTTTGTACAACGGTCGGGTGTCGCTGACCAAAACAATACCTGTATGATTATTTCTTATACTTTCATAATTCTCTTTCATAGTCAGGGCTGATTTGTCGATTAAAAACCGGCCAAGTGCGAGTCGGACTCGCACACTGCCAACTTTAACAAAATTAGGGTTCCACTTTCTTCCATTAAGCTATACTACCACAATATTGTGTTGACAGCAAAAATAACTTTGTTTTTCATAGTATTTGTATGAAAGACAAAGTTATATTTGCGGTTGTTGAAAATTTGCTTTATCTCAAAAACCTTTTTATCGATCTCATTAAAATCAGTTTGCGTTGAAAGTATTTGTAAAGCACAACATTGTGTATATTTTTCAACTAGCGGTCCTCCGCGACTTCATCCGCGCGTTTTGAGTTTGCTCCCTCCCCTCCCGTTGCAGCGTCATGTTTTATATCCTAAAGCCTTTCTCGATAAATAAGCTATTCAACACAGAAATATTTTTTCAAATCGGTCCAGTAGTTCCTGAGATAAGCGCGTTCAAACAAACAAACTCTTCAGCTTTAAAATGCAATAATGCATTATTTTTTTACAAATTTATTAAAAAAAGGTTGTAGTAAGTCAACCATAAAAGATAGACATATGCTGTCGCGGACTTTATTATAAAACTCTTAATGCTGAACAATCCTGTCTTACATGATTTTTGTGTAACTCAAGCGGTTTCCGCAGCCAATGCAGCGGAAGCTCTCAAAAGGAATATCTTTCTCCCGTTTTCGCAACATTTTTCATTTCTGCTGTAGTCTTATGAGTCGTATCTTTATGTTATATAGCCTAAAGCCTTTCTCGATAAATGGACTATCCAACGTAAAAATATTTTTTCAAATCGGGCCAGTAGTTTTTGAGATTAGCGCGTTCAAACAAACAAACAAACTCTTCAGCTTTATAATATTAGTATAGATAGTATAGATATTGACACTTGCTTCGTTCAAAAGTTAGAGGGGAACGCCCAATGTACCACTTTGGAAGCATCTATCTCCCATATGTTAGACTTACAGAAATAATGGTTATAGGAACCTCGATGTTATTTTAAAAGACCTATCCAAAGACACCCACATGCATAGGTTAAAGCAATTTTTTATATATGTTTTACTTCCATATATGGGAGTCCCCCTCAAATGTCATTTTATTTTATTATTTGTAATGAGCATCGAAAAGCGGTTATCAAGATTCACCTACCTACCAAGTTTCATCTAGATGTATTGCAAATAGGTTCAGAATAAAGTGGCTGTGACATACGGACAGACACACAGCCAGACAGACTTGACGAAACAATAGGGGTCCCTTTGTGCCATTCGACTACGGAACCCTAAAAACTATCTTATGTGTCTCCTAATGACCTAAACTATTTTGCAGCAAACGCACGGACGCAACGTAATTTTCGTCGCATAATTAAGTAGAAATTACCTTAAAGATGAAATAAGAAACCAAAAATTTAAATTTACATAAACAGACGGCTAGATGGCGCTAAGCGTCACGCAATTGACGTTTTCATAAGAAACCACAAATTTCACAGGGTCGGACTAACAGCACGGTAGCTCAATTGGTAAGAGCGTTTGGCCCGGTTTGCCAAAAGGTTGCTGGTTCAAGTCCCGCCCGTGCGCAAATTTTTGGTTTCTTATTTCATCTTAGTGAATATAAAATATGACACTGTGAGTGTTAAAAGCATTCTAAAGCATTAGAAATTACCAATACTCAACTCGTGTAGTGTGGAAAGTAACATTACCACTCTTAATATAAACTGATAACAACTATGTATTTCAATTTACTTTCACCAGCTTTAAGCAAACCAAAAAGAACGATTTAATAAAACTTTTGTGTAGAAGATAAACTTTTCTCCATCCTCTTACTAAAATTAATTTTGTAAATTAAAAATTGTAGCTAGAAGCAGCAAAGACACGTTACTTTAAAACCTTTTTGCGCATTTTTATCTTTTATTAATTATGTAGGTAATGTAAAAATACGGAGTTCTTGTTTATCATTAGAAAACGAGATAAAATATTCGCTATTCGACGTTTTCATGAAAACAGATATAAATAGCGTTTTCTGTGTAAGCTACCGTACCTTACGCCATCTTACCGTATCGAAAAATCCGCCTTACGTAACCTTCCTTTTGTCACGGAATCCAATTGACTGCATTGCATAACCTTCCTTCATTCCCTTGTCCTGGGCCCTATTTTTGAATCACTCGCTTGATTAAGGCGCGTGAATTTCATTTGAAAACGAATTAAAAGTCACGTGAAATATAGACAGGTAACTTTTTATTGCACATAACATAAATTGATTAACAAATTCATTTTATGGAAATATACAATTAAGGTGATTTTATCGCTATAAGCGATCTCTTTCAGACAACCTTTGGGTAAAGAAATTATGAGTTTTATAGGAAAAGGTATTAGAGAATTGTTGTGCATACAAAATAAAGAGCTGAATAAGTGAAATATAAAAATATCGGAATAATAAAATTATAATTATAAAAATATATAAAAAACTAGACGTACTCACAAAATTCAGTTTTTTTTTTAATCTTTCCAAAGTGTAATTATACTTATTTTCATTGGAAAATTGGACATTGATCAATAAATATCACACGCCATCTTGACGCGAGTAAATCAAAAATAAGGGCCCTAGCGTTAAGGCTTCCAAATAGTGCGAGACAAGATCCCAAATCATGATTGAAGATTCATATCAAGTGAAACGTTCAGTATAAACAGCAGATAACGTCCTAAGCGAGATTATATTACTGTTGGAGATTTATAACGGAACTGGGGGCGTATCGCGCGATCCAACTTTAGCCGTTCAATATCCAGGCAGCTCAATTCCGACTCAGTGTAAACGAAAATTATCAATATAATAATATTATACTAATACTTATATATATTGAAGTAATACAATATTTGCGCCAATATTAAATTCTGTAACAGCCAATAATAAAGCTGGCTGGTTCCTACCTCAAAGAATTAGCACAGCTATCCAACACGGCAGCGCAGCCAGCATCATAGCCTCCTTGCCGCAAGGAAATGGTTTCGTTTTTTTTTAGTCTTTGCAGTGATTTGAAGAACCATATTCAGGTACAATCAAACCATTTGACAAAGTTTTAGAATTTTTAACTCGCATTAAAACTGCTAACTGATAAAGTGGCTATGGATTCTGGTGTTCGGCGGAACCAATATACCAATAATATTAATTGGTGTAAAAAATATGATCTGAGGAAGGTGGCAATGAAGATTATTTTGATCTTGTCGAAAAATAATCCAGAATAATAATACTATTCGGGTAGTACCCATGGAGCAGTATTTTGATACTTTAAAAGAAATTCACGGATTTCATGGCATTTTAAAATGGCATTTTTAAACATTGTTTTATTCTGTGAGTATGGTCACCCTACAAAAGTAATAGTGCGATGAGTGCGGATTTATAATGTGGCCCGCCTTATAGCAGAACGTATCGCAATGACGATCCGGCTAATCGTTGAACCGCCGCATTTTAAAACGGCCTGCTTTTGATAACGGCTAGCCGTAATGTAATATGGTGGATTATACCATCTGCGATGCGACAACTGCGACATGTACACGGTTCTGCTGCTTGAGACATTGATGTCGACTCTGGTAAGTCAGTCGGTGTCTTATCAAGGTTTTTATTTTGAAACGTTTGAGAGAGTCTTGAGGGATTTATGAGCACATCTGCCGCATTCAAGCATTTTGTTCAGGATGTAGACACATTATTTTATGACACGCGGGAATAAATTTAATGTAGTGCTCTCGCTTAAGATTAAAACGCGTCTTAAGTGCTACTGGTGCAAGCTGGCGCAGCATACAAGGACCAATTGTTAAACTAAATAAACATAGTACTTATAATAGGTCAGTACGATTGTTAAAATCAGAAGAAGAAAGTCAAGTCAAGAATTTACGATGCTTTCTGAACATTCCACATTAATATTCTACCTCTAGTGATAAAAGCTTGACACATTTTCAAATAAGGACAGTCAGACGTATCTACAAATACAACACAAAACAAATGCCTGCTAACCTGTCAGATGTAAAGTTGATCCGATTCCGTAGGCACGAGAGCGACCAAACTACAAATAATGAAGCTTACATGTATTTTCATGAGCTCACGTGGTTTGCGGCTGGTTAACATGAACATAACTGTTCCAAAAACTTAGCTGAGCCCAATTATTACTGCCACCGCATTCAAATCAGCTGTTTATGAATAATTCATGTGAATTTATACCTCTTAATTGGATCGCAATCTATGAAATAGGTAACAATTTTACGCGGTAATTTGGTATCAAGTTTTGTATAATATTTGGGCTACGTAGTAGTTACTTGATATTAATTAATGCTTAATAATTACCATTTAATTTTTGATGTGCCGCCGTACTAATTGAGCTATAGAAGATTATAGGATGATAACTAATTGAAGCTTTAATTGGCAGCGAATTGTACTTTGGTCTCATTTGTATTTTGTCGGAACAGAGAATATTTTAGTTATGATTTAAATATAAAGTGTGCGAGTCGTTCTTAGTAATGTATTCATTTACTTTTTCGTATTCATAAAGATGAAATAAGAAACCAAAAATTAGCGCACGGGTGGGACTTGACCCAGCAACTTCTTGGCTAACCGGGCCAAACGCTCTCCCAGGAGCTGAACATAGGCCTCCCCCACGACTTTCCACAGCGACCGATCACTAGCGGTCTGCATCCAGTTTGATCCTGCGATCTTTATAAGCTCGTCTGTCCATCTTGTTGGTAGACGTCCCACGCTTCGACCAGAGGGTCGAAGGGTCCAATCTAGAACTTTCCTGCCCCAGCGCCCATCAGTTCTTCGCGCTAGGCTACCTATGTAATATATATAAAAAATAAATTTAATATATATATATATATATATATATTAAATTTATTTTTTATATATATTACATAGGTAGCCTATATATATATATATATAACGACATCAGGGACTGACAGCAGGGACAATTGTAAGTTAGGAAAAGTAGCTGAGCAACAAACTTAGTTACAATCATCAAAGATACGAATCATAAGACCACAGCAGAAATGAAAAATGTTGCGAAAACGGGAGAAAGATATTCCTTTTGCGAGCTTCCGCTGCGTACGCTGCGGAAACCGCTTAAGTTACACAAAAATAATGTATGACAACATTGTTCAGCATTAAAAGTTCTATAATAAAGTCCGCGACAGCATATGTCTATCTTTAATGGTTGACTTACTATAACCTTTTTTATGTTCATAAATTTGTAAAAAAATAATGCATTATTTTTAGAGGTGTATTATACACACAGGTATTTATTCTTATTAAAATAAGTACATTCATCATCACGAGCATTTCATTTAGAACCAAGTTGCCCTTTATATCATTTGATTTCAATGAATATCTTAGGAGCTATCACAGTTTTAACATAACTCCGCACCAAAATAATGTTCGCAGCTTAAGTACAACGTGCGCTTGCGCTAATATATTATAAATCTGAAGAGTTTGTTTGTTTTAACGCAATTATCTCAGGAACTGCTAGACCGATTTGAAAAAATATTTCTGTGTTGGATAGCTTATTTATCGAGAAAGGCTTTAGAATATAAAACATGACGCTGCGACGGGAGGGGAGGGAGCAAACTCAAAACGCGCGGACGAAGTCGCGGGGGACCGCTATAATGTATAATTGGCGTCGTTTTGTCGCTAACCCAAAACGACAACAAGCAAAGTACTTACTCTTTTGTGAATCACTCGCATAAATATTACACTCGTAATATTTATGCGAGTGATTCACAAAGGAGCTTCAGGTCCATCTGTCTACTGCTTCTCAAAGTAAGTAAACGCTTAATAGTAATATCCTCAGACAAGTGCACTACGGGGCGAATACGTAACCCGATCGCTTCGGCATAGCAATTGTCACGGAGTAAATACTAACGTAATGTCACGATATAAATATTAAATATATTGGACACCAATCACATACATTGCTCTGATCCCAAAGTAAGTAGCTAATGCACGTGTGTTATGGAAATTAGACACAACGGTGGTACCACAACACCCAGACTCGACACAATATAAAAAAATTTGATTTCTACATTGACCCGACCGGGAATCGAACCCGGGACCTAAAGTGGCGACTCGTTGAAACCAGCGTGCTTAGCCACTACACCAGAGGTCGTCAAATGAATATATCATGACAGTATTTTGAAAACAAAGGAATAAGTTGCTAACTTTTTTTTTCAGAACTGTCAAAAAATCTGTTACTACATAAGTATCAAACGCTAAAGCTCAAAAATGATTGCTCCATGTTATTTTTCATTGATTATGTTGCTACTAACATGGATGGCGGGTCACAGGTGGATGTGATCTACACGGACTTCGAAAAGGCCTTTGATCGTGTAGATCACGTCATACTTCTGCGCAAGCTGCTCGCGCTTGGCATACATGGCAACCTACTGCGATGGATGGAGTCATATTTGAAAAATCGGTCACAGGCGGTTACTGTTGGCGGTTTCTGTTCAAATTTTACTGCTGTACCTTTGGGGGTGCCCCAAGGCTCTATTTTAGGTCCGCTCCTATACGCCGTGTACCTCTTTGATATTAGAGAATGCTTCCAACACGCTAAATTTCTTATGTATGCAGACGACACTAAAATATTTATGAAAATAACTACCCTAACAGACTGTATAAATCTTCAATCTGACCTCAATAGATTAAATGCTTATTATGCAATCAATCGTATAGGAATCAATATAACAAAATGTCAATTAATAACATTTACTAGAAAAAGAAACCCCATAAATTACAATTACAAAATAAATAACATAGTCGTTAAAAAACTATACTTAGCAAGAGATCTCGGCATCCTAATGGACTCTAAACTTACATTCTCAGAACACATCGCTTATATTTTTAACAAAGCATATAAGAATTTAGGTTTCGTTCTCAGGATTGGTCACCCCTTTTCTGACACTGGTTGCTTAAAAGTACTATTTAACTCATATGTTAGAAGCCTTCTTGAGTATTGTAGTGTTATTTGGAACCCGCAATACGTAACCTATTCTCAGCAGCTCGAACGTATCCAAATGAAGTTCATAAGACACTTAGACTTCCGTGACTTCCGGGTAAACCATGACTACAAAGAATCGTGTCTACATCATCATCTTACGACGCTTGAGAATAGGCGAGCGCTCTTAGACATGGCCTTCTTGCATGGTGTCTGTAACGGCAACATCGAGTGCCCTGAACTTGCATCCAAAATTCTGAGTTTCTGTTGTCCAAAAAAGCGCACAAGGCATACAAAGTTATTTGCAGTTCCAAAAAAACTGACTAATTACGCACAAAACTCAATCGTTCCGAGACTTCACAGAAGCTACAACCAAAAATTTTATTCGACAGATTTATTCCACACTGCAAAAAGTAGCTTCCGAAAAGAGGTACTAAGGATTATTGGTGAAAGTAATTCCTAAAACAGACGCACGCACAAACGCACACACACACACACACACACACGCACGCACGCACGAACACACACACACACACACACACACATTTCAGAGAGACATTCAGGTTTAATAATACACGTCAAGTTAACTGATGACCGTTACTAAAATTTAGTATAAAAAATGTAAATCCGTCATTGGCTGTAAGTCTTAAATATTATTTATTTTATGTTATTATCATTAAGAGCTGTGGATTTTGTAATACAAATAAAACAAATAAAATAAAATAAAAAAATAAAAAATGCTAATGCATATTTGATCATTTGCTTATTGAAATCTGGTCATAATGATGATAGTGCACCCGCCGCGCGTTTTCCAGTCAAACTAATTGCAGACACAAAATAATTGCAATCGCATCGCTATCGCTTTCAAATTGTGCAGTGGCCCTGCGTATGTTTTACGTGTCATTAACGCTGGACTAACTTTAGTTATTAACTTATACGTCAGAGAATTAAGCGCGCTCCAACATATTTTCGCAATATTTTCCCTGAAAGTTAAGGCTTCGTCATGAGAATTTGGAGTAAAATAAAGTCAGTGAAAAAATATTCTTGCTCACTTTTTACTAAGAAGTACTTAACTGCTGGGACAGTTTGTGAGCTGATAGGTTTGTAGGGGCTAAACTGGAAAAACACTGGAAAAAACTTATCTTATTTTGCAATTATTTTCAGAAGTCGAAAGCTAGTCGTAAAAGTCATGAAGATCATTTATTTATGCTAATAGGCACTTACACTTAGGGACACTTTTACAAGTCCCAATATATAAAACCTATCACAGCTCACAGCAGGGACAATTGTAAGTTAGGAAAAGTAGCTGAGCAACAAACTTAGTTACTATTGTCAATGCCAAATGTTGGTAAAAATAATCATGAAAGGAAGAAAGAGAATAAATTTATTCGACCAAATATTAATAACATTTAAAATATATATATATATATATATATATATATATATATATATATTATATATATATATATATATTATATATATATATATATAATATATATATTTTATATAATTTTTTATATATATATTTTATATATTTTATATATATATATATATAAAATATATATTAATATAATTTAAAATATATAATATATATATATATATTAAATGTTATTATATAATAACATTTAAAATATATATATATATATATATATATATATATTTTAAATGTTATTAATATTTGGTCGAATAAATTTATTCTCTTTCTTCCTTTCATGATTATTTTTACCAACATTTGGCATTGACAATAGTAACTAAGTTTGTTGCTCAGCTACTTTTCCTAACTTACAATTGTCCCTGCTGTGAGCTGTGATAGGTTTTATATATTGGGACTTGTAAAAGTGTCCCTAAGTGTAAGTGCCTATTAGCATAAATAAATGATCTTCATGACTTTTACGACTAGCTTTCGACTTCTGAAAATAATTGCAAAATAAGATAAGTTTTTTCCAGTGTTTTTCCAGTTTAGCCCCTACAAACCTATCAGCTCACAAACTGTCCCAGCAGTTAAGTACTTCTTAGTAAAAAGTGAGCAAGAATATTTTTTCACTGACTTTATTTTACTCCAAATTCTCATGACGAAGCCTTAACTTTCAGGGAAAATATTGCGAAAATATGTTGGAGCGCGCTTAATTCTCTGACGTATAAGTTAATAACTAAAGTTAGTCTAGCGTTAATGACACGTAAAACATACGCAGGGCCACTGCACAATTTGAAAGCGATAGCGATGCGATTGCAATTATTTTGTGTCTGCAATTAGTTTGACTGGAAAACGCGCGGCGGGTGCACTATCATCATTATGACCAGATTTCAATAAGCAAATGATCAAATATGCATTAGCATAACATGGAGCAATCATTTTTGAGCTTTAGCGTTTGATACTTATGTAGTAACAGATTTTTTGACAGTTCTGAAAAAAAAAGTTAGCAACTTATTCCTTTGTTTTCAAAATACTGTCATGATATATTCATTTGACGACCTCTGGTGTAGTGGCTAAGCACGCTGGTTTCAACGAGTCGCCACTTTAGGTCCCGGGTTCGATTCCCGGTCGGGTCAATGTAGAAATCAAATTTTTTTATATTGTGTCGAGTCTGGGTGTTGTGGTACCACCGTTGTGTCTAATTTCCATAACACACGTGCATTAGCTACTTACTTTGGGATCAGAGCAATGTATGTGATTGGTGTCCAATATATTTAATATTTATATCGTGACATTACGTTAGTATTTACTCCGTGACAATTGCTATGCCGAAGCGATCGGGTTACGTATTCGCCCCGTAGTGCACTTGTCTGAGGATATTACTATTAAGCGTTTACTTACTTTGAGAAGCAGTAGACAGATGGACCTGAAGCTCCTTTGTGAATCACTCGCATAAATATTACGAGTGTAATATTTATGCGAGTGATTCACAAAAGAGTAAGTACTTTGCTTGTTGTCGTTTTGGGTTAGCGACAAAACGACGCCAATTATACATTATAGCGGTCCCCCGCGACTTCGTCCGCGCGTTTTGAGTTTGCTCCCTCCCCTCCCGTCGCAGCGTCATGTTTTATATTCTAAAGCCTTTCTCGATAAATAAGCTATCCAACACAGAAATATTTTTTCAAATCGGTCTAGCAGTTCCTGAGATAATTGCGTTAAAACAAACAAACTCTTCAGATTTATAATATATTAGCGCAAGCGCACGTTGTACTTAAGCTGCGAACATTATTTTGGTGCGGAGTTATGTTAAAACTGTGATAGCTCCTAAGATATTCATTGAAATCAAATGATATAAAGGGCAACTTGGTTCTAAATGAAATGCTCGTGATGATGAATGTACTTATTTTAATAAGAATAAATACCTGTGTGTATAATACACCTCTAAAAATAATGCATTATTTTTTTACAAATTTATGAACATAAAAAAGGTTATAGTAAGTCAACCATTAAAGATAGACATATGCTGTCGCGGACTTTATTATAGAACTTTTAATGCTGAACAATGTTGTCATACATTATTTTTGTGTAACTTAAGCGGTTTCCGCAGCGTACGCAGCGGAAGCTCGCAAAAGGAATATCTTTCTCCCGTTTTCGCAACATTTTTCATTTCTGCTGTGGTCTTATGATTCGTATCTTTATGTTATATAGCCTAAAGCCTTCCTCGAAAAATGGACTATCCAACGTAAAAACAATTTTTCAAAGCGGGCCAGTAGTTTTTGAGATTAGCGCGTTCAAACAAACAAACAAACAAACAAACAAACTCTTCAGCTTTATAATATTAGTATAGATTAGCGGTCCCCCGCGACTGCGTTTGCGCGTTTTGAGTATGCTCCCTGCCCTCCCGTCGCAGTGTTTTACTTTTGCGATAAATAAGATATCCAACACAAAATAATATTTCAAAGCGGTCCAGTAATTCCTGAGATTAGCGCGTTCAATCGACCAAATAAACTCCTTAGCTTTATAATATTAGTATAGTTCTTTCTTTGTGATAAAATTTAAGTCGTCTGATAAAATTCGACAAAGACTAAGCTGCGGGCTAAATCTAATAAACTCTATCAAATTCCAAACGCAAAACCCAATAATGTTGAGGATAATAACATGTCAGAACTATAAAGCGAACAATAAATTAAAAACGCTCGTTGGAACGAAGTTTAATAAATGATCACGAGCGACCTGTCACCCTGACGCAATGTTTTAATCTCACAGAGACAGTGCGAATCGTGATAAATGACGCTGATGCTATGCTACGCTACGCTTCTTCATTTCCTTTAACAGATTAGTGATATAATTAAGACCCCTTACAATCTGCGGCGTTTTGAAAACGCGCTTCAGTATCGCGACTCACGCAATGAACAGATTTAATTTAGCATAGATGCTTTAACGCGCTTTGGTATAGATGCAATTGCCAAAATTCAGTACATAGTTTGACAATTACCAGCTCCTGCATCGCCACTGTATCGATGCTTAAAGTAGCGCAGTGTGTAATGGTTGACATTTTGCGACTACATCCTTGCTAAAAGTCGCAGTGTGTAAAGGTCTAACAGTCACGAGCGAACAAAAGCAACAATGAAGTAGTGGAGAGAGAAATACATTGAAACTCAATTTTATTATAAATAAACGAAATGAGAAATCATTTTTTGCAACTGTCTTAGACTTGCTGTAAATGGTTTGTAGCCATTAAAAAAAAAAAAACTTCATTCCTAATCGAATATGTCAAGTCAGTAAACGACATCTATCGTCTAGGTATCAAAATTAACTGCATTCCTTTTTCTTGGGGCTAATTCTGATGCTCAAATACAACAACTTTTTTTATAGGACCAACATCGTAATACTAAAAAACATTTTACTTTCCCAGACAGTGCCGATCAGCTGATGCTAGTTTGTATAAAAAGTCTTTTTTTTTGGGATTTTGATATTGGTCCCATACAAAAAGATGCTTAAATTTTAGAAACCGAATCACCACCGAGACGGAATGCACTTAATTTTGCTATGCCTTAATACGATTTTTCGCTAATACCGATCGCTACGGATTGCCTACGACGCCGTAGCCAGGATGCTTAACCGTAGCGTATTCTACGCGCGCTACGAGCAACGACTAGCGTGTAAGATTAACACTTAAGGACTCGCTACAGGGTCCAATAAACCCAGACCTTCTTATTTCTTCCATAACTTTATTTCTTTTACGTTTGCGACGTTGCCGCTCTTATTACCTTTCGACGACAGTGTAGTACGGCCGATGGCAGTATCAGTTTTCAGTCAGCATGCGGCGTGTGAGTGCAACAGACGTGAAAGTTGTGTGTGGGTCGGCTAGACCCGGTAGCGAGTAAATACGTAAGTATTATTTAAATTAGTTTATTACTTTTTATTCATCCTTTTTTATCTTATTTTTTTTAGAAAAATGGCTACTAATAGAGCGTTGAGACCTAATGAGATAGAAGAATATTTAAACGAAGAGATAGAAAACGAAGACTGTTCTAAAACTGAAGACTGCTTAGAAACACATGATCATGATACAGATTCCGAACAAGATTCGGACAACGACATTATTAGTGTACAATCTGAGCCTGATACAGTCTCAGGGCAGTCACAGCTTACACAAAGTATATAACGGAAATAAAGGCTTTATTGGGACTTATTTTTTATATAGGAAAGTTGAGAGGAGCACACTTGAATACAAAGGACTTATGGGCCATCGATGGATCCGGATGTTATATCTTCATTTCGGCCATGTCAAGAACAAGATTTCACTTTTTGCTCAGATGTATCCGTCTTTATCCAGACGAAGTCAAAGGTGGCCACTTTGCATATTCTTTGGATTTATGAATATTGGCGGGCTAAACGCTTATATTATCCATAAAGCTATAGTACCTTCTGATGATTCCACACGGAGAGACTTTATCAAAACATTGGCTATTTCTCTAGTCAAACCCCAACTTCATAAAAGAATTTCGATTACAAACATCCCGCAACATATTAAAAATCGTATCCGGAACATAGTACAAGAATTGGAGTCAACCGTTTCTTACCAGCCGCCACCCAGTGACCGGAAAACGCGTTGCGCTTTATGCAGTTGGAAAATGGTCAGAAAAACTAAAGTTTATTGCGTAAAATGTAATAAGCCAGTCTGTGGAGAGCACATGAGACAACTTTGTGTACATTGTTTGGACTAAATTTTATCTAAAAAAATACTATATCGTGTTGAGATGTGATTTTGACCCAAAGAAAACATTTTAATTTTGTTAATTTTAGAAGCTCTTGTTTTGTTTGTTCTAAGATGATTGATCTCAAATTGATATTTTTTCTTAGTAAATTAGCTATAGAAGTTTATAAAAATATAAAAAGTTTTAATTAAAATGAATAATTACAGATTTAAGAGCTGTTGTACTGAAACTTGTGATCAAAATACATTAAAATCCGTCCTTTTTTTGTTGAAATAATAACAGTAAGAAATATAATAAATATAAGTATTTCATTGAGTATTACTGTCTTTTATTTACATATAATTCAAGAAAGAGAGTAAATTTTCACTTTTATTGGGTAGTTCCAAAAAAAAACATGCATATTAAACTGGGTCCAGTGAACCCTGTAGCGAGTATTAATGTAACAAAATAGGGCGCGAGTCCCTAAGTGTTAAGTGTTGACGTAGCCTTAAGTCATATTTCTCATAGAATTTTACAAACAGAAGTAAAACTATGAAATCATATTGCCATTTAAAAAAAATAAACTACCTAGTATTACTTTAGAGTCAGTTAACTCGTATTTTTCTATTGACTATTGAGTTTGCTCAATAAAACTTAAAAAACAGACTTCAAAATACAATTATACGTTTGTTCCAACATCTAACGTTTCGGTCCTGCGCTGGTAGTCTGATGTTGCAAAAATTTGACATTTCATTATCACAAAAAATAGCTTGCAGTATCACGAAATCTGATAAAATTAACCGTATTCATATCGCAATCTTCAAACGTACACATTTGCCACGAATCGTACCCGATACACATCCTCCCATTATTTAGGGTAACCGTTATAACGGAAGATATTTTTTGTATTAGAGAGCTTATAGACCTTATTGTCGAACTGATAGTTTTTACTGTCAGTAAATATGCAACAATTAATCAAATTAAATTAAAGCTGTCTAACTGATTGTAAATAGAGACAAAAAATGGCCTGTAATCATAATAAAGGTTTAGAAAATAATAATATGCAATAAACCTCATCTCAGCACAAGCACACAGCAATAAAACCGGCCAAGTGCGAGTCAGACTCACTCACTAAGGGTTCCGTGCCAACTTTAACTCAATTATAGAGTGGATCTCTTACTTACTTACGATTACTTAGCCAAAATACCACCATATTTTGGTGACAGCAAATATAACTTTGTTTTTCATAGTATTGCTATAAATAATAAAGTTTTGCTTGTGGTTATTGAAAATATGCTTTATCTCAAAAACTGCTAGTTCGATCTTGTTCAAACCAACTTCTACATCATGTATTTTTTTCAAAATTTACACTCGCTTAGTTTAAAAGTAAGATGTGGAGGACACCCATTTTTCCTAGACTTTTAGATAATAAGGGTTTGAGGAAAATCATTGTCATTTTAATAGACCATAGACACGCTAAACGCATAGGTTTGACAAAAAAAAAATTTTTGGTTTTAGTTTCGTGTATGGGAGCTCCTCCTTAAATATCATTATTTTGTATTGTTTGTATGAGAATCGTTAAGCGGTTAACAGGATACATCTTCCTGCCAAATTTCAATAGTGTGATGCTTATAGTTACAGAATAAAGTGGCTGTGACATACGGATGGACATACAGACAGAAAGAAAGACAGACTTGACGAAACCATAAGGGTTCCGTTATTTGCCATTCGGCTACGGAACCCTAAAAATAACCTTTGTGATACGGCTATGATGATACACGAGCCTTATTTTAATCTTTTTAGTTACTGACGACCCGTCTGGTGTAGTGGTCGAGAAATCGTCTACTACGCAGCGGGTTGCGGGTTCGATCCCCGCACAATACAAACATTTGTGTGCATAAACATGTCTGTTTGTATTGGTCTGGGTGTTTTCTATGTATATCATGTATGTATTTACAAACAAAAAAGTATTTAAGTATTATTTCCGTTGTCTGGCATCCATGACACAAGCTTTGAGTAGCTTACTTTGGGACTAGATGGCGATGAGTGGGAATGTACAAAGGTTTTTTTTACTGATATTTTTCGAGATACCCGTGGACAAACATTTTGCACTCGTACTCGCATATATACTTTTAAATTTAAAAAAAAAAACGAATAAATGGCAGCAATCATATTTCTTTTTAAATAACATGAAGTTTTTACCATAGGTTATACCAACGGCTCCCAGCATAAGAAGGTTCGCGATGAATATTAATTTAAGGAAAAATAAAAATAATTCCTGCAACACCGTTAATATGTAAATCAATACCTTATGTCAGTTTGACATTAAATAAACAACGATTTGCAAATAATTTATCATTGCAACTATTAAACTAAATTCCACAAGAATTCCCAGCCAATTATAGTAAAATACGAAATAGGAAAATATAAAAACTCATTATCTTGACTTTCGATAAATCGTTTAATGTAGAGATCGGATAAATAAATAGATTCCATGCATGTAAATAAAATTTTGCAACGTGTTTTTATTTGCATAAGTAGCTAGATATTCAGTGTCTGTCTATTGGTTTCATGATTTAAATATAATATTCAACTAGTGATTAGGTCAAAGTCCCCGCAAGGTAGCGGTTTCAAACTAAGTTTACTATCGGTTTCTTACTTCATAAGATCCGAGCCTGTCATGTATTGCAGAACTATTTTAAAACAAGTTTTTAGCAGATCACAGTTAAAAAGACTTAAAAGACAGAGCAAGAACTTACAAAACCCGAAAAACGAAACCAAACCGAGCGTATAAAGATGCATGAGACATGTGTAGTGCATTAAGAATGATTTATAATAGCTTTTTCAATTATTTTCAGGACTTTTTCACGAATTGCTGCAGTTGAAAGTTTGAAGGAGTGACAAAGCAATAATTGCAGTACAATAAAAAATGACAGTGTAATAATTTAATTAAATAACACAAAATACCTTCTAATAAACGATTCTACCTCTCTTATAAACTTTATTCCCTCTAATCAATGGTTTAGCTGGAAGAGATAAGAGAAAAGACCTCCAAAATTGTACTTCTTATCGACGGTTCCCGGGCTATTTGTATTAAGCGACATTTTGTAAACTTTATACCAGAGCTGTTTAAAGTTTTGATTTTTGAAAAAAAAAACATAACTATCGCAATTGTAAAATTTCAGATAAAAATGGATATTTATTGATTAGGTTACATAGTCTGCATAATCTGATAGGTTTTGTTTTCTGATATTCCTATTATTAACGAAGGTACATGTCGTTTAATGCAAAATGATCCTTTTATTTTATTTTTTTGTTCCAGGCTAAATGATTTTACCGCCTAAGATTAGTTTTTGTTGTTCCTGGCTAAGTGACTTATCCGCCTAGGTTTATTAATACTTGCTCCAGGTTAACTGACCTAACCACCTAAGTACTGAATGTAATAGCTCCAGGTTAAATGGTTTAGATTGAAGAGTTTTTCATATTTCATAGCTGAACTAAATGATTTAAATGCCATAAACTATACAATTTCGTGTAGGGCCTATTCAGTTTAAGCGCCGATTTACTTACGCCGATTACTAATGTAGAGTATGTTTATATGTTTATGACGTATGACTAATTACACTATATATTTGATTGATTACTTATTAATAAACCAGTATTGTACACGCATCCGAATCTATCATTTCATCTCCCGAGCACCCAGCCTTACACTAATTTGTTCCTTATCGTGCCTGAGTAATGAAGTTTACTGAAAGGGGCAGTTAAAATATTGTTGAATTTAAAGGAACCTAGGAATAATTATCCTAAAAATAATTAGGAAATGAGAAATAAAACAGATTGTATTGCTCCAATGTACTTTTTATTTTAATTATCATCAGCGAGGAACTTCAGTAACTTTCCAGTTTACCAGATTTACCTTTTTATCACAATTGTATAGGAATCATAAGTTAACAGTATTTTATTTAAGTAGCCTGTAGTCTCATTTTAAATGATTTAAACGAACTACATACATACGTACTTATTTTAAATTTATCAGGTACTTAGTATTCTAAACTCAGCTGGGCAGTGACTTCCGAAAACTGTTACCGTTTCAGGCAACGGATTCACCATATTTTTTTTTAGGTCCTGCACATTATTTTCCTTAACCATTTTCTTTGTTTTTTGTGGTCATATTAAAATTCACATAAAAACCTAATGTTTCAAGTGACCACATCTAGTAAATTCAAGTATCTAGCTGATTGTATTATGCGACATTCTTATGTATTTGAGGTAAAGCTAATTGTATGTAGCGACATTATTATGTATCTGTAAGGAAAGACGGACGAAAGGACGTAAGGGAGCTTAACCAAGACCCAAAGCTCCAAGCCAACCTCACCTTCACGCGGTGCGTCCTGTTTCAACAGACGAGGCTCTGGCGACCGACCGATGGCGGGATAACCATCCAACAAAAGGCGCAGTAAAATGTTGAGCTGTGATGGGCAGCAGCGTCACACTTAATAGATACTGCGCCTCTGCGCTCGCCAACCTGCCTGCCAAGCGTGGCGAGTACTGGCAAATACCCCCCCTCATATGTTAGTACACAAAAAACCAGGCCCCCAGTCTCCGGCAGCCCCGCTATTCCTGATTCCGGTAGCGGTCACGGTAACGGCGGGGCAGGGGGTGCTAAGAATCCCCGGAGGCGATCTCGCTACCACCCCCAACGACAACTGGCCCTGGTAACTTATAACGCGTGCACACTGAGGACAGACGAGAAGTTGCTCGAGCTGGAGGAAGAATTGAGCAGGTTACATTGGGACATTGTGGGTTTATCAGAAGTCCGTAGAGAGGGCGAGGACACGATAGCTCTGAAGTCTGGCAACCTGCTCTTCTACCGGGAGGGTGACCAAAAGTCCCAAGGTGGTGTTGGGTTTCTTGTCCACAGGTCCCTCGTAAACAACATCGTAACCATCGAGAGTGTGTCGAACAGGGTGATATACCTTATACTCAGAATAACCGAAAGGTATTCGCTGAAGGTCATACAGGTATATGCACCGACCTCGAAACACCCGGATGAAGAGGTGGAGGAAATGTATGAGGACGTAAGTAGAGCCATACACACTTCCAAAACCTATTTCACTGTTGTTATGGGGGACTTCAACGCAAAACTCGGCAAGCGAGGCGAGGATGAGTTGAAAGTGGGACCTTTTGGATATGGTCAAAGGAACGCCAGGGGAAATAGGCTGGCCGACTTTCTGGAGAAGGAGGGACTCTTTGCGATGAACTCTTTCTTCCAGAAGCCGCCTCAAAGGAAATGGACCTGGCTGAGTCCGGATGGCAAGACGAGAAATGAGATAGACTTCATCATGACCACCAAGAGACGGTTATTCAATGATGTCTCCGTGATCAACAGGGTAAAAACCGGTAGTGATCACCGTATGGTCCGAGGCATATTGAATATAAATGTCAAATTGGAAAGGTCCCGCTTGATGAAGTCCACGCTCCGACCTACTCGTGCCCATATCCAAAATCCCGAGAGCTTTCAACTCGAGTTGTCAAACCGCTTTGATTGCCTAGAGAATTGCGTATCAGTGGACGAAATAAACAACGGGTTTGTGGAAACTGTCCAAACGGTCGGATCTAAGTTTTTTAGACCTGGCCGTAAAAATAGACCTCAAAAACTCTCGGTCCACACTCTCGACCTTATGGCAGAACGTCGATCTATGGCACTGCAGACCTCCGTTAATGCTCAAATCTACAGGCAGCTTAATAGACGAATAATGAAATCTCTGCGACATGACATTCGTTCCTTTAACACGACTAGTGTTAAAGAAACAATAGAGCGAAACCAAGGCTCCAAAGTGTTTGCAAGGGACATGTCTATTGGGCAAAGCCTGTTGACGAAGCTTAAGACGGAGGACGGCAGTGTAGCGTCGACGAAAGCAGAGGTTTTGAGGGAGATCGAAAGGTTTTATGGACAGTTGTACACCTCAGTAGCCAAACCCGTTGATAGCTCGACCGGAGACCCACGAGCTATCCTGACCCGACACTACACTGAAGACATCCCGGACATCAGCCTCTACGAGATTAGGATGGCCCTGAAACAGCTTAAAAACAATAAGGCACCTGGCGAGGACGGAATCACAGCAGAGCTCCTGAAAGCGGGTGGAACACCGGTACTTAAAGTCCTTCAGAGACTCTTTAATTCCGTTCTGCTAGAGGGCATCACGCCTGAGGCATGGAACAGGAGTGTGGTGGTGTTGTTTTTCAAAAAAGGAGACAAAACCTTATTGAAGAACTATAGACCCATCTCACTCCTGAGCCATGTCTACAAGCTGTTCTCAAGGGTCATCACGAATCGTCTCGCACGTAGGTTTGATGACTTCCAGCCTCCCGAACAAGCCGGATTCCGAAAAGGCTACAGTACCATAGACCACATTCATACGCTAAGGCAAATTATACAGAAGTCCGAGGAGTATAATATGCCTCTATGTTTAGCTTTTGTGGACTATGAGAAGGCCTTTGATTCGATCGAAACTTGGGCGGTGCTTCGGTCTCTTCAGCGGTGTCACATAGACTATAGGTATATAGAGGTGTTAAAGTGTCTATATAACAACGCCACCATGTCGGTCCGAGTACAGGAACAGAATACGAGGGCGACTCCATTGCGAAGAGGTGTAAGACAGGGCGATGTTATATCTCCGAAACTGTTTACAGCGGCATTGGAAGACGCCTTCAAGCTCCTGGAATGGGAAGGATTCGGCATCTCCGTCAATGGCGAATACATAACACACCTTCGGTTTGCCGATGATATAGTCGTTGTGGCAAAGACGCTGGATGATCTAGGCACTATGCTCGAAGACCTCGACCGAGTATCCCAACAAGTGGGTCTTAAAATGAACATGGAGAAGACGAAAATTATGTCGAGTTCCCTTGTTGTACCCACTCCAGTATCCGTTGGGAACTCAACTCTCGAAGTTGTCGACGAGTACGTCTACCTGGGACAAGTGATCCAATTGGGTAGGTCCAACTTCGAGAAAGAGGTCAATCGACGAATACAACTCGGCTGGGCAGCGTTCGGGAAACTGCGCAAGAGCGTCTTCTCGTCTCAATTACCTCAGTGTCTGAAGACGAAAGTCTTCAATCAGTGTGTGTTACCAGTGATGACATACGGATCCGAAACGTGGTCTCTTACTATGGGCCTTATAATGAAGCTCAAAATTACACAACGAGCGATGGAGCGGGCTATGCTCGGTGTTTCTCTACGAGATCGAATCAGAAACGAAGAGATACGTAGAAGAACCAAGGTAACGGACATAGCCTTGAGAATCAGTAAGCTTAAGTGGCAGTGGGCAGGGCACATAGCCCGAAGAACTGATGGCCGTTGGGGCAGGAAAGTTCTAGATTGGAGACCCTTCGACCAAAGACGCAGCGTAGGACGTCCACCAACAAGATGGACAGACGATCTTAAAAAGATCGCAGGATCAAACTGGATGCAGACCGCTAGTGATCGGTCGCTGTGGAAAGCCGTGGGGGAGGCCTATGTTCAGCAGTGGACGTCCTTTGGCTGATTATGATGATGATGAAGGAAAGACCAATTTTATTAAGCGTCAATCTTATATAATCATAAGGTAAAGCCAATTGTATGAAGCGACATTTCAAAATATTTATAAGGCGAGGCTAATTGTTTTAACGAACATTGCCTGTAAATTTTGATCCAGAGATGAGGGTTTAAGTAACTCTTTGGTATTTCATAGTGAGCTTAAGTACACAGTTCCTAAATTTGTCAAAATTTTGTGTCGGTACATACATCGCAGTGCAATATGGGCTCCGAAAATGCGATAGTTTGAAGCGACAAAAAAGTGCTCAGATCGTCACAAAACCCAGCTCAAACGACGCGGAAAAATTCGCTGATTCCGAATATGTATATAAGTCAATTTCGCCCAAAATGTCGCTTAGTACAAATAGCCCGGGAACCGATGATTTGATTGAAATGTTTTTGTTTCTTGTGTCCTTATTGGTGCAATATTCTTTAAGATTTATTATTATTATCATTAAATGCGAATTCAAGTCATTCCAGACAATTTTATTTATCTTTGATCATACGTTATGTATAGTACCAGAAAGTCGCGTTTGTTACAGTTCTTATAACTCGATACGGGGGCACAATTATCATTATTTAGAGATAGTTGAATTCGTTGTCGCACCGAATAGTCTATACGACAGCTATCATCATAAAATGATTTTGTACTTAATGTTAGTATGATAACCATATAATATCACTAATTCATCGGTGCAACCTAGAACTTTTCTGTCCCAATGACTGTCCTTCGCGATATGTACTCTGCCCGTTGCTACTTGAACTTATAAACCCTTACACACGACTTTTTACATCGATTACTCGCGCGTGTTGAAACTGAATTTTGGCGTTAGTATGGATGCTAACGCCAAAATTCAGTACATGATTTGTCAATTTCCAGCTTCTTCATCGCGACTGCATCGATTCTGCATCGTGACTGCATCGCTGCTAAAAGTCGCTGAGTGTAAAAGGTCTATAGTTTCACTGGTCTAAGTCAGTTGCGATCGCAGGATCACACTGGATGCAACCCGCAAACGGTTACTGTAGAAAACTGTGGTGGAGGCATATTCTAGCTTATAGAATGATGATGGTGACGTAGAAGTATTCGCTTAGATAAAAACCACTCAATTCAAAAGGACGGAAATGTTCATTGCGGAAATGTCATTTTAGTTAGAATGATCACCCATCCAAATGCGATGGAACCGTAGCGTAGGTAACTTTGGTTTCATAAAAATATAAACAGAAACTCAAGAGCTTTAGAAGCTGTTATTTATCTAGTAGTCTACCATTTAGCTGCATTAATGAGAGCCGAATAAGAGTCGCAAATAGTGACCGAGTGTTCTAGTGATTATCAACATTTTTTTTAAATTGTTGCATCGTGCAATATTGTCTTAAATATACTTTAAAAATATAATTTCAACTAAAGGTGCAATATTATAGATTGTTTTATCAGCTACATAACTAATTACTTCGTAAATGCCTTAAAATTTGAGGTAATGTAGGTAAGAAGGTACGTAAATTAAGTAGTAAATACGTAAATAAAAATATCAAATATGGAGTTAAATTAGGGAATTCCGAGAAGGATTTCCTATTTTCTTTTTATTCAACCCTCAACACAATTTGTTGTATACATAATTGGAATTGTTATCAGGCTTTTGAAAATGATAATTAAAAATACTGCGTTTATTTTATCCTTATTACCGCACAAATGCGATAACTGGGCCACGAGTATTAAATAAAATAATTTCTAGTTACTTATCTTTTTTCGACGATAATGAAAATGACCTTAGAAAATTGTGCTTGCGAGATTGACATTTTTAAGAGGGCAAGTCCCGGCGAATGGAGCTATCGTCGAAATTAGCCGTATTCAAATATAAATCCTAAGTTAAGGAATTGTAGGAAAATTAATTAAAAACATCGTAATCTATTAAAAAGCATGTCTCTAGAAGTTAGTTCCTAGAAGTATCCGCAAGAGGCTCTTTACCTTCGAAAACAATAATACACCGTATCTAGGAATTAAACACTTGAGTAAAGGTAAAAAAGACATAAAAAAATCTTTTGATTTTTTTTAACATATTTCTTGCATAATTTTTGATTTTTCTGCTAAGATGAGCTTTTACAGATTTTCATTACCCTCCATAGCGTTATCGTCAACATCTGTCAAAATTAGTGTGTCGAGTCCTGCAAATTTGCGTTGTCGGCGTATCGACTGTCAAAACACCGTGTCGAGTCTAGCAATTCACGAGTAACTCGAGTTAGCATACGTCACTTCGCGTAGAAACTACCACGCCTGGATTAAAATAAAATAAAAAATACTTCAGACTTTAAAGATCTATAAATTTGATCATTAAAGTACACTCGCACTCTTTTACAGTAGAAATAAAGGCAACTGAAATTGTCGAAGCCCTAAAATCTTCATGTTTCTGTTATATACTTTGATGTTTACCCACTGTTGTTAAGAACTAGTGGCTATTCTGAATTCCAAAATAAAAGTAAAGCAATATATTTTCTCTTCACTTGCCCAGAACCGTTCGATTACACATCACATAATGTTAACTTAACTCACGGGCCAAAATATTGTATGATGAAAAAGATCCATCGCGGCCCATGTGGTGTAAAGAGATTGAATAGACGAACACGTATGAACCCGGCAGTGTGCGGGAAGTTGCACTACGGAGATCATAATTCGAAAATCGAGATAGCCACGCCCCGCCTCGAAGAGAAAAAAGAAGAAAAATAGGTGTTAATCTGGTACCTCCTTCGCTTCGCTCAGAATTTAAAATTATAATCCTTTCATTAAACTCGTAACTCAAGAGGGCGCCTGTGACATAAAGCATTACTTTATTCCCATTGTAAATAATCGACCAATTAAGAATTTCATATTATACATGGGTACGATTACAATCATCTAGGTCGCGGATATTATTTTGAACATTCCAATAAATTAATTAAATCTATTGAATGTGAATTTGAAACTTGGTTATTCTTTGCACTTCGCTCCCGGTTCGCTGACACAGTATTCAGTTACTCGCTGTAATGATAGCTCCTAATTAATCCATTACACACTCCGCGACTCCGTCATGCCCGCCAAAGGATCAGAATTCAATTAAACAAATGGAAATTCAATCTAACTTACATCGCCTTTCTTTACATCGGCATAGAATCACCGTTTTGAATAATTGTATGGTAACTACGTAACTTCGGGGTCTTTCAGCTAGAGCCATACAAAGTTCCTGACGGGGTCTGATTGGCTCGAACCTTCGAACAATTGAACGTTACAAAGGATTGGTGTATCGTTCACTAACAATATCACGTAGATAGGTGCTTACTTTGTTGGTTCAAAGAGACCCCTTTATATTCACAAACAGAGTTTCAAATAGGAATGAATGCAACAGGCAGTTGATTTGGTTTATAAAAATGTGATGGTTTTCATTTTTCTTAATCCTTTTTTTTTGGATACCTACACCACTCATCATCTGAAATTATAGGCATGAATTTTATTTATTTTTGAGTTATTAGTACAACTAGCGACTTCTCCTTGACTGCGACCGCGTTTGCTCTCTCCCTATCCGTCGCAGCGTGATGTTTTATAGCTTAAAGCCTATTTTATAAATAAGCAAAAAAAATATTTTTAAAATCGGTTCAAATAACCAAACAAATTTTTCAGCTGTATAATATGATAATATAATCGATAAAATGCAAAATCGCAATACGATTATGCTACTACAAAAACAGAGCTGCTTAACTATCAAAGTAACATCGCAATACACATAACGTGATACATAACATCATTCATTAAGCCTTGACTACCTGAAATATAGGCTCGATAATCAGCTTACCTCTGATCGTGCGCATCAAAGATGCAACAACAGATATCTTGATAACTGCGGTCGGCCGACCGACACAATGCGTTAATATTTAATGGAGGCCGAAGTGGTCCCACCACTTACTGCCTACTAATTGCGCCCCGATGTATCGGGATCAATCGAATCACTGTAATGGTTTTTTTTTTTTTTATGGTCTACGTATGCAAATACAAGTAATTTATGTATTTTGATCAATTTATTACTAATGTTTAAAAAGATTAACGTATCGTAAAAAGAAAAATATACGGAGTTTCAATTGAGCACAACAAATTGTTCACATCAATTGCAAAGTGTGGAGCAGGTTGCAACTCAATGCTACGGCATGCATCGTAGCACGCTACGGACGCTACGGCGCTACGAATATTGCTGCGAACAATACGATCGAATCGTAATATAACAAGGGCTCTATTGCATACCTACTAATTTTATTTTTATTACAACACACATACTCGCTCTTTACAAATGAATACAATATTACATTCACACACTTGTGCATAAACACTACACACTCTAAATGGTGTTCAACATTTTACATGTAAATATGTGGTTTCCTTTTATTTTATTTCTTTTTATGTTTCCTGCTGAGTTTGAAATTGTTCACAATAAATCGACAGATTACAATCTAACGGATTTAAAGGATTTAAAACAGATACATTGTAATCACGTGGTTTATACAAAATTACGGTGATATATCCACTTTTCCTACAGCTTTGTCAATTTCCTATAACGTTCTAGGTGATGAGAACCTGATAACCTGTAATACAGCTATTCGATACCTAGCACTTACTTGCATGGCTGTCCTATCTCGTGGTTGAGTTTTTAGTTGCCAGTACTAAGTCAGTTTTTGAGGAACAAGGAACCTACTAAAGAGAAAGCCTTTACTTTTATACGCTAACGATCATAAATCCCTGGCGCTAGTAAGAACAAAACTTATAACTGGTCTAGAACAAATGAAATATCGATAAGCAGTTATCGAAAACTGTTATCGAAAGGAGCAGGCGTCACGCACAGGCGGCCTTTATAGCAACTGGTAGGTAATAGAATAAATATTGGTATTCATAGGTTTTATCTCGTCTGCGGTCGGCCGAATCCGTAAATCGTCGCCCTGGGCCCATAAGGGCGCGATATATTCACACATTTGACATCCTTTTCAACAACTTTTTTGTTTTCATTCGTGGACCTTTTGTTTACGAATATTAACAATATTTATATCCACAATTTATCAAAATAATCCTTTAAGGTTACAACAATTAGGCGTTCACGTCGTCGCAAAAGTATCGGAATATGAATGGTACTTTTTGGGACTGATTGGAAGGTTCGATAAACGAATGACGACCTTCCTGGGGTCGTGGCTAAGCACGCTGGGTTTAAATGCGTTGCCGCTCCTAGGTCCCGGGTTCGATTCCCGGTCAGGTCAATGTATAAATCAGAACTTTCTTCATTGTCTCGGTTCTGGATGTTGTGGTACCACCGTTGTTTATGATTTCCATAACACAAGTACGTTAGCTACTTACTTTGCGATCAGAGCAATGTATGTGATCGGTGTCCAATATTTATTTATTTATAAAATAAAAGAAAATCATAAACAATGTTAGCAGCAAAGTAATCATTCCATCAAACCAAATATTTATGGATTCTATTTTATTTAGATTTAAATTTATTGTTTACAATAACTTGACTGACCGCTAACTAAATCCCGCTTCTAATGAAGCAAAAACAAATGATTAGAGTGCTGGATTAAAGTGCTTAATATAATACACTAAACCAAACCAAAAGATATTTATGTTCATGGTAGTCTCTTGACGAACCTTAAAGCTCTATGAATAGAGCAACCCTGTGGTTGTAAGGTATTTTTAGTTCAATCTTCTTCTTCATATAAAAAATCATCTTTTTTCGTTGTTTACGACATCACGCGTCTGGACCGATTTTTTAAATATTTTTCATGGCATTTTGCATGTTTTTTTTTATGATTGTTATTGCCAGTAGAAGGCTCTTCAGAAAGGAATTAAGGTAAAAAATTGGCATAAATACCATAAGAGCAAATATAACTGCTAACATTGTTACCTAATTCCTTATTCACTAATAAATTTTATTTCATTAAAAAAATACTTTAAACATTGAGCGGCTGGACCGATTTTGATGATTTTCACATTGTTAGATTCAAATGACGGGGCCGGGGGCGTAACAAAGTTCACTGGGTCCGCTAGTATTATTATAAATTGGTACTACAAATAATATTACAGTTCATCCTTTCTCATAGTGATTGAACTATTTTGGAGTTTTATGTATAAATATAAAGGTATGTATATCTGTTTAGTTATATCTTCGCTAAATAAGCACTTAATCCCGAAAGGCTGCCTTTTTGGAACGAAAGACATTGTCGATGGAGATAAGAATGTTTGTAGAGCCTGAGCAAAGCCTACGAAAACTTGCCTTCGGGAAATTGGAAGGCTGTGATAGCAAACTGTCATGTCAAGATTTTGTCAGTAATAAGGTCAAATCGTTTTAAGTGATATTATTTTAAAAGTGTCTTTGTATACATCATAGAAACAGGAAAATATCATCATTAAAAAAAAATCGAGATTTGTTTCATTTTCTCTAATATAGAAAATATGATTTAAAAACAGCGCCCTGGCAATTTTAAAAATTATAGCTACGACATCGGCTTCGCATCTCTCATTTCAATGCCCAAACTTTCTTTTTCTCCAATCTCAAACCTTATTAATAAAAAATAAAAATCTAAATTACCTTAATCTAAAATTTTCCCAAAAACTAGCGTATAAAAACCCAAAGTGTTTTCTACAAAAATGATTCATTAGTTGTGCTGAATCGGCTTTATAAATATTATCACTCAAAAAGAGGTGACTTTATATACGTAATATTAAACCTACTTATATATACTTGTTTCTGAAGTTTACGCGAATATTTCTCATCAAAATAAAACTACTTTTTTACGGATTACAACAATATTTTTCTATTTTGTCTAGTTTCGTGGCAGTCAAAGCTTTAGTTTTTAACCGCCTAAAAAAAAGGAGGAGGTTATCAATTCGACTGTATGTTTTTTTTTGTATGTTTATTACTTCATATCTCAGTCGTTTGTCGACCGATTCGAAAAATCTTTACGCTTACTTAGAGGGTATACCTTCTAGTTGGTCCCATTTTTTCCAACTTGGGATCTGATGATGGGAACTTGGTGTAATCGAGGGAAACCCTCAAATTTTAAAGGCACGTATAGTGTTTCCTTATTATAATCTTAATGTTGACGTGTTGTTACGTCTGATAATCAACACCTTGTGGGGCTGAGCTAATGGTGGAACTCCATAACGCTTAGGAGTTTAGTAATTATAATGAAAGAACTTATAACAGGTAGTTTGTAGCTTCTTATAGAACAGAGTCATAAGGTGCAACTCCCTCTTCCTCCCTCCCTTCTCCTGTAATCTCTAAAAATGTACAAATAAAATTAACTTTAAAAAAAGTTAAAACCGACTTCAAAACCAAATTGCACTAAAAAGTATTAAATAAACTCTTGACCATTGAAAGGAAAGGAATTCAATTTAAGGCAAACTATTTCTTTTTGGAGTCGGTGCCATCACTTTGTCCATCAAGCATCAACAGTCACAGCAAATAAAAATATAGATTTTGTGTGATAATTTGTGGTAATACGTCGGCTTTCGTAAAGTACCTATTTACATTTGGTTCAATGACAATTTGTGAACCTTCGTTGACTAGTTGTTTTTGACATTAGGTTGCTATTAGTCTAGTCACTGGAGCAAAACCTTGTTCCGCAATCGTGGTTTTAACAATAATCCTAGCAATCTAGATGTTGGACAGAACACAAACACTTCTCCATCAATACCGAGTCAATATCGTTATTCAGCTCTGGCATAACCGTTTAAAATACAGTAGCATACATCGTGGCTTGAAACCGATTTTATATGCTAACGTTAGGGTTTCATATTAACACATTTATGTTTCGATTGTTTTAGTTTCAATAAAGTAGTACGTAGACTTTTTCACAAACAACAAACTATTTCCATAAAATATTGAAAATATTAAACCACCTTAAAAAAAACTGACTAAAAAGCTTAAAATAACGCATTTGCCCTGTACTTAGGAGAAACAAATTCATTTAGATACATGCATGATAAGTGTAGACTGTTGGTTTACGTAAGCTTTTTCTCCTAAATAGTAAGTACTAAGTCCATTCAGTTTTTTAGAAGGCATAAATCTCAAGAACTACTAGACCGATTTTGATGAAACTTACATTGTACCCTAAGTTGAAATATACCTAAATGAACTGAGAACAGAATCAATGACTATGACTATGACTTGACTACGCTATGACTTCTTGTTTTCGAGAAATCCGCTGACGAACATACAAATATATAAACATACGAGTACATACACTTTGCACACGCGTTTAGAAGTCTTTATAGATCATCACATAATCAAATCCCAACAATATAATAGACATACATATTGAATTGATAACCTCCTTTTTTGAAATCGGCAATTAGCTTTGTCTTCTGCTACTTACATCTATTATGTCTCCGACTTAGAAATAACAGCTTTTCTCTGTCGGAGATTGTTTTCAATCCACCCGTTGTCGCCTCTTCGTCTTTTATTCAATCACATAATAAAAACAACCACTGATTGAAATCAAATATTTGTTGTTTCCATTCGAATTCAATTGACCTCCTTCGTGTTATTGATCTAACTGGTTTAACATATAGAGTTGTAAGTAAGCCTAAGCTTAGGCATAGTAATGATTTATAAATATGCATCTCTAGCCTTGGGTCTTGTTAGATGACCTCGCGATAAGTATTCCAGCCGTAATAGTTCGACAGCACTGTAAACTGGTTTACTGCCCGAAATAGTCAGCGTAAACATAACGACAATTTCGACAGTTTCTCTAAAATTGTTTCCGATAAAATTTGCGGAACTGTGTGGCGGCTGGAGAGCGATTTAGTCCCATTCATAAAACCACCGAAACGGCGACTAAAGCCAATTGCTATAGTTATTTTTGATCCAAAACACGGCCCATTCGTTGAGCGCAAACGAAATATATTTTTACCGTGACCACAAAGCTTTGTGCAAAAATTTCGACATGACAACACTGACCGACTGGCGGGTATTCTTCAAAGTATCACCGGCAATATTATGTTTACCGTTGAAAAACAGGAACGAGAACTAACAAACTAAACTCGCACTTGACCCGAGGGCTCTAGAGTTCTATGTAAGTGGAAAACGAAAAAGATATCTCTAGTGTGCCAATTTGTTAAAGTTAACCCGTTTGAACCCTTCCAGCTCTCAACCCTTGCACTTGTAAGACGAATGGGCCTCGAATAAATTGCTCGTACATATTGGAAAGATAGGTTTTCTTCCGTATGGGACGTAGTCTTGGTCATTTTGTACCCCATACGTCTATGAAAGAAAAGTTTATTGACGACTTTGACTAAAAGGGTGTGCATTTGTAAAGCTTTCACCCTCGCCTTTTCGTTTTCTGTCATTTTTCAATAATATGTTAGAACGTTGCAAAAAGAGGTAAACGTTATCGACGCATTAGAAATTCATACGTATCTATGTCTGCACCAAAATCGCTATTTCCTAGAACATTTTTTTTTCTCACATGTGTACTATTACGAGGGTCAAACTGAAAGTTCTTAGAAAATCAAAAACTGATTACATTAGCCATAGTTTTATTATATCTTTTCAAAATATTGTCCATTGACGTCAATACACCGCTGCATGCGATGGAACCACTGGGAAAAGCACTTTGCCCACTCGTCCTTAGGGGTCTCTTCAATGGCATCGCGATACGCAGCCACCGCTTCTTCAGCATTCATAAACCGCTTTCCTTTAAGTTTTTCTTTAATTTTTGGAAATAAATAAAAATCACAAGGCGCGAGGTCGGGGCTATACGGCGGGTGACCCAGTAATTCAACGTTTGATGTCGCCAAATAGTCGATCGTTCGCTTGGCGGTGTGCGACGAGGCGTTGTCGTGGTGAAGGAGGATCCTACTGCGAGGTCGTTTCTCTCGAACTTTTTCCAAGACAAGTGGCAAACAATTGGTAGTGTACCATTCTGCAGAAACTGTTTTTTGATCCTCTAACACAATAGTTGCGAAATGACCTATCCTTCCAAAGAACGAGGCCACCATTTTTTTTCCCGCACTTCGATCTCTCTTCACTTTAGTTGGCAACTCCTCGAAAGGAAACACCCACTGAGCAGATTGTCTTTTGGTTTCAGGATCATAACAGTAAATCCAGCTTTCGTCACCTGTTAGTATGTCGAACACAGCATTTGAGTCACCTCCGTTAAATCTTTCAATCATTTTACGGCACCAATCCACACGATGGAGTTTTTGAGCCTTAGTCAAATTATGAGGTATCCACCGGGCGCAAAGCTTCCTGACCGCTAAATGTTCGTGGAGGATTTTGTGCACTTGACTCATACCGATGCCTAAGCTTGTCCGAATCTGCTGATAGGTCACTCTTTTGTCAGTCTCTATCATACGCCGCACAACACAGATGTTATTTTCAGTCGTCGCCGTAGAAGGCCGTCCCTCACGTACATCATCAGTGAGATTAGTGCGACCACGTTTAAACTCATTAAACCAGTTGTAAACAGTCGCACGAGATGGGGCTTCATCGTGAAAGGCCAATCGTAGTCTATCATAACTTTCTTGTTGACTTAAATGACATCGAAAGTCATAAAAAATCATTGTACGAAAATTTTCTCGTGTTAAATTCATGTTGACGTGACACAGACAATTTTCAATTTGCCGCCAAATCGTAAAACAAATGACAAATGAATGAAATATATACTCAGTAATATTGGCAAAGAGTTCTATTTTCAAATTTTAGAATATTTTTTTTATTATATTGTTTATAAGTGGCCAGTTCTAAGAACTTTCAGTTTGACCCTCGTAGTATTATTATTATGTGTATGTACTATGTGTATGTTTATTATTCCATAATTATGTATTAATGTATACGGTATTTATGTAATAAGTAGTATGTATGTTTATTTTTTGTTTTAAATACCTATTGTACTTTTAATCAAGCTCTAACTTTTGCCCTTCTATCACTTCCTTCGCGCCGCCAGCATTTTCTCTATATAGACCTATGGTTGACTAGTACAGAATGCTTTAAATAAAAATAAAAATAAATAAAATAAAATAATCTTTATTTCAGGCATCTTGGCCCATAAATTGCACAAAGACACAAAAGAAGAAATTAATAAGTTAGAATTAATAAAATAAAATTAAAATTAAACATCAAATTAAATCGAATTACATTAAATTCAATTTAAAATTTAAATTTAAAAATTACATCGAATAAATAAATTATAAATTAAATTAAATTAAAATTAAAATTAAATTATAACATTGATGATTACTTCAAAAGCCGACCGCCGCCACACCCACAGCTACGGCATGCCTATTGCAGCAGCATCGGATGTAGGGGCAGTCGACTCTATCAGCAATCATCTTCAGAACCGTATTGGGGCTGCCCCGAACTCTGCACACTAACGACCAGCACCGCTTGCGCATGACAGTGTGGAAGCAGTCTGTGCGCGCCACCGCGAACATGGCCGAGGCGCTGCAGTTTTGGGGCAGCCCCAGCACGGCCCTCAGGGCGTTATTGAACTGCACACGAAGGGCATTGTATACTTTCTGCGAGTAGTTAGCCCACAGAGCACAGGTGTATAGTGTAGTACAGTATGCTCGAAATAGAGTGATCTTCACGTCGACAGAACACTTCCTAAACCTGCGAGCCAACATGTTGGCTCTTCGTGACAAGGCCCTTCTCTCCCTTTCGATGTCAGCATGGTCTCTGAGATCAGTGGTATTAATGTGCCCTAAGTATTTAAATTGAGACACTCTATCCAGGGATACACCGTTTAGTGTGACAGGTGGTATAACGTTAGGACATTTCGCACCACTGGTCTCAAACACCATGAACTGACTTTTCGTGACGTTGTATACAAGGCCATGCTTCCATTTGATAAGGCATTGTCCCCGCCCACCTGACGCTATTAACCTGGTGTGCATACCAAAAACGAAAAATATTTACTAGTTCATTTGGCACATGTAAGCTTTTCAGCTTCTCCCATAGGATGTCATACGCAACTAGATCAAACGCCTTGGACAAGTCGAGAAAACTGGCGTAAACAGGTGTTTTGCGAGCCGTGTAATATCTGACGGTGTGCTTAAGGCCCAGTATGGCACTTTCAGTAGATAGCTTTGGTCTAAAACCAAACTGGTTATTGTGCAAGTCTGTATATTTGTTCAGCTGTGCATTAAGAAGACCGTCAAACATTTTGGCTATTATCGTGGCTAGAGAGATAGGTCTGTAATTCCCTTTATCAGCTACGTCACCTGTTTTATTTTTAACTACTGGGACTACAACCGTTCTCATGAGATCAGCTGGCAGATAGGAGTGACTCACACACAACGAGTAGAACATTGCCAGTACACGGGCCGCATGCGTGCCGGCATGCTGCAAGTGCTCCACACTCAAGCCGTCATGACCCGGAGATTTGCCTGTAGTCATGGCCTTAATAGCGTTAGCGACATCTTTTGCAATGAATCTGATGTTAACCTTGCCGTGGAAAATCTCAGTATCATGCGAATTCGATAGACCCAAGGGAGATCGCACCGAGAAATGATCCCTAAAGATATTCGCAATGCCTTTATGGTCACTCACACCATCAATACTCACAGGGAGCCCTGGCCTTACATTAATTCTATTGGTACCCTTCCAAAAGCCACGAAAGTCACCCTTAGAATGTTTTAAGGCCAGCGCGTCCATTTTCAGCTGGTCCTGATGATCCTGACACCATTTAAGGCGAGACTTAAAAACTTTTCTGCTTTCACACATTTGTGTATACACGATACCTGCCCTAGGCTTACCGCATGATACCCATTCCCAAAAATCTGATCTGGCCTTTCTGTGAGCCTCACGTCAGTGAAATGGTTTAGAAATGGGAAAAACCCACAAAATCAATTTATTGATGCGATACAGTGATCGAGTCAAAACTACTAATACCAGTGGCCGTAGTGCGAGTCAGAGCTAGCCTTACTCGGTGAAATGCATCGGGCGCGTTAACGTGAATTTATATGGGATTGAAGCAGCGCCGTCTAGTGGCTAACGTTTACACCAAAACAATCCTATATAAAATCACGTTTACGTGCTCGATACGTTTGATCGAATCAGTCTCGCTCCGACTCGCACTTCGGCCTCAGGTAGCCTCTTCGTAGCTTAGTAGCTACGGCGTAGTATTTCGTAGATACGCGCTCGCTAAATACGCGCGAGGGTGCGAGTTTCCTCATTCGTTTTGTAATTTTTTTAAATGTTGTGAAGAGGTTTTCTTGTATTAAACTTTTTAGAATTAAAAAAAAAAACTTTTCGTGGAAGGTGGCTTATAATTTAAAAACATCATAGGCGGACGCAGTCGCGGGGACCGCTAATACATTATATTAATATATTAAGAGTACATAACAGTATATGGTAATCCGTGAATTCAACATAGCATGCTATCTCCACATAATAGGTACTTTAAAATAACAAAATACAAGCAATATTTCATTTGAACAATTTGCAAACTCAAAGCAACATCAAATTAATTTGCGAAACAAATCGAATGTTGTTTAATTTTCAAACTAAAACTTTTACGCATCGTTAGTTTAAAACAAAGCTCATTTGATTGATTACAAAGCCACACGGACGGATCAAATAATATACGCATTACTAGCGCTTGAGAATTTATTCTCAACACGATATGTTCTTTTATTTTATTTGTTTAAAACACTTCATGCACAAAAAAAGGTACATATGGGGGACTTAATGCTTAAATGCACCTTTTGTAATGTTCCGGAACATAGGCACATCTTGGATGGACTGTACTCTGTCATTGTGTCGGCCTTACGTGAGGCGGCTAGGACGAGTCGAGGGTGCTCACGTATCAGGCGAGGTGGGTCTCGTGTAGTCGGGTGGAATAAACACGTCAGTGAGGCTCACAGAAAGGCCAGATCAGATTTTTGGGAATGGGTATCATGCGGTAAGCCTAGGGCAGGTATCGTGTATACACAAATGTGTGAAAGCAGAAAAGTTTTTAAGTCTCGCCTTAAATGGTGTCAGGATCATCAGGACCAGCTGAAAATGGACGCGCTGGCCTTAAAACATTCTAAGGGTGACTTTCGTGGCTTTTGGAAGGGTACCAATAGAATTAATGTAAGGCCAGGGCTCCCTGTGAGTATTGATGGTGTGAGTGACCATAAAGGCATTGCGAATATCTTTAGGGATCATTTCTCGGTGCGATCTCCCTTGGGTCTATCGAATTCGCATGATACTGAGATTTTCCACGGCAAGGTTAACATCAGATTCATTGCAAAAGATGTCGCTAACGCTATTAAGGCCATGACTACAGGCAAATCTCCGGGTCATGACGGCTTGAGTGTGGAGCACTTGCAGCATGCCGGCACGCATGCGGCCCGTGTACTGGCAATGTTCTACTCGTTGTGTGTGAGTCACTCCTATCTGCCAGCTGATCTCATGAGAACGGTTGTAGTCCCAGTAGTTAAAAATAAAACAGGTGACGTAGCTGATAAAGGGAATTACAGACCTATCTCTCTAGCCACGATAATAGCCAAAATGTTTGACGGTCTTCTTAATGCACAGCTGAACAAATATACAGACTTGCACAATAACCAGTTTGGTTTTAGACCAAAGCTATCTACTGAAAGTGCCATACTGGGCCTTAAGCACACCGTCAGATATTACACGGCTCGCAAAACACCTGTTTACGCCAGTTTTCTCGACTTGTCCAAGGCGTTTGATCTAGTTGCGTATGACATCCTATGGGAGAAGCTGAAAAGCTTACATGTGCCAAATGAACTAGTAAATATTTTTCGTTTTTGGTATGCACACCAGGTTAATAGCGTCAGGTGGGCGGGGACAATGCCTTATCAAATGGAAGCATGGCCTTGTATACAACGTCACGAAAAGTCAGTTCATGGTGTTTGAGACCAGTGGTGCGAAATGTCCTAACGTTATACCACCTGTCACACTAAACGGTGTATCCCTGGATAGAGTGTCTCAATTTAAATACTTAGGGCACATAAATACCACTGATCTCAGAGACCATGCTGACATCGAAAGGGAGAGAAGGGCCTTGTCACGAAGAGCCAACATGTTGGCTCGCAGGTTTAGGAAGTGTTCTGTCGACGTGAAGATCACTCTATTTCGAGCATACTGTACTACACTATACACCTGTGCTCTGTGGGCTAACTACTCGCAGAAAGTATACAATGCCCTTCGTGTGCAGTTCAATAACGCCCTGAGGGCCGTGCTGGGGCTGCCCCAAAACTGCAGCGCCTCGGCCATGTTCGCGGTGGCGCGCACAGACTGCTTCCACACTGTCATGCGCAAGCGGTGCTGGTCGTTAGTGTGCAGAGTTCGGGGCAGCCCCAATACGGTTCTGAAGATGATTGCTGATAGAGTCGACTGCCCCTACATCCGATGCTGCTGCAATAGGCATGCCGTAGCTGTGGGTGTGGCGGCGGTCGGCTTTTGAAGTAATCATCAATGTTATAATTTAATTTTAATTTTAATTTAATTTAATTTATAATTTATTTATTCGATGTAATTTTTAAATTTAAATTTTAAATTGAATTTAATGTAATTCGATTTAATTTGATGTTTAATTTTAATTTTATTTTATTAATTCTAACTTATTAATTTCTTCTTTTGTGTCTTTGTGCAATTTATGGGCCAAGATGCCTGAAATAAAGATTATTTTATTTTATTTATTTTTATTTTTATTTAAAGCATTCTGTACTAGTCAACCATAGGTCTATATAGAGAAAATGCTGGCGGCGCGAAGGAAGTGATAGAAGGGCAAAAGTTAGAGCTTGATTAAAAGTACAATAGGTATTTAAAACAAAAAATAAACATACATACTACTTATTACATAAATACCGTATACATTAATACATAATTATGGAATAATAAACATACACATAGTACATACACATAATAATAATACTACGAGGGTCAAACTGAAAGTTCTTAGAACTGGCCACTTATAAACAATATAATAAAAAAAATATTCTAAAATTTGAAAATAGAACTCTTTGCCAATATTACTGAGTATATATTTCATTCATTTGTCATTTGTTTTACGATTTGGCGGCAAATTGAAAATTGTCTGTGTCACGTCAACATGAATTTAACACGAGAAAATTTTCGTACAATGATTTTTTATGACTTTCGATGTCATTTAAGTCAACAAGAAAGTTATGATAGACTACGATTGGCCTTTCACGATGAAGCCCCATCTCGTGCGACTGTTTACAACTGGTTTAATGAGTTTAAACGTGGTCGCACTAATCTCACTGATGATGTACGTGAGGGACGGCCTTCTACGGCGACGACTGAAAATAACATCTGTGTTGTGCGGCGTATGATAGAGACTGACAAAAGAGTGACCTATCAGCAGATTCGGACAAGCTTAGGCATCGGTATGAGTCAAGTGCACAAAATCCTCCACGAACATTTAGCGGTCAGGAAGCTTTGCGCCCGGTGGATACCTCATAATTTGACTAAGGCTCAAAAACTCCATCGTGTGGATTGGTGCCGTAAAATGATTGAAAGATTTAACGGAGGTGACTCAAATGCTGTGTTCGACATACTAACAGGTGACGAAAGCTGGATTTACTGTTATGATCCTGAAACCAAAAGACAATCTGCTCAGTGGGTGTTTCCTTTCGAGGAGTTGCCAACTAAAGTGAAGAGAGATCGAAGTGCGGGAAAAAAAATGGTGGCCTCGTTCTTTGGAAGGATAGGTCATTTCGCAACTATTGTGTTAGAGGATCAAAAAACAGTTTCTGCAGAATGGTACACTACCAATTGTTTGCCACTTGTCTTGGAAAAAGTTCGAGAGAAACGACCTCGCAGTAGGATCCTCCTTCACCACGACAACGCCTCGTCGCACACCGCCAAGCGAACGATCGACTATTTGGCGACATCAAACGTTGAATTACTGGGTCACCCGCCGTATAGCCCCGACCTCGCGCCTTGTGATTTTTATTTATTTCCAAAAATTAAAGAAAAACTTAAAGGAAAGCGGTTTATGAATGCTGAAGAAGCGGTGGCTGCGTATCGCGATGCCATTGAAGAGACCCCTAAGGACGAGTGGGCAAAGTGCTTTTCCCAGTGGTTCCATCGCATGCAGCGGTGTATTGACGTCAATGGACAATATTTTGAAAAGATATAATAAAACTATGGCTAATGTAATCAGTTTTTGATTTTCTAAGAACTTTCAGTTTGACCCTCGTAATAGTACACATGTGAGAAAAAAAAATGTTCTAGGAAATAGCGATTTTGGTGCAGACATAGATACGTATGAATTTCTAATGCGTCGATAACGTTTACCTCTTTTTGCAACGTTCTAACATATTATTGAAAAATGACAGAAAACGAAAAGGCGAGGGTGAAAGCTTTACAAATGCACACCCTTTTAGTCAAAGTCGTCAATAAACTTTTCTTTCATAGACGTATGGGGTACAAAATGACCAAGACTACGTCCCATACGGAAGAAAACCTATCTTTCCAATATGTACGAGCAATTTATTCGAGGCCCATTCGTCTTACAAGTGCAAGGGTTGAGAGCTGGAAGGGTTCAAACGGGTTAACTTTAACAAATTGGCACACTAGAGATATCTTTTTCGTTTTCCACTTACATAGAACTCTAGAGCCCTCGGGTCAAGTGCGAGTTTAGTTTGTTAGTTCTCGTTCCTGTTTTTCAACGGTAAACATAATATTGCCGGTGATACTTTGAAGAATACCCGCCAGTCGGTCAGTGTTGTCATGTCGAAATTTTTGCACAAAGCTTTGTGGTCACGGTAAAAATATATTTCGTTTGCGCTCAACGAATGGGCCGTGTTTTGGATCAAAAATAACTATAGCAATTGGCTTTAGTCGCCGTTTCGGTGGTTTTATGAATGGGACTAAATCGCTCTCCAGCCGCCACACAGTTCCGCAAATTTTATCGGAAACAATTTTAGAGAAACTGTCGAAATTGTCGTTATGTTTACGCTGACTATTTCGGGCAGTAAACCAGTTTACAGTGCTGTCGAACTATTACGGCTGGAATACTTATCGCGAGGTCATCTAACAAGACCCAAGGCTAGAGATGCATATTTATAAATCATTACTATGCCTAAGCTTAGGCTTACTTACAACTCTATATGTTAAACCAGTTAGATCAATAACACGAAGGAGGTCAATTGAATTCGAATGGAAACAACAAATATTTGATTTCAATCAGTGGTTGTTTTTATTATGTGATTGAATAAAAGACGAAGAGGCGACAACGGGTGGATTGAAAACAATCTCCGACAGAGAAAAGCTGTTATTTCTAAGTCGGAGACATAATAGATGTAAGTAGCAGAAGACAAAGCTAATTGCCGATTTCAAAAAAGGAGGTTATCAATTCAATATGTATGTCTATTATATTGTTGGGATTTGATTATGTGATGATCTATAAAGACTTCTAAACGCGTGTGCAAAGTGTATGTACTCGTATGTTTATATATTTGTATGTTCGTCAGCGGATTTCTCGAAAACAAGAAGTCATAGCGTAGTCAAGTCATAGTCATAGTCATTGATTCTGTTCTCAGTTCATTTAGGTATATTTCAACTTAGGGTACAATGTAAGTTTCATCAAAATCGGTCTAGTAGTTCTTGAGATTTATGCCTTCTAAAAAACTAAATGGACTTAGTACTTACTATTTAGGAGAAAAAGCTTACGTAAACCAACAGTCTACACTTATCATGCATGTATCTAAATGAATTTGTTTCTCCTAAGTACAGGGCAAATGCGTTATTTTAAGCTTTTTAGTCAGTTTTTTTTAAGGTGGTTTAATATTTTCAATATTTTATGGAAATAGTTTGTTGTTTGTGAAAAAGTCTACGTACTACTTTATTGAAACTAAAACAATCGAAACATAAATGTGTTAATATGAAACCCTAACGTTAGCATATAAAATCGGTTTCAAGCCACGATGTATGCTACTGTATTTTAAACGGTTATGCCAGAGCTGAATAACGATATTGACTCGGTATTGATGGAGAAGTGTTTGTGTTCTGTCCAACATCTAGATTGCTAGGATTATTGTTAAAACCACGATTGCGGAACAAGGTTTTGCTCCAGTGACTAGACTAATAGCAACCTAATGTCAAAAACAACTAGTCAACGAAGGTTCACAAATTGTCATTGAACCAAATGTAAATAGGTACTTTACGAAAGCCGACGTATTACCACAAATTATCACACAAAATCTATATTTTTATTTGCTGTGACTGTTGATGCTTGATGGACAAAGTGATGGCACCGACTCCAAAAAGAAATAGTTTGCCTTAAATTGAATTCCTTTCCTTTCAATGGTCAAGAGTTTATTTAATACTTTTTAGTGCAATTTGGTTTTGAAGTCGGTTTTAACTTTTTTTAAAGTTAATTTTATTTGTACATTTTTAGAGATTACAGGAGAAGGGAGGGAGGAAGAGGGAGTTGCACCTTATGACTCTGTTCTATAAGAAGCTACAAACTACCTGTTATAAGTTCTTTCATTATAATTACTAAACTCCTAAGCGTTATGGAGTTCCACCATTAGCTCAGCCCCACAAGGTGTTGATTATCAGACGTAACAACACGTCAACATTAAGATTATAATAAGGAAACACTATACGTGCCTTTAAAATTTGAGGGTTTCCCTCGATTACACCAAGTTCCCATCATCAGATCCCAAGTTGGAAAAAATGGGACCAACTAGAAGGTATACCCTCTAAGTAAGCGTAAAGATTTTTCGAATCGGTCGACAAACGACTGAGATATGAAGTAATAAACATACAAAAAAAAACATACAGTCGAATTGATAACCTCCTCCTTTTTTTTAGGCGGTTAAAAACTAAAGCTTTGACTGCCACGAAACTAGACAAAATAGAAAAATATTGTTGTAATCCGTAAAAAAGTAGTTTTATTTTGATGAGAAATATTCGCGTAAACTTCAGAAACAAGTATATATAAGTAGGTTTAATATTACGTATATAAAGTCACCTCTTTTTGAGTGATAATATTTATAAAGCCGATTCAGCACAACTAATGAATCATTTTTGTAGAAAACACTTTGGGTTTTTATACGCTAGTTTTTGGGAAAATTTTAGATTAAGGTAATTTAGATTTTTATTTTTTATTAATAAGGTTTGAGATTGGAGAAAAAGAAAGTTTGGGCATTGAAATGAGAGATGCGAAGCCGATGTCGTAGCTATAATTTTTAAAATTGCCAGGGCGCTGTTTTTAAATCATATTTTCTATATTAGAGAAAATGAAACAAATCTCGATTTTTTTTTAATGATGATATTTTCCTGTTTCTATGATGTATACAAAGACACTTTTAAAATAATATCACTTAAAACGATTTGACCTTATTACTGACAAAATCTTGACATGACAGTTTGCTATCACAGCCTTCCAATTTCCCGAAGGCAAGTTTTCGTAGGCTTTGCTCAGGCTCTACAAACATTCTTATCTCCATCGACAATGTCTTTCGTTCCAAAAAGGCAGCCTTTCGGGATTAAGTGCTTATTTAGCGAAGATATAACTAAACAGATATACATACCTTTATATTTATACATAAAACTCCAAAATAGTTCAATCACTATGAGAAAGGATGAACTGTAATATTATTTGTAGTACCAATTTATAATAATACTAGCGGACCCAGTGAACTTTGTTACGCCCCCGGCCCCGTCATTTGAATCTAACAATGTGAAAATCATCAAAATCGGTCCAGCCGCTCAATGTTTAAAGTATTTTTTTAATGAAATAAAATTTATTAGTGAATAAGGAATTAGGTAACAATGTTAGCAGTTATATTTGCTCTTATGGTATTTATGCCAATTTTTTACCTTAATTCCTTTCTGAAGAGCCTTCTACTGGCAATAACAATCATAAAAAAAAACATGCAAAATGCCATGAAAAATATTTAAAAAATCGGTCCAGACGCGTGATGTCGTAAACAACGAAAAAAGATGATTTTTTATATGAAGAAGAAGATTGAACTAAAAATACCTTACAACCACAGGGTTGCTCTATTCATAGAGCTTTAAGGTTCGTCAAGAGACTACCATGAACATAAATATCTTTTGGTTTGGTTTAGTGTATTATATTAAGCACTTTAATCCAGCACTCTAATCATTTGTTTTTGCTTCATTAGAAGCGGGATTTAGTTAGCGGTCAGTCAAGTTATTGTAAACAATAAATTTAAATCTAAATAAAATAGAATCCATAAATATTTGGTTTGATGGAATGATTACTTTGCTGCTAACATTGTTTATGATTTTCTTTTATTTTATAAATAAATAAATATTGGACACCGATCACATACATTGCTCTGATCGCAAAGTAAGTAGCTAACGTACTTGTGTTATGGAAATCATAAACAACGGTGGTACCACAACATCCAGAACCGAGACAATGAAGAAAGTTCTGATTTATACATTGACCTGACCGGGAATCGAACCCGGGACCTAGGAGCGGCAACGCATTTAAACCCAGCGTGCTTAGCCACGACCCCAGGAAGGTCGTCATTCGTTTATCGAACCTTCCAATCAGTCCCAAAAAGTACCATTCATATTCCGATACTTTTGCGACGACGTGAACGCCTAATTGTTGTAACCTTAAAGGATTATTTTGATAAATTGTGGATATAAATATTGTTAATATTCGTAAACAAAAGGTCCACGAATGAAAACAAAAAAGTTGTTGAAAAGGATGTCAAATGTGTGAATATATCGCGCCCTTATGGGCCCAGGGCGACGATTTACGGATTCGGCCGACCGCAGACGAGATAAAACCTATGAATACCAATATTTATTCTATTACCTACCAGTTGCTATAAAGGCCGCCTGTGCGTGACGCCTGCTCCTTTCGATAACAGTTTTCGATAACTGCTTATCGATATTTCATTTGTTCTAGACCAGTTATAAGTTTTGTTCTTACTAGCGCCAGGGATTTATGATCGTTAGCGTATAAAAGTAAAGGCTTTCTCTTTAGTAGGTTCCTTGTTCCTCAAAAACTGACTTAGTACTGGCAACTAAAAACTCAACCACGAGATAGGACAGCCATGCAAGTAAGTGCTAGGTATCGAATAGCTGTATTACAGGTTATCAGGTTCTCATCACCTAGAACGTTATAGGAAATTGACAAAGCTGTAGGAAAAGTGGATATATCACCGAAATTTTGTATAAACCACGTGATTACAATGTATCTGTTTTAAATCCTTTAAATCCGTTAGATTGTAATCTGTCGATTTATTGTGAACAATTTCAAACTCAGCAGGAAACATAAAAAGAAATAAAATAAAAGGAAACCACATATTTACATGTAAAATGTTGAACACCATTTAGAGTGTGTAGTGTTTATGCACAAGTGTGTGAATGTAATATTGTATTCATTTGTAAAGAGCGAGTATGTGTGTTGTAATAAAAATAAAATTTGTAGGTATGCAATAGAGCCCTTGTTATATTACGATTCGATCGTATTGTTCGCAGCAATATTCGTAGCGCCGTAGCGTCCGTAGCGTGCTACGATGCATGCCGTAGCATTGAGTTGCAACCTGCTCCACACTTTGCAATTGATGTGGACAATTTGTTGTGCTCAATTGAAACTCCGTATATTTTTCTTTTTACGATACGTTAATCTTTTTAAACATTAGTAATAAATTGATCAAAATACATAAATTACTTGTATTTGCATACGTAGACCATAAAAAAAAACAAACCATTACAGTGATTCGATCGATCCCAATACATCGGGGCGCAATTAGTAGGCAGTAAGTGGTGGGACCACTTCGGCCTCCATTAAATATTAACGCATTGTGTCGGTCGGCCGACCGCAGTTATCAAGATATCTGTTGTTGCATCTTTAATGTGCACGATCAGAGGTAAGCTGATTATCGAGCCTATATTTCAGGTAGTCAAGGCTTAATGAATGATGTTATGTATCACGTTATGTGTATTGCGATGTTACTTTGATAGTTAAGCAGCTCTGTTTTTGTAGTAGCATAATCGTATTGCGATTTTGCATTTTATCGATTATATTATCATATTATACAGCTGAAAAATTTGTTTGGTTATTTGAACCGATTTTTAAAATATTTTTTTTTGCTTATTTATAAAATAGGCTTTAAGCTATAAAACATCACGCTGCGACGGATAGGGAGAGAGCAAACGCGGTCGCAGTCACGGAGAACCGCTAGTTGTACTAATAACTCAAAAATAAATAAAATTCATGCCTATAATTTCAGATGATGAGTGGTGTAGGTATCCAAAAAAAAAAGGATTAAGAAAAATGAAAACCATCACATTTTTATAAACCAAATCAGCTGCCTGTTGCATTCATTCCTATTTGAAACTCTGTTTGTGAATATAAAGGGGTCTCTTTGAACCAACAAAGTAAGCACCTATCTACGTGATATTGTTAGTGAACGATACACCAATCCTTTGTAACGTCCAATTTCGCCGTATCAGTCCAATTCTCTAAGCTTGTCAATACGAGTACAATGTGGGCTAGTTCAATTGTTCGAAGGTTCGAGCCAATCAGACCCCGTCAGAAACTTTGTATGGGGCTAGCTGAAAGCCCCCGAAGTTATGTAGTTGCCATACAATTATTCAAAACGGTGATTCTATGCCGATGTAAAGAAAGGCGATGTAAGTTAGATTGAATTTCCATTTGTTTAATTGAATTCCGATCCTTTAGCGGGCATGATGGAGTCGCGGAGTGTGTAATGGATTAATTAGGAGCTATCATTACAGCGAGTAACTGAATACTGTGTCAGCGAACCGGAAGCCGAGTGTAAAGAATAACCCAGTTCCAAATTCACATTCAATAGATTTAATTAATTTATTGGAATGTTCATAATTATTTCCGCGAGCTAGGTGAGTGTACTCGTATATGATATGATATGAAATTCTTAATTATTATTAGATGATTTACAATGGGAATAAAGTTATCTATTACGTCACGGGCGCCATCTTGAGTTACGAGTTTAATGAAAGGATTATAATTTTGAATTCTGAGCGAAGCGAAGGAGGTACTAGATTAACACCTTTTTTTTTTTTTTCTCTTCGAGGCGGGGCGTGGCTATCTCGATTTTCGAATTATAAAAAGTTAAAAAAGTTAGAATAATTACATATATATTTAAAAAAAAACATATGCTTAGGCCGAAAAAGGCACCCGCTCGGCATTGGTCGTGGCAGCAGCAGAACGCAAACCACGACGCTGATTTTCAGCGAGTGCCTTTGTGGGTAGGTACAAAAAAAAATGAAATAAAAATAAAAATAACACAAGCTAATAAAAACAACATAAAATAATATTAACAATATTTTAACTTAAAATTACGATAAGAATAACAGACATGTAGGTATTATTTAAAATTTAAAATTATCATTTTATTCAATTCATTGGCATATAAATTAAAATTGGATCAATTAAATTACATAATAATAAATTATTGGCTTAGGGTCACCTTAGTGAGCCCATTGTGCATTGTGCATTGTGCGATTACTCGCGGAACGGAATGTGGCCAAACCCAAGATTCGGAGAAGAAAAAAAAGTAACAAAAAAAAAAAACTCTGATCTTGGGCTCGGCTCGGCGGCAGCCATTTTATCTATGTATCCGACAAAGTCCCGAGAGTCACCGAAAATAATGCCACGTAAAAGACAGTGCCACGTACATAATTAATCAAGACAAGTTAAAGACACACGTTGACATTGCTGGCTTCAGTCTACAAGGAAGGGGAGCCTTGGATAACCCCAAACAATCACGTCCGGACTGTACGAATGACGGCGACGTGCACATGGGGGCCAGGAGGAGCCTACGCGGGCAAATCATGTAATACAATGTGCTTTTCGGCGTGATCGGTGACAGGTTGCACGGGTTCAGCTATGTTTAGATTTGCGACCCCCTTGTTTGACGCGCATACCCCGTTGGTAAGTGAACGCGTGCTTTTCGTTTTCACGTTGAATTTGTAATAAGTGTTGCTTTAAATTAATTTTAAACGTTGATTTCACTTTCAGGGCGCGCAAAGGCGGGGGCAGCGAGTTCCAGCACCGTGTCGCAGCAAATTTGAAAGAGCCGCGGAATGTTATTGTGCGGTGTCTTGGGGTCAGAAAAACGCCTACACATTCCCTCCTCCCACGCCCATTCCCGCCCCGAGCCCACACCAAGTTCTCATGTAAGTAGCTTGGTTTATGTGTCTTAATGATTTCAAACATCAGGCTGGCTAAGTGGAGTTTTCTGCGAGCCTCCATCCGTAGCATGCTTGCATCACTAATGTATGGGGTAACATGAGTCCGAGGTGGGATGGGATAGCAAAAACGCACGCAGGCATTTTGCACTCGCTGAATCATCTTCGCTGACTTTGCTAGCAGACACGGACCATACACTGTGTCGCAATAATTGAGCTTGGATAGCACGAGTGACTCGCAAAGGCTTTTCCTGATTGCCTCACTCAGATATGGTCTTATTTTGTACAGAAGCTTAAGTCGATAAAAACAGTTTCTCGTACATTCTGCTATGTGGCTCTCAAATCTCAGGTTGCTATCAAATAGTAGGCCCAAGTTTCTTACCCTGTCTACCCTTTCTACTGGTTCTCCATTTATTGTTATATTTATTGTATTGATGTCTAGTTTTAAAATGTTTTTGGGTGTTCCTATGATCAAAAGTTTAGATTTTTTGGGATTGAGTGTGAGACAGTTTTTCTGGCACCACTTGTTTATCTTTTTCAGCTCATTGTTCACTGTAGTCACTGCACTGCTGCAATTTTTAGGATCAAAAGAGAGGTACAATTGCAGATCATCTGCATAAAGGTGGTGGCTGCAGTGAGTTACACATCTGGTGATATCGGCACTGTACAGGATGTAGAGAATTGGTCCTAAGATTGAGCCCTGGGGCACGCCTCTTCTCACCGTTTGTGGTGCAGATTGCTTATTAACACCGTCTGATCTACTTACCTCCACATACTGCTGTCTCTGGTAAAGGTAACTATGAAACCACTTAACGGCTCTGGAATCTAGTCCGTAATAACTTAGCTTCGAGAGCAGCAGGGGAATGCTGATTGAATCAAATGCCCGCGAGAAATCTAGTAGAATCAAGAATGTGACATTTCCCGGATCCTGTGCAGACAGCAGGTCATCCACCACTTTTGAAAGTGCAGTTCCTGTTCCATGGCCCTTACGGAATCCAGATTGATGACGAGGTAACATGTCATTGTCTTCCAGATATTTTGTCAGCTGATCGCAGACTATTCTCTCCAGTACCTTTGACAAACAGGGCAGTATGCGAATAGGGCGAAAGTCCTGCAATGTTTCTGGTGGACTGATCTTCGGTAGTGGCCCCACCACTGCTACCTTCCAACTGTCAGGGAATGTGTGTTCCATTAAAGATTGGTTTATTATTGAGGTTATAGCATCCAGTGAGTATGGCAGAGTCAGCAGGAGCATGTCTAATGAGATTTCATCATGCCCCTGAGCATTCGAGCGCAGTCGGCTTATGGTCTTCATTACTAGGTCACTGCTTACAGTCTGAAAAGAAAACAGAGCCCTATCACTGAACCTATGTGTTTCAAAATAAGTTAGCTGAGACATAGGAACTCTTCCACGTCCTGGTGCATCCAAAAAGTAAGCATTAATGAGGTTAGGATCATTGAAATGGGGAGGCAGGTCCACACGTGTCTTTTTATCAGGCAGTAATGTACCCTTTAAATTTTTCCATAGTTTTTTTGGCTCCCTTAGGTTACTATTAATATGTTTGGAAAAGAAACAGGCTTTCTCTCTCTCTATTGCCCCTTGTACTATTGGTTTCATCATCTTATAACTGCCTTTAAGAGATGAGGTGCCCCGTTGTTTAAATTGTTTAAAGTATCTATCCCTGATGCGCATCATTTCCCTGACAGTATTGGTGAGCCAAGTGTGTGGAGGATTTGTAAATTTTCTCGTTTTATGACCTCTGTAGTGCAACTTCGCGCACACTGCCGTGTTCATACAATATTTCGGCCCGTGAGTTAAGTCAACATTATGTGATGTGTAATCGAACGATTCTGGGCAAGTGAAACGAAAAATATATTGCTTTAATTTTACTTTAGAATTCAGAATAGCCACTGGTTTTTAACATCAGTCGGTAAACGTCAAAGTAAATAACAGAAACATGAAGATTTTAGACTAACAGCCAAGTTAATCTTTACATACGCAAGTCGGCGTAATGGATTTCAATGGTCTTGGCATTCGTAATTCCTGTTAAAAGTTTGTAATGTTTCTTTAGTGATTAGAGTAATTTGGCAGAATTGCTGGAGTCAATCCCTCGACACCCGAGCTAAGTACAAGCGGAATGGAGCTTATTAATTATTACTACCGTGTAAGCACTCCGCAGGGCTTCGACAATTATTTCTATTGTAAAAGAGTGCGAGTGTATTTTAGTGATCAAGTTTATAGATATGCAAGGTCTGAAGATTTTTTTTTTTCAATCCAGTGACAGAATGTTGAATGCCGGAAGGATTGTCTTTTAAAGCCTGTTTTTTAGGTATGATTGCTTATGATCGTCTTTTGAAGCCTATTTTTTAGGTATTATTGAGATAAGTCAATAGTCAATAGAAAAATACGAGTTGACTGACTTTAATGTAAGACAAGGCAGTTTTTTTTTGTAAATAGCAATATGATTTCATATTTCTCTGTTTGTAAATTTATATGAGAAATATGACTTCTGAAATCTTCTTTAAGGCTACATCAGCACCTGAACATGGGAACACGTAGAACATGCTACGGTTAAGCACCCTGGCTACGGTGTCGTAGGCAATCCGTACTGATCTTTTTTTGTTGATTAGCGAGAAATCGTATATAGGACTTACCAAAATCAACTGCATTCCTTCTCGGTGGTGATTCAGTTGCTAAAATTTTAGCAACTTTTCGTATGGGCCCAATATCATAAATATATTTACAATAAGCCTATACGCAATCTTTTTCTCTAAATAACATGATATCTGTTCAGCGTGAAATATGAAATTTATTGTACTTATGAATGTTATATATATAATATTTCTCTCTCCACTAGTTCATTGTTGTTTTTGTTCGCTCGCGACTGTTAGACCCTTTACACACTGCGACTTTTAGCATCGATGTAGTCGCAAAATGTCAAACATTACACACTGCTTTACTTTTAGCATCAATACAGTCGCGATACAGGAGCTGGTAATTTTCAAATAATGTACTGAATTTTAGCAATTGCATCGATACTTGCGCGTTAGTATTAATGCCGAAGCGCGATTGCATCGATGCTAAATTAAATCTGTTCATTGCGTGAGTTGCGCTGAAGCGCGTTTTCAAAAAGCCGCAGAGTGTAAGGGGTCTTAATTATATCACTAATCTGTCAAAGGAAATGAATAAGCGTAGCGTAGCATAGCATCATCATCATTTATCACGGTTCGCACTGTCTCTGTGAGATTAAAACATTGCGTCAGGGTGACGGGTCGCTTGTGATCATTCCTTAAACTTCGTTCCAAAGAGCGTTTTTAATTTATTGTTCGCTTCATAGTTTTGACGTGTTATTATCCTCAAAATTATTGGGTTTAGCGGATTGGAATTTGCTAGAGCTTCTTAGATTTTGCCCGCAGCTTAATCCTTGGGGAATTTTATCAGACGTTTTAAATTTTATCGAAAAAAACTATACTAAGCTAAGGAGCTTGTTTGGTCGATTGAACGCGCTAATCTCGGGAATTACTGGACCGATTTAAAAAAATATTTTTGTGTTGGAGAGCTCATTTATCGCAAAATTAAAACACTGCGACGGAAGGGCAGGAAGCAAACTCAAAACGCGCGAACGCAGTCGCGGGGGTCCGCTAATAATATATAATTGGCGTCGTTTTGTCGCTTACCCAAAAAGACAACAAGCAAAGTACTTAAGTTAAGCTTCAAGACATTTTTTTTTGTAAAATTTCCAGATCCGAAGGCTTTTGTCTTTCCGTAGAACCGTAGACAGATATGGTAGCTGAGATGATATGCAGAATCTATACTAATATTATAAAGCTGAAGAGTTTGTTTGTTTGTTTGTTTGAACGCGCTAATCTCAGAAACTACTGGTCCGATTTGAAAAATTATTTTTGTGTTAGATAGTCCATTTATCGAGGAAGGCTTTAAGCTATATAACATAAAGATACGACTCACAAGACCACAGCAGCAATGAAAAATGTTGCGAAAACGGGAGAAAGATATTCCTTTTGAAAGCTTCCGCTGCGTACGCTGCGGTTAAAGTTACACAAAAATCATGTATGACAAGATTGTTCAGCATAAAGAGTTCTATAATAAAGTCCGCGACAGCATAAGTCTATCTTTTATGGTTGACTTACTACAACCTTTTTATGTTAATAAATTTGAAAAAAAATAATGCATCATTTTTAAAGGTATATTATACACACAGGTATTTATTCTTATGAAAATAAATACTTTCATCATCACGAGCATTTCATCAGAACAAAGTTGCCCTTTACATCATTTGATTCCAATAAATATCTTAGGAGATATCACAGTTTTAACATAACTCCGCACCAAAATAATGTTCGCAGCTTAAGTACAAAGTGCGCTTGCGCTAATTATATTATAAAGCTGAAGAGTTTGTTTGTTTGAACGCGCTTATATCAGGAACTGCTGGACCGATTTGAAAAAATATTTCTGTGTTGGATATTATTATTATTATTATTATTATTTATTTCAGGAAAACATAACAGATTACAATCAATTTCGTTACATTAAGATACTTATATAATGGTATTGTACTAGATAGCAATCCCAAACATGTTTCCACGGCAATTACATAGTGGTGTCTCCTAGATTAAACAATATAATTTAAACGTAACAATTAAACCAATTATACTATAAGAATTTAAGCAAAATAAAGATAAAGATGAGCAGAAGTAGCACACACACAACTATTCATATATTTTTTTCAAAAGGAATACCCTCAACAATATTCTTGACGAGTGTCCGGAAACGAACCAAGTTAGAGTTAAAAATATCCAGATCACTGCACTGTTGAGCAAATTCCTCATACTGGCGACAGAATCTAGCCAACGGCTGATGATAAGAGATATTATTGCGATACAGTTGCGTGGTAAAAGTTTTTGGTCTACGTGGGTTGTGTCTGGTGTTGAAATCGAAGAGAACCAATAAATCAGGGCAATCCAACGCAGAATGTACCAATTTATATAGATAGCTTATTTATCGAGAAAGGCTTTAGGATATTAAACATGACGCTGCGACGGGAGGGGAGGGAGCAAACTCAAAACGCGCGGACGAATTCGCGGGGGACCGCTAGTCCTTTTATAATAATCTTGAAGCAAAGGTGGACTTACATGTAATTTATGTCCTCAGTAGATATGCTTACATGCTTCAAAAAATCAAGCTGTTGTCTACGAGATCATTAAAAAAAACTCTTAATTTTTTTAGTCTCGAGTAGAACCAAAAATGGAGATCAATACAAGTGTTGATTTGGGGCCTTCAATTGTTAAAATCAATTAAAGTTCATGACTTTGAACACATACTATTGTTATGGAATTAAATGGTTAGTAGAACTGATTACATCCGATTGATTGTAAACCGTTCGAATGTCGACGAAGAATTTGTATAGGTTATGCTGCAGTAGTTTTGAATACGATACTTTGTTCATTAGTTTTTTCTTAACTTATAAAATGCTTTGTCCTGAACGACTGACTGACTGACGGATCAATGCTTGTAGAGAATTGAAATTTTGACTTGTTTGTTGTATGTCTTATGGATCTGACAAGAAAGGATTTTCCGAAATTCTAACCCTAAGGTAAAAATGGCAGCGATGCCATTACATTAGTCTCTTAATGTAATTGATTGTAATCTGTTGTGTTTTCCTAAAATAAATAATAATAATAGCAAAGTTTGATTGGAACAACGTGATTCAATCAACTTCAAATCTTGCATTAACATAATTTAACAGTCCTGTTTCTTATGTTATGGAGATTAATCTTTTAACGGGGTTATAAAATTATGTTACGTTGGAAATTTATGGGTGTAAAATTATTTTGGGGAAGATTTATCCAAGGGTCGATATCGATACTTTTTTCGCTTTTTGTTTTATTTTTTGACACAATATCCAGCATCAGAAAGAAAAATATTGACTATGGAGATACAGTACATTTTATAAAGTAAGTACTCTAAGTTGAATGAAATATATCTGATTAAAGTTATAGAATTATATCGCTATGCCTTCTCGTTTTCGAGACTTGTGATACACATACAAACATACACACAAAAATAAGTACTATTACGAAATTTTGCGCAAATTTTTGGTTTCTTGTTACATATTTATGAATACTTTATTTTTTATTTTATTTTATTTATATAGGTAGACATACTAAAAAGTTATTAAATATATTACTTAGAACGATCGCACACTTTATATTTAAGTGATATATAATTATATAACTAAAACATTCTTAGTCCTGACAAAATTCTTATGAGACCAGAGTAAAACTCGCTGCCAATTAAAGCTTCTATTAGTAATCATCCTATAATCCTCTATAGCTCAATTAGTACGGCAGCACATCAAAATTTAAATGGCTAAGCATTAATTAATATCAAGTAACTACTACGTAGCCCAAATATTAAATAAAACTTGATACCAAATTACCGCGTAAAATTGTTACCTATTTCATAGATTGCGGTCCAATTAAGAGGTATAAATTCACATGAATTATTCATCAACAGCTGATTTGTATGCGGTGGCAGTAATAATTGGGCTCAGGTAAGTTTTTGGAACAGTTATGTTCATGTTAACCAGCCGCAAACCACGTGAGCTAATCAAAATACATGTAAGCTTCATTATTTGTAGAGTTTGGTCGCTCTTGTGCTTACGGAATTGGATCAACTTAACACCTGACAGAATAGCAGGCATTTGGTTTGTGTTATATCTGTAGATTCTAACATTGTTACACAATTACTGCAGACTGTCCGAATTTGAAAATGTGTTAAGCTTTCACCTCTAAAGATTATGTGGAAATTTTTATGTGGAATTTCAGAAAGCATCGTAAATTAACTGACTTTACCGTTTTTTTATGTTGGTTAAGTTTAATTATTGGTCCTTGCATGCTGCACCAGCTTGCACCAGTAGCACTTTAGACGCGTTATATACTTACGCGAGAGCACTACATCGAAGATATATTCCCACGTGTCATAAAATATTGTGTCTACATCGTGAACAAAATGCTTGAATGCGGCAGATGTGTTCATAAATCCCTCAAGACACTCTTAAACGTTTCAAAATAAAAACCTTGATAACACAACGACTGACTTACCAAAGTCGACATCAACTTCTCAAGCAGTAAAACCGTGTACATATCGCAGTCGAATTGTATAATCCACCCTTGGATGAATTAACCACTGCATAAGAAACGCAAGTGCGAATGTATGAAAACATCATCACATCACTTTCTGCGGGGCGGGGGGAGCATGTCGTGTCAATTTTTGTCATTTATTTCATGAAAGTGCCGATATTTTATCAACGAATCTTTTGTAAAAAGACATATAATTTTTATCACTAAAACAATAAATTATATTATGGACATGTTTAATGCACAAACCATGGCATGAACAACTGAAACATAGAACGTTTGTATGAACGATCTGGCAAGTAACCCTAACTAGAACTGCCTAAGACATTTTGAAACCGTCCATGAGTACATACAGCCCAGCACCATTTAAATCCTCCTGTGGGATAATTAAGCAGTAGATTTTGCGTTGGCGTTAAATCACACTGGTGTTAAATGGATACCACATATTCGGTGATGTTTTGTGGGGATCCATTTTGTCTCCCTTCGACCCACTTTATATTCCTTAATGGATCCACAGGAAATCTGAAATTATATTTTTAGGATGTATTGTCATAAAATACGAAGTTTGAAGTTATAAAGCAAACTTGTATTTTTAAGATTATCTTAATCTACTCTCAAGTGAAACATTTTAAGGATTTATCATTTTATTTTAAAAGTATTCATTTTAATAATTTTATAATAGTATGTTTATCGATATGATTTAGCGACAATTGTCAAGCACAATTAATACTAAACTGACAAGGGAACGAATGATGAACATACGACAATCCTACCGTATTAAGTAAACGTTATCTTGTTGATTTTGTGGTAACTGACCACTACTTTTTCAATGGCAATGTAACGTTTCTCTTGGAAAACACATTTCACTTTTTTGAAGAAAAAATAACAACTCTAATGAGATAAAAAGTTAGTCACGGATGAAAAGAAATATTCTTTGTGTGGCCGCTATAATTTTTTTACAAAAATATGGCACATTTACCATTTTTTTCCAAAAATCTTTCTCACTGAGCTCTGTCACCATACCGACAAGACGTCACGTGTAAGTGAGGCCAAAAAGCCCGCTTCGTGGCTAAGGGGGCACAAGCGAAATTGCCCGTCATTGCGCGTCCAGTGGTTTATTCGTCCAAGAATCCACCGTATAACATTACGGCTTGCCGCTAACAAAAGCAGGCCGTTTTGAAATGCGGCGGTTCAACGATTAGCCGGATTGTCATAGCGATGCGTTTTTCAATAAGGCGGGCCACGTTTAGCGGCACGCATTGTACTATTACTTTTCTAGGGTGACCATACTCACAAAATAAAACAATGTTTAAAACGAAAATAAATTGTCATAATCAGTAAAAGTTAACAGATCCCATGAATTTCTTTTAAAGTATCAAAATCCTGCTCCGGTATATATAGGTACTACCCGAATAGTATTATTATTCTGAATTATTTTTCGGCAAGATCAAAATAATCTTCATCGGCCACCTTCCTCAGATCATATTTTTTACACCAATTAATATAATTGGTGTAGGGTTCCGCCGAACACCAGAACCCATAGCCACTTTAGCAGTTAGCAGTTTTGATGCGAGTTATAAATTCTAAAACTTTGTCAAATGGTTCCATTATACTTGAATATGGTTCTTGAAATAACTGCAAGGACATATTTTAACACGTGTTTATTATTTAATTCACATATGCACTTTCTTTTTGCGACGACATTGTTGTTGTTATGTCGGCCAGCGCCACGAGGGCTTAAAAATCTGAACTAAAACCTGTCGAAAAAGTGGCTAATATCTCGCTGTATTACATTATGGTTAGGCTAGTTGAATAACGTATGGCGGCGAATACATTCCGGCGGGTTTTTATTCAGCTGCATTTGATCTGGCTAATCGTTGAACCGCCGCATTTCAAAACGGCTCTGTTTTTAATGACGGATAGCCTTACGAGGTGCTCGTAGCGCACTGATAGCAGCGCTTTGGTAGTGATATCGAAGTGAAGCAACATACGGCGTAGTCGTGTTTGGATGGGTGACCATTCCGACGATATAAGTGACGTACATCACGAGCATCTCCGTGCTTCGGAAGGCACGTTAAGCCGTTGGTTCAGCCTAATATCGGTCGATATTAGTCGTTAAGCCTAGTCAGCCTTATGGGCGGCTTGATAACATCTGACAGCAGGGTTAGTCGCTTGCCTTGTAATCACCTCTTCAACAACCCACACTGAGTCCGCGTGGTGGAGTATGGCTCCAACTACCTCATAGTTGAGGTAAGGCCGTTGCCCAGCAGTGGGATGTTACAGGCTAACTTTATTTTTTTAGCCGTAATATAATATGGCAGATTATACAATCCGACTGCGGCATACACAGAATTTCCGATTCAACCCGCGGACGGAAAGGAGCGACACTTAAAAACAAAACTGTTGATCGCAGTCAACAATTTTGTCGAGCAGCACCGAACTCGTCTGCTCAGCGGGCCTAAGATGCGCGCTTATTTATCATTTATCGCGGCAATTGATCATTTCAAAGGTCATTTTTATCACACTTGAAAAGGTTTTTAATATCTTTATTGTATTTATTACTGTTAAATTAGCAATTCGGATTGCGATTTCATTATAATTATAATATTATTACAATAAAACAACGTTAATATTAATATTCGTACCGTTGTATTTTCATAATATTATTATATTGTTAATAATCAGTTACACTGAGTCGAAATTGAGCTGCCTGGAAATTGAATGGCTAAAATTAAATCGCAATACGCCCCCAGTTCCGTTATAAATCTCCAACAGTAATAAAATCTCGCTTAGGGCGTTGTCCGCTGTTTATACTGAACGTTGTACTTGATTTAAATCTTCAGTTATTATTCGGGATCTTGTCTCGCAGTATTCGGAAAGCCTTAACGCTACGGCCTCTATTTTTGAATCACTCGCGTCATGAAAGTTAGTATATTTCCACTCTGGAGTGATTAAAAATATATCTGAATTTTATGAGTAATTACTAACGTCTATATTTATTTTAATTTTTTATATAATTATTTGTATTATAATTATATTACCGATATATTTATATTTTACTTATTCAGCTCTTCATTTTCTATGCACAAAATACCCCTTCCAATAAAAGTCATAATTTCTTTACACAAAGGTTGTTGGGAAGAGATTTCTTATAGCGATAAGACTGCCTAAATTTTACATTTCCTTTAAACGAATTTGGAAATCAATTTATGTTATGTGCAATAAAGAGTTTCTATCTATCTATATTTCTCGGGATTTTTATTCGTTTTTAAACGAAATTTACGCGCCCTAATCAAGCGAGTGATTCAAAAATAGGGCCCCAGGACAAGGGAATGAAGGAAGGTTATGCCTGCTGAACACAACATTACGTCAATAAGTTTCCGTGACAAAAGGAAGGTTACGTAAGGCGGATTTTTCGATTCACTGCCATAAGGTACGGTAGCTTACACAGAAAACGCTATTTATATCCATATTCATGAAAACGTGGAATAGCGAATATTTTTATCTTGTTTCTTAATGATAAACAAGTACTCAGTATTTTTACATTACATAATAAATAAAAGATAAAAATAAGCTGAAAGGTTTTTGAGTTACGTTTCTTTGCTTCTTCTAGCTACAATTTTTAATTTACGAAATTAATTTTAGTAAGAGGATGAAGAGAAGTTATCTTCAACATAAAAGTGTAATTAAATCGTTCTTTCTGGTTTGCTTAAAGCTGGTAAAGGTAAAATGAAATACATAGTTAGTAGACGCTCACGGATCAAAAGGCCGCCGGCGGTCGCATGAACAAAAAGCATAACAAAATACTTTTGATAAATACATCAGTGACGAATGAATTAAATGTTTATATTTGCTCTACACGAGTTGAGTATGGGTAATTTTTACTTAATTGTACGGCAAAAATTACGTTGCATCCGTTTGCTGCAAAATAGATAAGGTCATGAGGAAATACATAAGATAAATCGACAAATCATTACTGTCAAGTGAATAATGAAAGTATAAGTAATCTTATACAGGGTGTTGTTTTGGGCAGCGCCACCCGACCGTTGTACAAAAGATACAATAAAACATTGTAATGGTCGATATGCATTTTGTGGCCCTGAAAAGGGCTTTTTGGTTCAGTGTCGTTCCCGCACACACACACGCACAGCAGCGCGCGTGTAACGAGTATTTTTTTTGAATAAAATGAACTCACATTATCAATTTATTATTGCGATACGCGTCAAAACTACAAACGCCAGGTCACCTCTTCGAAGCTTACTAGCTACAGTGTAGCGTAGTATTTCGTAGATACGCGCGTGCTATGGGCGAGGGTGTGAATGTCTCCAATAGTTTTTTTTTAAGATGTTGGGAAGAGGTAATCTTTTAATAAAACTTGCATATAATTTAAATACATTTTTATACGATAAGCATAACTCAAACCATCATTCCTGAGTTGGTTATCACTGACCAAAACAACACTTATATTTTTTTATTTACTGCTAAAAAATTGTTATAGTGAGGTGTTATAACTACGTATAGGGAAGCTTTGCCAAGCATAAAATTAGTTGCAAATTCGACGTCCAGATTATGGCGTAAGTATTCCTTGAAATTTGAATTAAGAATACGAAACCATTTGTGTAAGTTGATGACCAGTGGCGTAAATTCGTGGCGGATAATAATTATTCGTGGTGCCAGTTCCATACGCTAGTCATAGTTGTTTAAATTACAAACTAGTAAGTGTAATATTCCCCCTAGCTGATTTCGACTACGGTAACCAGTCACAACGACTAACCGACTGTGCGGGACATAGCGGGCAAACACATGTGTCACTCTCTATTCCTCTCACTCTCATAGCCCGATGGGACAGCAAGTTGACACGACCGGAGAGAGATCAGGCACAGGACCAACGGCTTTACGTGCGCACCGAGGCTACCCTGAGAATTTCTGAGCAGGAAAAGACAGGCTCATATTTATGGCCCGACGCGGAGATCGAACCCGAGACCTCTGGCGCAGCCGTCGCTTTTAAGAGCGACCCTCTAACCGCTGCGCCACCGAGGCAGTTAAATAGTCAGTGTAATTCATTATTACACTTATTAAAATACAATTTTTGTTTGAAAGAAGCACCCACATCCCATTTGCGGTAGCGAAGTGAAAAAGTCTTGAACTATGCAACGTTGAATGCTTAATAGAAGAACTGCATATTTCTCTGAGAGTGGAGTACCTACCTATTACTAACATTCAAGAGCACGTGAATAAACATACTGAAAACTTAAGTTGAAATTTTGAACTAGAGCGCAGTTAGGGGTGAGGCAAACGAACAGTATATGTTTAATTGCATTGTTTTTTTTTTTTAATATTAGACACCAATCACATACATTGCTCTGATCCCAAAGTAAGTAGCCAATGCACTTGTGTTATGGAAATCAGACACCACAACAACACAACACCCAGACCTGAGACAATATAGAAAAGATCGTTTTTCTATATCGACCCGACCGGAAATCGAAACCGGAACTTCACGGAATGGCGACGCTTGAAACCAGCGTGCTAGCCACTCGACCACGGAGGTCGTCAATTGCAGACTAATATTGAAGAAAATTTATTTCATAACAAAAGTAATGTTATTTATTCATCTATTTATTTTCGAAAAAAATTAAGTCATAAATAAATTTTGAATTAAATTGAACCAAATTGTATACGAATAAAAATACTTTACTTAAATTAAGTTAAATTAAATGCAATTTAGGGATGTTTTTAAATAGTCTGATAATAAATATTCGTCAAACAAAATAAAATATGGCTAATTTAAAAACTTCACCTAATTGTCAGCAATCATACGTAACTGTCATTTTTTAGAATCTGTTGCTTTTAATTTATAAGTCTGATAAATTTTATCTGACCATTGAAAAATTAGCTTAAACCGACCACCCAATTGCATTTGGGTATTAGTCCACATATGAACCATTTAACAGTGGTTAATATACGGACAGTCAAATCTTTCTGAGAGCATCTGTAGTATAATGTTGGGGCTGACCCGGACTCTGTGTGCCAGTGACGGGTACCGCTTGCGTATGGTCGTGTAGAAGCAGGCGACACCGTACTCCGCAAACTTCTCTGAAGCACTGCAGTGCCGGGGAAGCCCCAACAACATCATTAACGCATTATTATACTGTACACGAAGGGCGTACAACTGCTTCCGCGTATATTTCTCCCACAGACTACAACTATAAAATGACGTACAAAATGCGCCAAACAAAGTGATTTTTACGTCCTTAGTGCGACGAGCACATCTCCGGGCTAAAATTTTCGCTCTAACAGCCGGGGCCATTCGCTTCCTCTCCATAAAATAATAATAGTAATAATTAAACAATAATCAATGCAGTAAGTAACATTGCGCTCGCCAATACCACAACATTTCATCTAATGTCAAACAAAATCTATCTGACAGCTTCAGTGCTGTCCATACTCTAGTATTGTCTATCATAATAATGTCATAATCGATTATCCGTCTAAAGGCCGATTTTTCAATGGTCAGATAAAACTTATCAGACTGATAAATTATAAAGCGACAGATTTTAAAACATGACAGGCACTTATGATTGCTGACAATTAGGTGACGTTTTCTCTGCATTTTGTTCGACGAATATTTCTTTTCTGACTGTTGAAAAATCAGCCCTAAGGGAGACTAAGAAATATTCGTCGAACAAAATACAATATGGCTAATTTGAAAACGTCACCTAATTGTCAGCAATCATACGTAACTGACATTTTTTTAAGACCTATCGCTTTATAATTTACCAGTCTAATAAGTTTTATCTGAACCTTGAAAAATCAACCCTAACAATAATAACAAGTAAATTCATTTGTTTTTAATTAAATCACAAACAGTATCAGACGAGAAAACGAACCCTTCTTAAATCGCGAATATCATACCAGCCGTTTGAAGTCCGTTAGGAAAGTAAAAAGTTATCATAGCGTTCCTAAGTGACTGCTTTTTCAGGTTTAATTTTAGTTGTTGAATCTATAGAAACCAAAATAAAATTACCCGCAGATTGTCACATCCTTAATAAAACATATTTTGTACAATTTCAACCTTAGCAATTATGTTTGTCAAACTGTTGTATTTACGCGAAATAAAAAAAACGTCTCCGTCACAACCCTGATTCGTGCACACAAAGTAGTCGTAAGAGTTTAGTTACTCATTAGCCAAATAAAATAGAATGAAATAAAGTTCACAGTAACTTAGTTGCTGTTATATTTCACTTATATACTAAAGATAGGTAGGTTTATGCATAATACATATAGGTAGGTTTATTTTTTTAGTAGTACATTTTTTTCTGCTCTGCTCCCAGACCCCCGTTTGAGAGAGCTGTCATCACCTTATATCTTTTAATTCGTAACATATACCTTTGAAGTATTAGCTTTTCTAAAAACGTTATCTCCCACGCTTATGACCTCTCGTACATTTTCCTTAAACCCGACATGGACCGGGGAAAAGGCGGGCAAATCTCTCTTAAGTTAATTTGTAACGTGAAAAGCGAAGGGAAATCTCTTTCACCTTTTATTTATTGCCCCCCGGGACCCACGCGGTTCGGGTGACCCGGATCTTATTAGATTCTCCAATCAAACTCACGACTGTTTTTTTAAATAACAAAAACGACAGTGAGTTGGGTAATCTACCTAAAAGTATACTGATTTAAATAATTTATCAAGTTTAGTGCCTAATAACGCTTTTTTACTGATATGTCATCTGATATTTGAATGATGTTACGTAGTTTTGCGCGGGAAACGAAAAGGGAAGGATGAACTTTTCTTTGTTTTAGTAATTGTTTTTTTCAAGTCAATTATTGTGATTGTGTGGTGGAATTGTCATAATGATTTGTGCTTTTGAAAAAAAACAATACAGTTATGGTGGGGAATTCAGTGAAGCGATCTGATCGCGCCGTCTTACCCGGTTCGCTGTTCCTGCGCTGAGTTTCCTTTTTGAGCATGGAAATGCGAATCACCTCGCATTTCGACAACGAGTTAAGTTAAGATAGGCTAGTTTAGTGTTTGTTAAGTTATACGTGTTAAAGCATAATAAATCACTAAATAATTGTCTGTATGGCGTGGATCCAAAGACGTTAAACTTGTATATGAAGAAAATAATGATCTTACTGCTAGAAACGTTATTCCGCAAAGCGTAGACAGAGTATTGAATCTCAAAAGAGTAACTCCAAAAATCTCTTGTACTCCACAATGGACGATTGAGCAATATGGGCGTTACAAAACGTTCCGAAATTAAATAACCGTTCCGCTCTTCCATGTTCCATGCAAATTTTTGTTTACCGCGTTAAAGTCGGCGGGAATATTATTTCACAGGAACGCTTTATCCTGCCCGGCTCCTCCTTTTCCCGCCCAATTTCCCGATACCTATTAAATTTATTACGTGCACGTGGAAAAAGTCAAACGTCCTTAATAATGATTGGGGATTTTCTTTTAGTTATTCGAAGCGTAATATTTTATTATTCTCAATTTGTCAGTTTCAAACAAATTATGTTACGACAGAACGTTGATTTATTATTCAAGGAAGTTATTATTCCCAATTTGCCAAAATTTTATTTTTAGAAAGGTATGAAAATTCGGTATCCATTTCGGGACAGACAGATTTTTCTGCGCTTTATTTTTGAAAGTAAATTCAAAAGTCTGAAGTGAACATGGGTGTATGCATTTTACAGGTGACGCCTTTGATATGAAATCTAATGCAGAAAAAAATTTTATCGAGCTGTCAGCTGTCACTTTGAAAATTAGTGTTGTTGTTGCTTTCGGTGTTGTATTAAAAATCATCGACAGTTTTCATTACAGTAGGTACTTGGAAGTTGGTTAAATAGGTATATTATACAATCAAATGTTTTATTAGGTAAGCAGTTAAGTAATAATAATCATCATTCTTCTTTCAAAATATGAATGAAATTTCTACTTACGAGACGATTTTTGACATTATAATAGTCTGATATCTACGGATTCATTAATTATATATTCTAAAACAAGATAAAAATGAATTTATATTAATTTAGTTTTGGTCTGATGCATAGATATTCATTTTAAAGTGGAAAGAAAAGCATATGGGGACCCGATCGTTTCTTTTAATAATAGTATCTTGAGTAGTAGACATAATATCTCCCCTAATTAAAAAGGGCAATAACATTTTAAATATGGCGCTAACTTCCGTCCGTTATCCGAGTCAATAGAAATATGTCGATCATCTCTTAATGGCGCACCTGCGATATTTTATTTTCATTTCTTCCTCGTAATGCGAAACCTCATTTGGCCGCGCTCAGCGCCGCGCCGCGCGGGTGTGATGCGCTGACGGTTATTGCATTTCTAATGCACACCTCGTAAATGAGAGAGGCTTTTTTGAGTGCACAGCCGAGATACAAGAGAGTTGGCGGTGAACTGGTTAACTGAAATATGCTTGTAAAAAGTTGACGTGTATTTCCAACGAGTTGGTATTAAATGATATCAATGTACTCGTATTTATTGAATTCGTTAACGGTGGTTACCTATACCTATCACATCTTGAATTCTTGTGATAGAAAACATGAGGCTGGAGTTTATCCAGAAGAGTTTTCTCCTCAATATTCTTTTCATTTTATATTAAATTTGTTTCTGTTTTGTTCTTGACTGGTCAATATCAAAATCAAACAGGTCTATTTTTCAGGATAAAAGTTGACCTGATAAGATTGGGATCAAGCTTTCTGAATTTGAGGGGCAGCCATGATCGAATTATATTCGAGGGATTTAGTAAAATGATAATACCTCGTTTTGATAAATCGGTTTGTGTTTTATTTTTCCTCAGTATTTTAAAAAGTCGTCGCATTCACCCCTGGTATAAGGAAACAGGATTAAAAGAGATTTGATCAGAAATATAATAAAAATTCGAGGTCACGGCAACACACAACCTCCAGCTTGATCGATTGATAGAATAGGCGGCGGCGAATTCACCTCATTTTCCAGTGCTAATCCCCTGCTCCTTCCATTTCCGAAGGTTTCTCAGTCCTCCAGAATACGTGGCGTGTCATAGTCCAAAGTAAGCTGAAATATAAACTAACTATTTTCAAGCTTAGCTACCTATTATGTGTATATTATTAAAACCAAATATATCTCCGAAAGGATTAAATAAAATTGAATGTTATTTCAATCGCCGAAACAATTTCAAATAAGTTTCACTAAAATAGAGGTAGATAAAAAACTAAGTTATAGATGAAAACTTCTTTGACATTACCCTAATATGCAAGTTAATGGAAAAACACTCTCTTGGGTAAAAAAAACATGTATCAAAATAATCGAAACAAAAAATATCAAGTAACTTTTGGACTATGAATAATTGTCTGCGTTTCCACCAAGTGAGCAGTTCCAGATTCCATTAAATCTGTATTTATCATTTAGTTACAGGTTTAAAACAATTGTAGGAACAAGTTTTTCTTTTTGTAATGCGATTGAATGAAAGATATTTAGTTAAATGTATGCTCACTCAGTCCTCACAAGCGGTCAGCCATATCTTTATACTAAAATAAGTTGGTCGATTCATTCAGTGATTTTTTTTTTGTTACACCTCTCTTTAATTAGAGCCTTTAATTTCAGATCGTCAAGTTTCGTATTTAAACATTGTCTATTAATTTATTGTGCTCACTCAATCCACACGCTATATATTCTATGAACCAACTAAAGAATCGCATTCCATCGTTTACATTGTATGGATTGGCTAGAAATAGGACTATTCAGCATAAAAACAAACCACTTTTACTGTGCGTTCATGAGTAAAACGGATGCTTGGTGCTCATTCTGTCCGCTGTCGCTAAATACTTAAACCTTTTTGCTAAGTTAACTTAAAAGAAAGAGTGAACATATGTTTTTTTTTACAAACATACTTTTAAATATTCGGCAGTACACAGTTTTTTCTTTATTACTTTAAAAGTTAAACAAAGTTTCATATTTTGTATGAAGGACATGGAATAGAGTGTCTACACGTGATAAAATAGCAGGACTTTGCTAACTTAACTTCACGTGTTCACGCTACGTGTCATCCTCACTTACTTGCCTGAAGGAAAAGGTTTTGTTCTTAATTTGTTTGGGCTAGGGTTAGGGTTTAGTTTTAATTTTGAGGTTTTATGTACTAAATGTACAATGACTATATCTGACCGGTCACATTTGTTATAAACCATACATGACCGTTCAAATACGGTCAAATTCAATCAATTTGACCGTATGTGATAAACCGTAAATATAATTTCCTGACTCAGTTTTCGCAAAGAAAACACATTTTGTGTTGTTGTGTAAATGAGTATTGATTACTTATTATGACTTTTATTGTTTTTTGTAAATATGGTTGAAATAAGATGAAAAGAACGGTGTTTCACGGACCTGCGCGAAAGTCACGTGACCGATAGACCAATCGCATACGCACAACCGAAAAAGTAATAAAATATTACTGAATCAATATTAATGAATATTACCATTTATGACTATAGTCGAATGGTGAAATACGAACATTAGGAAAAAACTAAAACAGAAAAGATATTCAGAATTAGAACGTGTGTAATACTGACTGCCATTTGAGTTTTGACTGGCAAGTGATTATCGGTCAATTTGCGTGATTTTTATCGGTTATGGCTTAACGAAGAAAGATAAGCCGTTCGATTTTTAGGTATGTTGGAGATTCTGTTTTTTCAATTGGAATTACAAAATAATTGTTTATTTCTTGCGGGACTTTGTAAAATAACGAAAATAAACATGTGGGGAACATATGACCTTAGCCCGTTGGAGCTAAGTGTTTTGTGGGAACTATACGTATTTTGCCTGTTTATGTCAACATTAAATATCTTTCTTTTGAATACTAGGTATTTTTCTCATATTTCTATGTATTGCATACTTACGAGTATAACAATTCAACAAAATAACCTCCTTATTTTGATTTCAGTATAAATAAACGTGATTTAAATTAATTTACAAGAATTATATGTAGCGACAAAAAAAGGAAGTCCCAGTCACATTTATTTTTCAGGGTTTTTAGTATTTTTTCTGGACTCTGTTGACGAGGAATGAAATAAGGCATTATCCAAAACCTAAATCTATTTGCAACTCTTAATTTTTTCCAGCAGTTTTCCGCGGCCTGGAGGCCGAGTCTCGTGGCAATCGATCTTTTTTCGTGTGGTACTTTGATTGCGACTTTCACTTTTTTACCTGAAAATCAAGAAAAATGAAAGAATGCAGATACATGTAAAATACTATCGCACGACCAAAAACTAAATATATAGAAATTGTGACTGAGAATTTTTAAATTATTATTTCTTTGACAAAGAAAATTTGATCGGTGAACTTTTTTTCATATACGAATTGCGCGAGAATTGGTTAAGGATTAAACCGTCTCATTTTTTAGTTTTATTTTATGTCTTCTTATTATTGTCACGTGGAGATACCCTATTATATGTCATTTAAACCAAAAATTTAGTTTTGTATATCTATAAAAGTAAAAAGTAATATTAAACTGTGTACCGCCGAATATTTTATAGTATTTTTGAACAAAAAAATCATATGTTCACTCTTTCTTTTGAGTTAACTTAGCAAAAAAGATTTAGGTAAGTATTTAGCGATGGCGGACGGAATGAGCACCAAGAATCTGTTTTACTCATGAATGCACAGTAAAAGTGGTTTGTTTTTATGCTGAATAGTCTTATTTCTAGCTAATTCATACAGTGTAAACGATGGAATGCAAATTTATAGTTTTTCATATAGGTAATACAGCTTTCATTGAGTGGGATTTGAACTGCCTGGAATTTGAACGCATTAAGCAATATCGCTATATGCTTTCGTAAGTAAGTATACAATAAATATATGTTTATACGAAATTGCAGGCTGATGTTGTTCTTGCTTAATTGCAGACGATTCCCTCAGTTAATCGAATAGTTCGAAATAGGTTAGAATTGGAAAAAAGGTATCATGCTTGGCAGTGGCAGTCAGCTTCAGGATACCATGAACATCGCTTGCAGCAGTGCCGAAATATTAGGATCTAACAATAAACAACATTGATTACCGTCTTGAACTATTGTAACCGATGAAAATGTATATCTTTAGGAAACATTTACCATATATTTTGTGTGTCCATTAAAACGGAATATTAGGAGAAAATATAACATGTAATGTTAAATGCGCAAAACCTCAGACACCGCAAATGATTTTTTATTTAATTAACCTAGTCCTGAACGAAAAAGAAAATTATTAAAAAACGATTCAAGGTTTTATGTGGTCTTTGAGTTTTACTGGCACTTCTGATCATTTCTTGCTCTGTGGACGACGCTCTGTCGAGAGAGGATTCTGTACGAATTCACCGGGCCGCTGCGCCTTGCTGACATCATTATTGTTATTATTACTATCTTCAGTCATAAAAAAACTAGACATTGCTTGTTTAGGTATTTTGGCCGGTTTGCGCTCGTGATGGTTTGTCTTATTAATAAATAGGCAGGGCAACAAAGTTTTTTTTTTAAATTTTACCTATACTGAAAAGTGATTCAATTGATTCTGCTCGTTATTCCAATCAACCTGTTTTTAGGTTTTGCGCATTTAACGTTACCTTTTGTAAAATAATATTAAAACTGAAATATTAGGTTATAACAGTAGACTCTAAAATAAAATACCATGTGTTTGCTTCAAGTGTAAATATTAATAAGGTATTTCATCTCATCGCATAACCCTAATGTTATAGAGGTCGTTTCAAATTGACGTTTGCATACGATTGTACAAGGCACTGTGAAATACCTTGTACGTTACCTTAGTAAAACACGATGCACCTCCACAGCCTGGCCCCTTAACGATCTAGTTTTCAATTCGAGAAGGGAATTGAAGTTTATCCCGGAGAAAAGTGTGGGAATTATTGAGATCGAGTGTTTCACATTTTCAGCTATTTCATAACATGAATTATTTAGTTTTCCACTTGCCCGCACTATATTTTTTATTTACCTACATCAAATTTCAACTCTCAAATTAAATTTAACACAATGGGGTGGGAATGAATGAATGCCTTGAATTCCATGAAGAAACATAACGCGAAATCTCGAAAACGATTTAACCTATAAGGGCCGATTTATCCAATTTCAGATTACACTTATTAGTCTGAATAAGCATAAATTGACCGATTGTAAATTTACACTCACATAATTTTTGCTGACAAATAGGTGACGATTTCAAATTAGGCGCATTGTAATTTATTCGACGAATATTCCTTATCTGTCAGGAAAAATCAGATCTAAATCATTTTCAAGATTTTACGATTACTAAATACATAAGTTTAAAGATTCATTAAAACCTGCTAGTCGATAAATTTTTCGTTTCAGTTTATAAGGTTTTCGATAAGATGAAGTAATTTTCATAATTAGGTATAATATATTATTGTTTTGTATTCTAGCAAGCTTAATAAATTTCTAAGTAACAGCACGTAAGTGTATTTCGTATCTGATTATTCGCGCGATTTTGTAACCTACAAGCTACAACAACACGGAGTCATGATTTACGAGTGAGCCCATGATGAATGAGCTTAGAAGTGCCGAGTATGGTTCACAAACTGACGGCAAACAGCTGTTTGCATTGAAAAATACGGCAATATAATACAGCATAAAATGCAACGAAACGCAGAAAAGACAATTATACCATAACTATTAGTACTATCAAACCTTAGAAAAAACGGCTGACGTCACCAAGCAAGTATCTAAAACTCTCTTGATGACGTCTTACGCTTTGTACTGTGTAATGAAGGACTTCTTCTAAAGTTCGCAAGATTTCAGAACTGAAATGCAAAAGGCTGCTTACAATTTGGTACTTACTATAAAAATCATTGGAAAGTTGATTTTAGAATCTGAAAATACCCGTAGGTAGCCCTGAAACTAAATAATAAATGTTCAGTTTTGACGTCAGGTAGAGAGGAAAAGTCGCAAACCGTCGTTGCAGTCATAAGTTGGTTGTGATCTTATGAAAGACTTAAGATATAAGTTCTTCTTCTTTCTAGCAACTGTTCCGTCTGGTAACAGGGTCTTCTTTCCGACTATTCTTCCTCCACTTTGCCCTATCCTGGACGTCGCTCCTGGTAAAGTCACAGCTTTCTAGGCTTTTCTTAATGAGCCTTCATCGCAGTTTAGGCCTTCCTCTTCGCTTTTGACCCGGCAAGTTTGCCGATGTAGTTAGGTGGTCTCCTTTTCACGTATCCAAACCATCGCAGCCAGTTTTCTTGCATCTTGTCGAGCCTCGTCACTCCACATATCCATCGCAGCATCTTCATCTCAGCAACTTGGATGGTCTGCACTTGTTCTTTTGTGACCGCAAGGTCTCGCTACCGTATGTTAGCACTGGTCTTAGGGCTGACTTGTGTACCCGTCCTTTTAGCTTAATGGGCATTCTACTGTTACATGTTAGATAAGGTTACGACTTAAGATATAGGTTGGTAAATGGAATATCTAATAAGGTACGAGTATGTTAGATAAATAAGTAGCTAAACATACAGGATGAATAACAGACTATCGTCTGCAAAGTTCGGGTATTAGCTCGTGTGCTCCCAATCTCACTTGCTATTCGTACGTCATAAATCAAGCGGCGGACAAGTGCAAGTGAAACTACGGAACTGGAATTCGGCTAAAGACAACAATTTGTATTGTACATGCAATATGCTTCCAGTGGATTTAAACACCTACAAATATACATATTAAACAAAAGCGCCATTAGCCTCTTAGTTAATAGTTTGTAATGTTTTTAATACTAATTGGCATATTTTATATTCTTTAAAAATAAATAAGAAACCAAAAATTGCGTACCTACGGGCGGGACTCGAATCAGCAATTTCTTGGCAAACCGCGCAAACGCTATACGAATTGAGCTGCAATGCTGTCGGTCCGACTCTGCGAAATTTCTGGTCTCTTATGGATATGGATAGCAAAGCGTTATCAATTTCCAAGCTAAATTTATTCTGTAATGAATACATGTCCCATCTTTAACTAAGATACATCAGGTAAAATTATATGTACATTTTGACGACCCGTCTGGTATAGTGGTCGAGAAATCGCCTACTATGCAGTGGGTTGCGGGTTCGATCCCCACACAATACAAACATTTGTGTGCATGAACATGTCTGTTTGTATTGGTCTTGTTGTTTTCTATGTACGTATATCATGTATGTATTTACAAACAAAAAGTATTTAAGTATTATATCCGTTGTCTGGCACCCATAACACAAGCTTTGAGTAGCTTAATTTAGGACTAGATGGCGATGTGTGGAAATGTCCAAAGGATGTATATTTACCTACTTGCAACTTGCACAGTATTTTGTAGCCTGCTACTACCACGAATTACGGTTGAAATTGCATTTCGTCAAACAATAAATCCCAACCACTCACACTGTGTATTCGAGCGCCAAAAGTATCTCGTGAGCAATGGGTTGCTTTCTTCTCTTGATAAACAATCTACTATGTTAAAAATAATGGCTTGATGTAAAAAGTAAAACGTCCAAAAATATATTAGATTATAAGTTGGACGGACTGCCCCTTTAAATGTGTGTGTTGAATGCCAGGGGGCGTGTAGGGCTGCAAGCAGATGATATAAAAGATGTTCTTTTGCACAACACCAACACTGCCATTTATTTTATACTTTGCTAGTAATACAAATAGATATAATAATAAAGTAATAAAAAAAAAATACTATAAGTAATTTGATAAATATTAAACGGGACCGACCCGCACGTGCCGCAGTTGAATCGAACAGAGAGAGGGAACCCGGCCGGGGCATAGACAATGCAAAAAAAACTTTTTAAAGTAATAAAAAATACAGCCTTGACACAAAGCTATGCATGTTGTTTATTTTATTTTCAACAAAGTGATATTACGGTTATTAAAGAAAAAACGTGCCAGCTATGGTTTTGGCAGCGGCTGGGATCGTACTCGAAGCGAGTGCTCATATTGCAAGTGCCTATAAATATCCCATGGGACACGAAATCGTAATGGGACAGGATATAGGACGCTCTTTTTTCCTTTTATTATGTGCTAGCGGACCCAGAGAACTTTGTTTCGCCCCCGGCCCCGTAATTTGACGGTGACGAATATAACAAAGTAAAAATCATGAGAATCGGTCCAAACATTCTATATTCTTAATTATTTCTTACATAAGAACCTTTTACTGGTGATGAAAACAAAAAAATAATTAGAAAAATCGGTCCAGCCGTTCACAGGTGATGTCGTGACTAAGGACAAAAATAATATGTCTTGCCTCGAAGCGCTAGTAGGGCCCAAAAGATAAGGAAACATGTTCTGGCCCCGTATGGGCCATAATTGATTGATAATAATTAATATTGACGTTCATAGGTGGCATTTTGACACAAAATTGTCCTTAATTGAATAAATGATTTTTGAATTTGAATTTAATTGATTTTTATATAGAAGATACTTGTAACAGAAAGATGGTAGAAAAATAGTCGAAAACTATTTTCTCCACTTTTTAAACAGTTTTCATCACTGAATCAACACGCGTGAGTTGAGAGCAGTGCACACATGCGACGCGCAATGTAAACCATCAAACGGCTACACATAGTGATTGTTTTGAAAAGTGTAAGGTATATGGAAAGTTGTTTTCGAATTAGTTATTGTCCAGGAAATTCCTTTGTGAAAGCATCGGACAAGACCTCGGCGCCAATTCTCGTGCAATTCGTATAAGAAAAAAGTTCATCGATCGAATTTTCATTGCCCAAAAAAAATAGTATTTATTTTCTCAGGGTAACGATTTCTATGCATTCCGATTACGTTTCTGCGGTAGTTTATTTTTACGTGTAAAAACTGGCAATCGAATTATCATACGAATTTAGTTCGATTGACGTAAAAATCGCCTCCCTCGTCTCTTACTTTACACGACGATTATTAAGTCGGCAGCTACATATCAATATAGGATTTCACGCTTTGCATAAATACACTACACTTTTAGCCTAATACACCTACCCTTATCAAGAGTCGTTAAAGTTTGGTTTAGTTATGCTAAACGTTATTAGAAGCAGGATGGGGTTGACTGCGAGGAACTTGTCTGTGTCACGGATTATCACGTGACTGACGATTAGGGCGATGCTGCCCTGAAAAGGAACCCTCGTCAGTTTGTCGCCGACTCATAATTTGACGTTAAATGTCAGCACAGAAATTAACTTGCAACACACAATTTTCGCAAGCGAAGCTGCTAACCTTTTAGTTGCTACGTAATAAGGATAATATCCAAACTAGTAATTTTTGGGGTATTACCAAAACCATCCCGGCGGGGAAACGTCAAGTCGTATGATGGATGTACCGTCATGTTAGGATATATGATACATGTTTTAAAGTTTAAACGATTTACAATTTAACTTCTTACTCTGAAGCCACTCGTGCTTTGAAGATAATTACCAAACTTTTGCTATTAACATAACACTCGTGATAGGTGAGCTGATACTTTATAGCATTATCTTTCTTACAGAATGGCATTTTTTTACAGTTTGTAAGATAAGTGATCTACTGGTAAATTTTAAGGACAGTGGCTCTTTTATGAGAAATGTTTAAACTAAACCTGAACAAAGCCTAAGTTGAACAAAAAGTATAATATCTATTGACACACACTTAAAATATAGAGTGGGATATCTGTATTAACCGCGGCTTCCTTAATAACGACGAAACATTCAAAAATATTATTTAAGTTTTGAAGTAAAATAGCGATTCCATTTCAAAACTAAATTTTGCTGCTTGACGCACAACCCTAAAACTTAGCAAGTATGTTTTTTTTAAAGGAAGTGTTTAAAAAAGTAAGTCCTCAATGAAATTCCAAATAACGTGTGTTCAATTTATATCCTGACTTTAAATTTAATCTTTCAGGTACTTTTTCCCATTTTTCCTTATTATACCAAAACCATTAACCGTGCCAAGACCGTGCTCAGCACGTGTCAGGCTTGAAAATCAACACATAACGCTCTACCTTGCCCACTGAACGGATTGACAGTCTTCTGTCTCACTGCTCCACTACCACCACTCGAGCGAGCGAGAACGTATTTTGCCAGTGCCGACACGCTCCGTACATGCTACGTGACGGTCGGTGACGGAACGTTCTAGTGGGCAAGGTGTCATAGTTTTTAATCATCATCATCATTATCAGCCAAACGACGTCCACTGCTGAACATAGGCCTCCCCCACGGCTTTCCACAGCGACCGATCACTAGCGGTCTGCATCCAGTTTTATCCTGCGATCTTTCAAGGTCGTATGTTCATCTTGTCGGTGGACGTCCCACGCTACGTGTTTGGTCGAAGGGCCTCCAATCTAGAACTTTCCTGCCCCATCGGTCATCAGTTCTTCGCGCTATGTGCCCTGCCCTCTGCCACTTGAGCTTACTGATTCTCAAAGCTATGTCTGTTACCTTAGTTCTTATACGTATCTTCTCATTTCTGATTCGATCCCGTAGAGAAACACAAACAATAGTTTTTAATGCAAATAATATTTTTAAGCCGGACACGATCCTAGCTCGGTCGTGGTATGCTACAATGTACTAGAGCTTTATTAATTAATTAACAATTCATCATTCTTATCCATCCTGATAGAGTTTCTGCAACCGGAAAGATGTAACAGGATAGAAAACTAAACGAAGATATATGATTGTTCTTTTTTATGTGTTTAAAAGTTAGTTTTTTATTTGGCGTCGAGTCTTAAAGTACATTGGCTCGCTGAATTAACTACGTATCTAATATCCTAGATTATACTCAATATTTTAAACACCAACACACTCACTGTTTATTTTTTTCGTTTTTAACAATAAATCAATCCTAAATAATATATTTCCTGATCAGTGGGTACAATAATTCAAGTAAGTAACTAACCATAGAAGTCATAAAAGTCATTTATTTATGCGAATAGGCCCACTGGGGGCACTTTTACACGTCCCAATATAAACCCTACCACAGCTTCGGGACAATTGTGGGCTAGTGCTGAGAAGAAGCTGCGCAAGAAACTCAGTCACTATTGTCAATGCCTATCAATTATTATCAATTATTATCAGAAGAATATCAATAAATTGTATATGTGGACCTCATCGAGCCTCTTAAAATGTTTTTTTAGTTAACATTAGCAAATGGCACCGTGTAGGTATCTATCATTATTTTAATAGTTTAACGTTATTAAAATCGATGTAATGCTGATATTATTTTAAACTTTCATCGTCACTATAATATTAGTTGCGCTTGTAACGTTGCCGAAATATCGGAAGGTCATAAATAATAAGTACATGGTAGAAATCCCGTAAGACTATTGTGTTTGGCAACTATACTATTTCTATAATATTCTTATCTTACGTTATTATTGTTTAAATAATTTAGGTTATACTTTAGGATATACTCTGAAACTGAAAGATACTCCCAACCTAACTGATTACCTAACAATCAGCTGTAATTATATATTTTTGATATAGAGAGACATGGACATCGCTGGAGGAGCTCTTTACCCGATCCGGGGTTCTTGCCACTTAATTAGTTAGAAAAAAAATTACATGTCTAACACACAGTAATAATAATAATAAAAATGTGAAGCAACTATTAAAAAAAAATTGCACTCCGGGAGTGCCGGCGGAAGTGAAAACTTGAATATCAACGTTGTGCATTTTTGATTTTTTGAAATAGTTAGGGAATAATTTTGAATGAATTGCTCTTATTATCAATATAAAAGTACTATCATTTTTGTGATAGAATACAATAATAATAATAATATAATAAAAGTAATAACAATAATAGTAATAATAATAATAATAATAATATATTTTTATAGAATACAATATTTATTTATTGCACTATCGTACACAAACATTACAATTTATATTATATTAAATCACATTAAAAAGTTTATCTCTCAGAAAAATCAACTTACATCCATAATTTCGCCAACCGTCTTACGGTTTTTCGATCAGCCCACGTGTCCTGACGCGAGTTTCACATTTTTCCCCCATCCCACAAAAGTGCTCAACGCCGCTAATAAAGTTTTCACTTCAAAAAAGCTAATTTATTTATTTAATGTTATTCGTCGTTAGTTCACCAGAGCAGCCATGTTAAATACTGCATGCATGTCATTTTTTTCTGTATCTCAAGTGATAATAATCAAGATTTTCCTCGTAATTTCCCCACTTAGTAACCCACAATATCATCGTGAGATAAAATAATAAATCCAGGGGTTTGGGACCTCCTTAATATTCCGATCAGAGCCCACAAGATCCGGGGCTGGCCCAATCCCTATCACCATCAATTAGGGAATTAAATGATGTTGATACGAGTAGGTTAAATAAAATGAAATAAAGAAAATACTTTGTAAGATTCCCTGTATAATTTTGTCGTCGACGTGCAAGCGACCCTTATAAATAATGTATAACAGAAACAAAACTTTAACAAAACGAGCTCTTATTGAAACGCGGTGCTGAAATACTTTACTAATAATATTTAAATCTCGTGACATTTTGTTTTGAGATTTAACAGTCAATATGCAGGGCAATAATTTACAAAACTCATATATTTTTTAGCTAATTCATTGTAAAAGTTACCTATTTGTTTTATTTTTAAAAATATTATTTGATCAGACAACACAATGGATCATAAAATGTCAGTCGCAAGGTCGATTCAAAAATGTTTGCTCAACAATATGTTAATTAATTGCAAAACGAATTATTTATTTGGTTCCGAAGTTAACGCGAATACTAGTCATTGAAATGAAAGACTTTACGAATTTATTTCATGCACATTTTACTAAAACTATATGCATGACGTTTCGAATGCTTAATAAAATCCGTGGTAGTTTAAAAAAATATGCGCAAAGTAAATCTGTAAACTCTTTCATTTCAACGAATCATTGGCTTATAATAAAATTAATAAAAAATTTGAAACTGCAAATTGTAATAATAGGTCCTTAACCTATGAAACCGACCTTTAAAAATGTTTGCAAAATAAAACTTCCGTTGTCTGCCTCCCATAACACAAGCTTTGAGTAGCTTACTTTGGGACTAGATGGCGATGTTTGGGAATTTCCAAAGGATATTTATTTATTATTTATATGCTACATGTTACGTGATTAAGCTGAAAAGTTGCTTAAATTGAAACCATTAAAAAATTTAAGCATCTAGTAATTTTATAAGATTATCACTATTGTAGAAAAACAGTACTGAGAAGACGTTTTTAAACGTATTCACAAGAAGGGTAGGGTAAAACCTACAAATCAAATAGTTTTTTTTTATAAATTTTAAAATAATTTTCTTACATAGCAAATTATCGGCTCTTACTAGCAATTACCTATGAAGATTTGACGATTTTTACTGCCATCCGGCAAAGTTTCGATCACATTTTAGTTTTCTTTTCAATTACGACATTCATTAACCGACTTCAAAAAAGGAGGAGGTTATCAATTAGACTGTATGTTTTTTTATTATTATTATTTTGTATGTATGTTACCTCATATCTCAGTCGTTTGTCAACCGAATCAAACAATTTTTTTCACCTACTTAGAGGGTGTACCTCCTAGTTGGTCCTATTTTTCCATTTTGGGATCTGATGATGGAATCTTGGTGTAATCGAGGGAAACCCTCAAATTTTAAAGGCACGTATAGTGTTTCTTATCCAGAATCTTAATGTTGACGTGTTGTTACGTCTGATAGTCAACATCTTGTTGGGCTGATGGTAGAACTCCTTAACGCTCCTAAGCGTAATTATAATGACGGAACTACTCAGTAATTATAATGACGGAACTTATGATAGGTAATTTGTAGCTTTTTAAAAAATAGAGTCATGAGGTGCAACTCCCCCTCCCCCTCTTATGTAATCACTAAAAATGAAGAAATAAAATAAACTTAAAAAAAAAGTAAAAACTGACTTCAAAACCAAAATGCACTAAAAAGTCTCAAATAAACTCTTCACCGTTGAAATGAAAGGAATCCGTTTTAGGCAAACAATTTCTTTTTGGAGTCGGTGCCATCACTTTGACCATCAAGCATCAACTATCACAGCACCGACTCCAAAAAGAAATTGTTTGCCTAAAACGGGTTCCTTTCCTTTCAATGGTGAAGAGTTTATTTAAGACTTTATGGTGCATTTTGGTTTTGAAGTCGGTTTTTACTTTTTTAAAGTTTATTTTTGTTATCCCGATTATATCCATAAGTATTTTCCATTAGATTAGTGACCCTTTTTGATATTTCAAATGCTCATTAACGCATATAGGTTTCTTTGATATTTATTGGTAATTTCACATAGTAATTCTCTTTTAAATTCTATCAAGTGATCAAAATGAATTTATTTTGCTGAAAAATTGTAATTTTGTCTAAAAAAAAAACAAGTTTATAAACTTTGACATGACGAAACTATAAGAGTTCCGTTTTTTGCCTACGGAACCCTAAAAATGACTCAATTTAAAACGGCACTAAATGAGCTTTAATTAAAAACTAATACGGATATTTACAACAAATCAGGTAGACAAAACAATACGAGTTCAATCATATCAGTTGATATTATTAATGGATTCGAAATCTGATCTGCTTTAAAGGTTAATGACATGCGATAAGTAGATATCTTTTGAAATTGACTTACCTAAATAAAAATACGCTCTATCCTTCCCTCTGAAAATGTTATCTCGTAATTATTATTCTTTATGTACAGGTAAACATTTGGTTAATGCTTCATGACACTTAGCTATGCGACTAATTAAAAGCAATTAAACAGCATAACCAAAAGAAATATACACATATACTTTGATCTGTTTATTCAAAGCTATAAATAGTTAATATTATATTTCTGGAATTATGCTAAAGTGATTATTTTTAGTTTTGGATGTGTTATTTCTTTGCTCCTGGAAATACAATACTTAGGCCCGATTTTACCAACGACACAAGCTACCCAAGACCTTAAATTGGTACGTATGTCAGTAAATTATAAAAGGTTTAATGTATATCCAATGACGACCGAAGTATTAAAATCAATACTTTAGTGGTATGAAATACAGTTTAACAATCGTTTAATCAAGGTTTTATCAATGTTAGATGCAATAAGCGCGTCTCAAACACGGGGAACATTCCTGCGGAGAACGAGGGAGAAATTAATTACCTTATTAATTTAGATACCTAATTGAAAATGCGAGGAGGCTCCGTTATCAAGATGACGTGCGGTGTCTGTTCTCTTTAAGTTATAATGAGCGTACGAGAAACAACGCGCGATCTTATTTGGGCGGATTTGATTATTTGTTTCGTAACTTCTGGTTTTGATCGGCAATGTTCGCTAATTACGAAGGACATTATCATTAATCAAAATATCACGTAAAATTTGCAGATTTTTTTATACCGACTTCTAAAAAAGGAGGTAATCAATTCAATGTGTATCTATGTGATGTCGTTCGAATTTGATAATATTTGAGGATGAGCTGCTTCCAAACAGGCGTGTAAAATTTCATAAGGGTATGTATGTTTGCCCATGGATTTCTCGAAACCGAGAATTTATAGCGAGATGATTCTTTTTTAGTACATTTAGGCATATTTTATCTTAGGGTACAGTGTAAATTTCAACAAAATCGGTCTAAAAGTTTTCGAGATATGGATAATAGAGTAATTTTTGTAACCATTTTAAGTATGGCTATATATTTACAAGCAATTTTCTTCATACCTCGTGGTAGGCAATCTAGACAGGCGTATGAAAGTAGATGACCTGCGGTATTTATGATGAATGAAAAAGTTTCTATGTATAAGGTTTCCATGTTGGCCTTTATGATTTGAATTCCTAAAGAAACGACAAAATAAAGTTGAATAAAACCCTTGCTAAAATATTTCCAGAGACCAATTGATACTTATTCCCTTGAAGTGACTTGAAGTCCCCACAGCAATAAATATGGAGGTATTTCCGTGGCTAACGATAAACTATCCGCAACACGCGCTCGCGTCATTTACCTGATTATACAACTTAGGTAAGTCTGCTGTTATTACGTATCTCTAACGTTTGCAAATGTGAATGACGTCACGACATTATTTTGTCCGAATAAGCACGAAGTAGTACTTGACAGCACTAACAAATTTAATAAACTTTAGTTATTACATTCACAGAATTTAACTTACACCTTTTCCAAGGTCGATTTTACTTACGTCAGATAAGACTTATCCGACTGAATAAGTATAAAACGATCAATTTTAAAATGACATTTACACAACGAATGCTGACAAATACATGACATTTTGAAATTAGGCGTATTGTGTTGTATTCGATGAATATTTTTTATCTGACTCCTTATTGAAAACTAATGGCTTAGTGTATTTTTTAACCGACTTCAAAAAAGGAGGAGGTTATCAATTCGACTGTATGTTTTTTTTTTTTTTGTATGTTTGTTACCTCATATCTCAGTCGTTTGTCGACCGAATCGAAAAAATTTTCCGCCTACTTAGAGGGTATACCTTCTAGTTGGTCCCATTTTTTCCATTTTGGGATCTGATGATGGGATCTTGGTGTAATCGAGGGAAACCCTCAAATTTTAAAGGCACGTATAGTGTTTCTTTACTAGAATCTTAATGTTGACGTATTGTTACGTCTGATAGTCAACATCTTGTGGGGCTGAGCTGATGGTGGAACTCCTTAACGCTTAGGAGTTCAGTAATTATAGTGACGGAACTTATGATAGGTAATTTGTAGCTTCTTAAAAAATAGAATCATAAGTTGCAATGCCCCCCCCTCCCCCCTCTTATATAATCACTAAAAATGAAGAAATAAAATAAACTTAAAAAAAAAGTAAAAACCGACTTCAAAACCAAAATGCACTAAAAAGTCTTAAATAAACCCTTCACCATTGAAAGGAAAGGAATCCGTTTTAGGCAAACAATTTCTTTTTGGAGTCGGTGCCATCACTTTGACCATCAAGCATCAACTATCACAGCACCGACTCCAAAAAGAAATTGTTTGCCTAAAACGGATTCCTTTCCTTTCAATGGTGAAGGGTTTATTTAAGACTTTTTAGTGCATTTTGGTTTTGAAGTCGGTTTTTACTTTTTTTTAAAGTTTATTTTTGTAAGATTAGTACGGGGATAATTTATAGGTACACCTTTTTTTGTGAGAAACTGTGTGTGTGGTGGAGTGAAATAAAGGGCTGGGGCGTCGAAAAAAAAGACCACCACGTAGAGCGACTGGTTTATTATTACTAACATTGACTTTAAAGACTAGGCAAATTGTAAAAAAGTCGCAAAATTTTTGGAGAAGCACACTCATTATTTTTGCTGGCCTGCCACTCCTTAAAACTTTGATGGTCGGTCAGCATGACCGACAAAATCTTTTCACTGCACTATTGTTGGTCACACCTAACTATAATTCTCCAAAAATAATATTCACACACGCCGATAGTTCTTTCTTGATCGCTTCAATTTTATTTTTGAAAAACTATAAAGATGAAATAAGAAACCAAAAATTTGCGCACGGGTAGGACTTGAACCAGTAAACTTGTCCTATTGCAGGTCGCCAGGCTATCCCCAATGGGACCGTATATAATCCAATTCCGCTTTTAGGCAAAAAATATAATCTCTCGCTACTCAGAAGTAAAATTAAAAATCTGAAGTATAGTTTAATTATACAGGGTGTAACAAAAAGGCGAAATAAAATTTAAAGGACGTGTAGAGTAGTAAATGTGTAGTTTCTATGCAAAACCAGAAACTCGTGCGAGTATAAATTACTGAGTTAATTGATGCTAAAGTTTTAACAAAAACTTATCGGTGACAACCCTAAATATCAGCTATTAGGTGTAAACAAACTCATAAATCGAGATTAAATAGGAAACAGATGTAAAACTTTCATAAAATGTGCAGTGATCCTCTCAATGATCATTGAATTAATTAAATAAACAATAAATTAGTCGTTTTACGTTTTTCGGTTTCTCACTGTGTTGCAACGCTGAGATGTTATTACTGGTGAAGAATTAATTATTGAACTTTACCTAATAAAACAACTATGACGATATTTGAGATGATGAGTTATCATGAAGCGTTTAAAGTCGTAGATGGGCTTTATTCGAAATTCTGAAGCTGCATGACTTAGTATTGATCAACATCCTTAATGATTTCATTCATTCGGTCTACCGTTACCACCACCAATATGACAAAATTACCTCGACTACTTGACCTACCGCGTGATATCGGACACTACTAACTAATGCCGCACAACGCCGCAAAACGTAGTATCTGCCGCTACATGGCTAGAGGCAGATACTACGTTTGTTACTTCGTCTGAATAAATCTGCTACGCTATTATTTTGGGTTCGTTATTTTATTCGCTTAGACTTAGAAATAATAATTAAGAAATAAAAATAATAAGTTAGAGAGACAACTAAAAATAATAACAATTTCACACCAGCAGTAACTCGGCAAATACATTCTACCACTAGTTTTAAATCAGGGGCTCCTCTGCACTTATTTTATCATTGACCAAACAATGCAGTCCACGTGGACTGCGGCGCCTTTAAGTCAAAAGTCAAAGTGCGCCGAACCAATCAGTAATCGTTCCGTAAAAATTTGCAAAGATGCGTTAAGCCAATAATATTCTGTCGCGTGACCATCACCTACGCCTTAGCCCCGCCTCCCGGAAATATTTAAAAATATTGCGGGATCCGCATATTCGAAAAGATAAAATTTAAGACATTTTCGAAAATGTTTTAGTAAAAAAAATGTATTTGAGAACCTAAGTTATTTGTTTGTTTAACTTAAAATAAGTTTTGACATTCCTACTTTCTTTAAAATAGTAGTGAAACTTTAATTTATGTTAAGGGTTTTTTCCATTACTTCCATGGAACCCTGCGAAATGTCCCTCCTTTTTTTCTACAATCTTCTAATTTTTTTTTGTTGCTCGTATTCGTTCTCGTTGTACAGTTGTTATCCAAATTTTCCGAATTTCGATCTCCGATTTCGATCAGTATGTCTCGTGAAGAACATTCTTCGTATTCAAATAGTGAATACTATGAAATGATATGATGCGTGGGCGCTTCTTTCAGGAGCATCAATGGTGCTAGCGAGTTGTATTGTCAGCGGTTCATCGAAGGCAGGCCCCTCGCGGAGCAGCGGCGTTTACCTCCGTACACCTGCTTCAGGAACCTGTGTCTCCGGCTGCAGAGCACTGGCTCGTTTAGACCGCCTGCAAGTGAAGGTCGTCTAAGTACATGGAAGCGGTCAGACCTCGAGACCCAGATTTTGTCGCATTTCGAACGTGATCCACGAACATCTGGCGTACGCTGCGGTCTGATGGATTACATCCGTACCATTTCTCTCGAGTTCAGGAGTTGACCCCAGCGGCCTTCGGTCCAAGGGTCACATTTTGTGAGTGGTACCGAAGCCGGATGGAAGAAGACGCCAGTTTCGGTGAAAATTTACTGTGGACGGATGAGGCGTCATTTACCCGGGGCGGCCTTTTTACCGAGCAGCCTAAATGTTGACAGGTACTTGGAGCTATTGACCGACGACGTTGATTACTTAGAAGATTTGCTGTCAGTGTACCGGAGTATTGTTTACCAGCACGACGGTGCACCAGCGCACTACGCGCGCCGCGTGCGGGAATATCTCGATGGACGACATGGTGCTCAGTGTTGGCAGAGGGGGTCCCGTGCAGTGGCCTGCCCATTCGCCCGACCTTGTCGCTATGGACTTTTTTTGTGGGGCTACGTGAAAAACCAAGTTTACGCAGTGGAGTGCAATAGTGCTGACGTAATGCGAAATAGAATACACCTAGCGTTTCAAGCCATTACGCCTCAGATGCTGCAAAACGTGAGGATATCGATGAACCGCAGAGTCCCAGCTTGCATTGAGCACGGTGGCAGACATTTTGAGCCGTTTTTGTAAAATAATAATAATAATATGTAGGCTTTTTGTGTGTGTGAAAGTGATAATAAGGCAAACTTCCTAAAAGTCATTACGTTTGTAGTGAAGCTATGTGCACAAAGTGCTGGTAAGTACTATGTAACACAAAACAGATCATACAACTTGATTTTTGTTTATTGCAATAAAAATATTATTAGTTAGCAAATTATGTCGTAGTTATGTTGTGTAGATATTTACACTGAGTACTAGTTATTAACCATCAAAAAGGTTTTTCTGGTAAAATCTGTGTATTTGCTTGGTAAAATTATGAGGTACAGCAAATAAGTATGATGTTCTTTGTAAATTTAAGTAAACATAATAGTTGGTGTTATTGTCACTAAACATTAATTTCTGTTTTCTGTAAATAATTTTAAAAAAGAAATGTTCCTACCTGAATATTTTTTATTGTCTCTTAATAATTTTGCAAATAAATGCATTAATCTGATTATCTTTGTTATCATTCAGTCCCATTCCCATCAGAGCTAAGATAGGTAGGTACTTAGGTAGTTTTGGGTGGGCGGGCTGTAAGAAGGCAGCGCGTCGCGGCGCGCAGCGTCCGCGCATCAGCTGATCGTGCGGCGGGCGGGGTGCGGGCGGGGGTTCGCTAACGAATAACCGCAGATTCAGGGTTGTCAACACTTTCGGTTAAAAATCAATTTATTTACTTAGTATGGAAAAAAAAAGTTGATTATTTTTAACTAGAACTTTTACTACTTAATGTTCACATTACATACATACATACTGTAATAGGGTTCGACATATGTGGGAATAATGAGGCAGGGCACTTTATATTAAATTAATTTATTATAAGACAAATTAATATGTTTCGACATCTTATGACAAGACTATAGACAAGACGACAACCATAGACTATCATCTCATAACATCTCCCTTCACAATCGTAAAAAGAAATAAATAAAATAAAATAAATTATTCTGCTAAAATAGACTTCATCTCATCAGTCAAACGTAAACATACAAACTGATATTTCAATCTATAAATTTAACTTAACAGGAGGTTTGATAAGTCTGCCACTTCTGGTTCTCACTTGCCCCTCATCAGTGGCTTGACCACAAGAATGTGGTAATGCTTCATCTTGTTTAGACTCAGCAGTTTCAATATCGATGATCTCTGGTGGATTAGAAGACCATGAAACTGTTTTAGTTTTTTGCTTAATAATATGCTGTCTGTTTCTTCTTTGCACAGTACCGTCTTCTCCCGCGACCTCATAAGACCTTGGTTCCTCACAAATCTTTTTCACTATACCAGGCACCCACAAACTATTTGGTGACTTTTTGAAAAGTATTTTATCATTGATTTCCAACCCTGCTAAACTTTTGTTCGCATGTTTGCCATAATAATATTTGGCTTTTTCAGTACACTTTATTTTTGATTTAATATATGTTTCAGAATCAATAACCTTAGGCAGCAAAATTTCCTTTACAGTAGGCAGCTGTGTTCTTAACGTCCTTGACATAAGTAATTGCGCTGGTGATGGCAATTCACCCCTAGGAGTATTTCTATATTGAAGCAGCGCTAAATACAGATCATTATTTGACTCTTGACATTTGGTTAATATTCGTTTACAAACTTTGACTCCTGACTCTGCCAGCCCGTTTGATCTCGGTAGATATGGACTTGATGTAGTTTGTTTAATTCCCCAGTCTCTAGTGAATTCCCGAAATTCAGCTGAATTAAACGGAGGGCCGTTATCACTGATCAGCTCAACCGGTATCCCATGTCTGCTAAATATGGGTTTTAATTTACTTATGAGTACTTTAGCACTAACAGTACTCACATTTACAACCTCAATGAAATTTGAATAGTAATCTTCAACAACAGCATAAGTTCCATTTTTAAAAGTGAAAAAATCAATTCCAACCTTCTCCCACGGAAATCTAGATATATCATGCGGCTTCATAGGCTCAGGCGCGTTAGCATTTCTGTGAGCACGACACGCATGACAGGATTCAACAATATTTGTAATATCCGCCGACATGAATGGCCAAAATACATGACCTCTCCCAAACGCCTTAGACCTTTCAATTCCTAGATGACCACTGTGTATAATTTTCAATATGTCTGCCCTGATACTCCTGGGAATCACAATACTGTTATTCCTAAACACTAATTCATCTTCAGTGTGTAAATCATGTCGGTACTGCCAATATTCCTTGACCTCAGGCTGTAATTGATTTTTACAATTTGGCCATCCTTAACGACAAAACTTTTTCAATATACTCGTATCCATACATGCGTCTGTATTAGTAGCATCTTTAAGCCATTGTAGACGTTCTGGAAAAACAGGTAATGTTTTTATCGGCATATTAACGTGAACAACTACATCCCCATCTAACTCATCCTTACTAATTTCTGGCAAAGCTGCCCGTGATAATGCATCAGCTAAAAACATCTGCGTGCCTTTCTTGTAAATTACATCTAGACTATATATTTGAATTTTTAACATCATTCTCTGAAGACGTGTAGGGACTTCGACTAACGGTTTTTTAAACAATGTAGGTTTAAAGAATCTTTATATCTCAAATAAACACAGTTCACTTACATGAGATTTTAATAACTAAAATGATTTAACGGTCATACGAATGACTGAACGAAGCTTATCAATACTTATAATATCTTAAATAAAGCTATTATTAAACAATGTGGTTAGAACTTATTTTAAAATTGAGTAGGTAAGGTACATATGGTTGCTGAGCAAAGTTCTCAAGTCTGTTTGAGGGAATATTGGCCTTAGTTGCATACGTGTAAAGATTGAATTTGTTTAAGTTATACTGGTAAAACTAAAATATTGTAAGGTAGTTGAAGAAACAGTGCGGTATCAGAATACGCTCGCTTGTAGATATTGTAAACAAAGGCGTCCTTCGTGCAAACAGAGTTTTTAGTCCAGGAGACAGGCACGGTTGGCGTTACATTATACGCAGTTACAACTATTTTTTTTTTAAATATTTAATAAAAGTTTTGAAATGTTACCATGATACAAATTGGGCAATTTATAATAATTAAGCGTAGTATTTATAATATTTGAGGGGAATCATATCTTAAGGTTAAAATGTGTAATTATATTATTACTTATGTTACTTCTGCATACGAAATATTTTTCAGTGTACATGTATAGTAATATTTAAATGTACTCAAAACTACTACAAATGCTTAGCCACTAAGTTGTTGATTTAGATTTTGAATGTAGATACTTTTGTAGTTTTTGCTTGTAGATTTGTATGCTATCACTCTGTTTAATCTCATCGGGAAGCTCGTTATATAGTCGAACGCCTTCATATAAAAGATTTATTTTTCCATAGTTCAATATTCTAGGGTGACGAAGAACTAGTTTGTTGGTGCGTCTAAGGGAGTGTTTAAAAGTTCGTTTAGTAAGTTTAATATTAGTTTGAATGTTTTTATCCAAAATCTTCTTTATTAATAGACACATATTGTAGGTATATAGTTGTGACACATCAAAAAAACCAGTCTTATCATATAGCAGTTTTGTTGGAGTTAGGAAGTCGTAGTTGTAAAGTCTTTTGATGAGTCGGTTCTGGGATCTCTGGAGGTAATTAATGTAAGTTTTACATGCTGATCCCCACACTTCTATTAAATACTCCAAATGAGGCTTTACTAATGTGTAGTAGACAGTTTGTTTTATGTTTGGTGGTAAGCTCCTGAGAGTGCTACAAGCTTGAACCGTACATGCTCAATATGGGGCCCTCAGGTGAGTTGGTCATCCAGTATTAGTCCAAGATATTTTTCACTGTCAGATTTGCTAATAATATAGTTATTGACCTTTAGAGGTGAAAAGGGTAGTATCACTTTGTTTTTTGCAGCGAATATCATGTATGATGTTTTTGATGTATTTATTGTAAGTAGGTTATGTAAGAACCAATCGTTTATTAAATTAAGATCACGCTGTGCCTCATTTATAATTTCATGTATAGATTCACTAAAGTAAAATAAACTTGTATCATCAGCATACAGAGTTAAATAGCCTTTGAGACCTATCTTATTCATATTGTTTACATAAATAAGAAATAAAAGAGGCCCCAGTATTGACCCCTGGGGGACCCCGTATGTTATGGTATGGAATTTACTTTCGTATTCGTTTATTCTAACCATCTGCCTCCTATTTGTTAAGTAGGATGCATAGAGATCGTAGGCATGCCCAGTAATACCCAGGTTATTTAATTTTTCCAAAAGTTTAGAATGAGAAACCGTATCAAAGGCCTTTTTCAGGTCTATGAAAATACCAAGGCAAATGTTTTTCTCATCTATTTTTGTTTTTATGCTAGTGACAAGGTCTATCGTTGCAGATAACGTACTTGATTTTTGTCTAAAACCATATTGGTGGTCCATAAAAAACTTTTTTGCAGATAAATATTCGGTTAGGCGCTTGAAGACATTTTTTTCGAAAATCTTGGATATTACTGGAAGTACCGAAATAGGCCTGTAATTACTAGGGTCAGTTCTTATTCCAGACTTATATATTGGGGATACCCTGGCTACTTTTAGACTATCAGGAAATAATCCAAGATCAAGACATTTGTTTATGCAGTTCGCTAAGGGCGTGGTTATAATATTTTTAATACATTTTATTGATTTTGTACTAATTCCGTCTGCACCAGTACTGGTGTTAGCATCTAGACTATCTATAATTTTAGCTACTTCTTTGGCGGTACAAGGTTCTAAGTGTGCGAGAGTAATTTCGTGTTGGTGCCCGTTCTCGTACATAAGTGTGTTACCTGAGTTTTTGTGGTATTTCACTGGGATCCTATCGGCCAACTCTACACCAACGGTTGAGAAAAACTCGTTAAATATATCACATATCATTTTTCCGTCTGTTACAACTTGTGAATTCATAATTAGCTTGGTTGGGATACAGCTGCTTTTGCTTCTATTAGTAGCCAATGAGTTGATCATCTCCCACATCTTCTTCGGGTTACTTGTGCACCGCTAAATTTTGTTTTGGTAATATGTATTTTTGTCATTGCGAATCTTTGTTTGGACCTTATTTCTGTACACAGCAAATTCTCTTTTTAGATTTTCGTCGTCTTCGTTCTTTTTTAATCGTTTCCATAGTATATTTCTGTGGTGGATCATATTGATGATGTCTTTATTGATCCAGTCGTCTTGAGGTTGGTTCACTATTTTAGTTTTTATAATTTTGTTTTGCTTTATATGTGCTTTTATGAAATTTTCTAGGTAGTAGTAATCGTTGTTTTCATTTGCGTATTTTCCTTGTTCAACACTTTCGTATAGTTTCTCGTAATCCATAGCCTCATATTGGGTTCTTGCTTTAACTGGCGCCTTATAGTTAAGGATTTCCAAATAGATTTGCCTGTGATCGGACATTGCAGAATCGACCAAAGCAAAGTGAAATGAATTCTTATTTAAGTCTGTAAGTACATGATCGAGTATAGTATTAGTGGTTTGAGTAGGTCGGGTACAATATTCCTTTTCTACTTTGTTAAGGATTACATATCCTGTTTCTTCTAGTGTAGATAGATATTTTACTGTGCAGCTTTTGTCAAGCAAGTCCAAGTTGAAATCTCCAAAAATCACAGATCTCTTTCTTGATTCGATCTGTTCGTAAAATGTGTCAAGAAAATTTGTAGCATTTGTTTACCCGGGTTTATACACGCCACCTACATTAAGAGAGAACTTTGGTAAAAACACCCATAGGTAATGATTTTCATCTTTATATTTTTCTTCAGTGATTTCATAGTTAATGTTTTTGTGAATTTATATGGAAACACCACCTCCTTCATGATCTTTTCTATAGTTGTATATGTGGGCATAATTGGGAATGCTGTAAAGTTCGGCATCTTGATCAGATTTTAACCAGGTCTCTGTTAAAATGATGACGCTTACTGTAGTTTGGATGGCTTTAAGGATGCATTGTAGTTCTTCAAACTTTTCCGGTTTACGGATACTCCTAAGATTTGCATAAAAGAATTTGAGAAATGATCTGTTACTGCATAAGTCTTCATATTTATTTACTATTTGGTATGTGACATTGAGTGGCTTGAAATCGTCATTTGGTCGTGGTGGAGAAGCAGTAGGAGTATAATTTAGTTTTTTGATTCAGGATTAGTTTTGATAATAGTAGGTATTCTTTTTATGAATCTTATTTTCAGATTGGTTTCTCCATTCTTCTCCCGTTGCTCCAATTCCGTTTGAAGATTCAGCATAAGTTTTCTTTGGGCTGGTGTTTGGTCACTATAGATTTTAGTATTAGCAGGGACCTTTGATCGATTTTTCAGTAACTTCTTCGGAATTTCGGAGTTTTCAAAGATTAATTTAAGTGGTCGGTGTTTATTGGAGTCATATTTTCCAAGTCTTATTGCTTTGAGGGGTTTGGGACAGTCTTGGTGAATATGTTTTAATATGTTGTAAGCTTTTTCAAGGTCTATGCCTTCTCTTGACGTCACGCTTTTGTCATCACTTTCCGCGATGTTCACCATAATTATATTTTTCTCTCGTTGTAGTCTATCTTTTAACTCCTGAATGATTTCCTGATGAGTTTCTTTGGATTGGTGGTCATTCGGATTACTTTGAAGCTCTTTGAGATTATTTTAATTTTTTTCGATTTTGTTTTTCATAGTTTTATGTTCACTGATTATATTAATGACACTTTTATTCAGCTTTTTGTACTCGTTTGCTAAGTCTTCTGTAGTTGATTTCAGCTCATTGATTTCTTCTCTTATTGCCTCGTGCATCGGGGTAATATTAAGAATCTGAGTCTTCATAGAGTCCTTCAGAAGGTTTGTTATCTCACTGCGAAAGTCAGCTAATTCACTTTTGATGTCATGTTCCACGGTGTGTTTTCTTTTTCACGGATTTAAGTTTATATGGTCTTCCTCTTCATAGCGGTTGCAAAAGTTGGGGACAGATCCCCCCCACTGATATGCCTGTGAGGGGTAGTTGGAGGCGATCGCGTAAGGCTCATTGTAAATGAGTGTAATTTAATATATGAACACTGTCTCTTGGTCAACACGAGTGTAACCAGTCGCGACGCGGCCTGTTTATTTTCCTGTCAACACGAGAACAACACACCACTAACTGCACCTTATTGTGATCAGCAAAAGAACTTTTTTTAGTTAAGTTTACTAATTTTAAGTTCCGTATATTTTTTAAGAAATAGATCGACACGCGACCGCTCGCTTTGACACTCGCATGACGAATATTATCAAAGGACGATGATCAGTTTCCACCAAGACTTTTTGACCATAAATAAACTGGTGAAACCTGACACAAGCAAAGACTATGGCATAAAGTTCCTTTTCGATTTGTGCCATTCTTTCTTGAGTTGAAGTTAATGTTTTTGACGCATAATATACAGGATGTCCATTTTGCAAAAGAACTGCACCGACCGCTGTGCTACTGGCATCGACTGATAATACTATCGGCTCTTTAACGTTAAAGTGTGCTAGGACAGGAACACGACATAAAATATCTTTCAGACGCAAAAAAATATGCTCATAATTTGAGTTCCATTCAAATGACGTACCTTTTTTAAGAAGATCTCGTAATGGACCAATTTCATTTGCTAAATTCTCAATATAAGGACTTAAATAATTCAGCATACCCAAAAATCGCTGCAAATCTTTAACTGTTTTTGGCGATGACATTTCAGCAACAGCTCTGACCTTTTCAGGATCCGGTTTCACACCATCCCCTGAAAAAATATGTCCTAAGTATTTAATTTCATTTTGAGCAAATGAACATTTATCTTGATTAAGTTTAATATTTACTTCTTGAGCCCTATCAAAGACCAACTTTAAACGCTCATTGTGCTCGGAAATCGTGCGGCCACATACGAGTATATCATCTTTGTATACGAAGACACCCGGTATATCGGCGAATGTTTCTGTCATTACACGATGGAAATATTCTGGTGCGCAACTAACACCAAACGGAAGTCGCTTAAAACGATAACGTCCGAAAGGCGTAGTGAAGGTGGTGAGGTATGAACTGTCTTCATCTAAGCAACACATCCAAAATACGCTACTAGCATCAAGATTTGAATGATATTTCGCACCAGCTACCTTAGAACGCACTTCATCAACTGTTGGTATAGGATAATGTGAACGACAAATGGCTTTATTTATGTTTCTTGGGTCTAAACATACTCTTAGTTGCCCATTCTTTTTTTCCACAAGTATAAGGGAACTTACCCAAGCCGTTGGTTCTGTTACTTTAGTAATGACTTCCATTGCCTCCATTCTATCTAATTCTTTCTGTAGTCTTTCATACAGTGCAAATGGTACTTTCCGAGGTGCATCAATTTTCGGAGGTACATTCTCGCTGACGGATATGTGACACAAACCTGGCAGACATCCTAGCCCCACAAATAACTTTTCACATATTTTTAGTAAATTATTAACACTACTATTATTTACGTTTGACTGACACGAGACATTTGACGTTGACGGCATTTCATTTTTTTCAGATTCAGACTTATTTTTAATTTGATTATCGTGACATATAGAGAAAACTCTTTTGATGAGACCTAATCTTGAACACGTTTTTCTACATATAAAAGTTGGTGATTTTACATCTGCAATTACAAATCGCAATGATGAACATTTCTGGCGTTGATTTAGCATAAAATTACAAATAATATCTTGCTCTCCAACTACTCTGACATTATCACCACTGTACGCTGTTAGCTTGACTTGGCATGGTTTCCATTCCTGGCGCAGCTGAAGAGACTCGTACACACCCAATGACATAACGTTTACATCACTTCCTGTATCCAGCACCACTCTGACCTGTTTATCGTTAATATTAAGATTCATCGTCCATTCAGCATCTAAGATATCGGCTTTCATGTGTCCCACGAAAAATTCCTGACTTTGGCTTTGAGAAATCAAATCATTAACGGTTTCATCATTGTTTTGTTGCGTATCAACGAACCGTACTACCTTTTTTGTACGACATATTGCTTCGTAATGACCAATCGCGCGACATTTGTTGCATTTGACCCTCAGAGCTGGACACTTAAATCTGTGCACCTGTCCGCATCTACCACACACGTTCTGCGATTTGCGTGAAACAAGGTAATCTTTATTATGAAACACTGATGACTGATTTGCCTCCATAGTATCAACTTGACTTTTGTATATAACCATTGCTGTTGCTTTTTAAATGGCCTCATCAAGCGTTAAACTATCTTCTAGAAGTAGTTTCTCTTTAACATCGTGATATTTTGGATGCATATTGCATATGAAAGTAACCTTTATCAATCTATCTTGAAGCGTGCCAAATTCACACGATCAACTTAGAGCTCTCAATTCAGTAACGAATAGCTCCAACGTCTGATAAGCACCTTGCTTGTGCGTAAAGAAGCTATGGCATTTAAAGTAAGTAAGTAAGTAAGTAAGTAAGTCTTTATTTGCGAGAATACAGTTACAAAGATCTTAAATTAAAAATTAAAAAAATAAATCCAGTGTATTCTACCAATAATATGGTATGCAAATTTTCACATAATCATGCAACAGAACAATTAATATGAATTCATTTTACAGATATAATTATTCAAATAATCAAATTAATTACATATTCCAAAATAAGTTAATAGTTAGTCAATTATATTAAAATGTCAAAATTCGCACATTATTACAACTTGTCATTAATAAATTCAATAATACTATAGTAACATTTTTCTATTAGAATATCTGTCATTTTACATTTGAATTGATTTGTATTCAGTTCTCTTATATATTTTGGGATTTTATTGCATATAATGGGTACCATGCAAAAAACACTGTTGTGCATAAGTGCTGTGTTTGAACTGCGGACAACCAGTCTATTGTCTCGTCGAGAACGATCATTAACATCTGTCATTTTTTTAAATAATGTCGGATTTGTTTTTGCGAACATTGCTATCTCCAGTATGTATAGGGATGGTAGTGTAAGAATTCTGTACCTTTTGAAGTATGGCTTGCAACTATCAACAGGATCGACCCCAAACATAGCCCTTACGCACCTTTTTTGTGCTCTAAAAGCTACAGTCTTGTCTGTTGAGTTGCCCCAGAATATGACTCCATATCGGAGATGGGCTGCCACAATACCGTGGTATGCGGGCATCCATATTCAGCACAGATGAAAGTTTGAGCAAAGCAAATGCTGATGAGCTAAGTTTTCTGGTAAATATTTCAATGTGTGCCTTCCAATTAAGTTTTTCGTCTATTATTAATCCTAAGAATTTTGTAGAAGCAACTTCGCAAATTTTTGTTTGGTTATAGTGTATTGTCATGGGCATGGGAGCAATTCTTTGACTAAAATGAGTTATTTATGTTTTTTTTAAATTAATTCGTAGATTATTATTATCAAGCCATTCAATGAATAATTTTAAATTATTATTAATGTCATCTTCATACATGTCAGGGTCTCGACATCTAATAGTTATTGTACTGTCATCTGCAAATAGTGTCATAGGTTGTGGTATCGCTTTCGGCAAGTCATTTAAGTATATTAAAAATAATAATGGTCCCAATACACTGCCCTGTGGCACGCCATAAAAAATAAATCTTTCCCTTGACCGGTAAGATTCTTCAAATTGAGTTTTACGATTAATTTTTGTAATTGCAGTAAACTGTTTCCTCCCTTTTAAATAAGATTCTATGAGTCGTAGGATATTTCCGCGTATTCCATAAGCGTTAAGCTTCTGTAGCGGTATTGAATGGTCAACGTAGTCAAATGCTTGTGTCATATCACAATAAATAGTACAAATCGGAACTTTTCTGTCAACATTTGATATAACAATATTTAAGTAGTCATAAATGGCCATGTTAATGGTCCTTTTTTGGCGAAATCCCTTCTGTTCGTCTGTTAATATATTTTGTTTTTCCAGATACGAGTAAATATGCTGGTGAAGGTATTTTTCATAGATTTTTGATATAATAGGTGTAAGAGCGATCGGTCTGTAAAACTCCATGAGTTCTTTATTCTCCTTTTTGAACAGAGGTTTAACTTTACTTATTTTTAAACAATCGGGGTAAACACCATAGCTTATACTCAAATTTATAAGATAACTAATATGTTGACTCACGTATTTTGCTACCGCTTTGACGATCACTGTAGATATATCATCATAACCAACACTCTGTGTGTTGTTTAGGAAATTAATAATTTTGATTATATCTGATGGTATACTAGGTGCCATAAACATTGATCTACTTTTGCTGACTATCTTAGCAGTTACATCTTTTCCTGAACCTTGAGATGGTTTAATTTTATCTACAAAATAATCGTTAAAAGCATTCGCAATGTCATGTGGATCAGTCAATATTATGTCATCTTTTTTTATTTTGTCAATTTCCGGCTTATTTTTTTGTTTTTTACAACTATTTATTATGTCCCAAGTAGTTTTTGCTCTATTGTTAGATGTTTTTATTTTATTTCCATTTTGAGTACGCTGTGTTAATTTTACTATCTTTTTAAGAACCCTAGCATAATTTTTAAATGCATTTTTATTGTAGTTAGTAGGGTTGTATCTGAAACGCCACAGAAGGTGTCGTTTTCGTTTACTACAAATTTTAATGCCTTTGGAGATCCAGTTGACCTTTTTAATTGATTTTTGAGTGACTACTTTGAATGGGAAACACAAATCGTAGAAAAGTTTAAATAATTCAATGAATTTATTATATGCTTCGTTAGGATTCTCAGTGAGATATATTTCTGAAAAAGATAGACTCTCCAAACATTTGCCAAACTTAAAGATATTTTCCGTGCTGTAGTCACGCCTTCTGTAAGATAAATGTAAGAATACGTTTCGGCACAAAATAATTCTCAAAAAGTTTTACAATCTCATCATACGTGATCGTATCGACATCTTTCTGGAACTAATTAAATATCTCCACACCTGGCTTCCCAATCATATGTAGAAGTAACGCTACTTTTCGTCCGTCGCTCTCCGCCTCCATCGAGGAAGCTCTAAGGAATATTTTGAACGATTGTATCAAATTTTTCCAATTATTTAACTATGGCTTATTATGGCCCGTATGGGGCAAGAACATGTCTCCTTATCTTTGGACCCTACTAGCGCTTTGAGACAAGACACAGACAATTTGTGACACAGACAAATTGTGAACGTACGAGTATCTTAGCTCCCTCTCCATACATATTCATTGCCTTAACTGTGGGACGTCAAATCTATTCGCTCTCAAAGTAAATTGCAGAATACGTACGTGTTGCCTTATAAAATATTACCAAAGCTTACTTCACTCAGCGTGATAAAAAAAACATTTAGTGTTAAGACTATCGTACGCAGGCGGAGCAATTGGCGGAATTGAATACATTTGCGGTCGAATTATGCTTACGGGCGACAACGTTTTCCAACCCGTAAACCTTAATGGAATGAGACAAAATTGGTATCATTCGTTTTCATACATCCTACATTAAGCTTGTCCGTCTTCAATTTATTAAAATTAAGGGTTGATTGGTCAAATATGGACGAAATTCTGAAAATTTTTTTTGTTATAAAAGTGAATGTTTAAGTTTTTATATTTTAAGGAAAAATATGATATTTTAAAAAAGGACCAGACGTACAAGCTTAGTTTCGAATGTACCAAAACAAATAAGACCACATTTGACTCATTGCACATAGGTTTACGGTTAAGGCGCTCGTAGCGCAGTGGTAGCAGCGCTTTGGTAGTGATACCGAAGTGAAGCAACCTACGGTGCGGTCGTGTTTGGATGGCTGACCATTCTGACCATATAAGTAACGTACATGACGAGCATCTCCGTGCTTCGGAAGGCACGTTAAGCCGTTGGTCCCGGCTAATATCGATTGATATTAGTCTTTAAGCCTAGTCTGAGGCCAAATTCAATTCAATTTAATCATTTATTTCAGATTAGCATCCATAAGTGTAAGTAACAAGGTGTTCTTATCCTAATGTTAGTAATAATAAATTTATACAATTCAATTCACAATAATATAAATAATAATAATAAAAGTAAAATAATGGGCAGCTTGATAACAATTGACAGCAGGGTTAGTCACTTGCCGTGCAAACACCCCTCCACCAACCCGCACTGAGCCCGAGTGGTGGAGTATCGCTCAAACTACCTCATAGTTGAGGTAAGGCCCTTGCCCAGTAGTGGGATGTAACAGGCTGACTTTACTACTACTACTACTTTGTAGTAGTATAGTTTACAGGTTGGATAACGATGTCGTCCGTGAGCATATTTCGACCGGAAATGTTTGCAAATCCACATTGTTCCACCTGCAAAATCTAAGCGTTTATTGCGAGTTTTCGATGAGGCCTAAAGATTATTCATTAAACTTTGGATATTAAGTTAGTAGAATTTAAGTAAATAAAAAGTAGGTTGCATAACTAAATTTTATACCCTTGTTTAAACCTCCAGTTTGTTCTATTTGTACTTGTAATGCTATCTGTACAGTATTATAACTCGGTCGTATCTTTGAAATAAATGCCTACAGCCGCGCGATACGTAATCATGCGATAGGCCTGCCGGCCTCTAGCATTTTAATAACATTTGCCTATTTTGTGTTCCATTTTTTTTTATAAATATTGGTCACCAAACACATACTTTTCTGATTCCAAAGTAAGTAGCTAATGCACTTGTGTTATGGAAATTAGACATAACTGGGTAACACAACACCCAGACCCGAGTCAATATAGACAATTTTGATTTCTATATTGACCCGACCGGGACCCGATCGAACCCGGGACCTCGGAGAGGCAACGCCATGGATCCAGCGTGCTTAGGTACTACACCACGGAGGTCGTCACAATATTTTGATTGTAAATATATTTTTTATACAGGGTGGCCAAAACGTAATATTTTTTTAAGTTTTTGAGGATTTTTGACATTTTTAAAAACTGTTGTTAGTCTTAGTTTTAGCTACCCCATAATTTTATCTTCGTAAACTTAATTTATAAGAAACATACTGCAATAAAAAAAAACGGAATAACACCATAAAAAGTGGAGGAATATCTAATTGTTTGAATATTCGAAAAGTTAGCGCAAAAACTTTATCTCGTAAACTACGAAAATTCGGCTAACATATATTTGGACTGTCCTTGACGAAAGGCTTCCTAAAAAATTTTTTGGACGTCACTGTTTTGGCCACCCCGTATACATATATAAACAAACAAAATAATTCGTCCGTTTGTATGAAGTTGGAAGACTGTATAGATAACACTACCGTGCCCTACGTACAGAGCAATGCGCGATGCATGAAGTGTAGATTGATGATTTAGTATATCAAAATCATCAGTTTGGAATTAATTATTTCTAAACTAACTACTCTGAATGGATGTACAGTTCTTTTTTCTGATAAAAATTGTTTGCAACAAAAAAAGTCAAGAATAGGTAAAAAAAAATACCTATTCCTGACTCAACTCCTAACACCCCTTGGAGTTGAGAAGTACTTTTTTACCCTTATTGGAATAAATGCTAATGTCAAATAAATTGGAATGAAAGCATAAACATTGAAATTACTATCGAAAATTCATAATTTATTTCCAGCTGTTATTTATAAAGTAAGCAAAAACAATACAAGTCGATTAACACCTGTAGTTTCCAAGTAACCTGGTTCACGAGTGCGAAATCTTGTCAGCGCTGAGGGCATTCCATCCTGCCGCGTTTTGATTAGAGATGTATAGCTGTTTTAGCGTCGATGGTAAATAAAGGATCGATGCGCATCAGCAAGGTAATGTACCTAAACTCGATTGCTGTGGCGGTGGCCGAGTGGTATAGGCACGCATACCTACGCTCGGATAGCGTAAAACACAGGGCTCGATTCCTCGCCTGTCATTCAGCCAAAGTTTCTTTTTACAAGTGCAATTTATATTATTAAACTCGATTGCTCACAAATTCTTATTTATTATAGAGAGCTACTATTCGCCCCGATTTTGCCCAGTTTTCGCATTTACCGTACAAACTCTCGTTCCCTATTCTATTCTATCTTCATCTCCAGGGTCCAGTATACCACTGAGCTAAAAGGCATGAATGATAGTCATTTATACCGTTTATAGAAATCTCTGACGAACTTCGTGGTGTAGTGGCTAAGCACGATGGGTTTCAAGGCGTCGCCGTTCCGAGGTCTCAGTTCGATTTACGGTCGGAATTATTGAAATCAAAGTTTTCTATATTGTCTCGAGTTGGTGTGTGCTACCAACGATGTTTCTGATTTCCATAACACAAGAGCATTAGCTACTTAAATCTTTGGATTCAGAGCAATGTATGTGATTGGTGTCCATTAGAAAAAAAATGACATTATGCTATGTATTTGTAATTTTGTTAAGTTGTCAAAAACCTATTCATGCTATTATGTTGCGTATCACGTTTTATCGATAAACCGATTGTTACATCCTTAGTCCCGATTTATCGTTCACAGTTCAGATGACTAATATATCTCTTTTAGTTCAGCAGCGAAACAGTTAAGTGATTTGGAGTCGCGACGGGATTTACGCGTCCGTCCTTTGTACGGACGACAGCACGTCAAGATGAACACTGCGGTATCTAAAGAGGTTGTAATAAGGACTATTTTATTACAAAAATATAAAGTCTGATGTGCTGGCGACTGTACTTTGGTAAAGTAACGCATAACTAATGAGTTGGACCCACAATTTGGTTCCACATCTTCTTTTGTTACGAAATAAATACGCGCGATAAAAAAATGATACCTTCTACAGCTAATCATAATATTTTTTTTTTCATGTTTTCAAAATATTTTATTATACCTTACTACTGTTTAGCGAACCTTTGAAGATAACAACAGATGTTGTTTTCTCTTCAAAGGATTGAAAGGCCGTCTGCAAGAGATCGCTTCCAGGGATAAGACCCTCATAGATGTACCGTCCTCAAGACTATCTCCGATTGGGGTGATGCCAATCTGGTGACGTTTAATGCCACCAAAACACAGGCGTGTTTATTTTCCACACAGCGGACAATTTTCAATCTCCGTCCTACTTTCCGAAATGTGCCTGTCTCTGTAACGGACACTTTACAACTCCTGGGCATACAGCTATCATCAAACCTAAATTTCGGCCGGTACATCGAGTCTGTGGCACAAACTGCAGCCAGAAAGCTAGGCGTACTCTCTAAGGTCAGGCGATACTTCTCCGCGGAGCAGCTTCTTCAACTTTATCAAGCTCAGGTCCGGTCATGTGTGGAGTATTGCTGCCACCTTTGGGATGGTTTTGCCAAATACCAACTGGCTGCCTTAGACTCGATTGAAAAGCGAGCCAAAAGGATAATTGGAGACACTGCACTTTTTGAACGTAAGCTTCCAAGCCTAGAGCATAGACGTAGAGTGGCGTGTCTCTCTGTCTACTACGGACTGCATTTCGGAGAGTGTGCGAGAGAATTGCACGACCTTATACCACTAGCCCCCTTTCACCAGAGAAACACAAACGCGGGCGCGGTTTCCACCCTTACGTCGTCGACATATCAGCAGCACGCACTAATAGATTTCGATCTACGTTTCTCATGCGCACGGCTAGGGAGTGGAATGCGCTGCCGGCAGTAGTGTTTCCTAGCCACTTTGATCTGGATGAGTTCAAGAAGAGAGTGAATAGGCTATTACTAGTCAGACATGGTCCATTATAGGCCACATCATCGCTTAACACCAGGTGAGATTGTGGTCAAATGTCTGCCTGTATAATTTAAAAAGAAACCTTTTTTTTTTTACTCTTACAAATGTTTACAATTTCTTATTTACCCAAATGTGCATGCATTATGTACCGAAGTCAAAAAAAAAACATCGCGAGTGTAGACTGTTGGTGTAGGTAAGTTGGTATTATGCACCGACTCTAAATGAATTTGTTTGTCCTAAATATTTAATTATTTCCTGATTTTTGTTAATTACCTATATCTCAAAAACTACTGAATCGATATAGATGGAACTTACACTGTATCCTGAGTTAAAATAAACCTAATCGTCTATAAAAAATCATCTCGCTATGACTTCTTGTTTTTGAGAAATTCGTCGATAAACATACATACACTTACGAAATTTTGCACGCGTGTTTGTATAGCTTTTAAAGATCAACATACTGGAATATTATCAAATTCCAATAATATCACTTACATACGGGAACCCATCACTTAATCGCAATTTTCTTCATCGATTTTCATTTCCCATAAAACGATTCGCAGATGTTTCAAAATAATATTCAACAAATTCTAGAATCTTGTTACATCACAATTTCATTTACTCGAAAGCTTATTATCTACAAACTTACTTCATCGTTACTTCTTTTCATAAATTACGTATTTTATCGAAGTAACGTTAGCTTTCTGTTTTGTTACCAATAATTTTATTTCCACGTAAGTTTCAATATGCAGAATTCTTGAAACATCGAATTTTACTTTACTAAAATCCGTATTTCCAAACGAATTTGTTACTAATCTTATATTGCATACTTTATTAATAGACAATTTAAAGCATAACTGATATAAATATGTAATATTTATTTTTATTTCATATTTAATTTTATTTCATATTTCAATTAAACTTATTTTTAATTTTAATCACGATTTGGACTTTTAATTTTATTATGATTTTGTGAATTTTTAATTTTTAAACCTTGTTAATTTTTAATTCTTATAATCAACTCTATTTTAATTTAATTTAATTTAAATTTAATTTTATTTAATACTAAGCATGTATTATTTTTTGTTTAAGGTAATTATTGTAACCAACTCTATGGATGTAATTTATCTGAAATAAATGATTATTATTATTATTATTAATATATATTGATCTAATAAATAAACTGCGTTAATCCCGACTCGCCGTGGTCTCCTCGCTGTGGTACTAGTCTGCCCGATACTAGAGTGTAATTTAAAAGCCGGAGGCGCGGAGGGAGAGCAGCCTCCGCCCGCTGTAACAAGGTGTAGGCACCCGCGCGAGCCGGAGCGGCTGAGGCGAGCGTGGGTGACTGCGCCTTGTTACGCAAGGGCGACGAGGCTGCTATTCCCGCAGCGCCGGAGACGAGGAAATCCTAATGCATGCTGCTTGTTTGCGTGCCTGCTTGCTTACTTGCTTGCATTAATGCATGCATGTTTGCCTTCTTACTTGCATGCGTATGCATGCGCATGCCTTCTTACTTGCATGCGTATTCTAAAATATATGGGAAACGTTACACATTGAAACAAGTTTTTATGAACGGTTATATCGATAACTTAATAATTCTATGAAACATTCGTTTGGTATATCGTTATTCTGCTTAACAAAACAGTTGCGAAACATTTTTTGGTAAACTGTTATTCGATGTTATGAAACGACGATGAATAACTATTCGATTAAACAAGAAAAAAAAGATATTAACATTCATTGAATAGTTTTCTGTGAAATGAAATTCGATATCAAAAAATTCTGTGTTATGATAGATATATATAGACCCCTTACATACACATTGAATTGATTACCTCAGTTTTTTCAAGATGTTAAAAAAGATGGATTTGATCCATTTCAGAGATGCTGTCGAAACTATTTAATATTGACAACCACAAAATACAAAGACGCTACAGATTAACCTATTTTTCCACAAGTCTCTTCCAAGTGCCAAATCAACGTAACTTTGTTGAGAGTTCAAATCATCAAAGAGACTTTATGTCATAAATTATAATTATATAAAAGGCAGCTAAGAAGTTCCCGTAATGAATCTTATCATTCGGTTAGAAAATACGAAGTAACTACGTGGGTGTATTGAAAGAACATCAAATCGTTTCGTAAAAGTTAACACAATTTCAGAGTTTCAAGCTTTCTGAAACAAAACAGGTTTATTTTCACGGTTAAAGGTGCTCCTTTTAGAATATTTGGCCACTGACTTTATAGGTCTCAAAATTCAGATCTAGGCTTCGCCACACAGACATGTATTTAGGTAGATGGCAGCCAGTTTTGTGTCCCATTGCAGTACCGATTGAAATAAAGGTATTCGAACCAATTATCGATTTAAGGTAAATTTCAATTAATATATCAATCATTATAATTTAATTAAAATGATTAAAAAATATAGAAAAAGTACAAAATAAAGCGTTTGACCCCGTACTTAGTATGCTGTGTTGATGAATACATTTACCTATTCGACAACATTATTATTTGCATATGTAGTAAATATTGCGTCGACTGTTTAGATACATATCTGTGCTTTGCCGTCAAATTGTTCACTTCGCTGGATCCGTGATATTGAGTCTTCCTTGCCTTGCGTAAGAAGAAGCAATAGATATGGCATTAGATACACCTATTTTTATTTGAGTATAATATGATATCGTACCTGCCTCCCGATTCAGAATCATTCGGTTATGGGTTTTTATAACTTTGATATATTATTAAATTATAACAACGTAGATTTATCCGATGCAACTATTTTATTTTGTTATTTTATTATATACTCGTATTAAATGATTATATTATTTATATAAGTTATGGGCTCGTAACGCAGTGGTGGTAGCGCTTTGGTAGTGATACCGAAGTAAAGCGACCTACAGCGCGGTAGTGTTTGGATGGGTGACCATTCCGACCACATAAGTGACGTATATCAGGAGCATTTCCATGCTTTGGAAGGCACGTTAAGCCGTCGGTCCCGGCTGATGTCGGTTGATATTAGTCGTTAAGCCTAGTCAGAGTTCTTATGGCCGGCTTGATATCATCTGACAGCAGGTAGCTTGCCTTGCAAACACCCCTCCACCAATCTGCACTGAGCCCGCGTGGTGGAGTATTGCTCAAACTACTTCGTAGTTGAGGTAAGGCCTTTGTCCCGCAGAAGGACGTTACAAGCTAACTTTACTGTTATATACTAGCGACCCGCTCCGGTTAGCAATACTGATACTAAATATATTGTATTATACATATAAACCTTCCTCTTGAATTACTCTATCTGTTAAAAAACTTTTAAAGATTTAAGCATACATACATACCCACAGACAGCGGGAAGCGACTTTGTTAGGGTTCCGTAGCCGAATGGCAAAAAACGGAACCCTTATAGTTTCGTCTAGTCTGTCTGTCTGTCTGTCTGTCTGTCTGTCCGTCCGTATGTCACAGCCATTTTATTCTGTAACTGTAAGCACCACACTGTTGAAATTTGGAAGGAAGATGTATCCTGTTAACCGCTTTACGATTCTCATACAAAAAATAAAAAAAATGACATTAAAGGGGGGGCTCCCATAAATGAAACTAAAACCAAAAAAAATTTTTTTGTCAAACCTATTCGTGTGGGGTGTCTATAGATAGGTCTTTTAAAATGACACCAAGATTCCTAAAACCATTTTCTTTTAAAGTCTAACGCTTCATAGCTAGACGCTTCCAAAGTGGTAAAATGGGCGTCCCCCCCCATCTAACTTCTAAACTAAGCGAGTGTAAATTTTGAAAAAAATATATAATGTAGATCTTAACAAATACTTTCAACGGAAATTGGTTCGGACGGAATCGAACGAGAAGTTTTTGAGATATAGCACATTTTCAACAACCGCAAACATAACTTTGTACTTCATACAAACACTATGAAAAACAAAGTTATATTTGCTGTCCACAAAATATTGTGGATTTTACTAAGTGGAAATAAATAAATTCCCAAATTCAGTTAAAGTTGGCTCGGAACCCTCAGTGCGCAAGTCCGACTCGCACTTGGCCGGTTTTTTTTATAATATGTAGTGATGTTACCGAACTGATATATCGACATACAATCCAACTGCAACATTTATTCAACAATGAATAGAACATCTATCCGAAACCCAAGCCGAATGGATTATCGAACGTTCTGAATCGCCCTGCTGGTGAAACATCAAACCTTCTGATGTTATGAATGTTTATTAAGGTACCTATACCTATCTTGATATTAAAAATAACAAACAACAATTACTATACGAGTATGTTCCCTTGGATCAATCTATGAACTATTACAAAAAAGTAATCCACTTCAGCTGACAAGTTTTGTCGTAAGAGCAAGCGGTAATATTTTTACCTTTTTTCAGAAAAGAACTTTGTTTCGGCAAAGTCAATGCTTCGCTTATTACCTCCAACTCTTATAATTTACTTTGGTACTGATTTCATTGAGAGTCCCAAAATAAACTTACCTAAGCTTTTTCTGAGACTTCTAATATTTATTCCTTGGGATAATATAACCGTGTGTTTCTGAGAAAATAAATATGTAGTTTTTAATTGAAAGTCTGCAATATTAAGTAGAAGTAGTTAATTATTAAAGGTACCTTATGTCAAAATACGTCCTACAGCAAGATAGTCAGATGAAATTTAAAAGTTGTTAAGATCGCAGGATCACACTGGAATAAGATCGCTAGCGACCTGTTTCTGTTTAAAAAACATGGGAGACGGGCCTCTTCGGGTTAATAGTAGTGGACTTCCTGCGACTGATAATGATAATGATCATGAATGTCAAAATATGTATAAGACAAATTGGTACGCGTATGACGAATTTGGCGGAATTGTGTTAGGAAGGCAAAAGGAAGCACTTCCTACCGACAAGGGGTTATGGGGAGGGGAACAAGGTCCGATGTTCATCGTTTTGTTTATTCAATGTAGTAAAATCCGATCTAAATCTAAAGTATCGCGGTTCAGGTTCCATACTTCGACTATAACGCCATCTAGTTTCGCCATGCCAAATCAGCATGTTGCGATGATATTTAGTGACAGCGGTTATTCATAGATGTCGCTACAACGAGCAAATACTAAAGTTTAGATTTCAGCTTGAGAGCATAGAGGTACTTACTTTTGGACGTGCACAGTTATATGTGCACTTGACGTCTTAGAAAATGAAAAGGTCTTGTGAAATAAAGTGTCCATTAAACACTCGTTATACTACCGTAATATGGACGTCGCTCAAAGAATGCTATTGACAAATTTACATTTTGACAGAAAATATAACAAAAATAAACAAAGGCCAGAAGTTTGTCATTGTTTACATATATCATCTATCAAAACTTACAACTTCATGGAATCATTCTTTGAGCAGCCAATCTATAGTATTTTATACCTCTTCGGCAGAATTTCCCAGCGAAGCGACACGTGGCAGCCGCGTTGAAAAATTCTTGAACCGACTTCCGTTCGACCTCAAAACCTGCGGTCTCCTCTCGCCTCCTTTGCCACCCTCACTTACCTACGAGTTGTTGGCTACTACTTATCGGTGGGCACTTACGGCATATCCACCAAACATAAAGTTAAAATAGCTCTAACTAATGGTATTGATTTCCATATAACGTAACCAAAATACACAAGACATACAATGTTAAGTTCAGTTTCAGTTTCTATTACCCGCTCAAAAATTTTGCTCTTGTTCGTATTTAACGCGTAATACCAACTCAATTACTGAATACGAAAAGGGAACATAATAACAGACCAAAACGTTGAAACAATTAAGGCGCGATAAGTGTAGGAATTCGAAATAAGTTATCGCAATAAAATTTCAGGGCATTGTTATTTGAAAGGGCATATATAACATAAAGGAGGCTTCAACTGTTATTTTTTTGGCATTGAATAAAATTAGGCGAATACAAACTACTAATCCCCAATTTATTCGCTTTTGATCGCAAAAAAACTACTGTAATGTAAATTATTTAGGTACGTTCTAACAGGCCGCGACGCTTATTATATTAAAAAGTATAAACAAGATTACTTTTACTTATTCACTTCGTAAGCACTTAAAATTTCAATCTCAAACGCAACAGTTTTTCATTCCTTTTAATGATATTTGTAAGATTTTCCACTTTAAGCTAATAATTATTGAACTTGAACCCTCAATTATTTACTTATTTTCTTTGAAAAAAAAATACATTAAAAATATTTAATAAATGATGCTTCTTAAACTTCAAAAGTCAAGTTGATTTGATTTTTGTTGTAATAATTTCACTTCTTGAAATTTGGAGCACATCGTTAGCGAAATAACGATAAAAATATATCATGTTTTATATTTACTGCAATAAAACGAGTGCTTTTATCATCACAACTGTTTCACGGAATCTAATTTGCTTCGCCAAATCGCCTAACAAACCTAATTTGATCCTCTATTTAAGCGAAACGAGAGGTAAATTCATCCAATTTTATGAAGAGAAGAGCTAAATTTAACTGATATCTGTCTGGGTCAAAACTAGGCCGAAATAATCTTAAGTAGGACACAGGGATCTCAATGAGCGTGATGTATTTCAAGAAATGACAAGGATCGTTACTTGTGTTTTCAATGAAACTTTTTAATTACTGGAGCTACGAATAAATAGTAAGGTTCAATACGAAACTTATTATAAGACGAATTGATTATTGACGACCTCCGTGGTGTAATGGTTAAGTATGCTGATTATCAAGGCATTGCCGCTCTGTGGTCCCGGGTTCGATTCCCGGTCGGATCAATGTAGAAATTAGAATTCTCTACATTGTCTCCGTTCTGAATGTTGTGATACCACAGTTGTTTCTGATTTCCATCACACAAGTGCGTTAACTACTTACTTTGAGATCAGAGCAATGTTTGTGATTGGTGAACAATATTTATTTGTTTATTTTTAAAAACTGTAAATTGAATGTATTCTCGTGCTCATCACGCAAATACCCTTGTGGTATTCAAACGTGTCCTCGTAACTGTCCATGTTCCTGTGTACGCAGGCCACAACACGAAACGTAGGCATAATTAATGGGACACGGCCTACAAATGACCATTATTAAAACACCGGTCAAGTGCGAATCAAACTAGCGCGACGAGGGTTCCATAAATATTATGAAACGAAATATACGCACGTTAAAGTCTATGCGATGTTTTATACTTCTTCTATAAGAGTTTCCTCGTGATTCTAACAAGTTCAATCTGATTGACGTAGAATCATGAAAATTTATAGAGGATATGATCGTTCCTTCGTCAGATTCCGTTACGATGATTTGTTATGTCATTCATAATGGTTTTGTTACAAATTCTGGTGCAATTCTTAAATGTTCAGTTTTATTTGCCGCTGAAAGAAACTCAATTTATTATTTTCAGTTCGATATCTCAAAAGGGTTTCCAAGGGCTTAGACCTCAGTCTTTGTGAATGTAAATGTTTTAAAAAGATACGTTATAAAGTTTGCAACTCAAATCGTACTATCTACTTATCATCATGCAAGGAACTCGAAAAAAGGATATAACGAGGCTTACCTATTATAATTTTAATTTATAACTGGGATTCTCTAAATCCGTAAAAAGGTATCATTATGTCGGAAAATATTTTGACCCGACCCACAGTTACAGCTGTTGCTGGAAGTTATTTCGTTCGATACGTCAAAAATCGGAAAAGACCAAATAAAATTACGGCACGCGTTCATTAACTTAGCTCGTGGAGGGAGTGTGACAGCTGATACCTCCGCCGCGCCGACACGTCGGTGAGATGGCTCGATACAGGAACTTCGGAGGGTTGATATGTTTATAAAGTATATTGAAATTTGCTTTGATTTTTACCGACTTCGAAGGTGGTAATCAATTTATTGTGTGTTTGTATGTGATATCGTCAGAATTTCATTAAAATTTTAGTATGTGAATATTTAATAATAACAAAAAAGAAAAAATAAACCTTAGACATGCAACAAAAAAATAACTTAAAATCTACCTATTTAAAAACGAAATTATTTCCTTGCGGCAAGGAGTCTATGGTGCTGACTGCATTGCCGTGTTGGATAGATATATGCTTATTCTGGCTGTTACAGAATTCAATTTTGGCGATTTTTTTCTAAACAGTAATTTAGCAGAGTTTCCCCACGGCCCAAATGTTTCAACAAACGGCGCAAACACATAATCTCTTGCAAGTGAGACGTACTTGTGACGCTTGGTGTTTTCAGCCACCTCCGCTGCTGCTAGTACGTTTGCCTATTAAGGCTAACACGTGTGCAAAATTAAACGCAGAAGCGGTGCATGATGTGTGTAGACTATTAGTGTAGGAAAGTTTGACATTGTGCAACGACTTTAAAATAATGTGTTTCTCCTAAATAAAAAACGAATGCGTTATATGAAGCTTTTAATAGTTTTACAGGCTTAACTAACGAAACCATAGGTACGGTATTTCAGAAACAACAAAAACCCTATTCCGTCTTCGGTCGCCGCTTTATGCCATTAGGTCACCAAAATATTCGCATGCGTTATACAGAATTCACATATGCTATGCGTTTCCTAATCCTAGACAATATCGTTCAGCAGTAACATTGCCGCATGCGCATACATTGGTGTATATTTACAGACTAGCGGTCCTCCGCGACTTCGTCCGAGCGTTTTGAGTTCTCTCTCTCTTCCCTTCCGTCGCAGCGTGATATTTTAGATCCTAATGCCTTCCTAGATAAATAAGCTATCATACACAGAAATAATTTGTCAAATCGGTCCAGCAGTTCCTAAGATTAGCGCGTTCAAACAAACAAACAAACTCTTCAGCTTTATAATATTAGTATAGATGAAATAGACGTAAAGTCAAAGCCCTAGGTCATTGAAATCTACGATTCGATTTTGAACTGGCTACATGCGGGCACAGGTTTGCTTTGTGTACTGCTAATTGAGTTGGAATTTCCAATTTCTACCGATTCATCAAATTTGTTCGAGTAGAATTGATTGTTTCGTTCGAACAGGCATATTAGACAATCAAACTGCAGCTCTTTTGACCCGTCATGTTAGGAAAAATAGCGTTGATATCATTTCTAATGTTCTTCTTATTAGAAAAGTAAATACCATTTAAGTAGGAGCCTATGATACCATATTTATAGACCCTAGGTCACGGAAGCCCGCACAAAATATATTAATCTCTTCAAAAAAAAAAAAACGCCTGTGCTCATCAATTGAGTTCGAAATAAACAGTTGGGCGTGAGTAGGGCGGCCATCATTCCGCAGTGTCGCGTATAATGTAGTTTGTGTCTCATTGGTGTCGACACACAGACCGCTTCACAGTTTCAATCTATTTGCGAACGAGTGAAAATGCGTTTCAGCTATTACCCCAGGACACTTACGATTTTTTTGGAAAAAAATCAATAACAGGCCAATTTTTTTTATATGGGCTTAATTCGTGATTTTAAGAGACAATGTTTTTGAATCCACCGCATTGTCGCACTGGAATATATTAAAAAAAATAGTGTCCCGAAAATGGCGAAATTTCACAGCAAAAATGCTATCACCATTTTTTCAGTGGAAATGTTTGTATTTTGATCGGCATTTGGCACTGCTACCAAAATCCACCTTAAAAGAAACGTGGAAGTTACACTTTTTTATAACGGAGGTTGTTTTACTTTTTTGTGCAATCTACTCCAGGAAAATAATACTATCAGAATGTTTTAAGCAGAAATTGGCTAAAAGTATTAAACTAAACACAATACTCTCAAAATCCACCATTTTTTGGGAATGGATCATAGATTTTTTGTTTTCGCGTTATAACACAGGTAGCAAAAATTTAACAGCGGTCAACTTTGGTGGATTCTTAATTTAAGGATAATATAAAACTATAAATCCCAAAATCCACCTTAAATAATTATCATTATGAAAATAATAATACATTATACACCATATAGCTTCCGCATTGCTAAATTGAATCTTATGTGAACGTCATACGATACCACTTGAATATTATTCATAGTTTCTTTGATGAATAGGTAAACGATTCGAATCACTTGACGCAAGACGATGTAGCAAGCGACTCCGGTAGGTACTAAATACCTACCGGCCGCGCTGCTCGTCTTGGTAAAATGTACACTCAAGAGCATATCAAGTTTACAGTATAAACTTTGTAGGTACTGGCCACGTCATGTATCGCGCCGCGCTTGTTTAATGATATTTTTGACCGACTTCAAAAAAGGAGGAGGTTATCAATTCGACTGTATGTTTTTTTTATTTTTTTTTGTATGTTTGTTACCTCATATCTCAGTCGTTAGTCGACCGATTTGAAAATTTTTTTCGCCTACTTAGAGGGTGTACCTTTAAGTTGGTCCCATTGTTGCCGATTTGGGATCTGAAGATGGGATCTTGGTGTAATCGAGGGAAGCCCTCAAATTTTAAAGGCACGTATAGTGTTATATTACTAAAATCCTAATGTTGACGTATTGTTACGTCTGATAGTCCACATCTTGTGGGGCTGAGCTGATGGTGGAACTCCTTAACGCTTAGGAGTTCAGTAATTATAATGACAGAACATATGATAGGTAGTTTGTAGCTTCTTAAAGAACAGAGTCATAAGGTGCAACTTCCCCTTGTAAACTCTAAAAATGGAGAAATAAAATTGACTTTAAAAAAGTAAAAACCGACTTCAAAACCAAAATGCACTAAAAAGTCTTAAATAAACTCTTGAACATTGAAAGGAAAGGAATCCATTTTAGGGAAACAATTTCTTTTTGGAGTCGGTGCCATCACTTTGAAAATTCAGCCTCACCTGTCGCAGCACCGACTCCAAAAAGAAATCGTTTCCCTAAAATGGATTCCTTTCCTTTCAATGTTCAAGAGTTTATTTAAGACTTTTTAGTGCATTTAGGTTTTGAAGTCGGTTTTTACTTTTTTATACTGTAATAATATCGGGCTTAGTACAAACCGGAGTTCAGTTTACAGGGTGGAAAGGGTATATCCATCCGAAAAGGGGTTGATGTACCCGATGTACTGAGTAAAATGGTCTGCGTTTCCACCAAGTGAGCAGCTCCAGATTCAATTAAATGTATATTTATCATTTAGTTACAGGTTTAAAACAATTGTAGAAACAAGGTTTTCTTTTTGTAATGCGATTGAATGAAAGATATTTGGTTAAATGTGTGCTCACTCAGTCCTCACAAGCTGTCAGCCATATCTCCATACTGAAAAAAGTTGGTCGATTCATTCAGTGTTCTTTTTTTGTTACACCTCTCTTTAATTGGAGCCTGTAATTTCAGATCGTCAAGTTTAGTATTAAAACATTTTCTATTAATTTATTGTGCTCACTCCATCAACACGCTATTGTATCTCTATAAACAAACTATAGTAGATTCGCATTCCATCGTTTACATTTTATGAATTGGCTAGAAATAGGATTATTCAGCATAAAAACAAACCACTTTTACTGTGCGTTCATGAGTGAAACAAATCGCTAAATACTTAAATCTTTTTGCTAACTTACCTTAAAAGAATGAGTGAACATATGATTTTTTTGTACAAAAATACTAAAAAATATTCGGAAGTTCCCAGTTTGCTATTTCTTTTTTACTTTTAGAGTTAAACAAAGTTTCTTATTTTGTATGAAGGACATGGAATAGGGTGTCTACACGTGATAAAATAGCAGGACTTTGCTGACTTAACTTCTCGTGTTCACGCTTGCTGCGTGTCATCCTTGCTTACTTGCCTGAAGGAAAAGGTTTTGTTCTTAATAGGTACTTTGTTTGGGCTGGGGTTTGGGTTAGTTTAAATTTTGAGGTTTTGTGTACTAAATGTAAAATGAATATATCTAACCGGTCACATTTGTCATAAACTACATATGACCGGTCAAATACAATCAATTTGACCGGATGGGATGAACCGTAAATAAAATTTCCTGACTCAGTTTTTGCAAAAATAAAACACATTTTGTGTCGTTGTGCGAATGAGCTATGATTACTTATTAGGCCTTGTTATTGTTTTTTGTAAATATGGTTGAAATAAGATGTAAAAAAACGGTGTTTCACGGACCTGCGCAAAATTTACGTGACCTACCGAATTCGACTAATTGCGTGTACGCACAACCAAAAAAGTAATATAATATTACTGAATCAATATGAATGAATATTACCATTTTTGACAGTTGATGACCGTTTTTGACTATTAAATAGTCATTTTTAACACTATACATAAAAGCACTAATTCGAGGTTACAACAACAAAGTAGCTAAAGAACTGTTAAAGTTCGAAAGATACAAAGCTTGTGCAGTAACCAGAATACTAACTGGCCATTGCAAACTGAACAAACATTTGGCCAATATGAACATGACCGAAGACGCTCTATGTAGATTCTGTAATACAGAAGAAGAAACGGCCATGCATATTCTCTGCTCATGCGGACCGCTTATGAGCAAAAGAAGTATCCATCTCGGGCGGCATATCATGCACCCGGATGAGATAGAAGATATCACGCTCCAAAGAATCTGGAAGTTTATAGACTCAACGGGACTAAGCAGTGAAATTTAAATATAAGGGCGCCACAATAGATCATACCTGGTTGAGATGGCAACATTAGACAACAACCAATAATAATAAAAAAATAACACTATACATTAGGAAAGAACGTGTGTGACACTGACTGCCATTTGAGTTTTAACTGACAAGTGATTTTCGGTCAATGTGCGTGAATTTATCGGTTATGACTAAACGAAGGAAGATACGCCGTTCGATTTTTAGGTATGTTGGAGATTCTATTTTTTTAAATTAGAATTACAAAATAATTGTTAATTTCTTGCGGGACTTTGTGAAATAAGGAAAATAAACATCTAGGGAACATAATATGACCTTAGCCCGTTGGAGCTAAGCGTTGTGTGGGAACTATACGTCTTTTGCCTGTTTATGTCAACATGAAATAACTTTCTTTTGAATACTAGGTATTTTTGCTGACATTTATATGTATTGCATACTTATAACACTTCAACAAACTTCTTTATACGTAGCGACAAAAAAGGAAGTCCTTACCCAGGCACAGGGATTATTTCCCACATTTATTTTTTAAGGTTTTTTTTTCTGGACTCTGTTGATGAGGAATGAAACAAGGCATTAACCAAAACCTAAGTCTATATGCAACTTTATATTTCCAGCAGTTTTCCACTGCTGGAACCTTTTCTTCTTGTTCTTATTCTTCTCGTGGCAATCGAAATTTTTCGTGTGGTACTTCAATTGCGAGTTTAACTGTTTTACCATAAAATCAAGAAAAATGAAAGAATGTAGATACATGTAAAAAACTATCGCAAGACCAAAAACTGAATACTTAGTCTTGCCATAAATATTGACACAAAAAAAAATGAAAATAATATTTATTACTTTTACAGTGTGTTAGTTTTATACATATATATAAAACAATTTAAATATAAAAAGCTTATTCGAATTGGTCTCCGTTGGCTGCAATACAGTCCTTTAAACTTTGAGGCCAGTAGAAGCACGCACTCTTTCCATGGGAAATTTCTTCACTGCCAATCGTATGCATTGTTTAAGGGACTTCAAATTATCATGGCGTTTAGAGCAAGCCATACTCTCTAAAACTGACCATAAATCATAATCCAGCAGATTAAGATCGGGACAAGACGACGGCCAGTCTTCAGCTCTGATGAAGTCCGAAACGTTCGCTTCTAACCAAAACTGCGTGGACCGAGTTTATGACCCGGAGCCGAGTCTTGTTGGAAAGACCACGCTTGGTTATTGAACATGGTATTGTTAAGGGGCTTAACTGCCTTCTCAAAAATGGTATCTTGATACACTTGTGCCGATGTTTTGATACCTTTTCCACAATAATATGGCTCAGTCACTCCTTCATAGCTAACACCCCACCAAACCATCACTGAAGTCGGGTAATGCCCACGTTGCACTCTGCCGACTAATTGGGAAGCTTCCTTAGAGGTTTGAGCATAGTCATTTTGTTTGTTAAAATGTTGCTCAATAGTAAAGATTTTCTCATCCGTGAACAAAATTTTTCTGTGACTGTGTTTTTTTGATATTTTTACCCCATTCTTTTTTAAATTATCAGTTAAAAGTGATAATTTAAAATTAAACCAGTGCGTCTCTTAAAGGTTGCAAGTCCTAAGTCATCATTTAAAATACGCGACATGGTTCTGGGTGCTATCTTCATCTTCCGAGATAAAATCTTTTGCTTTCGGACAGGATTTCTGCGAATTCTTTCCCTTACTGCTTTGACCACCTTTTTCGTACGAAAACTACGTGGCTGGCCAGATCTTTTTCTGTCAAAAACACAGGAGGTCTCATTGTACATATTCATAGCCCGGTACACAAACATATGACTAATACTAAGCGTATGGGGAGTTTAAAAATTTCATTTGACACCATACCAACTTTGTGTCATGCAGTTAGAGCGATTCGGTTTTCTTTACCACCCTACTCCATTTTAATATCGCAAAATTTTATAAAATGTCTACTATCGTAGAAAAATGACTGATTCCAAATTAAAATGTAATATCTTTCTTATTTTTAATTGTAAGAGTATTTATCGCCAGGTTGTGTATATAGAAATCGTGACTCTGAGATTTTTTTTCTTTAACAAAGAAAATTTGATTGGTGAACTTTTTTCGTATACGAATTGCGCGAGAATTGGTTAAGGATTAAACCGTCTCATTTTTCAGTCTTATTTTATGTCCTCTTATTATTTTATACGTGGAGACACCCTATTATATGTCATTTAAACCAGAAATTTAGTTTTGTTTATCTATAAAAGTAAAAAGTAATATCAAACTGTGTACTGCCGAATATTTTATAGTATTTTTGACCAAAAAAATCATATGTTCACTCATTCTTTTAAGGTAAGTTAGCAAAAAAGCTTTAAGTATTTATCGATGGCGGATGGAGTGAGCACCAGGGATTCGTTTTACTCATGAACGCACAGTAAAAGTGGTTTGTTTTTATGCTGAATAATCCTATTTCTAGCCAATTCATACAATGTAAACGATGGAATGCGAATCTACTATAGTTTGTTCATAGAGATACAATAGCGTGTGGATGGAGTGAGCACAATAAATTAATAGAAAATGTTTTAATACGAAACTTGACGATCTGAAATTACAGGCTCCAATTAAAGAGAGGTGTAACAAAAAAAAGAACACTGAATGAATCGACCAACTTTTTTCAGTATGGAGATATGGCTGACAGCTTGTGAGGACTGAGTGAGCACACATTTAACCAAATATCTTTCATTCAATCGCATTACAAAAAGAAAACCTTGTTTCTACAATTGTTTTAAACCTGTAACTAAATGATAAATATACATTTAATTGAATCTGGAGCTGCTCACTTGGTGGAAACGCAGACATTTTGTGCTAATTTTTCGTCAAAATAAGTTGACATTACAAAGTTATTTTTTGCCATTAAACTTTATAAAATAGTTATTAAACTTTATATATTGTAGCAAAAACTAAGTTTGTAAAGACAACGATTTTGGCGTTTTTTGAAAAAAATGTATCAGTACACTCAGTACATTATAAAAATTAGTACATCAGTACATTATAAAATATTAACATAAAAAATATATATCAGGTCTGGAGGCACCGGGTGGCAAACACGGGCTAGCGGGCAGTTCGACGCGATACTACCGCATCAGACGGTAAAATAACTCAACATAGGAACTGCATGCCCTGTCAGAAATTACTTGAAGCGCTAGATCCGGACGGCTTCATCAGACCGCGCTGTTTAGACGGTAGACCGGACCGACATGTTGCTAACATACATTGTAAGCTGCGGTCTCTTGAGCGGGCCGCCCGCGCCGGCTGCAGACCGCATCCTGTGTGATATTTGCTTAAGAGGCGTTACAACGCGAAAGTAGCACCACTTCACATAAATAATTAAGGCATTTCTCCGTCAAAACACAAAATATTAAAAATCGGCCGGCGGCCTTGAGCCGATGCCGCCGCCCGGCGGGCGCGCCGAGGGGCCCAAATAGGTTGTGTTGTGTTCTCTCTATTCCCGCCGTGCGCACCGCGCAACCCCCTCGTACGTCTATTTTTAATTTATCCATTATATCATGTAAATTATTGAAATTATTAGTGGATTTTAATTACTTAATAGCTAATTCAATAGTAAAGTCTACTTTGTCAGTTTGACTGGTAGATTTTTGCTATCATAATAAATAAGCCCTGAAAAAAAGTTGTATTTCCACTTATTTTTTTTGGTGGATTCGGTACAAGTTTAGTTAAGGAATATGAATGAAACATAGTAAAATAAAAAGTTGACTGTTAGCATTTTTTTCCTGAATATAACGAATTTATATTCTTTTTTTAAACATTATTCTGAAGTTTAGTTGTGTTCCATTTAAAAAAAATGGTGGATTTTCTTGTTATTAGAAACAAAATGATCAACTTACATTATGTAAAAAAAAATAATGCTTATAGAATTTTTGCCTTGATTTTTAGGTTTTTTTTAAAATTTCTTTTAATATTTTTAAAATGACGCAGTCATAAATCTAGGTGGATTCTTCACTTATCCTATAATAAATATTTAAATCTAATTATTTAATTAAAAAAATTGCTGTTACGAATTAATGTTTAATCCCCATACAACGAAATCGTACCGCTCTCGGGCTATATTGGAACCACTCCGCTACCGATCGGAATGAATTTAGTGGCAGAATTTAAGTTTGCTGACTCACTAATATGATGATAGGACATCTATTGAAATTACAGAATAGGGTTCGGATATGATTCGAGAGAAAAACATATTTATTTTAATATATCGATACTCAAGAAAAAATAATGATCCAAGTCATGTTAGCTTTATGTATATAGCTGTACTCGTGGCGTTACCCGGGTAAATTTTGGATTTCCCGTAAAATATGTTAACGCAAAACACATATTTTCATTGAAAGTAAGAGGCCAGCAGGGCGATTCAGAACCATTCGATAAGACATTCGGTTTGGGTTTGGGACAGATTTTTTATGTTTTCTATTCAGAACAACCGAATCCGGACGACATTTTTCCGAACCCAAGTCGGAACCAAAGATGACGTCACATCGTTCGATTACAGAGATCTTCATATACGGATCCTTGTTTGACATTTTTTGCGTCACAATTTTTTCTCTCTGGTGCCCGTTTTGTTTGAAAAATCGCTCAGACATTAACATTCGGATGTGTTTTTACCCGTAAAGTGAGTATTTATTTGTATTCAATCTTCTAATTGGTCAATATATTATATTTCGTCACTTAATTTTTCAGATATAGTAAAATTTAACAGGTAGTCCCTTTAACCTACAGGCAACATCGCACGTTTTTTAGAGTCATCAATAATTGACCCTTTTTTTTCTGTACTGGTCACCCCATCCCTAGTCCGCCATATTGTTCACGTCATTCCTTTCTCGTGCGAGGCGACCAACGCACTCAAAAAATCTTATTTTTGCAATTATTAACATAAAATGCCAAAAAGAAGCGCAGAGGAGAAATTAGCGCATTATGAGAGGAAAATAAAGCGGCTTAAAAGAAAGCAATTATACAACCCTAGAGTTATGGCAGGACCTCCAGTACTTGCTTACATACAAATCAACGAAATAAAATGTGTATAAATAATCTTTCTTTTAAAATCTATTCGATGCGGCAAAATTCATACTATCACGTCCCTGTAAATTCTGCCATTGCCATTTTTATTTGGGTTTACAGGATATCATGGAAGGAGAAATGGTAAGACGTAGGCGCCGGCGACGGGAGCAGAATCCCCGCATGTGCATTTTGAAACATCGGGACACTTTAAATCCTTTTAATTCGACGGTTGGTTTATTCACCAGAAAATACCTACAGATTAACTCAACATATGGTTTTATCTTAAACTTTTGAAATAAAACAGTTTATGTCTTGAAGAAACAAAATATTTAAAGTATAACCTGAGATAAGGCTATAATATCGTTGAACTACATAATTACTTTACCAAACTATTAGTTGACTCATTACCACTTATTTTCAAAACTTTATTTTCCCAATCCTAATCCTAACGTGGATGTCGGAGCAATTCAGAATAACATTGGGTTTGGGTTTCGATTACAGAAACGGCTTCGGTTGTTTCATTTACGAAGCCTTTAAATAAAAAAATATAACATCATTTAATGAATATAATATATACTATATATATTTATATATATTCAATTTGTGTGTCCTATATTGCTGCAATATATTTTGTGAGAACAATTATCTTGATATGTGATTAAATGAGCTCAGAGTAAGGGTTAATATGAAATTAAATAATTTTGTATATTTATATTTTAATGCCTACCTTTTAAATGCACTATACCAGTCAAATATTGGATACGTTTCAGTTTTCAGTTTCCGTGCTACAAACCTCTTGTTCGCGTAGCTTGGTTCCCAATTTCTGACAAATGTCTGTTTCTGCGATGACAGCGATTTTCGACAAAATCGGAACGCGATCATACATTGTCAAAAACGTGATAATATGTCTTATATATCATACCAATCACACGGACGTAAAAAAAATATTTTTTTTACGTCCGTGACCAATCATAACAAATTGTGTAGGACTTATATGTAAATAAACTATATTTCAATAGAGAAAACTTAATTTCCAGAGTAGGTACCTACTATATTATTTGCCTGAATCAATAGCTTTGTAATAATAAGACTTGATTGAGAGAAAGTGATCAATACAGAACCATAGGTACAATGTCCAAATTGGGATTACTTATTATCTTTCTTTTTGTTAGGAACATATAGTATTTACGGAGGAAAAGGATGAGAGATGGTATTGTCAACTCGTAGATCGCTGTACTTTGCTTGGTTATTTGGATTGTCTTTAAAACTCTTCAGAAAACAACATTCAAACTTCCTAGCATTTGTAGCATCGAAGTGAAGTGTGCTTACAATAAACTGCAGACCAGTGAAATTCGATAGTTTTATAATATTTTATTATAAGTATTAAAAATTGGATACAATTACTATGATTTATGTAAAAAAAACTTGTACAAAAGATAACTTGTTTAATTTTTATTATGTAATTTATCACCCTTAATTTTCAAGGTTTCCGAATAATTTATTTGAACTTTCGACTTGACTTTCTTACGGTCTATGTTATGAACAATTAGTGCACAGCCAATGTCCTGAATGATAAGATATTCACACTAGAACACACAAAGTTTCGTAGGAACTTGATTGTCCTGCAGAATGTTAATAAAATAACTGTACTGTCCACCGCGTCCTGTTGACAAAAACCTTTTACAAGTTATCCAGGCATCCTGTGTATTGCTTAAAGATGCTGTGTATTATAGAAATACACTTTTTATTTGTATTTTGTCGACACGGATGTCGATGATATTTTTCGTGTTTGGTAAACGCACTGAACCTATTTATGTTTGTAGCAACTCATTATATTCACATATCGAATAAATACACCTAGATAGGTCAATACTCATTTTTATCTGGATTTTATCTGGGTTTTCCGACAAAAACGGGTGCTACAGGGCACCCGATTAACTTTGACAGAAAATACCGTGACGTTCGGTAACACATGACAGAATAAAAATGTTCTGAATAGCGTCGATAACTAAAACTACGCTGTATTCTCTGTAATCGAACGATAATGACTTCATCAATAAATATTTTTTTCATAATTATTAATTAAAACCATTTAGAATTGATTACTGGTCACTCAAAGGGCCTATATTTAAAATGTTTGCTATATCTGTACTAATATTATAAAGCTGAAGAGTTTGTTTGTTTGTTTGTTTGTTTGAACGCGCTAATCTCAAAAACTAGTCCATTTATCAAGGAAGGCTTTAGGCTATATAACATAAAGATTCGACTCATAAGACCACAGCAGAAATGAAAAACGTCCGCGCGTTTTGAGTTTGCTCCCTCCCCTCCCGTCGCAGCGTGATGTTTTATACCCTAAAGCCTTTCTCGATAAATAAGCTATCCAAAACAGAAATATTTTTTCAAATCGGTCCTGAGATAAGCGCGTTCAAACAAACAAACTCTTCACCTTTATAATATTATTAGCGCAAGCGCACGTCGTACTTAAGCTGCGAACATTATTTTGGTGCGGAGTTATGTTAAAACTGTGTTAGCTCCTAAGATATTTATTGAATTTAAATGATATAAAGGGCAACTTTGTTCTAAATGAAATGCTCGTGATGATAAATGTATTTATATTTTGATAAGAATAAATACCTGTGTGTATAATACACCTCTAAAAATAATGCATTATTTTTTTACAAATTTATTAACATAAAAAAGGTTGTAGTAAGTCAACCATAAAAGATAGACATATGCTGTCGCGGACTTTATTATAGAACTCTTGATGTTTAACAATCCTGTTATAAATGATTTTTGTGTAACTTAAGCGGTTTCCGCAGCGTACGCAGCGGAAGCTCTCAAAAGGAATATCTTTCTCCCGTTTTCGCAACATTTTTCATTGCTGCTGTGGTCTTATGAGACGTATCTTTATGTTATATAGCCTAAAGCCTTCCTGGATAAATGGACTATCTAACGCAAAATAATTTTTCAAATCGGGCCATTAGTTTCTGAGATAAGCGCGTTCAAACAAACAAACAAACAAACAAACAAACTCTTCAGCTTCATAATATTAGTATAGTAGATATTATAAAGCTGAAGAGTTTGTTTGTTTGAACCTGCTAATCTCAGAAACTACTGGCTCGATTTGAAAAATATTTTGACGTTGGATAGTCCATTTATCGAGGAAGGCTTTAGGCTATATAACATAAAGATTCAACTCATAAGACCACAGCAGAAATGAAAAATGTTGCGAAAACGGGAGAAAGATATTCCTTTTGACATTTTCTATTAGGTAGATTCAGTAATACTTTTGGTTAAAATTCTTTCTTCAGATTTATGCAGGTTAAAGTTTTCTTTTCGCCACTGAGTAGGTTTTAATTTTGAATGCATCTATTAATTATTAAGTTTTATAGATTCAGTAGTTAATTACGTTTGTTATTATTTATTCTGATTTATGCAGGTATAAGTAACTGCGATAGCTCATCTCAGCATGTAATAAAAGTTTTTCTTGACTTAGTAATAAGTACCATTTAAAGTAGGTAGGAGGTAGGTATTAAATCTAAATGTGCATTTATAATTTGATTTTGTAGTAGGTAATTTAATTTGATATTGTTCTTCTTATTATCTGTAAAGTGATTGATTACATTAGGTTAATGCTTAATTAATAGGTTGGTTGACTTTATTTATATTTACCAATCTTAATGCAAAATTTGATTTCATTGTTACTGGGTATTGTTTTGTTGTATCTCTACAAGGCTTTGACGTTTTGGACATTTTTTATGACGAAATTGTTAAGTTTTGTTTATCTTCTCACCATTTTTAAATTACCTACCAAATTATAATTTTTAATAAAAAAGTACCTACTGAATTAATAAGTGGAATGCCTAGAAAAAGGACTCAGCTTTCTCGGAAATCTGCCACGTCTACAACGTCCATCCGTCTCAGACTGAATGCTATTATTTGAGAATATTGCTGCAACATATTCGCGGTATATCTTATTTGTAAAATAATTAGCCTAAATAATTCAAAAATCTACCCAAAGTCACTATTCCACGCGGACGAAGTCGCGGGCACGGCTAGTTACTTATAATTGTAAAATATTTTTAGTTGCAGGCTCCATAAATGCAACAACTGAAACCGGTTTTGTAATCGAAATCGATTTCTATGTTGTTCTGAATTGCTCCGAAAACACATGTTGGGTTTGGGATTAGGAATCGTATGCCGAAGGTTGGGTTTGGAACCCAATGGTTCTGAATCGCCCTGCAGAAACGAGTGCTTGTTGTAGTTATGCTGCGAGCATTATTTTGGAGCGGAGTTATTTGAAAACTGTGATAGCTTTAAGGATATTTAATGAAATCAAATGATGTACAGGGCCATTTTGTTCCCAATGAAATGCTCGAGATAATGAATATGTTTATTTTAGTATAAATACTCGTGTGAATCAAAACACCTTTAATAATAGTACATTAATTTTATCAAATTTATGAACATAAAAAGGTGAGTGAACCATATCAGTTAGGCTATATGCCGTCGCGAACTTTAAACATTAAACTTAACATTAAACTTTTAAAGCGAAAAAATCCCGTCACAAATGATTTTTATGAATCTCAAACTGTTTACGCTGCGTACACAACGTGCACGTCTAAAACCTTCCTTAAAAATAAGCTATCTAAAACAAATATATTTTTTAAATCGGACCTGTAGTTCCTGAGATAAGCGCGTTCAAACAAAGAAAGAAACAAACTCTTCGACTATATATATTAGTATAGAAATGTAGATAGATCTATCCCATCAAAAACAATACTTGTCAAAAAAACCAGGTCTCGCAACTCAGTTGTTCTGCGGTAAAAAGTTGTGAGATCCATGTAATACCAAGTCGGTTATTAATTTATTCAGTCTCTACTTAAGCGACTTTCTGTCTTAATACGTCCAGTCTCTAGGACCACGATCGTGGTCCATAACAATTGAAAATCAATTGTGTCTGGAATCTCCGTACTCGAAGCATTAAGTTGTTACGTAATAATTAACAGCATCTTAAAGTGACGCATATCAATATTAAAATTCTTTAATGTTTTATATAAATATATTGAGACTTGTCCATCGCACTAAATAATTGAATTTATATGTGTTTTCAGGCGATTGAATTTACACGTGTTTTCAGGCGATGGCCAAGTCTCAATATATTTATATAAAACATTAAAGAATTTTAATATTGATATGCGTCACTATAAGATGCTGTTAATTATTACGTAACAACTTAATGCTTCGAGTACGGAGATTCCAGACACAATTGATTTTCAATTGTTATGGACCACGATCGTGGTCCTAGAGACTGGACGTATTAAGACAGAAAGTCGCTTAAGTAGAGACTGAATAAATTAATAACCGACTTGGTATTACATGGATCTCACAACTTTTTACCGCAGAACAACTGAGTTGCGAGACTTGTTTTTTTTGACAAGAATTGTTTTTGATGGGATCTCATTTCTTTTTGTATTTTGTAGACAGTTCTACTTTTTTTCTTTTCGGTACCTCCTACTTATTGTATATAATATGTATATCTACCAGCAACGAATTCTCTTAAAGCCCTCTCTCTGACTTATGAACTTTTCGCCTCGCGCTAGCACCGCGACAGCTCGCTCGGCTACATTCACCTTTCCGCGCGCCCCGCCACTGTCCCCGCCCGCGCCCTCGCGCTAGCACCGCGCAGTGCAGCGCATATTAACGGCCCGCGCTCACAATAATTAATTTACAACCTTACGCACTCGTAATAAGTACGAATACGCACGTAGGTACGTTTTTGCATTAAATAATTTAATTTACACGTGTTTTCATGACGGGAATACCCATTTTTTGCTCGATTTGGCAGGGGCACTATCATTCGCCTATATTTATATGGGACTAGCTTTTTTTTTTTTTTTTTTTTTTCATTAATAAAACTACAGTCCACAGACTCTTTGGTCCGTGCCTTTTTTGATTTAGGTTTTTGTTATGTGTGTTACTTTTTACCTTTGCTCCGCGCAAAAATTTACAGTGCTTTTTACAATACTTATTACTAGGGTTGTTAGTTTATGCTATAACTCTCTTATAAGTTAAACATCGTCTCTTATTTCTACTTAAGATAACTTAATTTTTTTTTTTTTTTTCTTGTGTTGTTGTTATAGTTGCTATTTTCTTTTTCTATAATTATTTGTACATGTGCATATATTTTTGTTGTATTGTTTTTTTTTTTATTATTATTATTATTATTACATATTTGTATTATTCTATAAGGTTTTGGAATTTTATTATCCTTGTGATTTTGCTATACAATATTAAACAATATTGCTCTTATTCTAGTTTGTGTTAGTGATTGTGTTTGTGTTTGGGGAGTAAAGTAATCCCTCTACGTCGTCGCCTTTAGGTACTAAGATGTTCTTAGTGACTTGGTTGATAGAGTTAGTTATGTTTATGGGACTAGCTTAAACCCGCGGCTTCGCACGCAATAATAATAACTGCCGTAAAACATCGTTACGAATAAAGCCAATATTGAAAAATTTAACTGAAGACTTGGCTGTATGGGCTTAATTTTTTTTGCGGTCTTTTCTAGATTTTTTAGTTTTTCCTTAATTCATACACCAAACACTACTTATATTCCAAATTTGAAGCTTCTAGGTCTGCTAGAAGTGCCGTAGCATTTTGATGATCGGTGAGTCAGTGAGTGACAAAATTAAGATATTTGACCCGTTATAATTCTTAAAATACTGGTTCAAATTGAATGAAATTTGAAATATACCGTGTCTTTACAATGCTGCATGGTTACTGAAAATTTCAGTCTTCTAGTTTTATCCACAACGAAGTTACAGGGGGTCGAAAATGGTCTGAATTGCTTCGAGAAAAGGATGGTACGGCCGTGACGCTTTTTTGCTCGACTTGGTGGGGGCACTGCCGTGCCCCCAGATCTCAGATTAAATAATTAATTTGAGGGATCCATTATTCTGTGTTTATTGTGTGTACAACGCAATATTTTCCACATTACTTTGTAGTATAAAGCAATTCGGAACGTTTGTATTAATATTTCCATCACTAACTAAGAACGTGCATTTCAGTAAAAACAAAAATAGTGACCTTGTTAGGTAATTTGACAGACATTCAGCACAAAATGATGTTGGCGTCAAAGGGTCGGTGAAAGGCACGAAAAAAACAACTTGTCACATCATATATGTCTATCTACATACGACGAACTGGCACTCCTTCGTCAATAACTTTATGTAGGTTTGCTTTATACATAGGACTATGTTTTTTCTCGTTTACAATATACATGAGTTAAAGACAAAGGTAACTAATTTTCATCATTTTTTTATACGTGGACTTTGTTGACTTTTGTTGAAATAAGTGTACATAAAAATTACTTGTATAGTCTGTTTGGGACTTTAAAAATTTGCAGGGCCATATACCTAGTCTTGCCATAAATTATTATCACAAAGAAAAAAAAAAGAAAAAAAAGATTTATTACTTTACAGTGTGTAAGTTTTATACATAAATATAAAACAATTTCAAATATAAAGAGCTTACTCGAAGTGGTCTCCATTGGCTGCAATACAGTCCTTTGAACGTTGAGGCCAGTTATCAATAGAAGCACGCACTTGATAGATTTGGTAAGATAGATGTAGCAATGTTTTTAATGTTTGGTTATAAGGACAATAAATTAAAGTGATTTTTTATATATTTTAGTATTTATTTCAGTAAATAAGCAAGATCATCACAAACATTTAGCAATTTGACTATTTAATAATCATAAACAAGGCATAGATTATTATAGAATTTACTTATATCAAATCAGTTACAAAATATCGCTTATATACCTCTATATACTATGGCTATTTTATGACTAAGCACAAATATATAAATCATAAGTATATAATATATGTTACTTCATTTATACATAATTCAATTTAAACAGCATAGGTACCCCATATTACAGCAAATAATTATTATGTATATAATCATACCTTAAGAACCGATGTTCACTCTCCGCCAGCCCAAAGGCAACTGACTGTCCCTCCGCAGTGCCTTCCTTTTATACCAGTGAACAAACAACTGATCACGCGATTACTCACAGCCGGCGCGACTACGCGCCGTTCGTTTAACGACTTTTATTTTGTAATTCTTTCTTATAATGTTTTAAATTACTAAATACATTTTATTTATGTACTAAATTAATAAATTTATTGTTCTGATATAAATACGTACTTACTACAATTATATTGAATAATCTATCAAACTCTTACCATGGGAAAGTTCTTCACTGCCAATCGTATGGATTGTTTTAGGGACTCCAAATTATCATGGCGTTTAAAGCAAGCCGTACTCTCTAAAACTGACCATAAATCATAATCCAGCGGATTAAGATCGGGACTACACGACGGCCAGTCTTCAGCTCTGATGAAGTCTGAAACGTTCGCTTCCAACCAAGATTTCGTGGATCGAATTTTATGACCCGGCGCCGAATCTTGTTGGAAAGACCATGCTTGGTTATTGAACATGATGTTGTTAAGAGGCTTAACTACCTTCTCAAGAATGGTATCTTGATACACTTGTGCCGATGTTTTGATACCGTTTTAAAAAAAAATATGGCTCAGTCTCCCCTTCATAGCTAACACCACACTAAACGATCACTGAAGTCGGGTAATGCCCACGTTGTACTCTGCCGACTAATTAGGAAGCCTCCTTAGAGGTTTGAGCATAAATACGGTCATTTTGTTTGTTAATATGTAGCTCAATTGTAAAGATTTTCTCATCCGTAAATAATTTTTTTCTTTGACCTCCCTTTGCGTACTAAAAATTATCAGTAAAAAAAAGACCAGTGCGTCTCTTATAGGCTGTAAGTCCTAAGTCATATTTTAAAATACGCGACATGGTTCTGGGTGCTATCTTCATCTCCCGAGATAAAATCTTTTACTTTCGGACAGGATTTCTGCGAATTCTTTCCCTTACTTCTTTGAGCACCGTTTTCGTACGAACACTACGTGGACGGCCAGATCTTTTTCTGTCACAAACAGAGGAGGTCTCATTGTACATATTGATAGCCCGATACACAAACATTTTACTAATACCAAGCGTATGGAGAGTTGTAAATATTGCAATTGTCTCCATACCAACTTTGTGTAATGCAATCTCAGCGATTAGGTTCTCTTTATCACCCCATTTCATTTTAATATCGCAAAATATTATTAATTATATTTGCGCCAAAATTAGAAAACACAATGAGCAATCGTATAAAATTGACAGCTTCCAAATTCAAATGTAATATCATTCTTATTTTTAATTTTAACAGTATTTACGGCCAGACTGTGTATATACTTGATTTTCGAACTTTTTATGGTGTCAAGTAGCTACACATGTCCCTCACATAATATGACTAGCGGTCCCCCGCGACTTCGTCCGCGCGTTTTGAGTTTGCTCCCTCCCCTCCCGTCGCAGCGTCATGTTTAATATCCTAAAGCCTTTCCCGATAAATAAGCTATCCAACAAAGAAATATTTTTTTAAATCGGTTCAGCAGTTCCTGAGATGAGCGCGTTCAAACCAACAAACTCTTCAGCTTTATATTATAATAGCGGTCCCCCGCGACTTCGTCCGCGCGTTTTGAGTTTTCTCCCTCCCCTCCCGTCGCAGCGTCATGTTTTATATCCCAAAGCCTTTCTCGATAAATAAGCTATCCAACACAGAAATATTTTTTCAAAACGGTCCAGCAGTTCCTGAGATAAGCGCGTTCAAACAAACAAACTCTTCAGCTGCGAAGCTTGAAATCAAATGATATAAAGGGCAGCTTGGTTCTAAATGAAATGCTCGTGATGATGAATGTATTTATTTTGATACGAATAAATACCTGTGTGTATAATACACCTCTAAAAATAATGCATTTTTTTTTTCAAATTTATTAACATAAAAATGGTTGTAGTAAGTCAACCATAAAAGATAGACATATGCTGTCGCGGACTTTATTATAGAACTCTTAATGCTGAACAATCCTGTCATACATGATTTCTGTGTAACTTAAGCGGTTTCCGCATCGTATGCAGCGGAAGCTCTCAAAAGAAATATCTTTCTCCCGTTTTCGCAACATTTTTCATATCTGCTGTGGTCTTATGAGTCGTATCTTTATGTTATATAGCCTAAAGCCTTCCTCGGTAAATGCACTATCCAACGTAAAAATATTTTTTAAAATCGGGCCAGTAGTTTTTGAGATTAGCGCGTTCAAACAAACAAACAAACAAACAAACTCTTCAGCTTTATAATATTAGTATAGATAAGAAGTTTAGCCAATTTGAATGTTAAGTAATTTTTATACAACATTTTTGCGTGTGTTAAAAATATCACAGAATATTGATGCTTTTTTTAAATCAAAACTTTAAGTTTGCGATTGCATTTCAAATGTTGACTGTTTATCTTGAAGAAATAAAACGTTTGTTGGTGGTAAAAAGTTATCTCGGAGGGCCCAGAAGATGTGAACGACAAAAGGTGTGCCGGACGCCCGAACACGTGAACAAAATGTCGATAAAGCATAGGAAATAGTATTTTAAATCGTCAAGTTATCGGTTAGTTACCACGATAGGCAATTTTCGATTGGTACATGCCATTCTATTTTTGCCAATTTTTGTGTACGCGACGGATCTCCGCGAAATTCATCCTAAAATTGCGCCATTTAGGTTTTTGCACTATTATAACTCTCGAAGCCACTAAATTAACCAGAATTGCAGTCCTCATGCAACCTTCCGCGTTCCTAAATCTGATCAAGCAAATGAAAGAATGACTATTAACCACAATTGAAGAAATAAAGACGGCATCGAAGAAGGAGCTAAACAGTGACTCTGTTTAGCTCCTTCGTTCAATGCCGACGAAAAAATATTTTTTGAAGCTTTTGGAGATTATAAAAAAATCATTACCACAAGTACTTACTTAAAAGGAACAAAATAGGATCACAAAGTTAATAATTATTTTTTGAAAAAAAACGTCGCGATATTTTTTTAACAGATCTCTACCTATTTTCTGAAAGCAAGAAATATAATACTTTTATTCGGCCGAGAAAAGGATATGCAAATAACAAGACTACTCGAGTCAAAAAGGCACCCGCTCAGCATAAGTCGTGGCAGCGAACAGATACCATGACGCTGATTTTCAGCATAGGGTGCCTTTGTGGGTAGAAATATTTGTTTTAAAAAAATGAATACAATAATGAAACTATAAACACAAACCAAACATCACAAACAAACATAATACAATTATTTTTAGCGCATATTAGCACAAAAAACTTGTACTCCCTCTACTTTATTTTATCAAACAACTAGAAGTCAATTATTTGCAACGAGATACTCTTAGTTGTTGAAAAGTTATCATATAATTTCAAACATTTTTATTTATTAACCATACGTTATTGGACTCTCTGGCACAGCACAGGAGCCACAAACTTTTTGAGTAAAAATATTTTTCAGCGACATTTTATGCTTAAAACTGGCGCAAAGTGTATGTTGGCTTTCTGAGGACACAGCTCGAGAACTTTATCAATATTTTGCTTGTTTTATTGGCGACGGCAAGGAAAAGAGTGCAAAATGTACAGAAGTCACCACTTTTATAAGTATTATTATGCTTTCTTGTTACTGGTAAATAATAATCTCGTCATAATTATTTTATTTTTATTGGTAACAAAGACATAATCGTATTGTATTAAATATTTACTTTAATAAAAACTATAAGAATCTGGACTAATGCCCTAAAATGTTGCACCTGTGCGCCAAACTAAAGTTGCACTGGTAACGCCTACAAAACTAAAATTTAAAATTCAAAATAAAACAATTAATAAGAATGTTGTTTTATAAGTGACGCTAAGCTGAGTTCATCTGCGAGAGCTTTTACTGCAGCTTTGTACCGAGAAGAACTCGCGTAATATTTGATATATACCTATTTCAAGCCTGCCTTGCAATTGATAATAACTGGCGACGTAGGCGACACATTCTGACGACAGGGTTGTGTGGTGAGACATTGTTCCAGTATTTGTCGATATTTTATTTGATTTTTAGGTAAAACGTTTAACTCACAATCGAATTACCACACGAAAAAAGTTGCTGAGAGAATCGCCACCCAGGAAATTTTAGTGTGTGATGCACAATTTCGTGTAGAACCGAACAATAAAGTTACTGCCTTCGAACACTGAAGCAGTTTATATTAAGTTTCTTTAGCCTTTCCATTTCCAAACTCGAGGAGCACCCTTACAATTTTAGGAAACCTTTTCTGCACTTTCACTATACGTTTTGAGTGGACTTCGTAACTATACATTTACACTAAAAAATATTTCGTATGCAGAAGTAACATAAGTAATAATATAATTACACATTTTAACCTTAAGATATGATTTCCCTCAAATATTATAAATATTACGCTTAATTATAATAAATCTCCCAATTTGTATCATGGTAATTAAAACTTTTGTTTAATATTTTTAAAAAAAGTTGTAACTGCGTATAATAATTTTTTTTTATAATAAGCATAACTCATATTTTCATCCCTGAGGTGAATGTCACTGACCAAAACAACACCCTGTATTCTTCATTAGAGGTGACAGTGAAACAATTCTATGTTAGAATATCCTGCTTGCATCCTTTCTTACGCTTCAATGTATAAGCTCATTTTACAATTAAAAAATAAGTCTTTGTCCGATCCATCTTCAACGGAAAATGATTCCATTCTAATCACACTTAATTGCTGTTGATCATTAATCTTTTCTCCAATATAACAAAACAGGTGGCTTTTGACTAAGATCTAACCGCAATAATACGATAGGAAATATTTATTACGAAATTAATCTTTGATTTAGAAAGCTTCGAGTGATTCCCGAAAATTAATCAGTGAAATGAATCAGTTGGAAAACGGTATGATTTATTTTAAAAAGTTTTCCTAATTTATGGACGTTATAATTTGATTTCTCGATCTTTTTGGTCATTAATCACTGAGTGACTACCGGTTACTGATAAGTGGCATTTTGGTACCAAAATACCCAGGATGCCTATTTTTGAATCACTTGCGTATATATAAAGATTTAAGAAAGTCCAATTTTCGAATGAGTATCCACACGAGAGGGATTTGAATAAAGAAAGTTCAATTTTGTGAGTACTCACGTTTATATTTTGCGTGATTTACGTTGGTATTTAATTTGTTTTTCAACGAAATTAACACGCCATATTTAACCGAGTGATTCAAAAATAGGGTCCCATTATAATTGGCTAAAAAATGGTTTCGCTTGTCAAGTACCAAGTTTTTTAAAAATATGTGTTATCAGAAATCTAAACAAATATTATGTTTTGATTTCTGTTACTAACTTTTTTTGTAAAATTTCATATTTTTATTATTCAAATGATTGAAGATTAGTATCGAAAATTTTGTTTTACGACAGATCAATATCCTTATAACTCTTATTATTCTCCCGTTCCCATGCCGAACGTAATAAGCAATAGGTGACAAAATCCCATCACGTGTGATCCCTGGCGCGAGCGAATGCCATCAGAAGTTCGTACAAAAGAGTCGCCCTTTTCCCTCGAGGCCGCGCCCTTTGAGAGACTTGAGTCATTTTCATTTTCATTGTCATTCACGGCTACGTCAAGAAATTTGAGGAATTCTCAAATTATCAGATGAGACGGTTGTAGTGGTAGGATCATTAGTATTCGAATCTTCCCGCTTAAATTTCTGACTGATTTCCCGTAAGCTGTCTTTTCCATTTACTCTTCCAAGCCATAGAAAATGATTGCTAAGATCAAAACTATCATCATTATTAGCCAAAAGACATCCACGGTATTCCACAGAAACTGGTCTGCATCCAGTTTGATACTGCGATCTTTATAAAGTCGTCTATACATTTTGTTGGTGGACTTCCTATGCCAATATAATCAGTCTTTGGTCAAAGGGGGAGATCCTAATCTAAAACTTTTCTGCCCCAACGGCCATCAGTTCTTATCGCTATGTGCCCTGCCCATTGTCACTTGAGATTACTGATCAAAACTACAGTATAGTATATATCTTAGTCAATTTAAATACTTTATTAATCAAAACATGGACATATTATTATCTAGCTACGTATCTCTATCTTACGAGATCGCGTAGATTAATTTACTGCTGATGTGATTGTGAGAATGTTTTCTCATGTAAGCGGAATGTTACAATTAATCAACACTAGCTCACACATACCATCCAAGAGCGTTTCTATCAATGGCTGACTGGCGTGATTCCCACTAATGGACCGTAATGGAGCCATCCAGCTGACTCATTCCGTTTCGCCTAAATATATCATTTCCAATTGGTCACGTGCGGCCTGTAATATGTTACTGAATATTTGAAAGGCAGTTACAGGTAATTTAAAAGGGTAATGATTGATTCCCTCCCATCATTTATGCGGCGTCATTATCTTAAATTATAATGTATTTGCTTTAGGTAAAATTCTAGTCACTGAATTGATTGGATATGAATTATCTGGTTTTAGGTGTAAAAGAAAAAGCTTAATTCTTTTTAACCCCAACGACGTTATGTGGGCCGCGATAACAATTATTGGATATTGTGTCTTGATTCTCGTTACTTGACTGTTAGACGCTCAGAATCAAAAGGCCGCCGGCGGTCGCATAAACAAAAGTATGACAAAAGACTGTTTATAAACATATCCGTGAGGAATTAAATATGAGGTCAGCTCGTTTTAAGTGATAAAATTTTAACTGTGTCTTTTTAGAGATCATAGAAGCAGGATACTATCATTGTTTTTTGGAACTTCGAGATTTCCTTTTTTTCACAATTAAAGAAAATATCATTTTTTTAAAAAGCACCCTGATGATTTTAAAAATAATCTACGTCATCCGCTTCGCCTCTATCAATTCAATGTCGAATCTTTCTTTTTCTCTAATCGTAAACTTAATTTAAAAAAAAACTGAATAAAAAAATATATTTATCTCTTATTTCGTCAAAAACTAGCGTATAAAAAGCCAGAGCGTGTTTCACAAAAAATGATTCATATATTGTGCTGAATCGGCCCTTTAATTATAATCACTTAAAACGAGGTGAGGTTTTTATCTAAGGACATATTATAACACCAACAACGCACTAATATCAAATTTAATAGATGTTAAACATTAATATTCACAGCTTATCTTATTGAAGACCCGAGACTTAGACCACTAATCTCCCAGACTATTCATAAAGCCTTTAACCTCGGTCTCGATTTTTGCCGTACTTATACAGTGCGTTCCCGGTGAATGCATTGATCATGTAATATGTTTTGTTCATGTGCGATCCCAATAGGAGGTGAAAGTAGATCTAAAATGGAACCAAAAAACCGGCCGAGTGCGAGTAAGACTCGCGCACTGAGGGTTCCGTGCCAACTTTAACTGAATAAGGGAATCCACTTACTTTCACTCAGTAAAATACCAAAATATTTTGTTGCCAGCAAATTTAACTCTATTTTTCATAAAAGTCATAAAAGTCATTTATTTATGCAAATACGCCCACTGGGGGCACTTTTACACGTCCCAATATAAACCCTACCACAGCTTCGGGACAATTGTGGGCTAGTGCTGAGAAGAAGCTGCGCAAGAAACTCAGTCACTATTGTCAATGCCTCTTTTCAAAAGGTTTACAATGTTTGTAGTGATTATGCAAGTCCATACATTATTATCTTTTAAATAATCATCTACTTTATAATACCCTTTCGTCATAAGGGTTTCTTTAATAACAGTTTTAAATTTATTAACCGGTAAGTTTACAATGTGTTCTGGTAGTTTATTGAAAAATTTTATACCTTTCTTCATGAAAGAATTACCAACCTTTCGAAGCCTAAATTGTGGAATAGCAAGCTTATCCTTATTCCTAGTATTATGTATGTGTATGTCTATTTTTCGTGAATGAATGTAAATTTTTCCTTACATACATTAAATTTTCGTAAATATACTGAGAGGCTAGAGTTAATATTCTAATTTCTTTAAACACCTCTCGTAAGGAATCTTGAGGTTTAAGATTATAAATAGCTCGCACGGCTCTTTTTTGTAACACAAAGATTGTTTCTACATCAGCAGCCGCGCCCCACAGTAAAATACCGTAGGACATCAAGCTATGGAAATAACTAAAAATAGTGTTTGTATGAAGAACAAAGTAATGTTTGCGGTTGTTGGAAATGTGCTATATTTCAAAAACTTCTGATTCCATCCCGTCCGAACCAATTTTCGTTTAAGTATTTGGTAAGATCTACATTATATATTTTTTTCACAATTTACACTCGCTTAGTTAAGAAGTTAGATGGGGGGACGCCCATTTAACACTTTGAAGCGTCTAGCTTTGAAACGTTAGACTTAAAAAGAAAATGGTTTTAGAATTTTCAATGTCATTTTAAAAGACCTATCCATAAGACCAACCCCCACACGCATGGTTTTGATTATATTTTTTTTGTTTTAGTTTCATGTATGGGCCCCCCCTTAAATGTTATTGTTTTTTATTTTTTGTATGACAATCGTAAAGCGGTTAACAGGATTCATCTTCCTACCAAAATTTAACAGTGGGATGCTAATAGTTAAAGAATAGAGTGGCTGTGACATACGGAAGGACAGACAGACAGACAGACAGATTTGACGAAACTATAAGGGTTCCGTTTTTGGCCATTCGGCTACGGAACCTTAAAGATTCATAATAAGTTTTATAATTTCAGAAATTTAACTTTAAACATTGCAATATTATGAGAAAAGAGTAAAGACTAATAAATAGTAGTAACCGTTCATCCACAGTAACTGTTAAACCCACAGTCAAAATAACCATAAAGTAATATAAACCTAGGAAAATAGGTAACCGAGTTAGTTAAGAAACCTAATCATGACATACTAATTAAGCTCTGGCGAATATTCACGTGCCTTATTCCGAATTCTTAGATGTACGAGTAAATGATTAATTTCGAGGAAATTTCCCAAGTAAAAGTGTCATTTACCTTTATTACTTATCCCGCAGAACTGGAGGCCGATTCTCGCGGCAATCCTCCGTGGTCGAGTGGCTAGTACGCTGGTTTCAAGCGTCGCCATCTCGTGAGGTTCCGGGTTCGATTCCCGGTCGGGTCAATGTAGAAAACGACCTTTTCTATATTGTCTCGGGGGTGTGTGTGGTGGTACCACCGTTGTGTCTGATTTCCATAACACAAGTGCAATAAGCTACTTACTTTGGGATCAGACCAATGTATGTGATTGGTGTCCACTATTTATTTATATATATTATAATTATTATTAATTAAACTTTTTTCGTGTGGTGATTCGATTGCGAGTGAAACCGGTTGACCTTAAAAAAACAAGTAATATATCGACACGTAAAAATCTGAATATACATAGAAATTGTGACCCTGAAATATCAATAACTATTTTTTCTTTGACCAAGAAAAGTCGATCGGTGAACTGTTTCCGTATACGAATTGCACGAGCGAAACACGGCTTGTGTATTCTTAGACCTTCACAGTCGAACTCATTCCATCCGCTGCATCGATGCTAAATTAAATCTGTTTTTGCATGAGTCGCAATGCTGAATCGCATTTTCAAAACGCGTGACTGCATCTATGCTAAAAGTCGCAGCGTGTAAGGGGTCTTTAACTTTTCCAGTATATAAGTCGGGAATCTCACGGATCGTGAGATTAAAAGTCGAGTCTGCTGTGAACTAAAGAGTCCATCCGGTAATTATAAAGCGTGATGAAACTAATTTTAACTAACTTTTCGAGTTAAAGTTCCGAGATCCAGATTAAAGGTCACAGCCAAGTCCGACGGTCCGACTCGCCTTTTCGCGAGGTTTTAATTATAGTAGCTGTCCAACAGATTCCTATTCATTTGAACTTACTTTGCAAATTACGGTAAAATTACTGAGTAACGTCATCTTTACTAATACCCGTTTATATAAACAAGCAATAGTGATGACTTAAGTAAAAGTAATTGCTCAAGTAACGATTTTCATTATATAGTTAAGAAATTGCTTGAGATTAGAACTGTCAACTCTTAGAATTCTTAGCTGAGTAATAATCACAGTTTCATTTGCTTCGGCAATAGAATAACCTTAAATCCATGCCTTAAATGTCAAATTTTGCATTTGCATAGTACCTATTCGAAGTGTTTTTTTTTATGTTTTTCTTCTTATTTAGTTCACCGACCCTGACAACAAGATTTTGAAATGAAATGGCGTATTAATAATAATATTAAATATTCTTTTTTGCACACCACATACAACAAACAATACACAAAACATCTTAATTATAACGAGTAAAATTCAGGCAGTTTTATTGCTTAAATCAATTTCGTCCAGACAACCCTCAGGTAAGGCAAAGCATAAATAATAATAATAAATAAATAAATATTGGACTCCTATTACATACATTGCTCTGATTCTAAAGTAAGAAGCTAATTGCACTTGTAATATGAAAATCAGACACAACGGTGGTACCCATAAAATTATTATCCCTTTGGAATAGAACGACAAAAGCGAGATGTCAGCAGCAGAAAGCTGTGTGATAAAAAGAGATGCGAGATGCGATGTAGCAGAACCATTTTTGGCAGATGTCAAACAGTTGACCGCCCCGAAGAGGCTCGCTGAAAATAACTTGCATTTGATTTTTTGTAATTTCAAATGAAATTGTGTATATTTTGGAGAAATAATGCTTCTGAAACATGGTGCCTTGTTCGGTGATTGATTGCTATTCAACGCAGCGAAATAATCCCAACAAATTTTCATTTAACAGGTAAAATATTCCGAACTCGTCCTAATTTACGCTTTATTTTTGCCAATGTGCTTTAATTTTTAAGTTGTGAGTATGGTTACTCTTTTCTATAAACGTTTATTCTATAACATTTAATACATATTTACGAATATTTTGTGTAAATAAATAATTTTCGTTTTACACTAGAGATGCATCAAGTTATCGATATTTCGTGTCGCCTGTTGATCACGCAGTAATGTTATATGTTTAACCCATGACGATTTGGTATTAGTCACCTGGACGGAATAAAATCTCATTTATAGTTACTTCGCTGATTGACAAAACATCTGAGTATTGTTATGATATGGCAGTCATTATAGGTATCAGGTTTTGACTATATAGTGTAGGACTGTAAGGAACATAAGACGTTTGACTGATGTAGAAACAGCTAGGTTAGTTTATTTTAGTTATTTCCATAGCTTGATGTCCTACGGCATTTAACTGTGGGGCGCGGCTGCTGATGTAGAGACAATTTTTGTGTTACAAAAAAGAGCAGTGCGAGCTATTTATAATCTTAAACCTCAAGATTCCTTACGAGAGGTTTTTAAAGAAATTAGAATATTAACTCTAGCCTCTCAGTATATTTACGAAAATTTAATGTATGTACAAAAAAAATTACATTTATTCACGAAAAATAGTGACATACACAAATATAATCTATACTAATATTATAAAGCTGAAGAGTTTGTTTGTTTGTTTGTTTGTTTGAACGCGCTAATCTCAAAAACTACTGGCCCGATTTGAATTTTTTTTTTGCGTTGGATAGTCCATTTATCGAGGAAGGCTTTAGGCTATATAACATAAAGATACGACTCATAAGACCACAGCAGAAATGAAAAATGTTGCGAAAACGGGAGAAAGATATTCCTTTTGAGAGCTTCCGCTGCATACGCTGCGGAAACCGCTTAAGTTACACAAAAATCATGTATCACAGGATTGTTCAGCATTAAGAGTTCTATAATAAAGTCCGCGATAGCATATGTCTATCTTTTATGGTTGACTTACTACAACCTTTTTTATGTTAATAAATTTGTAAAAAGATAATGCATTATGTTTAGAGGTGTATTATACACACAGGTATTTATTCTTATCAAAATAAATACATTCATCATCACGAGCATTTCATTTAGAACAAAGTTGCCCTTTAAATCGTTTGATTTCAATAAATATCTTAGGAGCTATCACAGTTTTAACATAACTCCGCACCAAAATAATGTTCGCAGCTTAAGTACAACGTGCTGTTACACCTTAGATACGTAAGTAATAGGGCTGACATCTCTTGGAGATGTTCTGCTGTGTCAGCATTTAGGTTAGCAAGCGTTAGGTCCTAGGTTAAGACTGGTAGTCTTGTTCCAACCTCCACCCAAGACACACGCTCCCAAATTAATTGTATTATTTTCTGTCAATTAGTGAAATAAACTGTGTTTTCCTAAAATAATCTTTTTTAAAAACCTCAACGAAATATCCCGTGTAACATTTGGTGGCAGCGTGAAGGGATCAAAAAAAAATTGGTCCTCGGTTTCGTCTCCACAAACACGGCTCTAAGTGACAGTGAAATACCCAAAAAAACAGTGTGTGTCCTTGTGAAGAAAAAAAACACTGCGTCCTCTGCATCTACTACATCCTGAGTGCAACGTTGAAGTCCACTGCATCCGCTGTTTCCCGAGTGCTTGGTTGGAACCTGGCTCACCAAGACTGGCCAGACCGGCTGGTTTCCTTCAACATCTTATCACCGTATCCTGAAAAGAAAATTCAACTCACTTTTGCTGGCCCGGGTTGGCTGGTACCGCTGTTTCCTGTTTTTATCACCGTATCCTGCTAAAACGATTAAAGTGCTTATCATCGCTACAAGCTCTCCGAGTCGCCGAGTCGCCGAGTCGCCGAGTCGCCTAGTCTGTGACACAATCTCGCCCCTATCTCCGAATCACGTCAAGTATGCATCCGATACTCGCGCTCTGGTGAGTCTTTGGTCATTGTTAATATAAGTTATGCAGTAAGGAACCAACGATTAAATATAAGTAACTCTTATTTGTGTGCGTACTCAGTTAGTTTATTAAATTAAGATCTATTTCAACATGGCCAACAACCAAACAGAGGAGTATGTAGATCCCGAACCAGGTGTTCCCACACAAAACACAGCTACTAAGCCAATGACGCGGAGTCAAACAGCAGCTTCGAAACTGCCTGAAGTTGAAACGATAGATTTAAATATATTGCTCAAGTTTATGAAGCCATTTGACGGGACGCGAGAAAAATTAAATCCCTTTATAATAAACTGCCAAAGCGCATTTAACCTCGCAACAGAAAGTCAAAAATCCATTCTATTCAAGTACATACTAAGTCAATTAGAAGGAAGAGCTGAAAGTATATGTAGCATAAAAGACTTCGACTCGTTCGACCAGTTTGTGGAGTTCCTCAAACAACAGTTTGGCGAAAGAAAACACTATTCACATCTGCTAACAGAATTACAAGATTCAAAACAAAACTTCAATGAATCAGTTAACCAGTTTGCTCTTAAAGTAGAGACGTGTCTCGCCAAATTATTGACAGAGATCAACATATCAATCCCTACAAAAAAGAAAACAGAATTAGCAGGCCGTGTCGCCGCTATGGAAGATTTAGCGCTGCACACTTTTGTGACAGGCCTTCAACCCCGACTTTCACAAATTGTCCGGTGTCGTAATCCGGCCTCACTCAATGCTGCGGTTAACTTTGCGTTAGCCGAAGAGAAAATTTTATCAGCCTTTAAAAGGTCGCCACAACCCTCAACTTCTAGTGACAAACGTCCCCAACCTCGTCGCGACATTCGACCAAATCAACATCAATCGCCTGAGGTCTGCAGATATTGCAAAAATGTAGGCCACTCTATTGAAAACTGTCGCAAACGGCAGTATAATAACAATAAGTCACAAAGTCTCGTACCTTCCAATCGTCCTAACTACCATCCTACATCGAGCTCCAACGGTAGCCTACCACGCAAAGTTTTCGCGATTGAACAGGACGCTCAGAATGACTACCCCGACCAAGATGATCAAAATGTAGAAATCGAAGATTTAAACTAAAAGTGGGCTCACGGCGGTGTCCCGCGAGTCCAAAGCCTCGACCCTCAGGATCAGTTCTAATTTCTAATTCAAAGACACCATCAACATCTACCACATCCACTGATTCTACTAAATCCACTGCATCTACTAAATCCAATCCTACCACATCCACTGACTCTACTAAATCCACTGAATCTACTAAATCCAAACCTACCAGATCCACCAAATCTACTAAATCCACTGCATCTACTAATTCCGCTGCATCTATTAAACCCACTGCATCCACTGAATCCAATCCTACCACATCCACTGCATCTATTAAATCCAATTCTGCCACATCCACTGAGTCCAATAAATCCTCAGCGTCTACATCCAATCCAATCACATGTACTGGCCCTACTAAATCTACTGCAACAACTAAACCCAAACTTACCAAACCCATTAACTCTAACTCCAATACATCTACGCCCTCGATGCGTCTCGATCCTTGTGTACCATATGCATCTAAAGTCAGCGAGTCTCGTCATCCATCGAACCTGAAAACAGAAAACGAAAACATCAAAATTTACAAAATTAATAACAATTCAAATAAAAGATACTTACCCCATGTGATTCTTCAAACAGAGGTCGCTCATAAACCCTTGACTTTCCTTGTTGATACCGGTTCTGCCGTAAGTTTAATAAAGAAATTATCAATAGAAATCATGCCAAAGCTAGTGCCTGAAATAATAAACCTAAAAGGTATCGATAATTCCGACGAAGCAACACCCACACTGGGTCATTTCGAGTTAAAGCTGTTTCCAAGTGCAAAGAAAGACATCTCATACCAATTCCATGTGGTCGACAAAATCAACTTACCTTATGACGGTATCATAGGCAACGATCTTCTCAATAGTCTCGAGTGCAATATCGACTACAATCAAAACACTCTGAAGGTCCAATCATTAAAACTAAATCTCATATTTTCCGAACCTACATATGTAATTCCACCTCGTACCGAAACCATTATTGAATGCACTGTCTCCAACACAGACCTCAACGAAGGACTCGTACTAGACCAACACATCTCGGACTCCTTGCTTATTGCAAATTGCATAGTCAAATTAAAAAGCAATAAAAGGATAAACATATCCGTCGTAAATACCTCTGAAAATCCCATTACCCTGAACTCTGATTTAAAACTGAAACTACAACCAGTTCCTTGTCTATCAATTAATACTTTTGTTAATAATAACACCTTGTCTCGAACCAATCAAGTACTAGATCTACTTAGAATAAATCACCTCAATAACGAAGAATCTGACGCCTTATGCGATCTTTGCTCCAAATATTCTGACATCTTTCATTTACCACAAGACCTTCTATCTTCTACGGATGCGATTCAACACGAAATCCGTACAAACTCCGATCAACCGATTAACGTCAAATCATATCGATTCCCGGAAGTACACAAACATGAAGTTCAATCCCAAATCAAAAAAATGCAAGATCAAAACATAATTCAACCCTCTTTATCACCATGGTCTTCTCCTATTTGGATCGTCCCAAAGAAAATCGATGCGTCTGGACAAAAGAAATGGCGTATTGTCATAGATTATAGACGATTAAACGATATAACGGTTGGAGAAACTTACCCTATTCCCAATATCACAGAAATCCTCGATCAATTAGGAAATTCTAAATATTTCTCTACATTGGATCTTGCCTCTGGTTTTCATCAAATCAAAATGGCTCCTAAAGACTCCTGCAAAACTGCTTTTAGCGTTCCTCAAGGCCACTTTGAAATCACGAGAATGCCGTTTGGACTTAAAAACGCTCCTTCAACCTTTCAAAGACTCATGAACACGGTGCTCACTGGCCTCCAAGGAGAGCGGTGCTTCGTGTACCTAGATGACGTAGTTATTTATTCCCACGATCTTAATTCTCATATCGAAAACCTCAAAGCCGTTTTTGAGAAACTCCGTTCATTCAACCTCAAACTACAGCCTGACAAGTGTGAATTTTTAAGAAAAGAAGTCGGTTACCTAGGTCATGTCATTACTGAAAACGGTGTCAAACCAGATCCCAACAAAATCAAATCCGTACAAGAATTCCCAGTCCCACATTGTCCAAAAGACATCAAATCATTTCTAGGCCTTATATCATATTATAGGCGTTTTATTCCTGAATTTTCCAAGCTTTCGAAACCTCTTACATCCCTGTTGAAAAAGGATGTCCCATTTCTATGGTCCAACGAACAACAATTAGCATTTGAAAGTCTAAAAGACAAACTGACTTCGGCCCCTGTCCTGATATATCCTGATTTTACAAAACCTTTTAACCTAACATGCGATGCGTCCAACTACGCCATCTCTGCGATCATATCTCAAGGTCGTATTGGCAAAGACAACCCAATAGCATACGCATCTCGTACCTTAAATAAAAATGAAATAAATTACAGCACAACAGAAAAGGAACTTCTGGCCATTATCTTTGGATGCAAAACGTTTAGACCCTATCTATTTGGGCATAAATTCTATATTGTTACCGATCATCGCCCCCTGAAATGGCTCTTTAATCACACTGATCCAAGCAGCAAATTACAACGCTGGCGTCTCCAACTCGAAGAATTCGAATACGAAATCATATATAGGAAAGGAAAGCTTAACTCAGCAGCTGACGCTCTTTCTAGGTACCCCGTAAACCCTGTACAACCTGTATTTCAAAACCCAACTGTGGATAATGCTGAATCACAACATTTTCCAGTCGCCAATCCCATGAGCGCACTGGATCCAAATACTGTTAACATAGATCAAAACGAATTCCTCCCAAGTCCTAATCATGATCTCATAGATTTGGATCCCTACATTGAATATAGCCCCCATTCCGAGAATTTAAACCTTGACTTCGATAATTTATCAATTCCATCGCCACTTTATTCTGAAAACTTACCAAATCCGACAAATGTTGGAAATCCGTTGAATATTCGAAGCTCTCCGAATATCGAAGATCTACTAAGTTTTGATAACCCTCCAAATTCTGAAAACCCACTCAACATCGATGATCTCATAAATCCTGATACAACCTCACAACAAACTCCACAAGACCTCGAAAGCCCACCGGGTGTTAACAACGCTGAAGATATACAGCCTCCCAGAAACCTATTGAACCTGGATAGTCCACCGAATCCGGAAAATATATCAAATCCAACTCCCGTATTAGATTCCGACCCCAGAAACTACTCTGAATTCCTCAAGCTAATGGCAAGCAAAGATTTCATACCCAATTCAAGAATATTTGAACATAACGAGACTTTATTAAAAACACATTGCAAAACCATTATTGTCCCTACGTCTATGGACCTAGACGATTCAAACCCGTATGTCGAAGAAATACTTGCAAATTTAGAAACTGCTGATGAAATCCGAAACGCCGAAAAAGAATTGCACTCAATTCAAGGAATTAAATATTCTAATAGAGATGTATTCTTCATTTTTACTAAAGTCCATCATTTCGATGAATGTTCCTACTCCGAAATTTACAAAACACTCGATCGCGCCAAACACACAATAATCCAAAACAAAGAAATTACTGAAATTGCTATTTCCGATTTCAAAAATCCATTTGATCAACATTCCTATAACAAGATCTACAACATGCTTGCTTATCTATTCCACGACACTAATATTCAAATTCATATCTATCGAAATAAAATCATCTATCCGACTCCCAGCGAAAGACCTCAAATTCTACGTGAAAATCACGATATACCAACAGCTGGACATTTAGGCTCAGTTCGCATGTATAACAGGATCCAAGAACAATTTTATTGGAAAGGAATGAGAAGCGATATAGAAGATTACGTTAAAAAGTGTAAATTATGTCAAGAAAACAAAGCCCTCAGAAGAATCAACCGTACCCCTATGGAAATAACCACTACGTCCACTTCGCCATTCCAAAGAGTCGCTTTGGATATTGTAGGCCCACTTCCTGAATCTGGTACTGCCAAACTTAAATATATCCTGACTCTCCAAGATGACTTAACGAAATACTCTGTGGCTTATCCTTTGCGTAGCACAACTGCGGAAGAGACTAGTGATTGCCTTGTTCATTTCATCTCTCTTTTTGGAATACCTAAATCCATTCTTACCGATCAAGGGACTAACTTCACCTCCGAGCTATTCAAGACAACGTGCCAGTTCTTTAAAATAAAACAACTCTGGTCTTCTCCGTACCACCCCCAAACACAAGGCGCACTAGAGCGCAGCCATTCCACTTTGAAAGAATACTTAAAATCATTTGTAAATGAAAACCAAGATAATTGGCCAACATACGTTTATACTGCTATGCACACTTATAATACCACTGTTCATTCCACTACTAAATTTACTCCATACGAGTTAGTTTTCGGTCATAAACCGATCATTCCAAACTCGGTCTACGAGACGAACTCTGGTACTACTTATACTGATTATACCAAAATGCTACAACATCGATTTAAATACACTCGTGAAAAGGCTTTAGAAAACATTCTCCAATCAAAGCAAATATCAAAACGATATTATGACTCACATTCAAAAGCTCCCCCGCGCTATAAGGCCGGAGATTTTGTATATCTTAAGAATCACCTTAGGCTTAGAAAGGCTCTGTCACCCCTCTGGAAAGGGCCATATAAAATCATTAAAGTGCATAACAACCACACAGCAACATTATTAATAAATCGACGTCATGTAACCCATCATTTCGATCAATTTAAACTTGCAACTACAACTGCTGTATCTAATATAACACAATTGTGACGTTTATTTTAATTGCAATCTAAAATGTAATATTTATTTTTAACTAATTATTTATTTTACTTGACTCGTTCTGCATAAACCCATCCAAGCTTGCTTTGCCCATGCAAAGATATGTGCTGACCGCGCGTCTGGCACCTAGTCGCCTCGATGCGACGGTTGTTTATGTTAGCTTCCTGATAAGCCGCAATCTGAGACGGGACGGGACTAACTCCTTAGCTGTAACTGTTAGGAATTAAGTCGTATAATTATTATTTTAGTATTATAATTAGGTAGTTTGTTTAGATATTATTTAAGGTAATTTTAATTTTCTCATATTACAGTACACTCGTAATCACACAAGTTCAGGCGAACTATGTACAATCAATCAACACCAGTCCAGGGATTTACTTCGATTATATAGGAGATTTAAAAATAAATGGCGGCTACATAAATGTTTTGGCTCCTGTTGATATTTCATATCTCAATCCGCACATCCTTAGTTTGAAATCAATGATGGATAGTATAAATTATTTTTGTAAGAATAGCCAGATTCATAGCGAAATAGAGTGTGATAATATTTTGGCATCTGTACTCGTAAGATACTACGACATTACGAAACAGTATGATTCTTTATCGCATCTCATTAGCCATAGAAATAAAAGATCTGCCTGGTTTGGTGGAATCGGATCAGCCCTCAAACAGTTGTTTGGAACCCTAACGGAAGACGATGCAATAAGGTATGATAATGCTTTAGCCGCTGTACAGGAAAATGACAAGAAGATGGCCTCCTTAATTAAACAAAACATTTTAATAAGCATGTCTACACTGACAGCGCAAAACGAAACTCTTGAAAAAGTTAAAATTAATGAAGCCAACTTAAAACTAGCTATTAACAAGCTCTCAGTAGACCTCAATAACTTAACCATCATCTCACAAGACACAATAATTGCGTCAGAATTAAATACAGCATTCAATATCTTAGATTCCACTATATTGACGTTATCATTTCGACTTGAAGATATAGTTAATTCGATCCTATTTTGTAACCAAAACGTGTTGCACCCCTCTGTGCTAACTCCATCAAAACTATACCAAGAGCTTGCTGATAACTACAGACATTTTTCAAACAACTTGAAATTACCTGTAGACTTAGACTTAGACTTAATACATGATATAATCCGTATCTCTAAGTTAACTTGTTATTATTTTAGAAATAAGATTATGTTTATTCTACAAATTCCACTTGTAAATGCGGATACTTATTCGCTCCTTCATAGCATTCCGCTACCCACACCACATGATGTAAAAAGTTTAGACACTTATGCTACTATTATACCTAGCAGTAAATACATAGCAATGACCAAAGACAAAACCCGGTTCTGCACCCTGGAAAATCTGAACTCCTGCACAGTGATTACACCTCAATCTTATGTGTGTGAAGTGATGAACGTTTATACCCCAGTGATCACGTTACATGTGAAAGTGAAATCCTAAGCAAAGTTTTATCTAGCGTCCCTAAAAAGTGTGAAACTAAATTACTCTCGGGAAATATAGACATTTGGAAACCTCTTATAAATAACCGCTGGATCTATATCCAGTCTCATCCTACTAAATTGTTTATAGATTGTGTAGATTCTGAAATTATTATTATTGACCTGAGATGTTCTGCTGTGTCAGCATTTAGGTTAGCAAGCGTTAGGTCCTAGGTTAAGACTGGTAGTCTTGTTCCAACCTCCACCCAAGACACACGCTCCCAAATTAATTGTATTATTTTCTGTCAATTAGTGAAATAAACTGTGTTTTCCTAAAATAATCTTTTTTAAAAACCTCAACGAAATATCCCGTGTAACAGTGCGCTTGCGCTAATATATAATAAAGCTGAAGTGTTTGTTTGTTTGGACGCGCCTATCTCAGGAACTGCTGGACCGATTTGAAAAAATATTTCTGTGTTGGATAGCTTATTTATCGAGAAATGCTTAAGGATATAAAACATGACGCTGCGACGGGAGGGGAGGGAGCAAACTCATAACGCGCGGACGAAGTCGCGGGGGACCGCTAGTACTAGAAATAAGGATAAGCTTGCTATTCCACAATTTAGGCTTCGAGAGGTTGGTAATTCTTTCATGGGGAAAGGTATAAAATTTTTCAATAAACTACCAGAACACATTATTAACTTACCGGTTTATAAATTTAAAACTGTTATTAAAGAAACCCTTATGACGAAAGGGTATTATAAAGTAGATGATTATTTAAATGATAATAATGTATGGACTTGCATGATCACTACAAACATTGTAATTTTTTTGAAAAGAGGCATTGACAATAGTGACTGAGTTTCTTGCGCAGCTTCTTCTCAGCACTAGCCCACAATTGTCCCGAAGCTGTGGTAGGGTTTATATTGGGACGTGTAAAGGTGCCCCCAGAGGGCCTATTTGCATAAATAAATGACTTTTATGACTTTTATGACTTTTACTAATTGCAACCGTTATTATATTGTTAAGATATTAATATAACTGTAAAAAAATACATGTGTAATTTATGTATCTTTTAGTATTCCTACTAATTCCGCGGTTCCCGCGACTTTACCTGCCCGCGAAAAATTTCGGATCTCAAAAATATCGTTATGAATTATAGCCTATGTTCTATTCTGATGTATGAGCTATAGTATTGTAAAGTTTCATCACAATCCATGGAGTACTATTGGCGAGAAGGAGTAACAAACATCCATACATTCATCCATCATCAAAAACTTTTGCATTAATCATATACGTAGTTAGTTGTATGGTATAAGTGGAATTATTTAATAAAATTTTAAAAATATATCGACGGTTCCCGGGCTATTTGTATTAAGCGACATTTTGGGTGAAATTGACTTATATACATATTCGGAATCAGCGAATTTTTCCGCGTCGTTTGAGCTCGGTTTTGTGACGATCTGAGCACTTTTTGTCGCTTCATACTATCGCATTTTCGGAGCCCATTTTGCACTGCGATGTATGTACCAACAAAAAATTTTGACAAATTTAGGAACTGTGTACTTAAGCTCACTATGTAATACCAAAGAGTTACTTAAACCCTCATTCCTGGATCAAAATTTACAGGCAATGTTCGTTAAACCAATTAGCCTCACCTTATAAATATTTTGAAATGTCGCTTCATACAATTGGCTTTACCTTATGATTATATAAGATTGACGCTTAATACAATTGGCCTTTCCTTACAGATACATAATAATGTCGCTTCATACAATTAGCTTTACCTCAAAAATACATAAGAATGTCGCATAATACAATTAGCTAGATAATTGAATTTACTAGATGTGGTCACTTGAAACATTAGGTTTTTATGTGAATTTTAATATGACCACAAAAAACAAAGAAAATGGTTAAGGAAAATAAAGTGCAGGACCTAAAAAAAATATGGTGAATCCGTTGCCTGAAACGGTAACAGTTTTCGGAAGTCACTGCCCAACTGAGTTTAGAATACTAAGTACCTAAATAAATTTAAAATAAGTATGTATGTAGGTATGTAGTTCGTTTAAATCATTTTTTTTTTAATAAATATCGGACACCAATCATATACATTGCTCTGATCCCAAAGTAAGTAGCCAATGCACTTGTGTTATGGAAATCAGACACAACGGTGGTACCACAACACCCAGACCCGAGACAATATAGAAAAGATCGTTTTCTACATTGACCCGACCGGGAATCGAACCCGGAACCTCACGAGATGGCGACGCTTGAAACCAGCATGCTAGCCACTCGACCACGGAGGTCGTCATTTATAATGAGACTATAGGCTACTTAAATTAAATACTGTTAACTTGTGATTCCTATACAATTGTGATAAAAAGGTTAATCTGGTAAACTGGAAAGTTACTGTAGTTCCTAGCTGATGATAGTTAAAATAAAAAGTACATTTGAGCAATACAATCTGTTTTATTTCTCATTTCCTAATTATTTTTAGGTTAATAATTTCTAGGTTCCTTTAAATTCAACAATATTTTACTTGCCCCTTTCAGTAAACTTCATTACTCAGGCACGATTAGGAACAAATTAGTAATCGGCGTAAGTAAGTCGGCGCTTAAACTGAATAGGCCATACACGTAATTGTTTAGTTTATGGCATTTAAATCATTTAGTTCAGCTATGAAATATGAAAAACTCTTCAATTTAAACCATTTAACCTGGAGCTATTACATTCAGTACTAGGTGGTTATGTCATTTAACCTGGAGCAAGTATTAATAAACCTAGGCGGATAAGTCACTTAGCCACGAACAACAAAAACTAATCTTAGGCGGTAAAATCATTTAGCCTGGAACAAAAAAATTAAATGAAAGGATCATTTTGCATTAAACGACATGTATCTTCGTTAATAATAGGAATATCAGAAAAAAAACCTATCAGATTATGCAGACTATGTAACCTAATCAATAAATATCATTTTTTTTCTAAAATTTTACAAATTGCGATAGTTATGTTTTTTTTTTCAAAAATCAAAACCTTAAACAGCTCTGGTATAAAGTTTACAAAATGTCGCTTAATACAAATAGCCCGGGAACCGTCGATATATTGTTCTTATTATATTAAAAAAATAGCGAACTCTGCGAATACGGAACCGTTTGTGCGTGAGTCCGACTTGTACTAAGCCGGTGTTTTAAATTGATACCTACTATAACTGATACTAATAAAATTTATCGATATCGATATTAATGTAAAAAGCGGTTGGCAAACATCACTGACACCACGCATACATAAACAATTTTGCACACATAAATGTCATCCTAAATCGGTTTCGTTTGACAGCTTTTATTTGTTCTTCTCTTCCAATAGGGGAGAGTACTTCTATGGTGGTACCACAACACCCAGACCCAAGACAATATAGAAAATTATGATTTAAATATTGACCCGACTGGGAATGGAACCCGAGACCTCGGAGCGGCGACGCCTTGAAACCAGCGTACTTAGCCACTACACTATGAAGGTCGTCGATAAAAAATGAGAGAAGTGGCATGACGATGAAATATTTTAAACAAAAGAGAAAGTCGCCAGATGTGATTAAAAAGAGATAAGAAAAGCGTCATATGTACACATTATCTACACATAATTACATGTTAATAAATAATTAAAATCAAGTGTCATTCAAATTATTACAGTGTAATTTATAACCGCCATAAAATTGGCAGTGATATAGTCCTGTCAAATGTCAAACAATCGTTTTGTATTATCCTGAATACTTAATCAAAAAAATGAATTTAAACAGTGATAAATACGTCTTTTGTGTCATAATTATTGTTTCAGTTGTCGTTTTATTGTTATTTACCTGTAAACAATTTATGTCAATTAACGATGTGATATTGAAAGTTTTATTTTGTTTCCTTAGATACTAAACGCAGCAAATAAATGTTGCCATTTGCGGCCAGAGCGAACCAATGATGGCTGTTGGGCTTCACTTCCGTATCACTACAAAAGCGCTGCTACTATTGCGTTACGAGCTCAAAAAAAATGTATTTAAATTTATCTATTTTTTATATATATTATCAAGTAAAAAGAAATAATAATTATTAATCACGTAAAGCTTGTTTTTCTTATGTGTGTGTGTATTTGTGATGTCCCTAATCAATAAAAGCTTTTCTTTATTTCTTTCTTAAAACAATATTTTGTATACCTTTACTGTAACATCAAGCGAGAAAGGTAAGCCATTTTAACACATGCTCAGTTTCAGCACAAGAATAAAAAGCAAATTCTAAAAATACGTTGGCGTTTTCATAAGGTTTGCCAATTTGTTCTAAGTATGCTTTGAACAGAAGGCAATCCGCTTAGTAAGTCTATTCAGGGTTTGGTTGGGCCACTCAAAGGAAAATCACGAAAGGAATGCGATGTGAGGGTTTTTTTTTAACACACTTGTTTAAAACGACGTTTATATTCCACCGATTTTTGGCTCATTATCCTAGATATTAAACACGCGTGCTTTTTCAGTATATTATTGAACGAGTGCCTTTAGTTTATTAACCCGACCAGTTTAAATTTGTACCCTAGTACCAAGTCGTAAGTAAAAAGAAGAAGAAGCGATATAATTTAGTCGGGTTATAACTTTAATTTTAGCAACAAACAATACTTATGCGAAAAATAACAGTATCTACATATTTCTTTCAATTAATAGTAAATCCAGCTTTATTAATAAAAAATAACTCAAATTCATTAACATTTTTCTGTACTTTGTGTTTTAAATTGTAATAATAATAATAATAATGGACACCAATCACATACATTGCTCTGATCCCAAAGTAAGTAGCTAATGCACTTGTGTTATGGAAATCAGCCACAACGGTGGTACCACAACACCCAGACCCGAGACAATATAGAAAATACAAATAGTAGAAGTATAAATTGTACTTTTACTAACCATTATTTAAAAACTTACTAAATGAAGAGTCTTGTTTTTTCCTCGCAACTGTGTTGAAAAACGTGGTATGAAAGACGTGTGCCTGTAACCATAATTTACGCGGCTTTCTTATGGCGTACTCGCTTTCGCTCGTGCGCACACAATATCGCCTTGTATAATTAGAAAAATTAGACATTTAACTGATGTTGAAACAGCAAGGCTTGTGTATTTTAGTTATTTTCATAGTGTAATGTCTTGTGGTCTTCTCTTGTGGGGTTCTGCTGCGGACATCGATACCATCTTTATTTTACAGAAAAGAGCCATTCGTGCCATTTACAAACTTAGTCCCCGCGAATCCCTGAGAGAATTCTTTAAGGAAATAAACATCCTCACTGTCGCTTCTCAATACATATTTGATAATATCATGTGCGTACGTAAAAATTAAGATTGTTTCATGAAAAAAACATACATTCGTATAACACACGAAATAAAAGCAAACTTGTCATTCCAAACTTCAGGTTAGCCAAAACAATGAATTCATTCCTGGGAAATTTTGTTAAATTTTTCAACAATATACCTAATAATGTCATCGAACTACCTATTCATAAATTTAAGTTACATGTCAAAACTACCCTAATGTCGAAGGGGTATTATAAAATTCAAGACTATCTTAATGACGAAAATGTATGGACAGTCCAGCCTGCACCAAACTGATGTACCTACCTGTTTATTTTGATTTGTATCATTTTTGAGGCAGCTAGTGGTGACTGAGTTTGTTCCGGCGTTTCTTCTCAGCACTTGCCAAATTGTCTGTGTTTTGTCTCGAAGCGCTAGTAGGGCCCAAAAGATAAAGAGACATGTTCTTGCCCCATACGGGCCATAATTGATTGATATTACACTAATTATTGACGTTCATAAGTGGCATTTTGTGTCCTAAATTGAAAAAAATATTTTTGATTTTGATTTTTCAACGTTACCCCAAAATTTCACCGATACCGGTCTATCCTCAAAACAGCAGACAAGAAGCAAATCAATCCATCACGAAAATCTGACTTCAAATATAATTCAAATAAGGTCTAAGTAAGGGCACTGAGGTTACAACATGATCACCAAATTGTGACTGTACAACTTACAGACACATAATATCAAAAGCGAAACCTGCAACAGCTGGCTCGCCATATAAATTTTGAATTGATTACTAAACATTTATGCTAAATATTTTATTTGAGACCATTTTCCAGTCATTTATATCAAATCAATTTTGAAATGAATTCATCCAAATTGACATGTTGGCGGCGTCTGAAACGATAAAAAGAACCATGTGCTCAGACTCTAAGAAATGTCTTGCATCAAACAAAAATCAACGCCAACCTTTCTGCAGATACTTACCAGGAATAACTATCAAACTACAAAATAAATGGGGCGTGCCCCGTGATTAAAACTTTTACTTTCTTACATTTTTACACACGTTCCACTCCGACGCACGACCAACCGTGGCGGAACCGGAAAAACAGCAGCTGTCACACTTGACAAATGTCAGTGTCAGCATCCGTCATATCTATGCAAAATTTCACGACTATGGACTGGAGTCCTACATCCATTTAGCTTTTCGTTTCACGCGAACTTAGACAAAAATATAGAACGTTACAACAGACAAAGAAACTCTCTAGCCTTAAAATATTAGTATGGGTTTATTCGAGTTTTAGTAAACGCCTGTATATTACCTTTTATTTTTTCTTGGGCATTTTTTTTAAATATCGTAAATGTACCTGTAAAGTAAAGTAAAGATTCTGGATCATATCTTAAAAACTGTTCAATGTGAATAACAAAATCTAAACAGCCTACGCGATAAAGAATTTGTGTTATTAAAAACACTGAAACTTTTTTGTTCGATGCGAACTAATTTAAAATGAAATACCTTAAAATTATCGTGAAACAAGTATGGAAGAAACCAAATAAATCGAAAGGTTTTTACTTAAAGTGGATGAAAAGTGTTTTTCGAGCAGGGAACGAGTAAACTGTTCGGTGTCTGGATCTTTAACTGAGTTCCCGAGGGCGTTTCATTGAATTAAAGATAATGCGCGATAACTGAAATCCGACCATCGGAACTTCGAGCTACTTGAATGCATTTGTTCCGACTCAAATTCGACACTGCACTCAGTATAACGATATTTAGTTCGACGCCCCCCGCGAATAATCCGTTTATCGAAAAAGTGAAAATGTTCAGGAAAAATAAAAGAAGTATTTTTTTTAATAACTCCATTAAACAACAAGTGCCAAAGTCGTTTTATACCGCATTGGAAAGCTATTTTTTTCAGCTTTCTTTTTATTATAACAAAGTTTAAATAGAACTGAGGGATTTTTAATAATAAAGCTAAATGTATTTTACTATACTAGCATAGGTCCAGCTCTAATCAGCAATGTCACTTACGATATTATTCGTGTAAATTTATATTTCGACTGCAACAGTAATATCGTGTTGCGGCATTATTCGTGCAAATTGTTTTGTTTATTAAACATTTGTAGAAAGCAATTACTATACTATTCGCCTGTTGAAAACTAAGATACGTTTTATTGTTTTGATCATAATCATTTATTAAGCATTCGTGTAAAACTAAAAAAAAAACATTCTTCATACTATTTTTATGAAATAAATGAAATTGTTATAAATAAAACAACTTTGGTTATTTTTATAAAAAGATGATAGTTATTATTATCGTTAAAAAATGACAAACTAGCCTAAAGCCAGGATAATTATTACACATGAATACTTCAGATCTTACAACAGTTAAACATATTAATCAGAATCCTCATCATTACCTGATTTATTATCACAATAGCATAAGTTCCTATAAAATGATTGATAATGGTTGGGAATTGCTTTGGAGTTACACAGACTTAGGAGATCGTCATACAAAGCCTTTCTAATAGGGAGGGGCTCGTCGTATGCTGGCTTTAATTCAATATTTTCAATAGTTTTGGACAACTGTTTTTGCCGACGCTGTCTACTTCTGCCTGCATCGTAATCCAATTCAATATAATCCTGTTCAAAATCATACTTGAAAAAATAACAATTAGGTTGATATACGACACAATATGAAACACTAACCTCCATCACATCGGACCAATCGTACTTTTTCTCCTGTCTTGTCTTGAAGCCATCTTTTGGGTTCAACTTGTTCTTTTATGTTGAGGATTTCAGATTGTTGCATTTCTTCGAGGGTATATTTGTCCCCGGAGACTTTAGCGTTCATGATGATACTATATACTTGGTCCGGTGTATACAAAACTTTGTTTTTCAGAGCTCTTTCGATACAGGCGTGCATAGAATCGCCTTCATTTTGGCTATGACCGCTAACAAAAAATCAATGGGTGATATCAATTTGAAGAGTCATTGCAACATAAAGATACAACGCAAAAATGTATCTGTTTTTATTCTCTCCATAACAACCATCAGAATAAAATATAATTTTCCGTATACCTTTTTCCTGTACTGTCTTAATGAATTGCAACAAACAACTTCCTATCTCGATGCATCCTTTCTTCCCGATTTGAGCTTGCCAAACGTAACAGAACCCAAGTTTGTTTAAAGCATCAAAAACTGTAAAATTATTAATAGGGTATTTACGTTTGTAGTGAAAGATTGACACTCTGAAGACTGTGGTACATTTAACACTTTTTCTAAGTCAAAATACGCTTTCTTTCATACTTAAATGTTTCCTGTAGTTTCTTCTAAAGATGTCTTTTCAATGGAATCAGCTAGTTGATATAGTGAACATAAAGTACATTGATCCTTTTTGGGCTTAAAAAAGGAAAAGTTTTAGTTAGTATTAAACACTTTCATATTGTCGTTTTGAAGCCATTTCAACATTAACTGGATAGTTCTGTTTTCCAAACCATGTCTTGGAGAGCCAGTACATTTTTGATATATTTAGGGACTCTACTCATGTAATGCATTTCCACTTTGGGGAATAAATCATTATGTCTTCATCTGATGTGGTCTATTCTGATGCTTACCTCTTTTATCGATCAAACTTTCGTCCTTTTTATTTTTTTCTAAAGCCGTGTAAACCATTTGCTCTGTAATAGAAAGCGTGTTAAAAAAATACTTTGCACACATGGATTTCTTCATTGTTGAGGGGCAAATTACATTTTAATGTTTGGGATCGGTTATTTTTTCTATTAACGGTTACTCTTTTAACATGTTCGGATTTTACACGTCGTGTAATGTATTGCCATTGAAATTCACGATTGGCAAGTTTATAAAAATTACTATGTAAGGCTAATCTGTCTTCTGTGTTTAATTTTAACCAGCAACCTTTTTTACAGGCACAATTAGGTAAAATATTTTTATTTGGATGGATTTTTTTATTACGAGCTCCTTCATAAGCTTGACCTGAATTTTTGAGTTTCTTGTTCTTATTTTTGCTCCATTCACATGGGTCTGCTTTACGTTTTCTGGTCAACTTTAAGGGCGCGGAGAGGATGACATCTCCGCGCCCTCCTGCAGCGGCGTGCGGGACGTACACAACGCCGCTGCGGGGGCTCCTTTAGCGGACGACCAACTCCCTGAGCCAGTCGCCCGAGAACCCGCTTCAGGCCAGCCACGAGGCCAGCTGAGACCCACCTAGACGGCCGCAGAGGACAGGGAGGGGAGGCATACCTCTTCAACTGCGACCCCTCTTCTGCTGCAGAAGCAGGTGGTCAGACTCCCCTGCAGCTGCACCTTGTGAGGCGCATCCTCAGCGCGGGCCGAGCCAAGCCTGCTGGGAGCGCTAACATCCCTGGGATCATTTTGGTTTACCGTTGGGTCCACCAATCTCGCGGTGACTTAGCCTACCCATCGCGACAAGATGAGACTGTATTTAACCGAGCCCACAAATTTAATAAAAACGCATACAGTTAAGAAGTACTAACGTACAATATCTAGTTTATCCTTTCTGTAATGACAATACATAAAGACACTCACCTTTTCTACTTAGTTCTGCTTAATCCTGGACAAAGATGTACAATAATTTTCTTCTAGATGTACTACAAGATTTTAATTGTCGCGGCAACTTAGTAACAATATTATCGTTTAATAAGTAATCACTTCACTAGGTAAAAATTAATTCACGTCTTAACCATCAGATTATGATAGGACGAGTGAGCAAAGTGGGCGGGGCATTAGCACTTGCCGTTGCAATAGGCATAATCGGAGACAGTACCTGTCATGACATGTTAAGAAATCGAGCACGGTGTTTAATGTTTGTATGATATTTAATAATTTACACGAATAATCTTGTAATATCAATATAGAAAAGGGTTGTTGAAGAAGTTAGTCAATAATAAATGTAACTGGAAATCGATTTCTTAATAAAATCCCGAAAATTCCTGTACTAGCGTTTACTTAACTATGGTAGTGAACTATTTACACGAATAATATTGTAAAAGTGTTAACTGACCAATTATTTTGATAGTTGTTTTCGTAATGGTCGTATACTATATTATTCGCTAAAAATATGTTTTAATGCATTTAAACGGAATAAACAAGTATTCTTTCATATCTTTGTAAATATCGATAAAAAAAATCTGAAAAAAATTTACGTGATGCATTTTAATTTTTAGATGCCAAAAACCACATAACATGAAAAACCCCGTAATAGATTATTACCGGATTATTCTCGGGGGGTGTCGAGTTGGTCTTGAAGTTTTAAAACTTTTGGACATGGTAACCTAACTAGACAAATAAATATTCTATACTGCACGAGTTGGGACACAAGAAACAACATCATTTAAAAAATTAAACCGCCTTAGAAAAAAATACTTAAAAACTTATTCATCTTCTTATTATGAGAAACAAATTCTTTTTGAGTCGGTATATAATGTGTGTAGACTGTTGGTGTACTTATGTAAGACGAAATGCACCAACTCCAAAATATTTTGATTCTCCTAAATAAAAGATGAATGCGTTTTTTAGGTGTTTTATTTTATTTTTTTATTTCATATTTTTTGTTATTACGCCTATCTCAAAAATTACTAGATTGGTTTTGATGAAACTTACACTGTACCCGTAATTGACTGTACCTGATTGAACTAAAAAAAGATTCATTTTGCTATGACTTCTCGTTTTTGATAAATCTTGCGACAAACATAAAAACACTTATTAAAATGCACACGTATTAGAAAGCCTTAATAGATCAACACACAAAAAAAATAACCAATTCTTACGATATCAGACACATACAAGTCATTACATTGCTTAGAAAAAAAACTGCTTACAGAAACATTTCTATTCTGTGTACAAGAACATGAAAAAATTAACCACTTAACATAAAACTTAGAAAATTAAACTTTCTTTAATAAAATATTTAAGCTCATACAAGAAAACTTAAGATTCCTAAATGCATAGGTAAGTCACTTGACGTTAAATGCAATAAAGAACTCAAACCTATTACTGAAAAGAAAGGCTGGGAAATTGTGCTGAATTTAGCTAGGTAATCCTTCATGGAAAGAGAAGCTGTTTTCCCAACTTGGCTTTTATATCTCAGGTTTTTTTATTTTACCTTTAAGCAAGTTACGATCCTTATTCAGTTATCATTGATGTAAGATACGTTATACTTACAATCCCTTGATCTGTTATGAGTATTTGATGGGGCTAAAATAGCACTTGCATATTAATAAGTTGAACTGACTTTGGTATCATAGCTAACAAATAAAATAAAATCTCGATGTGATTTTTATTTCACCCGCTAGAATTTACAAATCCAAAATTTTGTTTTATTATAAGAAGGTTGCAAGCTATTTTGTAAAAAATTACGATTAATTATAAACCGAAGACCCTTCGTACACTTCGACTTTTAGCAGCGATGCAGCATCGATTCAGTCTCAAAATTTCAACCTTTGCTAGTAAACTTTTAGCGACGATACAGTCGCGATGCTAACGTGCGTTAATATCAATGCAGTTACGATGCAGAAGCTAGACATTGATAAATTATGTTCTGTATATTGGCGACTGCATCAATACTAACGCACGTTAGCAGTATCGATTCTAACGCGAAATTAAAACCGCGTGAGTAGTGATGCTGTCATGCGTTTCCAAAACGCGGGACTCTATCGATGCTTAAAGTCGCTGTGTGTAAAGGGTTGAAATAGTGCAACGAGCTGCCAGTTCCAATATCTTGATATGTGCTACAATTGGCATCGGGTTCCATTTTAGCTTTAGAATAGAATAGAATATTTTTGAAGTGAAAACTTCTTTAGCGGCGTTGAGCACTTTTGTGGGATGGGGGAAAAATGTGAAACTCGCGTCAGGACACGTGGCCTGATCGAAAAACCGTAAGACGGTTGGCGAAATTATGGATGTAAGTTGATTTTTCTGAGAGATAAACTTTTTAATGTAATTTAATATAATACAGTATGTCCCTGGATAAAGTGCAATCCTGAAAGGGGATGAAACTAGACCATGAATCATTGACTAGAAAAATATTAAAAAAATATATAAAAAAAATATTGTAGGATTTATTGGTATTTTAAGATTTTCATGTTTCATTAAGGACTCTATGTACAAAAGTATTGATTTCTTCCAAAATGGGTCTATTTCTTTGAAAAAAAAAACAGTATGCCTAATACCTGGCGATGACCATGAAATAATAAATAGTCCGCAAAAAAGTAACTATCTTGGGTAAAAAAATGTATTTTTATGAAAAAAATGATTTTTTTAGACGTTTATTTTAAAAAAACTTCAAATTACTAAAAAAATGTGCCCTATAACTATGTAATTTTATAGCTTACTTTTATTCTTTACCATTTTAGCTTCCAAATAAAAAAAAACAATGTTTTAACTAAAAAAAACACGCTATCTACAAACTTTTAAAGTGGAGCCCAATCGTGTTACCGTGCAGGTAGAGACCGTTTTTTTCCATTGTTTCCGTCCTACTCTGTGTCCTAATCGAGGAGGCCATTTTGAACATTTAATGCATTAAATAAAAATGTTTTATTACCTACTAAAATGTAAATAACTCCTACCTAGCCAATTTTTGAGTTAGAACATTGTTTTTTTGTTTATTTGGAAGCTAAAATGGTAAAGAATAAAAGTAAGCTATAAAATTACATAGTTATAGGGCACATTTTTTTAGTAATTTGAAGTTTTTTAAAATAAACGTCTAAAAAAATCATTTTTTTCATAAAAATACATTTTTTTACCCAAGATAGTTACTTTTTTGCGGACTATTTATTATTTCATGGTCATCGCCAGGTATTAGGCATACTGTTTTTTTTTTTCAAAGAAATAGACCCATTATTTTGGAAGAAATCAATACTTTTGTACATAGAGTCCTTAATGAAACATGAAAATCTTAAAATACCAATAAATCCTACAATATTTTTTTATATTTTTCTAGTCAATGATTCATGGTCTAGTTTCATCCCCTTTCGGGATTGCACTTTATCCAGGGACACACTGTATAAATTGTAATGTTTGTGTACGCTAGCGCAATAAATAAATATTGTATTCTATCAAAATATTATATTATTATTATTATTTTTATTATTATTATTATTTTACATTTTTTGTCTCAGCTAAGATGGTATGCTGGTATTTCAGAAATATACGGGCCTAAGCCAAGTATATTTCCACTTACATTTTATAGTATATGTATATCAAGATGGGATTGTGAGTGTGCCTGGTGAATGTAAAAGTGGAGAGTTCGGTAGTGGGTGTGCGAGTGAGAGGTGTGACTGTATGCTGCCTATTATTATTATTATTATTATTATTATTGTATTCTATCACAAAAATGATAGTACTTTTATATTGATAATAAGAGCAATTCATTCAAAATTATTCCCTAACTATTCCAAAAAATCAAAAATGCACAACGTTGATATTCAAGTTTTCACTTCTGCCGGCACTCCCGGAGTGCAATTTTTTTATTTGCTTAAAACACAGTAAGTTTGATATCATAATTTTCATCTATTACCATCATGTTTTGCCGCAGGCGACATGCAAATTTAAATATGAAAGTTAAAACCATTAATTAAATACATTATTTAATTATACACTACACACACATTTCAGGTTACATTGATTCATTGCTATTTTATACTATACATTTATATCTAATATACTATATCTATTTATTCATGTCATTATAATTATAAATTATTTATGTCAAGTATTCAGTCAGACTATAAAAACATTTTTCTTTAACAAATTTACGCAATCGTGTCAAAAACATATTATAAGGAAGCTGTCTAATGTCATTCATTTTCGCGTGCGGTGCTCGTCCAGTGTGCTCGTACGCTAGCTTTAGTAAACCCGTTCAGTTGTTTACCGTGATTAGTGATGTAGATCATATCGATATCGAACATTGATAAAGTATCGTGTCTGATCAAATGGATAAATATTTGATAAAATCACCCTCTTCAAGCAGTCTTAATTCCAAAAGGCCAGCTGATAATTCGAACGATGATTGGCACGCCCCCAAGCGGTACGCAGCTCGCAAAATGACCCAGCTAAATAATACTAGTGCCATAGGTCATGAAAACCGGTTCCAAAGCCTTCCTCTGGAGGGCAATGCAGCAAACGATGGAGAGGTACACCTCCGAGACGCCTCTTCCATCATCAAGAAGCCTGTTCACATCCCACCAATCTTACTTCAAGTGCAAAAGGACTGGACCCACGAGGTAATCAAAAGTACTGTCGGCAAGTTTAGCAAACGCTTCCACTTGCAGTACAGAAATGGCAGCAAGGTTGCCGTACTTTGTCATACAGTTGAAGACCACCAGGCTGTAAAAGATGGTTTACGCCAAGAAGGCAGCTCTTTCTTAACATACACTAGGAAAGACGAAAAAACACACAAAGTAGTCCTCAAGGGCCTGCCAGCTTACGTGGAAGACACACTGCCTGAGGAGTTAGAAAAACTAGGCTTTAAAATTACTTCAATAAAAAGGCTGAAATCGAAACACCCTGGCGACCGTACCTGCCCACCGCTCCTGGTACAATTATCTCCAGGTGCAGACATTGCAAAGTTTCGTCAGATCAAGTATCTCTGCAATTGTGTAATCAAAATTGAAAAATTCAAACCTAATCGAAGCCTGGGTACCCAATGCTTCAGATGTCAGGAGTTTGGGCACTCATCACTTAATTGTAACATGCCAGCGCGTTGCGTTAAATGTACCGGGCTACACAAATCTTCTGCCTGCCTCAAAAAAGATCGCAGCACCCCAGCTCAATGTTGCAACTGCGACGGCGATCACCCAGCCAACTACAGTAACTGCAGTGCAAGACTCGCTTATCTACAAAAACTTCAAAAGAAAAAAGAAGCTGAACGTAAACCACCAACGATTCCTCTTTTGATACCAAAACTCCCTCGAAAACCCGCCGTCCCATCGCAATCTTGGACTGCGATAGTGTCTTCTGGAGCTGTAGTAGAGTCCAGGGATCCGGTCAACAATCAAGCTTTCACCGCCACCCCTGCAACAGACAATCCAATCTCAGGTGATCCTGCAATTGAAGAGATGTTAAATATTCTTTTGGCTTTAAGAAAGGTTAAATCACAATTCTTATTATGTAAAACACAGTTGGAGAAAGTGACACTGGTACTTACTCAACTTGGTCACTATGTCTAGCTTCCCTGGTGTGCGTCTGCTCTCATGGAATGCCGATGGGCTGCGCTCCAAAATCCAAGAACTATTCTACTTACTTGAATCCGTACCTGCTGATGTAATCGCCATCTCCGAAACGCGATTAAAACCTAACATACCCCTCCTCACTCCGGGCTACACTTGCTATCGTCAGGATAAACTTTCGTGTGGCAGAGGTCAGGGCGTCGCCATTCTAGTCAGAGACACTATTGAACATCACTTGATACACAATCATAAAACTACAAACATCGAAGCAGTCGGTATTACTCTCAAACTGGCAGGTGTTGAACATGCTATATTTAGTATTTATCAATCACCGAATTTACCATTATTGTGTAGTGACCTCGATTTATTGTTTGGGCTGCTTCCTCATACCATTATTGCCGGTGACTTCAATGCTAATCACAAGCACTGGTTTAGCAGTTACACTAACACTAGAGGCAGAACTTTATTTCGGCACATGTTGCACAACGATTTTGTCATTCACGCACCTGACAAACCAACGCAGGTAAACTATTCCGCGTTTCATAAAGCAACTAGCCCTGACCTAGTTCTTTCTCGAAATGTTACCAGCATAAGTGACATTCGTGTACAGGTGGCACTTTCATCCAATCATTATCCATTGTACTTCAATGTGGGAGGTAGTCTGAAATATAAAGAAACAAAGCGTCGCTTTTGCTATAAAAAGGCAAACTGGGGTCACTATCGGACCCTTCTTGATACTAATATCTGTCTGTCTTCATCGACTTTTAAATCTATTGACGAGGTAGATCTCGCAGTAAGCCACCTTCAAAACACCATTCTTAGGGCCCGAGATGCTACGGTACCAACATGCGAGGTGAGTGGCCCCAGTAGATATAAATTACCAAGTCACATAAAGCGTCTAATCAAATATAAAAATTACCTTCGTCGCATAGATGCGGGTCTGCCTAGTTCAGTTATAAAAAGACAAGTTCGGTATTTAATTAACACCTTTCGTACTCAGATAGATATTTTCATCAAGTTACATAAGGACAAGATTTGGAACGATAAACTAGGCAAAGTCGACAATCCAAGCAATGACATTTGGCGTTTAACTAAGTCGCTTAAGCCTAAAGATCAAAATATACCACCTTTGAAACATGCCGACGGCTCCCTATCGATAGATAAAAAACAGCAGTGTGAATTATTGGCTTCTGCTTTTCTCAGTAACATGAAACTTACTGTTGACTGGTCTAGCGCTGAAATCGATGATATCATCCAAACCTCTCTGCAAACTATTGAAGATTATCAAATTACTAGTCTTGAAAGACCTGTACGACCGCTAGAGATACGTAAAGCATTGACGACTTTGAAAGCGCGTAAATCGCCGGGACTAGATGGTATCACTAATGTGTTGCTTAAAAATATATCACAGAAAACGGTCGTTTTTATAACAAAAATTTTTAATGGTTGTTTTTACTTGGGCTACTTCCCTAAAGCTTGGAAGACGGCGAAGGTTATTGCTCTTAAGAAACCGGGAAAAGATGATTCTATCGCCACGAATTACCGACCAATTAGCTTATTACCATCCCTAGGAAAGCTTTTCGAAAAAGTAATATATACTCGCTTACTGATGGCATCCAACCACTTACTCATTAATGAACAATTTGGCTTTCGTTCATCACATTCTACTACACATCAACTTGCTAGAGTGTCTGAACATGTCTCACACCATCTTAATTTATGCCAATCCACCGGCCTATTCTTACTCGACATCGAAAAAGCATTCGACACCGTATGGCATGACGGTCTCCTTCATAAATTAGTAAAACTGAACATACCAGGTAATTTAATAAAACTTGTCAAATCTTATTTGACAGATCGCCAGTTCATTGTTGCCTTAGATGATGAAATCAGGTCATCATGTCAAGCCATTCCCGCTGGAGTCCCTCAGGGGTCTATCTTGGGACCATATCTATTTATTTTGTACCTGAATGATATACCTGTTCAGCCACGAACGAGCCTCGCCTGTTTTGCAGACGACACGGCCTCTTACACCTCGTCAGAGGACGTGGATCTCATTATAAGCCGCCTCCAACTTGCTATTGATAAACTTGATTCATACTTCACTTAATGGAAACTCAAATTGAACGCCGCAAAAACCGAAGCGATCCTATTCACCCGACAGCGTCAAGCTCCAAAGCGAACCCTAAGTATTTCAGGCCTCCAGATTCCATGGAGTACTTCGGTCAGATATCTCGGTGTTAGAATGGACACTAAACTTAACTGGTCCAAGCATATTGCGGACTTAAGAGTCAAAGGTGCTCAAGCGTTAGGTGCGTTGAGTCCAATACTTAACCGTAAAAGCAAAGTAAGCCCTAAAACCAAGCTCAGAATTTATACCATTCTTGTCAGACCGTGTATAACGTACGCCTGCCCAGTCTGGAGCAGTACTTGTTTAACAAACTTTCAATTACTTCAAGTCATCCAAAATAAAGCTTTAAAAATTTCATTTAACACCAGATTTAAAACTAACTTAATTAAATTGCAGTATAAAATTAAACTCCCTTCGCTTATGCAATACATTTTAAAATTAACTAAAAACTTTTACACTAAAATCACTTACAACAAAAATCAATTAATATCTAAAATATGTATAACTAAGAAATTCGACTTACCTTACATCGATAAGTACGGAACATATCGCCTTCCACATCACTATCTTTTGTTCCCGCCTGATACGTCACACGGGCCGGTGACAATGAGCCGGCGCACAACCAGTTTACCGATGCCTCGCGCGAGCGACGCGATCGCCCCTCCGTCGCCTGTCTCGTAACACGAGCGGGGGACGGGGGCGCTCATGTTCTTACTGGACATGACTTTGCTTTGCTTACACCTCTAAGTACGGTAATAGTATTTTGTTTCGGTGTATTCATACCCACTATTATTTTGTTATTATGAAGCAGTAAGCATTAATTACCTCAATAATTTTGCACTTTTATATAACACAAAACGTATTCATTTGTGAACTATAACCGTTTTAAATAGCTTAAAATAATTATGTAATTAAACTTTAAAAGGTGCCTGTTCCTAGCCTCATAAAGTAGTTTATAAGATGTGTAATTGTATGACCGTACATATAAGTTATGCAATGTAATAACTTTTATTGATAATAAAGAATTTTGAAATGAATGAATGATTCATTGCTATTTTATACTATACATTTATATCTAATATACTATATCTATTTATTCATGTCATTATAATTATAAATTATTTATGTCAAGTATTCAGTCAGACTATAAAAACATTTTTCTTTAACAAATTTACGCAATCGTGTCAAAAACATATTATAAGGAAGCTGTCTAATGTCATAAGTTGTATATTTTAACAGGTATTTTAACAGGTATTATTATTACACCTGTTATATATTTTAACAGGTATTTTAACAGGTATTTAACAGGTATATTAACAAGTATTCTATTATATATTTTAACGGCATGGCTGTTAAAATATATAATAGAATACCTGTTGCCAGCCTGGCTGTTTCTTTGGAAAAATGCACTCTTGCTCATAGGAACTTGCAATCTATAAATATCTCTCTGGCGTAACCTTAGATCTAGCTCAGTTCGCGTTCGGCGTTAGTTCGGAACGCACGCACGCACGAGCAAACAACTACTTAGTCAGCGCCCCACTGTTTACAGTGATGTACATCATTCGATAATTTGGGTATCGATAAAATCCTTTATCGCTACTATGGACAAATATCTTCTAAGAACACCATCAAACAGCAGCCTTAATTCTAAGCTGCCAACTGATGACCAAGAATGGCAAACAGCCAAGCGTCCTGCAATCATGAAAACCTCTAGCAGACATAATACGTCAGGTGAGCTACCCACGTTCAATAGATACCAAAATCTTACCGTTGACAATGATACGGAGTCAGCTGAGAAAACCAACTATCCTGCTTCATCAATTGGACGCCCCGGGCGTATTCCACCCGTTATATTGGAGATTGATCAAAACTGGACACACCAGAAGTTACAAGAGATGATTAAAACATTTGCCAACAGTTTTCATCTGCATTACCGAGGCAAAAATAAAGTTGCCGTTATTTGCTACACTCCTGCAGCTCATGAAGCCATCAAAGAAGGACTTCGCAGCAATAATGTTCACTTCCTCACCTATTCTAGAAAGGACGAAAAAGTGCCCAAATTGGTACTCCGCGGACTTCCAGCTGATCTTAGTGATAACGTGTCACAAGAGTTAATCAACATGGGGTTCAAGGTTGACTCCGTAACAGTTCTGAAGTCTTCAAACCAGAAAGTGGCTCCATTTCCACCACTATTGGTACAACTGTCTCCTGGATCTGACCCGACTAAATTAAAACAAGTTAAATACCTCTTCAACTGTGTCATCACAATCGAAAAGTTCAAACCGAACAGATCGTCTGGAACACAATGTTACAGGTGCCAAAACTTTGGGCATTCTTCAAAAAACTGCAACATGCCTCCTCGCTGCGTGAAATGTGCTGAAAATCATGGTACCGCTGATTGTCAGAAAAAAGACAGACACGAACCCGCCCGATGCTGCAATTGTGGACAAGATCATCCAGCAAACTATCGTGAGTGCAATGCACGAGTACTGTATGTTGAAAGCCTTCGTAAGAAAATGAGTGATCGTAAACCACCTGCTTCTACACTCAGACTGCCTAAAAAGACTCTGGATGTTGCGAAGCCCGCACTTCAAATCCCAACTGAAACAGCATCAACGAGGTCTTGGGCAGCGCTACTGGCTGGACCACCCAAGCAGACAACCTTCAAGAAACCATCAGTTGCGGAGCCGACTGATGACAACAAGCTTATGGATTCCATTACCAAGGAAATACTTGAAATTATGGAGACTATCAAGAAGATTCGATATCAGTTCCAATCATGTAATTCTATGTTCGACAAAATAATGTTAGTACTCAAGCATCTTGGTCATCATATTTAAGGAAACCAAGCTAGGTATTATTTCATGGAACGCTGATGGCGTTAAAAATAAAATACATGAATTGCTCGAGCTTGCGGTGAGTAACTTGTCTGTCGATGTAATCGCCTTATGCGAAACCAAACTAACTTCAAAAATTGCCATAAAAACTCCTGGATTCAATTGTTATCGCAACGACAAAAATCCAATTGGTCGAGGTCAAGGGGTAGCGATTTTGATTAAAAGTTACATTCAACACTCAATCATTATTGTACCAAGTATGAAGAATCTTGAAGCCATTGCGATTAGGATTCATTTGTCTGGTAGAGAAGTTATTATTGTTTCTGCATATCAATCTCCGAACCTTCCATTAGTGCATGCCGACATAGATAACTTATTCTCATTAGGTAGCAATGTCTTGATTTTTGGGGATTTCAACGCAAACCACGATTATTGGAACAGCAGCTATTGCAACACTAGAGGTAGAAGCTTGTTTAGACACATGCTTGCTAATAATTACTTTATATACGCACCTACTACGCCAACTCAACTCAATTATAGAGATGATCTTAACCCTACGACTCCCGATCTAATACTAGCATCTAGGACTGACTTAATCTATGACTTCGATGTGATAACGGCATTATCATCAAACCATCTACCAATTTTTGTCCGCCTTGGTGGAGAAGTTACTTTGTGTCCTAAGTCTAATTACTATCGGTATGATAAAACTGACTGGAAAAAGTTCCGTAGTGTACTTGACAGTGACATCGAACTCAATGCAAAGCCCCTGACTTCAAAGCCAGATATCGATGATGCTATAACAAAATTTCACAAATCTATTATTTCGGCTAGAGATGCTGAGGTACCGACTGGTGTGTTTCAAGATGGCCCTCGTAAGCTACCTTACTACATAAAGAGGCTAATACGGTACAAGAACAACTTGCGTAGGCAAGAACAAAAGTTAACTCGGGGTGTTTTAAAAAGGAAATTGCGAAATTTAATTAATAAGTTACAGGCCTCCGTTTGATTCTTTATAACTAAACATCACGATAATGTTTGGAACAATAAACTTGCCAAGGTAGATAATGTCAACTCTGACCTTTGGCGGATTACAAGGTCACTTAACCCTAAATCGTTTACTATTCCTCCTTTAAAAAAGGCCGATGGCACACTAGCTTCTTCATGTATTGATCAAGCAAACGAACTGGCTAACGCATTCTATTCGAATATGTGCCTAACATTGGGCTGGCACAGCAATCCCAATATCGAGAGCGAAGTTAGCATGTCAAGGGCTGTGATTGATAACTACCCTGGCAATATCTTGCAACATCCGGTAGCACCTCATGAAGTTCGTTCAGTCTTGAAAAAAATTAAAAATCGTAAATCGCCTGGAGAAGACGAGATACATAATATGTTGCTCAAAAATATTTCTCAAAAAGCTTTGGTTCTTCTCACTAAAATATTTAACGGCTGTCTTACCATATGCTATTATCCTAGTTGCTGGAAAACGGCAAAGGTGATAGCTTTAAAAAAGCCTGGCAAAGACAATGCATTACCTAGCAACTACAGACCGATTAGCTTACTTCCATCTGCTGGTAAATTATTTGAAAAAATTATCTTCAAGCGGCTTCAGAAGCATGCTGACCACCTTATAATCAATGAGCAATTTGGTTTTAGAGCCTCCCACTCTACAGTACAACAATTAGCTCGTGTCGCTGAACATGTTGCCCATCATCTTAATGTTAAGCAGTCTACAGGAATGTTTCTATTAGATATAGAGAAAGCGTTTGACACTGTGTGGCATGATGGCCTGTTGCACAAGTTGATCCGTTTGGGAATTCCTTTATCTTTGGTTAAACTGATTCAATCGTATTTGAGCGACAGAAACTTTAGGTTCCCCAAGGTTCCATCCTTGGGCCCGTTTTATTCATCTTGTATATTAACGATGTCCCAGTACAAACCCGAACCGATCTTGCGTGTTTTGCAGACGACACAGCTTCTTACACATCCTCAAGTGATGTTGATCTGATAATTGATCGGCTTCAGTTGTCCCTGGACGTCCTGCATGGATATTTCAATACATGGAAACTTAAGTTGAATAGTTCTAAAACAGAAGCTATCTTATTTACACGAAAACGGCTGCCACCTGTTAGAAACCTAAAAATTGACGACCACCTGATACCCTGGAGCAATTCTGTTCGATATCTTGGCGTGATTCTTGACACAAAATTAAATTGGACTAAACACGTGATGAATGTACGTGTGAAAGGTGCAAAAGCTTTAGGCTCACTTGGACCAATAATGAATCGTGCATCCAAACTAAGTCCAAATACTAAACTACTCGTATACACTGCCCTTGTTAGGCCAATCCTAACTTACGCGTGCCCAGTTTGGAGTAGTACGTGTCAGACTAACTATGACATCCTACAATTTGTTCAAAATAGGGCACTAAAAATAGCATTTAATACAAAATTTAAAACAAACTTAAAAAAACTGCATTCGTCAATTAATTTTCCATTACTAATACAATTCATTTACAAATTAACATACACATTTTATAAAAATAACAAACTTAATAAAAATCAGTTAATATCGAATTTATGCAAAACTACAATTCGCGATTTGCATTACATCGACAGATACGGAACTTATCGCTTGCCCCATCACTACATGTTGTTCCCACCCGACCAGCCTATAGAGCCCGCCGAATAGCCGCGGGGCCCCCTCGCTCGCCCTACATTAGTACAGTGGCGGGGGGAGTGGCGGATCTCAGCGCGGCCTGCGTAGCTGGCCAATGTTTCATTATTTCGAACTGGTTACGTTTGTAATGTTCGTTAGATCTACTTCTACCGCCAAATCCTGCCCTTTGTTTATGCGATAAGCAACTTTTCCTACAAAATCGTTGCATCATTAAATCTTCGTCAATTTTATACGACCATGATCCTTAAAAACGTTTTATTATTATCTAACACTGTTCACAAACTTTGGAGGCGTTTGTAGCCTGGTAAGATTATTATAAGTTTTATGTTAAGGTGATGCCAATGTTTTTTTTTTTTTGTATTACCTGTATGTGCCAATTTATGTTAATAAAGATATTTTAAAAACAAACAAGATCTAGCTGAACATATTTTTTCAAATAGCTCAGGATTTTTTCTAACAAATCACCACAAATTGCCCTAATACACTTTTTTGCATCAAAAATACTGTATTTATATCAGTTGAGTTACCCCACATAATCAGACCGTACGTTAAAATTGAAGATACATATCCATGATATGCGGTCAGTGCAGTTTTTTCTTCTGCTACAAATCGTATTTTTTTGAGAGCGTGTACAAAACTACTCAACTTTTTACACAGGTCTTCAATGTGGGGTTTCCAGCTATAGTGTTGGTCAAGGATGATACCTAAAAACTTTGCCTCACTAACTTTATCGATCACTACGTTCTGACAAGTGACGTTTAACTGTGGACAATTTGCCTTGTAGTTTGAGAACTGTACTAATTTGGTTTTTAATAGGTTAACACTTGAGTCATTTCGCGTTAGCCAGGAAACAACATCAGCTATAGTTTCATTTACCTACGAGCTGGTTAAAATTTGATTTTTGGTCACGATTCGGTATAATAAGTGAAATGTCATCAGCAAACAGTACAGTTTGATAATTGATCAGTTTAGGCAAGTCATTAAAATATATAAGGATCAGAAAAGGACCCAGGTCACTACCCTGGGGCACACCACATTTATTCTGTAGAAATGACGATTTGTGTGTTTCAACTTCATTACTCTTAGTCTATTTCTACATATATTCCTTTTTCTATTTCTACATATTTAAGTAATCATTTTAATGTGTTTGTATATGTTACGTTAGAAAGTGCAAAATTTCGTTATTGTATTATGCTTGTATGTTTGTCAACGGATTTCTCGAAAACAAATTGTCATAGTGAGACATTTCTATGTTTTATATTTCTTTTCCTAAAAAATATTTTAAAACTAAACCGCCTTCAATAAAAACTGACTAATAAGCTCAAAATAACATCGAAGCTTACGTTCATAAATAGTCTACGCACATCATGCACCGACTCCAAATAATTTTGATTCTCCTAAACAGAAGGAAAATGTGTTATTTTGAGTTTTATAGTCTGTTATTTAAAGGCTTTTAATTTTTTTAGCATCAAGTTCTTCGCAATCGTCTTAGTTTCACCGTTTTAAAACTATGACAATGTACATATATACTAAAGACACACAGTACAGTACAGAATACATTTTTTTAATGCTCGCATTGTGTGACCACGGGTACAGGCGTCCTAATAAATAACAACATGAAACCGAGCATTATTGTTCGGATAAATCATCCCGCACCCGAGAACAAAGGCTTGCTGTTCGCAAAAACTAATAAATCCCACCAGTACTTTTAATATGTAGCCGTGTATTAAGCGAAACGAGTAGGGCTCAAAAGCTTAATTAATTTTGCTTAACCGCTTACTAGCACTAAACGGTTTTTCTTTGTGATCTCGCTAAAAAATAGAAAAGCGGCAACGCTAGGTTTAAATTAGCAAATAAATCCGCATATACGTAATATTTTATCACGGAAATTTTCATCTACCTTCTTAACTTGCAGTGTAGTTAAGAAGGGTAATTAAATTCGCGTCAAGCTTTAAATTAAATGCTTAGCTCCGTAACTCTGTAAATAAAGTTTGAGTTCCAAACGTTCTTACGAAGGTGCATATCAACAGATTTTATAATATTACCGCGGGGCGTTGGTGGGGCGGCGCGTGAAGCGACCACAGCGTTACTAGTATCCCACGTGCAAATTCAAATACAGAAATGTAGCCGCGTCGTCACCCGCCGCGTCAACCACCGCATTCCCGCGTTGCAATAATTGCTAGTTCACCCACCGCGATCCTCGCGGCGTCAGCAACACCGCTTCAAACGCCGCGTCAGTTGCTCCATAAGACGCATAACGTCGCCCGGCGCTTCAATTGCCGCGTCCAACGCTACAACTCAAACAAATGCTTGCGAAAACGCTTTTCCTCGAACGCTGCAAAGTTTATTACATATAATTGTGTTACTGGCGGCCCGCTGCGCGAAACGCGACGCGCGAAGCCACGCTCGTCTCTAAAGAGCCCTAACAAACAAACGCGTGAAAAATCATGCGTATACAACACCATAAGTTTAATTTAAAAGCGAACCGCGCCGCCCAATGCGACGCGCTACGCCCTACGTTTCTTTAAAAGAGATGATGATGTGATGTTTTATAGCCTAAAGACTTCCTTGATAAATGATCTATTCAACACAAAAAAAAACGAATCAGTCTTATGGTTTGAGATTAGCGCGTTTTAACAAACAAACAAACTCTACAGCTTTATAATATCCATAAAGACTAGCGGTCTGTCGGTCCCCGCGACTACGTCTGCGCGATTTGAGTTTGTTCCCTCCCCTCCCGTCGCAGCGTGATTAATGGTCTTAAGCCTTCCTCGATAAATAAGCTATCCAAAACAAAATCATATTTTAGAATCAGGCCAGTAGTTCCTGTAATAAGCGCATTCAAACTATCAAATATATGCTGAGTGAGGTCCTCTTGATTGGGACAGTACAGGCACACAAGGAACAGCGGGTTGGCTTTTTCTTGTCCAACCTATGCTTGCTAATAGTTTCTTCTGTTTTTGTTGTTGTTGCTTTTTTGTTTTATTTTCATGGTTTGTTTTTTATTTTACGTAATTGTATCTGTTATGGTTTGTGTGTGTGGAGTCCCTAATTAATAAATGTATTTTCTTTGTATTTTTCTTTCCACAAACTCTTCAGCTTTTCATTTGTATAGATACAACGCCTCAAATTTATTTCATTTATGCAAAACACAGTAAATGGAATATATTAACTCATACTCATATGATTCAGATTTTTTTTTCTCTTAGTATTATTTTGTATTCTTATAAAATGAAATAAGAAACCATTAATTGCGCACGGGCAAGATTCAAATCTGCAACCTCTGGCAAATCTTCTCATATGTTTCTGAAATCTCTTGCAACTCGTAATAAATACTCCAACAAACTTGAGCGTTGTTTAGATATACAGAGTGTGTTTTTTTTTTTTTTTTTTTTTAATAAATATATCCTTTGGACATTCCCACACATCGCCATCTAGCCCCAAAGTAAGCTACTCAAAGCTTGTGTTATGGGTGCCAGACAACGGATATAATACTTAAATACTTTTTTTTTTGTAAATACATACATGATATACATAGAAAACACCCAGACCAATACAAACAGACATGTTCATGCACACAATTGTTTGTATTGTGCGGGGATCGAACCCGCACCCGCTGCGTAGTAGGCGATTTCTCGACCACTACACCAGACGGGTCGTCTGTAATAGAAACAGAGTGTGGTCTGTAATAGAAGCAAACATTTTATCAATGATTCCACAGAGTATACGTAGTTATCTTAACCTGTTCTAAGTACCCTAAAATGCTTTAGCTCAGAGATATATCATTTCAAAGTTATAATCCCTAATCAACGTATAGCAAAATCGCCAACGCGTCACACTCACTCACTAACGCGTAGTAAAAGACAGTGTCAAGTTCTATGTCAGGGAGGACACATTTGTTTGCAATACATTGCAGGTTCGATTTATTTTATTAGAAAATTAAATTTAGAATTACTCACTAGTTGGTTAGAGCTTTTAATTAGAATTGATCACTAGTTGGTTAGAGCGCCCAATTTTTAATTTTGCAACTATTACAGGCCACCCTTTATACACACGCCATCTGGCGAGCGAACCGTTGAGTAGCATTACAGTCATGTTTCAAAAGACAATCTTCATATCGTTCCGCCCACATACCACATCTCTAAGTTAGGAAATATCTGCAAAGTGAACATTACAGCTGCCAGACTTAGCTAGACATTGAACTGTCTCTGGCACTTGCTTGGATATGAGTTGTTCTAAAAATAACCTATCAAACTTATGGATTAGACGGGCGAGAATAATTCTAATCATAAACTTATTGTATATGGCTATTCTTCGTCATAATATCCTTACCTAGAGTGAGCTTCTTCTTATTATGACCCAAGCTGTAGGCATACACTCACAGTGGACGACTTTCTTCGTAAGTACATCTCGTAAGCTGACATAAAAAATAAATGAATAAGTCACACTATAAAGCGAAAAACCTTTATTTCAGTCCATATTGAGGTGCCATAAAATATGGACCTGTTTTTTTTCTGTTCACAAATTCTCAGGGTATCCCGGAGTATAGAAGTGGGCGGTGTTTGACCCCCGTGAAAAGCACGTAAAACCTGATCCAAGAGAGATCAGGTTTTAGATCGTAGAGGTTGGAGTTAGAGTAGGGACAGCAATCATGTCAGATTGCTGTCCCTACTCTATAATATGTCCCACACAGTTGGCTTTTGTTAAGCTTGGTCACTGTATTCTAAATCGCCTTATTTTTAGGGTTCCGTAGCCGAATGGCAAAAACGGAGCCCTTGTAGTTTCGTCAAGTCTGTCTGTCTGTATGTCACAGCCATTTTATTCTGTGACTATTAGCATCACACTGTTGAAATTTGGTAGGAGTATGTATCCTGTTAACCGCTTTATGATTTTCATACAAAAATAAAAAAATATGACATAATATACATAATACTACATAATATACATGAAACTAAAACCAAAAAAAAATTTTTTGTCAAACCTATACGTGTGGGGTGTTTATGAATAGGTCTTTTAAAATGACACCGAGGTTTTTAAAACCATTTTCTTTTAAAGTCTAACGTTTCATAGCTAGACGCTTCCAAAGTGGTAAATTGGGCGTCCCCCACATCTAACTTCTAAACTAAGCGTGTGTAAATTTTGAAAAAAACACATAATGTAGAGCTTCACAAATACTTTCAAAGACAATTGTTTCGGACGGGATCGAACGAGAAGTTTTTGAGATATAGCACATTTTCAACAACCGCAAACATAACTTTGTACTTCATACAAACACTATGAAAAACAAAGTTATATTTGCCGTCAATAAAATATTGTGGTATTTTGCTAAGTGGAAGTAAGTGGATTCCCTAATTCAGTTACCTAAAGTTGGCACGGAACCCTCAGTGCGCGAGTCCGACTCGCACTTGGCCGGTTTTTGTTATATTACTAGAGACCAATCAAGTTCCAAAGGAATGTGTAAAACACGACTTACAACTCTAGGATAATAGTGGAAAAAAGACATACAAAAATAAAATTATTTACATTTACCTGTAAGTAGCTGTAATCACACATCTTTAGGTACTTATCTCAAAGTCTCATATTTCATTTTTATTCTGATGGACCCAGGTTTATTTGGCAAAAATTGGCACCACTAAATATTTCTCAAAATACTTATTGCAACGCGTTTAAAAACCCGTTATAGTTTGTAAAATTAATAATTGAATATAGAATTTTAACTAACATAATTATTTTTATGTTCGAATTGATACGAACAATTTGGAAAGTTAATTTGATGGTTTAGAATGTTTCGACCACTCACAGTGTCATATTTTATATTCACAAAGATGAAATAAGAAACCAAAAAATTGCGCACGGGCGGGACTCAAATCAGCAACTTCTTGGCTAACCGCTTAATACAGGAAAAGTGTTTTACGGAATCTTATATTCTTATTCTGGAAAATAAAATTCAAATTAACTTTCACAAAGATGAAATAAGAAACCAAAAGTTTGCGCACGGGCGGGACTCGAACTAGCAACTTCTTGGCTAACGGCCAATCGCTCTACCAATTGAGCTACCGTGCTGTCGGTTCGAACTTGCAAAATTTGTGGTGTCTTATAGATACGTCATTACGCGTGACGTTAAGCGCCATCTACCCGTCTGTTTATGAAACAGTGGCCCATGGAGTTATTCTTTACAGAATAAATTTAACTTAGATATTGATGACGCTTCGCTACGAGACCACAAATTTCGCAAGGTCGAACCGACAGCACGGTAGCTCAATTGGTAGAGCGTTTGGCCGTTAGCCAAGAAGTTGCTAGTTCGAGTCCCGCCCGTGCGCAAACTTTTGGTTTCTTATTTCATCTTTGTGAAAGTTAATTTGAATTTTATTTTCCAGAATAAGAATATAAGATTCCGTAAAACACTTTTCCTGTATTCAATTTGTCCATATTAATTCGAAGAGGATAAAATATAAGGGCCGGTGTGCCGGTAAATGTGAAAAGAAACGAATACGCCATTCCCTTGAAACAAATGACGTAATAACCGGGACTGGCTTTCAGATAATAAGAGGATGGCAGGTGATGGGCCATTAGATTCCGTAGCTCAGTTTAAATTAAGTGTTATTGTTATCAATTTATTGTTGAGTACTGTTTAATAATAATAAATATACTTTTTTGCACACCATAAACATAATTACACAGGATAGCATCTTATACAAGTGTGGCCTGTGATAAAAGCAACAAATATTATAAATGAAAAACAATGTGATTGTTATTTTTAAACAAAATAAATTAAACCAGCAATGTATTGCAAACAAATGTGTCCAGTCCGAGAACTTGACTAAAACGAGTTAGTGATTTTGATATACATTGATTAGGGACTTTACCTTGGGATTACTATATCTCTATGTTAAAGCATTTTAGAGCACTATGACCAGGTCAAGGTAACTTCGTATACTCTCAAGAATCATTGATTAAAAAAACTTCTTTTACACGCTGTATATTAGTAAAATTAAAGCGGTCTTATTGCTTCAAGCAATTTCTACCAAATAACCTTCAGGGAAGGAACAGCATGAATAATGAAATAAGAGTCATAGCGATGAAATATTTTGAGCAAAAGTTAAGTGAACAATTTTTATAAAGAGATAAGAGAAAAACAATAATTTCACATTACTTAAATTGCATGTTAATAAATGATCATAAAATACACACCATAATACAATACAAATAAACTAATAAATATTTTATAATAAAAAAATAAATAAAAAAAATGCATTATCGTTTGCAAGTAGAGGAGCCGTTTAAGTTATGTTATGTCTTCTGCTTTGTTAACAAAAGACTGAAAAGCTGTATCTAGATAAATAAATTAAATTTTAAGCTCAGCGCATTACTTGTGATAGAACACTTGCGCACATCAAAATCCTCTTGATTTTATTCTCATTCTTATTATTATAGCGGACCCTAAAATTAGAGAGGAGAAAATTTTACGCTTTTAAAATTATAAACAAATCAAACAAATAATAGTTTTGAGTGTTTTTAAACAATTATTTCTCGAAAACAACTGCATGTTTTGAAGTGAACAAAGTAGCTCAGAAGTTGGCATGAGGTCTAGACGGACTTTAAATTACCATGCTACATGACGTAGCCCTGATTCTGAGAAGTAGAAGTATGATTTGATGTGTTAGTCGTATATTGAAAAAAACCGGCCAAGTGCGAGTCGGACTCGCGCACTGAGGGTTCCATGCCAACGTTAACTGAATTAGGCAATCCACTAACTCCGCTGTGTAAAATAGCAGAATATTTTGTTGACAACAAGTATAACTTTGTTTTTCATAGTGTTTGTATGAAAAACAAAGTTATGTTTGCGGTTGTTGAAAATGTGCTTTATCTCAAAAACTTCTCGTTTGATCCCGTCTGAACCAATTTTCGTTGAACGTATTTGTTATGATGTACATTTTTTTTTTGAATTAACACTCGCTTAGTTTAGAAGTTAGATGGGGAGGGGGGAAGCCCATTTTACTACTTTGGAAGCATCTAGCTAAGAAACGTTAGACTTTAAAAGAAAATGATTCTAGAAACCCCTATGTTATTTTAAACGACCTATCTATAGACACCCCACACACAGAGGTTTGCCAAAAAAAAATCGGTTTTAGTTTCATGTATGGAAGCCCCCCGTGAATATCATTATTTTTTATTTTGCTTATACATAGTTACAGAATAAAATGGCTGTGACATACGGACGGACAGACAGACTTGACGAATCTATAAGGGTTCCGTTTTTTGCCATTCGGCTACGGAACCCTAAAAAACGACCTCGACGACGTCTGCGCACCTTGTTCTATTCCCTAGTTTCGTAGTAAATTGCAGTATGGGTCAGGCTGCTGGTTACTACATTAGGTTTAAAGAATCTTTATTTCTCAAAAGAACACAGTTCACTTACATGAGATTTTAATAACTAAAATGATTTAACGGTCATACGAATGACTGAACGAAGCTTATCAATAAATAATAAATATAAATAAATAAATAAATATCCTTTGGACATTCCCACACATCGCCATCTAGCCCCAAAGTAAGCTACTCAAAGCTTGTGTTATGGGTGCCAGACAACGGATATAATACTTAAATACTTTTTTTTTTTGTAAATACATACATGATATACATAGAAAACACCCAGACCAATACAAACAGACATGTTCATACTTATAATATCTTAAATAAAGCTATTATTAAACAATGTGGTTAGAACTTATTTTAAAATTGAGAACGTAAGGTACATATGGTTGCTGAGCAAAGTTCTCAAGGCCGTTGGAGGGAATATTGGCCTTAGTTGCATACTTGTAAAGATTGAATTTGTTTAAATTATACTGGTAAAACTAAAATATTGTAAGGTAGTTGAAGAAACAGTGCGGTATCAGAATATGAATTTGAATGAATGAATTTTTATTTATTTGACACACAAATAAAATTACATTATATAAATTAAATTAATTACATTATATAAATTAAAAACATAAATAAATTACATTATATAAATTAAAAACAACTAAAATTAAATTAATACAAAAAAAAACAAAAACAAAGCGCCCAGGTGTGTCAAAAAGGTCCCCGCTCAGTATATATCGTGACAGCAGATAGTTAGCATGCCACGACACTGATTTTCAGCGGATCAGATTCAGAATACGCTCGCTTGTAGATATTGTAAGCTAAGGCGTCCTTCGTGCATATAGAGTTTTTAGTCCAGGAGACAGGCACGGTCTGCGTTACATTATATGCGAGTCTTAGAAAAAAAAACCTGTTCACAATATTCTAAAAAAATCCAAAACGTATGGGGAAAATCGCACCCTCACGCGTATTTCGCGCGTATCTACGAATTACTACGCCGTAGCTAGTAAGCTACGAAGAGGAGACCAGCAGGGCGATTCAGAACGTTCGATAAGTCATTCGGCTTGGGTTTCGGCTAGATTTTCTATTGATTTTAAATTAAAGTCGCAGTTTGATTGGATGTTGATATGTCATTTCGGTAAAAATATTTAAAAAGAACAAATTAAATAGTTGCATCGGATCAATCCACGATATTATAATTTTATTAATATGTGAAAAATATCAATTCGTAACCGAATCCGTAATCAAATGGTTCTTCGGGGGACTGGTGTTGGTAGTTTGGACTCGCTAGTAACGCAATAATAAATTGGTTGTGTGGATTTTTTCCATATTTTTTAAATATTTTTTTGTTCAACCACTCCTAAATCGCTCGTCGCTGACCAAAACAACACCCTGTGCACGTGTTGTGCGTAACAATCACAATTTGATGTAAAAAGTAATCAATCATTTAATTTCTTTGATGATGCCATCAAAGAAATTAAATGATTGATTACCACGTGTAGAATGCTTAAATACTTTTTATTCAGAAAAGAAAGATTTTTGCCTTGCCACAACCATTTATTTACTAATTAAATAAATTAAAATATGCATTTTAAAAGACACGCTACCCAATTAATTTCATAAATCGATGCGTTACTTTTTAGGGTTCTGTAGCTGAATGGCAAAAAACGGAACCCTTATAGTTTTGTCAAGTCTGTCTGTCTGTCTGTCTGTCCGTATGTCACAGCCAATTTATTCTGTAACTATAAGCATCACACTGTTGAAATTTGGTAGGAAGATGTATCCTGTTAACCGCTTTACGATTCTTGTACTAAATATAAAAAATAATGATATTTAAAGGGGGGTTCCCATACATGAAATTAAAACTTAAAACTGTTTTTTAGTCAAACCTATACGTGTGGGGTGTTTATAGATAGGTCTTTTAAAATGACATAGAGGTTTCCTAAATCGTTTTCTTTTAAAGTCTAACGTTTCTTAGCTAGACGTCTTAGCGTCCCCCCCATCTAACTTCTAAACTAAGCGAGTTAAAATTTTGAAAAAAACATATAATGTAGATCATAACTAATACTTTCAACGAAAATTAGTTCGGACGGGATCGAACGAGAAGTTTTTATGATATAGCACATTTTCAACGACCGCAGCCATAACTTAATTCTTCATACAAACACTATGAAAAACAAAGTTATATTTGCTGTCAACAAAATATTGTGGTATTTTACTAAGTGGAAGTGAGTGGATACCCTAATTAGGTTTTAACGTTGGCTCGGAACCCTCAGTGCGTGAGTCCGACTCGCACTTGGCCGGTTTTTGTACCTATATTTTTACCAATTTAAAAAAGGTTCCAAATCAATTCAACCTGTACGAGTATGTATGTGGTGTGTGATATATGTATATCGTCAGAATTGAAATAAAATTTTAAATAAATTAAAATTTTAATTAAAAAAAAAAATATTATAATATGATATGAACACTCGAACATCACTTTTCAACCCTCGAAAAGATAGCTTTAAGAGGACATGCACTTTTTATTATGGAAACGTAATTACAGACCTCAACGTCAACTCGTAAACAAATGTCCAATTCTGTAATACCGACGGGCAATTCCGATTGCTATCGTTTTATTGAGCTGTACTATGAGAATTAAGGTGAAACGCTACGTGCCACCGCCATCGTTAGTAATTGGCCAATTTCCTTTGAGTTATTTTCTTATCAGACGTTACAAAAAGAAGTAAACAAAACCTGTTTTCATAAATATTTTTCACCATGTTTGACATAAAAGAAAAATTGACACAAATGTTGATATTTAAATAATTCTATTGACTTCATGACGACTTGTGTATAGGATAAATAATATTCTGTGTTTTATTTTAATTATTATGGCATTGAATGAAATTAGTTTATGTAACCAAAAATATGCAAATTGTAATAATTAGTGTAAATTTTATGATGTGATGTATTTATTTCAATGTAGTTTAATTTATTTAATTGTTAAACCTAAATAAACCAAGTTTGCATGCTGCCTGTGGCAAAGCATTAGGTCTCAAATGAAATTTTGTAATCACAAATTTACGATGTTTAACGCAAATAAACGATTCTAGAAAAAAAATGACTAAGCGACTATTGAGGTGTTTCGGACATGTAATAAGGCGAGAAAACGAATACCCTGTAAAAAAGCTCTGGAGATACCTGTAGGGAAAAAAGCAAAGGAAGACCGCTAGCCACGTGGTGAAAACCCGTCAATAAGGATATTGAACGGGCATCCCAGGACAGAGTGTCCTGGCGCCATCAAACGACCGATGCCGACCTTAAATAAAGGGATCATGCAAAGAACAAGAAGAAGACCATGCTTGTCATAAACAATTACCAGAAACCACCAGAAAAAAACACTTAAAGCTAATAAATGTAACTGCTTTAATAAAAATAATAATATTGGTCCCCTAGCCGATTTCGACCACGGTGGCCAGTCACAACGACTACCCGACTGCGCGGGACATAGTATAGTGCACAAGTGTGTGCGCAAACACAGGTGCACTCTCTTTTACGTCTTACTCTCATAGCCCGATGGGACAGCAATCTGATACGACCGGAGAGAGATCGCAGGACCAAACGGCTTTACGTGCTTTCCGAGGCACGGGGGTGAAACATCGCCATCTTCTAAACGCCTGGCTACCCTGAGAATTTCTGAAGAGAAAAACCCAGGCACGTATTTTTGGCCCAACCCGGGGATCGAACCAGGGACCTCTGGCGCAGCCGTCGCCTTAAAGTGCGACCCTCTTACCGCTGCGCCACCGAGGCAGTTTGCCACCTAAATGCTTTAAGCTAGGTAGATATCTATTTTCTAACTAAACCACCTATCGAAATGAAACCTTATATATACTAGTTCATATAAAGTTACGATAAAATAATAAAGAAACTGTTTAGACAAGGAATTCTTCGTCTACTCTTAAATTACTCCGAAGATATCACTTGAAAACTTCTTACACGAATGACATAGATATTTATTGGTATTTTGCTATTCGTTTATTAAGTTTGATATTTGATAAGTTACCACATATCGGTAATAAAGTGGAATATTTAGATTTCAGGTAAAAATATATTTTATCATTTCTCCAGTAAAACTACTTTCGAAAACCTAAGAATAAAATATTTTTGGCGTGTTATCCGAACTACGGATTCATCAATAAATAAGCTTTAGATCCTATCATTCATCTTAATGATAAGTAAAACTACTATTATACATTTATAAAACTTATCAACATAATTATTCCATTGTTTATAAAAAACGAGAATCGTTTCCAAACGGAAGCCCAAACATTACAATTAAGCAGCAAATTTAATAATTTATCACTGGCACACGTTTCAGGCACAAAAGGTGTTTCCTATAATAGAGTATTGAATTTCGCTTCGTAGATAGTGAGTGCGCCATTGTCGTTTGACACCATTACGTATTGCTGCCGGCATAATGGGCAGCTACCCGCATCAAGTTGATACACAATTTGCATGGGGAGACTGTTTTTGTGGTCGGCTTCATGAGTGTGTAAGTAAATTGCGATCAGTACCGTTACCATGAGATTACGGCGGTTTTACAAGTTTGAAGTAATAAAAGTATACGGAAAATTGCTCAGCGCCTCTAGCGGTCACTTGCGGAACAAAAAAAAACATATACTTTTTTTTCGTCGTCGCTAGCGAGTAAAACCACCGTAATAACTCATGGTAATGGTATAACAGTTATCTTTGACGAAGTGATAGATTTTATTGTACGTTGTGTTTTTGTTTTATTTATTCTTTATGACAGTGACCGAAGAAAGTACAAGTGGCGGACTTAATGCTTAAAAAACATTATACCAGTCAACCATTGAGCGAAGCAGAAGCGATTGAGATCTGTGCTGGCAGTACAAAACTTTTCATGTTTCTGCTTCACCCAATGGTTGACTGTTAGAGAACGTCACATGAAATCGATAACCCGGGCTAAATCATCTTGACCCTCAGGTTTGATAACTAACAAACCCGGGAGAGATACTATTACTGTCCCATCGGGCTATGAGAGTGAAACAAATAGAGAGCGCACCTGTGTTTGCGCACACACTTGTGCACTATAATATGTCCCGCGCAGTCGGTTAGTCGTTGTGACTGGCCACCGTAGTCGAAATCGGCTAGGGGGACTATTACTATTATTACATTCATGGCAACAGAATTCTACCGATACCAAAATTTGCACCTTTCATACATTGGGTGACTAATTCCTATGCTGATGGTGGACTGCCAACTGCTACGGCAACATGAAAATAAAAACCTGTATATTTTAATCATCACAGTATAAATAAATAAATAAATAAATGACACCAATCACATACATTGCTCTGATCCCAAAGTAATTAGCTAATGCACTTGTGTTATGGAAATCAGAAACAACGGTGGCACCACAGCACCTAGACCTGAGACAATATATAAAATTTTGATTTCTACATTGACCGACCGGAAATCGAACCCGGGACCTTGTAGCGGCGACGACTTGAAGCCAGCGTGCTTAGCCACTACACCACGAAGGTCGTTGGAGCACGGAGTATAAGTAATATCACGTGAATATTTGCCAAACAACAGTTTTCACAAATATCAGCTAATATCGCCAGTAGAGGTGACATTAGGAGCCGAATAACCCCGAGGGTCCAGTGCTACCGAATAAACAAGCACACACCATGCCGTTACAGTTACGGTACGCGCTTTTTACCAAAATATTGCACTTTTAGGTCCTGGGGCCCTATTTTTGAATCACTCGCTTAAAGATGGCGTGTTTGTTATTAATATCACACGCCATCTTGACGCGAGTGATTAAAAAAGTGGTCTAGGGCCCCTATTTTTGAATCACTTGCGTGGATATGGCGTGTTATTTTTGTTTGAAAACAAATAAAAATAAATGAAAATCACACGAAATAAGAATGTATGTATTCTCAAAATACAGTTACCTTTTTTATTATTACTTACGTGTGAAATCATACTTATTTCCATTGGAAAATCGTACATTAATCGATGCAAGTAACACGCCATCTTGACTCGAGTGATTCAAAAATAGAGGCCCTGGGCGCCTATTTTACCGACTTAAAACAAGGAAGGTATGTATCTTATATCGTTGGAATGTAATAATATTTGAGTATAATGATATATTTAGGCTTCCAAACACGCGTGTAAAATTTCGTAAGTGTTTGTATGGTTATATATTTGTTTATATGTTGAGAGATCAGCCCTCAAACTCAGAAATAAAACGATGATTACTGAGATTCACTTGGATTTATTCCTTGAGTACACGATCCTTTTACATCCGATCCGTCCAACCGCTCGATGGCAAGTGTCAAGTACCTGTCAGTGTTGCCAACTGGTCAAAGGACAGACTAAGGTATTCGCACGTAATGCCAACGTAATGCAACTGTTGTATAATCGACACTGGCCATCGAGTCGGATAACAATATTAAATCGCGATATTTTATTGATAATAACAAAAACAATCTTACAACTCGGCCATCCTATATTGAGTGAGTCCTGTCACTAAATTAAAATACATAAAACAAACAACCAAGAGAGAAATGGAGGGTAAAAAAAATAATAATAACAAAACCATTAATGTTTTCTTAAAACTTAACTACATGACTATCTTGCACAATCTGCCACGATCTGCAATCATCTGTGCGATACCATTTTATTTAATACCATTCGCTTTCTGCACTGATTGCTCGTAACTTGTGCCATTTCAGTCTAACACAATCTATTACGATCTACAATCATCTGTGCGGTATTAATCAATTTGGTATAATTCTCTATCTGCACTGATTGCTCGTAACTTGTGCTCACTTACTAACTATCTGATAAAAACAAATAATTTTATATAATTATCTGATACTAAGACATTTTCATAAAGAAACAAATTAGAACAATAAATTAACATTTAAATATATACCTAGTGTATAAATGTCTAAGTAACATAGTAAATAATACAAAAAAAAACTAAGTAGTGACCATCTGTGCGAAACTGAACTATTTATTATAGTCACAGTCTCATTCAACATCTGCACTGATCATAATCATTTATCACAATCACTTTCAAATTATCGCGTTCTGTTCGCTCGCATCACACTAACATTTTATTAAAGCATTTAACAATTTTATCAATAACATTTCATGACTCCGCTAAAGATTATTTCAACAAGTTAATTTTTATCAATTTCATTATCAGTGTCATTAGTTTCATCATTTTCGCTAGCCTCAGAAGAACAATCATTAAAATTAAGCCAAGGGTGTATCTTATCAATTGCAACTACATTTTCATACCGTTTGTTTCCTTTCCTAGTAAGTGGTGTGTCAACTACAAATCTATCATTCGGCACAATCTTAACAATTCGATAAGGGCCTTGGAATTTCGGTATAAGCTTTTTAGATTTACCTAAATGATCCTTGTCAATTATTGTTCTTTCTAATCTAACTAGGTCTCCTACGTTATATGTTTTAGCAATTTTCCTATGTTTGTCAAATCTCCGTTTAGCTACTTCCTGATCTTTATCAATTCTGTCTTTAGCATTAGATCTCAATTGCATCAATTCTGATCCCCTTGCTAATTTGGATGTTTCATAAATTATATCACCTAACATATTCTCACTTGTTGTGATCAGCTTGCAACCGAAAAGTAACTCTGAGGGACTCTTGCCTGTAGTTTTGTTTACAGTTGTATTTATACTTAATTGTATATCGCCTACATATTCATCCCAAGTATTTTCATTCTTACCATGACATTTAGTACTGAGGGCATCTAGGATTGTCCGATTGAACCGCTCGACCTGTCCGTTCGCTCTAGGGGTTGCTACCGAATTTAACACATGTTTGATATTAAGTTTATCGGTAAATTCTTTGAACTTCGCGCTAGTAAAACTTGAGCCTCGATCTGTGATCAGTCTTGACGGTGTTCCAAAATAGCTGAAATATTCTTTAAATATTTTGATGGCAGAAGACGTCTTTGTATGTTTAACAGCACGTATAATAATGAATTTTGTAAATGAATCTATTATTGCCAATATATAAACATTGCCTTTCTTAGAGCGAACGAACGGGCCGAGATGGTCCGCGTGTAACGTGTGAAAGGGCATTTCTATCTTAGGGATTGGGTGTAGAAAACCTTCTTTCTGACCCGATGGTGCCTTGTGGTGTGCGCACTGTAAACATGACGAAACGTACTTTTTTGTAAAACGGCGCATTTTGGGGAACCAAAATGTACTTTTTAACCTACTGAGCGTTTTTTCAAAACCGTAATGGCCTACGTCATCATGGTTCATGCGCACAACCTGCCATCTAACACCTCTCGGCACCACCCAACGAAGAACGTCATTCAAAATACGGTACACATGTTCACCCTTAACCTGATAATTATTTCGTACATCAGAAACAAATTTTGTACTGTCATCTAAGAGTATTTCTTTGATTCGTTTGATCTCCTCATCATTACTCTGCACTGTTTCAATCCAATCTTTAACCTCAACTTAAAGAACATCAATCACATGAGCATCTCCGTGAATAGTAGGCTCAGTTACTGGAGCACGACTCAGAGCATCTACATGAGCCTTACGAGACCCTGCTCTGTATTCAATACTACAGTCATACTCCTGCAACTGCACCCACCAACGTGCAATTCTAGGGATGAGGTCCCTCTTAGTCAGTGTCGTCCTTAACGCGTTGCAATCCGTGACGATTTTAAATTTCAACCCTAACAGGTACACTCTGAAGCGGCTTAGCGATGCAACAACAGCGAGGGTTTCTAGCTCAAAAGAATGATATTTCTGTTCATCTTCTGTCGTTTTCCGACTATAATAGGCTACCGGTCGGAATTGCCCATCACTGGCGCGCTGCATAAGAATACCTGCTAAACCTATCTTTGACGCATCCGTGTGAAGCTCTGTTTCCAGGTTCACGTCGTACAAAGCTAATATAGGTCGCTCTACTAATTTTTCTTTCAACATATTAAATGCCTGTGTATGCTCATCAGACCATTTCCATTCAAATTTGGATTTCAAAAGGTTTGTTAAAGGACATGCGAGGAGCGCAAAATCTTTGACAAATCTGCGAAAGAAACTAGCGAGTCCTATGAACCGTCGGACGTCATGCACGTTTCTGGGTACTGGAAAATTTGAGATGGCAAGAGTTTTTCGTGAGCCCGGGCGTATACCTTTCCTGATAAGCGAAAACCTAAAAAATCAAGTTCTTTTTCGAAAAAGTAACATTTTTTTAATTTTAATGTCAGTCCCGCATCAGCCAAGTGCTTTAAAACCTCTTCTAATCGCGTAAGACCCTCGTCAAAAGAGCGTGCTGGTATCAGTATATCATCCATATAGATAACTACATATTCAAGCTTAGAAAGAACTCTATTCATTGCTCTTTGAAAAATTGACGGAGCATTGGCCAGTCCAAAAGGCATTCTTTTAAATTGGTACTGCCCGTCAGGTGTTACAAAAGCAGTCAAAGGTTGTGAACTCTCTTCAATTGGGATTTGGTTATAGCCTGATGCAAGATAAAGGCTAATAAAAAGTGAGTTACCAGCTAATCTATCAAGCTGATCGTCGATCAATGGTAAAGGATAATGCTCTTTGAGTGTTCGATTGTTTAAAGCTCGGAAATCAACACAAAGCCTCTTCTCACCTGTCTTCTTCTTCACAAGAAGAATAGGACTGGCGTAAGGTGAAGTAGATTCGGACACAATATCTGCATCGATCATTTCCTTTACCATTGTTCGCACTAATTCTCGTTCGGGAAAAGATAAACGATACGGACGGTAAACGACTGGTTGATTATCCGTTAACTGTATTTCCATTTTAATAACGTTTGTAAATCCTAAGTCACGTAAACTAGAAAAAAAACAACATTCATACTTCTTGAGGAGATTTTTAAGTAAAACAATTTCTGTGTCAGTCAAATGATCACCATAGTTTAGGCTGGACTCGGTATCCGAGTCAGTAAAATCTAAAATATTTACATCATACATTTTCTGATTACCAAGAACCCTAGTTATTAACGAATCTTTTGACAAAGTTAATATTTTACTGCTTAAATTGAATACCATTAGAATCCCTACTCCATTATCTAAATCATAATCTCCAGGCATCAAATAAAACTCACTTTCAGGAAGACCTCTAATAGATCCCCTAACATACACAGATCCAGTGTAACCTTGGTGCGCTAGGACTGGGATGGTCATGATTTCTTTAGGCTGGACAGTAACAGTTTCTTTCAAAGTCAAGTTTAATTAAATTTGATTATCTCTTTTAAATGTTAAAGATTCTAGAGTTTTAATAATAACTATGCCTGGTTTTTCCGTAAAACTATGTCCAACTAATACTGGATATTTAATAACACCATCTTCGACTATGTAAACGTCAACCTTTTCTGTAATACCATGAATTTCAATATCTACCTGTGCTGAGCCTAAAGGCATAACTATATTATTTCCTAGGCCTCTCATAACCGGAAGATCACCATCGGACCACGGAATTTTCATTCTCACCGCCCCACTACGTTGCATCAATGTGCATTGACTACCAAGGTCTATATATCCGTTCAAAACGTGACCATTTATTTTTAAAGAAATAAAATACTTATCATTGCCTGAATTATCTACTTTTACTTGCATCACAGTCTTGTCAGAGTTTTTCTCGTTATTTTATTTAATTCATTTGGTAAACGGGGGCAATTAATAGTTGAATGTCCTAATCGGTTACAAACATTACATTTTAATATCTTTTTAGGGCATTTGAAACTAAAATGCCCTGTCTCGCTACAATTATAACACACAATTGACGTGCTTCCCGGTACCTTTGATTTACTATCGTTGGCTGAATTTTGTTTTTGATTAAAGTTAAAAGAATGATTAAGGCCACGCTTATCTGACACATTCGACTTTACTCTATCAGTATCCCTAGTTTGCTGTTTTATAGATTGGAAGTATTTTAGCACCTGTTTTAGCCGCTTTTGCACCCAGGGACAGAAAAACCGAAATTTTTGAGGTACCCGAAATTGCGATATCTGTTTACGCAGTACCCTTATTTCCTGCGATAATAAGAGTACCTAAATGTAGGGTACCAGTATATTAGGGTATCATCAAAAAATCGGTTGGGTACTTATAATTTTATTGGGTACCCGGTAAAATTGGCAACAACGCATGCAGATTTTGATCAATGCGTTGTTGCAGTTATTCAGTTGAGTGCGATCCTGACGCGTCGCTCTTCTCCGCCAGTTAGATACGAGAAGTGACAGCCGTGATGACAAGCAGGTATTTGTATAACTTTTTGATAAAGTTATCGGTGATATGGCAGAAATGGCAACCAGGCGTGGTAGTTTCGACGCGAAGTGACGTATGCTAACTCGAGTAACTCGTGAATTGCGAGACTCGACACGGTGTTTTGACAGTCGATACGCCGACAACGCAAATTTGCAGGACTCGACACACTCATTTTGACAGATGTTGACGATAACGCTATCGAGGGTAATGAAAATCTGTAAAAGCTCATCTTAGCAGAAAAATCGAAAATTATGCTAGAATTATATTAGAAAAAAAATTAAAAGATTTTTCTATGTATTTTTTACCTTTACTCAAGTGTTTAATTCCTAGATACGGTGTACTATTTTTTTCGAATGTAGAGCCTCTTGCGGATACTTCTATGAACTAACTTTTAGAGACATGCTTTTTAATATATTATGATGCTTTTAAATAATTTTCATACATTTCCTTTACTTAGGATTTGTTTTTGAATACGGCTAATTTTATCTATTTTCGACGATAACTACATTCGTCGGGACTTGCATTTTTTACAATTGTCAATCTCGCTAGCACAATTTTCTAATGTCATTTTCATTATCGTCGAAAAAAGATAAGTAACTAGAAATTATTTTATTTAATACTCGTGGCCCAGTTGTCGCATTTGTGCGGTAATAAGGTCAAAATAAATGCAGTATTTTTAATTATCATTTTGAAAAGCCTGATAACAATTTCAATGATGTGTACAACAAATTGTGTTGAAGGTTGTAGCGAATTTACATGAACTCATATATAAAAAAATATTAAAGACAATAATGCACGATGAGAGGGCGGGCGGCAACAGTTATTAAAATAATGTTGATAACCACTAAAACAAAGTTAAGTGCGGTAAAAAGGTTATATGATATACACGAAACAATATTTTAAAAGGAAAAAATATGTTTTTGCCTATCGGACTTGCTACTGTCTCTATCGCACGGTGCGAGTCCAAGGGCAGGGGCAAATTGTAGAGAAGAAAAGAAAGAAGAGAAATTGTAAAATAAAAAAATAAAAAAGATGTGGAATATATAGCATTTTTGAAAATACCTACTCGCGCCGCGTATCGGCACTTCACAATCCTCTTAATTCATTCGCTCCGGAAAAGCTGGTAACGCTGTTGCACCTGAGTGACTTTTTTAAATTGTGCGGACAAATTGTTATTTAAGTGCAAACAAATACACCGCGATATCAAACAATCTTACAAACAATACGAAAATTTTATCTATCTATGGGCCGTCGCCGTGGTCCATCTTGTTGGTGGACGTCCTACGCTGCGCCTTTTGGTCGAAGGGTCTCCAATCTAGAACTTTCCTGCCCCAACGGCCATCAGTTCTTCGCGCTATGTGCCCTGCCCACTGCCACTTAAGCTTACTGATTTTCAAGGCTATGTCCGTTACCTTGGTTCTTCTACGTATCTCTTCGTTTCTGATTCGATCTCGTAGAGAAACACCGAGCATAGCCCGCTCCATCGCTCGTTGTGTAATTTTGAGCTTCTTTATGAGGCCCATAGTTAGAGACCACGTTTCGGATCCGTATGTCATCACTGGTAACACACACTGGTTGAAGACTTTCGTCTTCAGACACTGAGGTAATTGAGACGAGAAGACGCTCTTGCGCAGTTTCCCGAACGCTGCCCAGCCGAGTTGGATTCGTCGATTGACTTCTTTTTCAAAGTTGGACCTACCTAATTGGATCACTTGTCCCAGGTAGACGTACTCGTCGACAACTTCGAGAGTTGAGTTCCCAATGGATACTAGAGTGGGTACAACAAGAGAACTCGACATAATTTTCGTCTTCTCCATGTTCATTTTAAGACCCACTTGTTGGGATACTCGGTCGAGGTCTTCGAGCATAGTGCCAAGATCATCCAGCGTCTTTGCCACAACGACTATGTCATCGGCAAACCGAAGGTGTGTTATGTATTCGCCATTGACGGAGATGCCGAATCCTTCCCATTCCAGGAGCTTGAAGGCGTCTTCCAATGCCGCTGTTCGGAGATATAACATCGCCCTGTCTTACACCTCTTCGCAATGGAATCGCCCTCGTATTCTGTTCCTGTACTCGGACCGACATGGTGGCGTTGTTATATAGACATTTTAACACCTCTATATACCTATAGTCTATGTGACACCGCTGAAGAGACCGAAGCACTGCCCAAGTTTCGATCGAATCAAAGGCCTTCTCATAGTCCACAAAAGCTAAACATAGAGGCATATTATACTCCTCGGACTTCTGTATAATTTGCCTTAGCGTATGAATGTGGTCTATGGTACTGTAGCCTTTTCGGAATCCGGCTTGTTCGGGAGGCTGGAAGTCATCAAACCTACGAGCGAGACGATTCGTGATGACCCTTGAGAACAGCTTGTAGACATGGCTCAGGAGTGAGATGGGTCTAAAGTTCTTCAATAAGGTTTTGTCTCCTTTTTTGAAGAACAACACCACCAAACTCCTGTTCCATGCCTCAGGCGTGATGCCCTCTAGCAGAACGGAATTAAGGAGTCTCTGAAGGACTTTAAGTACCGGTGTTCCACCCGCTTTCAGGAGCTCTGCTGTGATTCCGTCCTCGCCAGGTGCCTTATTGTTTTTAAGCTGTTTCAGGGCCATCCTAATCTCGTAGAGGCTGATGTCCGGGATGTCTTCAGTGTAGTGTCGGGTCAGGATAGCTCGTGGGTCTCCGGCCGAGCTATCAACGGGTTTGGCTACTGAGGTGTACAACTGCCCATAGAACCTTTCGATCTCCCTCAAAACCTCTGCTTTCGTCGACGCTACACTGCCGTCGTCCGTCTTAAGCTTCGTCAACAGGCTTTGCCCAATAGACATGTCCCTTGCAAACACTTTGGAGCCTTGGTTCCGCTCTATTGTTTCTTTAACACTATTCGTGTTAAAGGAACGAATGTCATGTCGCAGAGACTTCAATATTCGTCTATTAAGCTGCCTGTAGGTTTGAGCATTAACGGAGGTCTGCAGTGCCATAGATCGACGTTCTGCCATAAGGTCGAGAGTGTGGACCGAGAGTTTTTGAGGACCTTAAAAAGATCGCAGGATCAAACTGGATGCAGACCGCTAATGATCGGTCGCTGTGGAAAGCCGTGGGGGAGGCCTATGTTCAGCAGTGGACGTCCTTTGGCTGATTATGATGATGATGATGATGATGGGCCGTCGCCGTGGTAGCGTAACGATTTCATAAATATCACTCTCGCGCCGCCTAATAAATAAAAGTTGTTTTTTTTATAATTTTTAAAGGGGCTATTTTATAAGTAATTAAAAGCACAGTATTAAAAAAAAAACATACCGTAGGGATAAGCCTTGATGTCGGACAACGACGCTATCAGTCCAAAATATGTATGGGTTGTAAAAGAGAATAATAATTAGGTGAGATTACAATGGAATCACCAATTTTCGAGTCACAAAGTCACTCTATCCTTGTCTCGCAAATGTTTATACAAGAGAAGCGAAAGAGATAAAGTAACTATGCAACATAATTTCGGTTTTTAGAGGTATCGGACCCGTAAAATAATGGTACCGCAATTTTGGGTACCTATATTAAAACTTTTGATACGGATATCGCAATTGAAAGGTATCGAAATACAGAAATATCGGTTGGGTATCGGGTTAAATAAGGGTTCAAACCTTTATAATGGGTACCCTTTTTGTCCCTGTTTGCACCTAACCTCAAAGAACGATCCTCAATTCCATACAAAAGGCAATCAACAGCGCGTTTCCCGAAAATTTCGCAACGGTTTAACAAGTTTATTTTCTCATAATAATAAAATTCTAATGATTCATTGTATTTCACTCGTTTAGATAGCATGTCGGTCAATAATTCCGCGTAATCGTCACTACTAGGAAAGGAATCAATCAACTTAGTCTTCCACTCAGGCCACGAAAATGACATCGTAGGCAAGGCTTGATACCAGGTACGCGCGACGCCGACTAAGCGCGGCAACGCATAATGAATAATTTGATCGTTTCCCCAATTATATAATTTTGCACATTCTTCTACCTTATTGAGCCACATATTAATAGTTTGACCTTTAATCATGGGGTCAAATTCGGGGATGACATTACCTAACATCGGAAATTTATTGCCCTCTGGCTTAGCACTACTCAAAGACTTGACTAATTCACTTAAAAATAACTGAGTTTCACTATTGGCAAAAGTATGGGAATTTAAGTTCTTACTTGGTAACGTTGTCTCACTCACGCTGCTCGAATAGCTGGTACCACGACGTGATGAACTCCTCTTGCGCCTCGAAGGCCGCCTCACCTTGTTGCTTCTCTCCGTGCTGCGGCTTGGTCGATGTTCATGTCTGCGTCTACGGCTACGGCTACATTTCCGGGGTCGTCTTTTCTCAGAGCGAGTCTTCGATCGAGCTTCTCGTTCACTTACGTCGGTAGATTCACTACGTGCAACTCTGTGACGTTTCCGCTTTGTTTCCCTTGATTTATCCGCACTCTTTGCATGTTCACGACGGCGTTTGCGACGGTATTCTATGACGGGAACGGCTTTTTCGTAGCCGATTACCCTCAGTAGCATCACAATCCATTTAACGATGTAGTTTTCAACAAGTCCGAAGAGAAGAAAAAAAAATGTGTTCCACGTGTTATTTCTGATAAATTGTGGGTGTGCTGCACAGATCCCACTTCTGAGTTGAGAGATCAGCCCTCAAACTCAGAAATAAAACGATGATTACTAAGATTCACTTGGATTTATTCTTTTACAGATCCTTTTACATCCGATCCGTCCAACCGCTCGATGGCAAGTGTCCAGTACCTGTCAGTGTTGCCAACTGGTCAAAGGACAGACTAAGGTATTCGCACGTAATGCCAACGTAATGCAACTGTTGTATAATCGACACTGGCCATCGAGTCGGATAACAATATTAAATCGCGATATTTTATTGATAATAACAAAAACAATCTTACAATGTTTGTCCCTGGATTTCTCGGGAACGAGAAGCTAAACCGAGCTGGTTGATTTTAGTCCAATATGAGGTGGAATTGTGTAAAGCAATTGTATTTATTTGACAGTTCAAAACGTACGATATGATCTGACAAACCCTTTGTTCTTTGTCATTTGATAGAGCATACCGTATGTTTTGAACTGTCAAATGAATACAATTGCTTTACACAATCGCACCCCTGGTATACTTGCTACACGTAATAACTAAAATCATCAAAAAAAAAACGACTTCGTCAAGCTTACCTACGACCAATAGTCTACACACATCATGTACCGACTCCAAAAGAATTTGTTTCTCTTAAAAAGAGAACGAATGCGTTATTGTAAGCTTTTCAGTCAGTAATTTTGAAGTCAGTTGAATATATATAAAAAAAAAAACACTTGCGTCACACGGGACTGGCGAAAAAATCCTTCGATTTGTTTTCAATTTTTTTCGCAAGAAAATCATTCGCCATATTCAAGCGTGTGATTTAAGAATAGAGCCCCGGTACTGTTTGCGCATCCGCAGGGGTGTTTATGTTTATTGAAAAGGCAATCGTATAAAATCGGAGCGAGTGTAATGGTGTAAAAATGTTTTTTCACACTTGGAAATTTTTAGATATTTTCTTTTCTCTACATGTGTTAATAATTAAATTAAATGAATATAAATAAAATGAAAATTTTGGTAAAATAATTTGCTGATTGAATTCTTTTTCATTCATTTCAGGTAATATTTACTAAAATTATTGACAGTTTTATCGTAAATCGAATATTAAACTTTTGTATATGCTGAAATATTTTCCTCTTGCTTACTTTACCAAGTTTCAAATTTATTTCGAAAACTCCAATACTTTTTGTGTGTTTTCATACTTTTGGTATGTCATAAGAGACCCTTGATTTTGCAGTTTTTCCATACATCCTTCCTGTTTTCTATTATATCCCTAAGGAACAGTTGGCGATAATATGTTTTATTCATTAGTTTATAAAGTTATGGGACATGGCAAATGTATTCTGCGATGAATTGCCCATTATTATTATTTAATAAATAAGCCGATTCGTTAGCAGGGCACTTTTACTTCTTGTCATAATATTTTTAAAGATTTTTTCATATAATCTATTTCTGTTAAGGTATGCCGTAATCTTATTTATTGATATATTAACTTGAAGTATTTTTTACAGTTGTTTTCTTAAGAAACATTGGATAAATTAAAGAATTACAGCCTTTATTAATAAAACAGCTACAAAATTCCAACACAAATTTATTTTTTTACCGACTTTAAAATATGTGGCAATTAATTCAAAAAAATCAAATGTTTGTGATATCGTTAAACTTTGATAATATTTGAGTATGGTGGTCTATTTCAGTTCTGTGCCTTTGGCTTGACCTTTCGGAGATTACCTACCTTACCCAGTGTACACACCAGCTAGCTACTTACTCCCTTTCGCCTCGTGTGTGCGGTGACTGCGGGTCGTTGACCCCGCGCTCGCGGCATTGCGGCGGCAGCAGGCGTGCGGGTAAAGTTCGCGCGTAAACCTCAGTACGCTATCTTTTACGCTAGCGTGCGCACGTGCTACTACATACAGGTGTATATCTCACATAAGCCCCAGGACACAGCAATGGCCACTAAATATCTGAATGAAGATCTAGACCGAATAGCGAAGTGGGCAAAAGCTAATTCCCTGGTCCTCAATGGAAATAAATCCAAATTTCTTGTCTTGGGCTCAAAGGATCAGGTCAAGAAAATTGCTGAAGAAGGGGTGAATGTGGTGATTGAGGGTCAAATCGTGGAGCGTGTATCAGAAGCAAGAAATTTAGGCCTTGTCATGGACGAAAGCCTACGTTTTGAAACTCATATTAATACAATTATAAGCAACTGTTTTTATCGATTAAAAGTTTTGTACCAAATTAGGAAATTCTTAAGCTTAAAAAACCGAATAATGCTTTGCGACTTATTAGTTCTCTCTAGATTTAATTACATGCATGTAGTTTATGGTCCAAGGTTGCTTGTTAAAACTCAAAATGCCATCCAACGTGTTCAGAATGCATGTGCAAGGTTCTGTTTTGAAGTACCTCCCCGTTCACATGTGACCCCATACATAAACGGTGCCAATATATTGAAAATGAATGCTCGCAGGAAACTGCATTACGGTACGCTATTGTTCGGCATAATAAAAAACAACTTTCCAACGTATCTAGTGGAGCGGCTGGAGTGGCGGCGCAATGTGCAGTCGCACAGAACTCGTCGCTTCAGCTTTTCCCTGGTCCTGCCGCCTCATCGAACCGTCGCATTCAAGGGATGCTTTAAGTTCGCCGCGTCTAAGTGCTGGAACGATCTTCCACCTCCATAACGGTGTCTAGGAAAAACAATCTTTACGTTTAAAAAATCCTACAAACAATTGATTTTAAGCGAACAAAAGAAAAACTCAAAATAACTTACAAACTGGGTCGAGACATCGGAAGTAGACAAGGAGAGTAATAAAATGTTAATTTTCATCGCACCTCTGGACGCGGCTGCAGACTTTCGTTAATTGTCGTTGATGTAAGGTTGAGACATACGACAATTTATTTATCTGGTTTATTGAAGGTGAGTACGCCGTGCGCAGTTGCCCGCGCTCGGGTTCGCTGTGACTCGTGATGACGCCCAAGCGATGGCTATTTATGGGTTGCGCAGCTGGTTTTTTTTTTTATTATTTTATTATTTTAAATAATAATTTTCATACCCTCGTATATTGTTTTGGATTAAGACATTTATATGCGTGCTGTTGGCGCCAATTTCTGTGTACCTCACTCAGCAGGGGCCCAGCGTCAGGTTCTCCAGGGGACCTGGCTTATGCTGAGTGAGGCTCCTTTTGGGTATAGGCATCACACACACACACACACACACACACACACACACACATACACACACACACACACACACACACACATACACACACACACACACATACACACACACACACACACACACACACACACACACACACACACACACACACACACACGCGCGCGCGCGCACACACACGCACGCTCGCACACGGACGCACATTTGTTGGTCTGGTATGGCGTCGGTATAACACTTTGTCATGGACGGTTCAACATTGATTTTTGTAACTCTTATGTGTTAACTTTCTTTTTTTTCTCTCTCGATCTTTGAATTTCGTTTGATTATTATGTGTAATGTTGTGAATGTGTGTGTTTGTGATGTAGGCCAATAAACGTTTTTTCTTTCTTTCTTTCTTTCTTTCTACTACTTGCTCTGCCAAATTGTAAAACTCGCTACGATACAGTGTTAAAAGTATCATTTCAAATTGTTCTGATCGAATTTAACGTTGTTGTAACGTTTTGTGAATAGTTTGAGAAGGATTTATCGAACAAGGCGGTAAGTCGTTTCTCTTTTTTATGTCTTTTGTGTGTGTCGTGTGTTTTAGATGCGGCTTTTGGATTATTGGTGCATATATGTGACTAATTATTTTACGTTTGGCGAACATACCATTCACAAACGATCACTATGCTATACGATGCGTCGGCCATACAGCCACTGTCGTGCATATTTGCCAACTCGCTCAAACACCTACGGCGCGGCTCACCAGTTGACCGTGCGTGACGCCTCACGTTTGAGCGGCGCGTCTCAAAAATTGGGCGGCGTGGCTCGTATCGCGGGCGGCGCGGCTCGTTAGTTTGAGCCGCGCAGCTCGACATGTTTATCCGCGCGGCTCGAATCGTTGAGCGGCGCGGCTCGAATATTAGAGCAACGCCTAATGGCTTGCATAAACACTTTTTTTTTTATAATTGGGACCTACAGTTCTTGTGACTTTAACCCCATTTGTATCTTAACCCGCAAGTTATTTTAACTTGGTTTGGCACGCGGTGATAGTTTACATCTCATGCAGATGGCGCAACTTAAGGAGTTCATCATTTTGGGGAATCTGTTGGACGAGCGTGGAGAATTGGACCAGGAAAAAGGATCCTGGACCGAATCAAGCTGTTGTTACAAGAACATCTTCCTGAAAGATGGATTAGCTGGAAAGTGTGCAGACCAAGGAAGAAATGTTTGGGGGGAAGCTCGAAGCAAATATCTTAAACAAGTAATTGTTTGCTTTACCGACCGTTGTATTAGTGCGTGCCTTTAACCCTGAGGCAGACCACCTATCCGAAAAAGCTTATAGAGAAATTCGGTCAAGGCTGCTGGACTGGCCCTATAACCGAGCCCTAATTATTAGCCCGCCCGCTATAGCTAACCGAATAAGAGGTTCAGTAGTCCGAACGGAACTATTTAAAGAGTCGATAACGAGTCTTAGACCACTTTATCACACAAGAGCCGAAGCCAACAAAATTTTAATGGGTAGCCTCTCGAAATCGGTGGAAACTAACCGAAAGAGGAGAAGTGCTTCTTCTTGTAGCGGTGACACAGCTCAGAAAAGGAAAAAGGTAGATTCACCTCCACCAAAAACAGTGGAGGATTTAGAAAAGCTGATGGAGACGATGTTTTCCTTTTTGCTGGAGAAAATTGAAGGCCGAAAAACGAATCGGAATGCCTGTCCGATGTTTCCGAATATTCGGAAAACGGCTGTTCTTGGAAAGTGCCTAACCTCGAGGCCGATGATCTGTCGTTGTTGCGGACCCAGTGTTTAACACCCTAAAGGTCAACACCGAGCTGGATAACCTGCCGCAGCAACCGTCGCCGGCTTTAAATAGAAAGGACAGCATACTGGGTATAATTACCCACGGCTTGCTATTAAAGCGCAAGGTTTTAGCTGTTGGGCGGTTGGCAAGGTTGAATTTACTCTACAAATGCCGTCTAATAAAATGATAGAATATACGTCAGCGCCTAATAAGATGTCTATAGGGCGATTGACGTAGAATTCTGGATCTGCTAACTTGATGTTATCGAGATATGACCAATCTGGTTTTGAAAATGAACAGCTAGGTAAGTTTTTGATGAGACTTTTCATGATCAACACGTCAGTTTCGAACGTGAAATCACTGATAGCTGACATGCACTTTATATTCATCATCCCTTTGCAGCTGCTCTCCTTATCACCGACACCAGAAATGACTCCCATGCATCTTTTTCTTGGTAACTGCAATAACTGTGCTGCGTGTTCAGTGATTAAAGAGACTTGGGATCCCTGATCTAGAAGAGCTCGCATAGTATGATAAGAGCCGTCCGCCGATTGTATTTTGATAATAGCGGTTGGCAACAATATTTCAATTGGTTCGTTTGGCAGCGACACGTGGGTGCTACTTTTTACCTGTTTGTAACCTGTAGCTGCACTCCCCGCGCCCGCGGCCGCCGCCGCTTCCGTTGTCATGTTACATGATTGCGTAAATGCCTCGTGCAATAAACTATTGTGAGTTTCATTGCATTTTCGGCATCGATGATCTGATACGCATGATTTCCCAGGATGATACTTGAGACAATTTTGGCACAGATTAAATTTAGTGACGGTTTTACGTTTGTTTAACGCCGTCATTTATAAGAACTTTTGACAAAAATATATCCCATGGTCATTGCTTTTACAAATTGAACACCTGTATCTAACTGATGCTGGCCCTGCCTTGTTGCTGGGGGGTTGTGTAGGAGGTTGTGCATTCACACTTGAAGAGAATGCATTTTTATTGAAAGTAGGTTTATGATACTAATTATTATGCTTGATGTTACCTTGATATTTTGGCGTAGAGTTGTCTTGTTTTCTACGTGATGATGACTCAAGAGTTGTAAACTTTGTCTCTAAAAAGTCTAGAAACTCTTTTAACACTGGTAGCTCTCTAGATTGTTTTATTGATTCAACGTAGTCCGTGAATGACTCCGTATCTAGCTTCTGCGATAGAATGTGCACAAGGGGTCCCATGAAGTAATGTCGACTCCAAGGTTCTTGATAGCATTGAGACATTCTATAGTCGTGTCGTGCATGCGCTTGATATGATTTAATGATTGAGTTTGGACAGTCGGGAGTTTAAGTAATGTGCTAATTTGTGAAGTAAACAGCATCTTTTTGTTGTTTTACCTTTGATTTAGAATTTCCCAGCAGGTAGAGTAGTTGTCGGAGCTTACAGATAAATGATGAATTAACCTTTCAGCTTCTTCAGCTTCAGAAAATTATAATAAAATGAATGAGAACGCGCGGCGCTCTTGATGGCTATATGCGAACTGACTTAGTTGAGTGAAAAATGATGAATACAGGTAAATGAGGTCAACGCAAAATTGATGACTTTACTGAAACTGTACGTTGCTTGCTCGTACAGGCTAAATGCCGTTATACGTAAGTACGCCGGTGTGAAGTCAAATAAAAATTTGGGTGATTCCCCTTTTAAGACAGTATCAGGCCAGATATTTCAATATGTCTGCACTCATCGAGCCGAAACTATAGAGATATGACGAAAAGCATTCTGAGGCAAGAATGAAGCTTTCAACGAAACTCTGCATGCTATCCCACCGTCACCAACCCACCTATTTGAGGAGAAGCTTCTGGGTACTTTCTTAAAGGACTTAACAAGAGGTGGTTAATCGCAAGTTTTTCTTTCTTTAAAATATCCGGGAAGAAAGATTCCTTTCGTAGACCAACCGCAACCACCCAGGCAATTCGAGGCACTTTTCGGGAAGAGCTCGCCCCTCTGCGGCAAGTAGCGCTGCGTCAGCCCGTCCAGGAGCCCGAGCGGCGGAAGATTTTAGGAGACCATATGGACCAAAGTCTGACACTAAGAGGCGCGCTCATTTCGGCAAAGAGAAAAGACCTGGTCGTGAATATTGTCAGTTTTCGGGGCGGGCAGCTGAGAATGTTTTTGCTACAGTGGCAAGAAGTAGGAGCCCCAGAAACGACATTAAAAACAATTTCCGGATACTCAGTACCGTTCACGACCAAGCCGCCCTCCGTTCCACTTTACAAAAACCACTCAAGATTCTCATCAAAACCCTCTCTAGCGATGGACAACGAGCTCAAGATACTTCTTAGGTCAGGAGTGGTGGAGAAGTGCGAAGTAGCCGACGGGCTCCTTTCTCATATGTTTTTGATTCCAAAGACAAACGGGAAACTGAGGCAGATTTTCGACTTACTGCGCCTAAATGCCTTTCTCTCCCCACCATGATTTCGATTGATAAGTCAGAATCAAGTGCCGAATTTCCTAAATCCAGGAGATTACTTATAAAAACTGGACATCAGTCAGGCGTACTTTCACGTATCTATAAAAAAGAGTCATCGGGAGTACTTAGCTTTCAGTTACGCGGGAGTCGTCTACCAAATGACCTCTCTTCCTTTTCAGCTTGAGCAGTGCACCACTGGCCTTTTCCCAAATAACAAAGAGGCTAGCAAGATTTCTGAGAGAAAAAGGAATTCGGGTTTTAGTTTAGTTTACGACACTTCCTGTTCGCACATCACGACCCGAATATTCTGGAACGCCAAATAAAGTACGTCATAGGACTCTTTCTAAGCCTCGGGTGGTGTGTGAATTGCGATCGAATCGAAAAATCGATTGTAAAGGCCACACATCAAATGAAGTTTTAGGGAAACAGTTGGAACTGAGCAAAAAATCAGAAGAAGCTCCCAGACGTGAAAGTAGATCAGCTGATAAAGGACCTGGAGGAAATATTGGATTCAGGCCTGTGGTCTTGGCAAACAGGCAAGCAACAGCTCTCATAGGCAGGCTAGGTTTTGCATCCCTCGTGGTACCTCTTGGCCGTTTACACGCCAGGCACATTCAGCGAGCAAGTCTTAAGCTATTAGATAGTCAATCACGACAAAAAGTCACGGTTCTACAGCAATCTTTTCACGATCTCGTATGGTAGACTCAGAACGCAAGAACCACAGGAGACATTTTTCGACCGGATCCTACAATATTCATTGCCACAGATGACTGATTTAGGCTGGGGGGCACAGGTGAATGATCAACACTTTTCGAGTGTCTGGTCAGAAAAACAACTAAGTTGGCACATAAACAGTAAGAAGCTTTTTGCCGTTCTCAAAGCCATTAACCGAAATGCGGGAAACGATATCGGGCCAGACGGTTATGGTCCAGTCCGACAACAGACCGGTGATTTCTTATTTACGAAACCAGGGTGGGACAAGCTCAGTAGTTGTCTAAGAAATGACAAGGACTATACTTCTCACAGTAATAAGTTTTAGAACAGAGATCCACTTATTTTACTTACCAGATCGTTACAATTTAATTGCCGACAGCTTGTTCTAGGGGCAATCAAGAGATTGCCCCTAGAACAAGCTGTCATTAAGGCAGCCATGATTAAGGCTATTAATTTAAAGAAGTCTTTGTCAGCGGTCCTAAGATCAGAGATATGGAACATAGAGGATATGAAACATACCGGCTAAAGACAGTATCTTTCAAATTTCTTGGCATGTAGCCCTACTTCTTTTGCTGGCCGCTGGTCGACGTATTCATGACCTTACGCTTCTCAGTATAAAGGAGCATTAGTACAAAAAAAAATGAGACCAATTACCTTTTGGCCACGTTTTGGATTAAAAAACAGACATTTCGAAGTATCGCATTCTGGTTGGCACTTTTCTTGTTCAGGTGATCCATCTTTAAGTGAAGTAAAATGGGTATATTGCTTGTTAAATGTGTCCAAGTATAGAAGAAAGGCACGACAAAATTTGAGTACCCTTTTTATTACTACGCGACGCTAACTTCGCAGGTTGGCTGAAAACACCGTTTATGGATATAGAAATAGATTGTAGCCTAGGCTCTATTAGAACCGCGGTTGCCTCCAAAGTATATGAAAATATCGTACCATTTTACGAAATTTTAAAACGAGGGAACTGGAAAAGTTCAAAAACCTATTTCAAGCATTATTGAAAATTAGTAGACACGCCTAGATACTTTAGTTCATACAAACATTCTTAACATTCGTTTAAACCTATTTAAGATAATGATAAACCTGTTTAAGTTTTAAGGTAACAATGTGATAATTAGAGACTACAAGTTACCCCCCCCCCCCCCCCCCCGGAGGGAAGAAAACGATTATTTCAGGTCTTGCCAAGGCTTGACCTGAGTAATGCCTTGCCGGCTTTCGGAGATAGGTACTGAGGTTTGCGCGCGAACTTCACCCGCACGCCTGCTGCCGCCGCAATGCCGCGAGCGCGGGGTCAACGACCCGCAATCACCGCACACACGAGGCGAAAGGGAGTAAGTAGCTAGCCGGTGTGTACACTGGGTAAGGTAGGTAATCTCCGAAAGGTCAAGCCTTGGCAAGACCTTTTTTATTTTTTATGCGTGAAATTTATCGTTTTTTTTCTTTTAATAGTAACCCATTTTCTTTTTTTCTGTCGCACCGCCTACAATCATTTCTGCTTAGCCCAAAGGTATGACTGGTAGAGAATGCCATATGGCGTTAAGTCCACCTTTTGTACAAATTTTTGGTTGTGCAATAAAGTATAAATAAATAAATAAAAAAATAAGACCTGAAATAATCGTTTTCTTCCCTCCGGGGTGGAAAACGGTTCTATATTTTACATGTCCAAAATTTCGTAAGTGAATGTATGATGTACTCGTATGTTGGTATGTGTGTCCACGGATTTATCCAAAACTCGCTTTAGCGAGATAATCTTTTACGGATATTTCAACAAAGGGAACAGTGTTATTTTTATCAAAATCGGTTTAAGTTTTTTGAGATACGGGTAGAAATAATAAATCATGAAATAATAGGCCACATCTTGTAAAGTAGACTGATGAGGTACTTATAGACATTCACTTTCTTTTCATCGACATGCACAAAAAATTAAATAAGTATTAAGCCTACTGAGAACCTTTATTCCTACGACGATTTTAGTATTTCATCATCATCATCATCATTATCAGCCAAAGGACGTCCACTGCTGAACATAGGCCTCCCCCACGGCTTTCCACAGCGACCGATCACTAGCGGTCTGCATCCAGTTTGATCCTGCAATTTTTATAAGGTCGTCTGTTCATCTTGTTGGTGGACGTCCCACGCTGCGTCTCTATTTTAGTATTTATAATGTAGAAAATTAATGCTTAATCGTGACGGTATATGTATGAAAAATTATACGCAGGCAAAAGCTTCCACAAAAGATGGTTAAAGAATCGAAGGTCTATAATTATTGTTCGACAAACGTCCCTTTTGTTGGCTTCCCTATCGATATCGCCCAGATTCTTCCCCGTCAAATAGCCATTGTATATTTAGAAACACCGCACGTAGCTCCGACATCTGTCTTCTTTAGCTGAGTTTCTTTATGGTCTGCCGTAATGGGAGGCGAGCGATTTATAACCGAAGCTAACGGGCAGTTTTTTGCGAGCCATCTGAAATATGTATCGTAAATGTATAGAGCTGAGCAACCGTTGCATAGTGGTGGGTATTCCATATAATTTAAACGTAATTTTTGCAATGAAATATTAGTATAATTGCTGATATAACTATATTTCCAAACTGGTTTAATACTAAAACAGCCAATGAAATAATATTTAAATATTGTTTTCATAAAGATTTTTTGTATAAAATATGACACTGTGAGTGTTAAAAACAATCTAAAGCATTAGATAGCGAAGCGACATCAATTTCCAAGTTGAATTTATTCTGTAAAGAATAACTGCTTGGGCCATCTGTTTTCATAAACAGACGGCTAGATGGCGCTAAGCGTCACGCCATTGACGTTTTCATAAGAAACCACAAATTTCGCAGGGTCGGACTAACAGCACGGTAGCTCAATTGGTAAGAGCGTTTGGCCCGGTTTGCCAAAAGGTTGCTGGTTCAAGTCCCGCCCGTGCGCAAATTTTTGGTTTCTTATTTCATCTTTATGAATATAAAATATGACACTGTAGTGTTAAAAACAATCTAAAGCATTAAATATTGTTTTATTTTAAAAGTGTGAAAGAGTACCTAGATTAAAACAATTATGTATTAGCCGTCTGCATACAAGCTATAAACAAATGTTTTTTTTGTTTACACTTAAAGACCTTATATAATATATCTATTCTTGCAAATCAACTTTCTGATATCTGAAAAATATTTTTATTTTTAAGTAAATTTTACTCGTGCTAAAATGCACTGAAATCACACAAAAGGTACACAAATAAGTAAATATTTAGACTTCGTGAAAAATAAGGTGACTTGGGTTAAGTTAGTCTGGCATTATTGTGGTAAATTGCAAAAAAAAACCTCGGCGAGTTCTTTCGAAAAATGGTACGTGAATAAATGAAATGTTTTGAGTATCACCGCAATGGTTTTTAATATGAATCTGCGTATTATTCTGGTGAAGTTATCATGAAATCGCATGTTAAATAAAAATGAGTGGCAATGTCACCGCAGTGATTCTCAGATTAAAAACAAACAATGATTTACAATTAATGTAACAAATTGCAACATTTATTTCAGTTTTTTAAACAAATATATTAAACCCTTATACAGGTAGATCGAAACCAGCACTTTTTTATATATGTTAGTATCAGGTCATTTATGTCATTATTTGCGTTCTAAATCATTGAACTACCAAAATGAAATTAAGGGTGATTTCTACCGCCATGTCATCACAATAGAGCAACTTACCGAACTTTGGAACCTAAGTACGAGTAATATGTTTTTAGGAAACGTATGTTTTGATCAAATCTCAAAAAGTTTGAAATCTCATACTGGAGGTGATTTTTGAGATTTGATTTTGTAGCTACAAGTGAAATTAGAGAATAAATCAGTCGAGGTTTTCAATAAAGTCAAGCTATAAACTCTGGCCGTACAATTTGCAGTAATGGAATAGTCTCTCATCGTAGAGGTATATCTTAAGGTGAGATGGTCTGTGCTTACCGACGACCCGTCTGGTGTAGTGGTCGAGAAATCACCTACTACGCAGCGGGTGCGGGTTCGATCCCCGCACAATACAAACATTTGTGTGCATGAACATGTCTGTTTGTATTGGTTTGGGTGTTTTCTATGTATATCATGTATGTATTTACAAAAAAAAGTATTTAAGTATTATATCCGTTGTCTGGCACCCATAACACAAGCTTTGAGTAGCTTACTTTGGGTCTAGATGGCGATGTGTGGGAATGTCCAAAGGATATTTATTATTTATTTATTTATTATTACCGTGATTCGCTATGAGCTTAATTCAGAATACTTCTGTACGCAGCAGCGCATGTTCAAACTGCACCTTAACCCGGCAAATAATGGCACGTGCACCGAATCTTGCGTGAACCTGATTAATATACACCAGAGTTTCAATTGAGTCCAAATAATAATATTACAAAAGAATTTCCCATAATGAAATCAGATGCAACAAAGGCTTATTCATTCAGACACATAATTTTTGCCTTTAACATAATAAAGTACATTAATAGAATATTTAAGAGAATGCCACATAGAGTTACAAACCCCGTTCGAAAATAATATTTCTGTTATCAAATATAAAAGCTCGAATTATGGATAAAGATCTTACTTTACTTTCTTTTAGTTTAAATTTTCTGAGGTCAAATAAGAGATATACGTCGAATAAAATACAATACGCCTAATTTGTAAACTTAACCCATTTGTAAGTGTACAGATAGATTTTTATTTTAGTAGAATAAGGTTCAGTTTTCTCAACGTCAGATAGGACTTATACGAATAAGTATAAAAGGACCGATTTGAAAATGACATTGACGTAATTGATTGTTGACAAACAGGTGACGCGTTAAAAAGGTATCGTTTGCATCCCTAACTATGGAGGACACAATATGTAACAGAGTTTATTTAATTAGAATAGATTATAACGGAATTGCTACGATACTATTTCCGAGTTCCCGATATTTCAGCACTGTTACAAGTGCCATGGGCACGCCGTAACTGAAGTTGTTGCGGGTTGGCAGTTATTTACAGACATATCGGTATACCCTCCTTCAAAGTCTTTTATTGCGATCACTTGCGGTACCATTGTTCAGAAACTTACTATTTTCTCGCACCTGATCTCGATACACAACACTCGCAGTATCTGCACGCGAAACGACGACGTTTTATAAAAAAAAATACGGTTTATACATAAACATATCACTGGATTCCAGATCCGGACATGAGACAAATTGACACCATCCACACGATTTAAATTTTTGTATTTTGTGATTTCAATAACTTTCCTGAACAATTTTGGTATGTACATCAATATAGAGTTAATTTCATTTTACTAACCATATCAGATTTTATTCTACGTGCTGAATTACTCAGAAAATGACTCAGTCAGAAAATGACAGTCAAATTAATAAATTTTTAACATAACTGATAAATGTTCAGGTCAGAGCATTGTTTGTTCCGTGTGTATTTGGGTGCCTTCATTTCTCAGCTAGCTTCGCTCTTGTTTGCAAGCTAGCAATGGATAGTACACAAGTTATGACGTTGCTGTAATAAGGTCTGCATTTGTGTGTACGCTTCGAGGAAACAACGCCTTGCAGTGGCAATCAGTGAGATACGCGATTGTGTTGAACTTCTTGTCATGAAACTAGTTCAGCATTTACAAAGTTTTGTGTTTAGTTGCCTTGTTAAAGTAATCCAGAACAACATAACATTCATTCGGATAACTAACACAGCTCACAGGCACTATTTTGAGATATTATTTCATACCATGAGCTTTTATACTCTAGAATGATTTTTATTCCTTAAGCATAGTAGGCATTTGAACTTTGTAGTGCTAGGAGAAGCCCCGTTTATTATAAACAATGAATTACCGATGTTGACTTCTTTAGTTGTATTCTGAGTTATTTTTATTGATTTATTTATCTATTAAGCAAACTACGTATTAAAATCAAATAACACTAGTCGAAGTAAACTATTTACATAGTTTATCATGGGTCACAAGCATCTAACATATTAAAGGGTCAATCTTGAAGTTGAGTTTCATTAGGTCATTGATTACCCTAGCTACTTTACAAAATGTTATTTGATAATTAGGAATTTCTTTACTAGGATTAACAGTAGGGTATATAGGACTTTTAATTGTTTTTATAATAATCGTTGGCAAAAATCAATCCAATAAAACAAAATCCAAAGAAGATTAACTTTTATTGACTGCCCTGGCATTGATCAAAGTTTAAGAGAATTTCGAGGCACCATGGAAGCTCATCAGGTGATATGGACCAATAAAACTCCCGAAGTTGTTGTAATGAGACGTCGTAGCTGTCGTTTAGGAAAAATGATCGGAAGAACCAATTCATTGTCCTCATGGTCAACATATCGGTTTTTATAATATCAAAAGTTCAAATGTGCAAATCACTGGTACATATAAAACCACGAAATCAAAGAAGATTGTAAAAAAACGATAAAATTTCTAATTCGAACCTAAATTATGGGCTAGTTGCAACTGAAGTTCAGAGTAATCAATCGAATATTCATATTGCATCTAATGATAGCCTCTGGATGAGTTGACCTTCAGTAAATAAAACCTTTATTTCCGATTCTATGTGTAAAGAAGACATCTGCTCTCTGTGGTGGGGAAGACTCGTACCTTATTGATGATTACAATATTTTTAATTTATTGTTTGTCCATTTGCGAATCATATTCATTTATTGTTATAAGTTTATACGTTTTTGAAAAAACTTTAGTGCTGTTAGATACATAATAGATACACGTTATCTAACGTGCCTAAAATATCTAATAATATAATTAAACTATCTAGTTTAATTATATTATTTGATAGTTTTTAGATAAATGTTGATTTGCTACAGTTGATTGATAGTTCCTAAAGAGGGGTATTGTTTTGTTATTATAATACTACTAATAAGATTAATTATGACTCTAAAAAACAAAATGAAACCAAAAGACTGGTTAGTTTAATTTAAATAAACGATGATTCTATACAAAATGTTTTATTTTGATTCCCCTGGCACCACCATTTTATAGTCATATATCTTTATATCTAAACATGTGATGGTGATGCCTATTTGTGACATATGTTAACAATGATGTGATATTCAGCCTTTTGTTAGTAAAAGGTTAAACTCTTAAGTTTTAAAAAGTGCCAGGGGAATCAACCAAATACACCCAATTTCAAGATTGACCCAAAAATCAAAACTTAAGTACTAAGTTCGCTAATAAATATATTTTAAGTATACGTTCAGATGAGCTGCTTTCTGTATTATTTGCTACACATAGATTTGTATTTTAGAAGAATCAAGGCCGAATTTACGAACGTCAGATAATAGTTACCCGACCAAGAGTGGATTTTACCTGTGTCAGACAGGACTTATACGACCGAATAAGTATATTCGAAAATGACATTTGGGTAAATGATAGCTGACAAATAGGTAACGTTTTCGAATGAGGCGTTTTATATTTTAATTAATGAATATTCCTTATTTGACGTTAGGAAAATCGGGATCGGGCCTTAGTAGATTGTATTCTTATTTATTTATACTATTGCATTAGGTGTAATAATTATCCTGTAATTATATCTTAAACTTTGGAAAATAAATCATCTTCATCATTATCAGCCAAATGACGTCCACTGCTGAACATAGGCCTCCCCCACGGCTTTCCACAGCGACCGATCACTAGCGGTCTGCATCCAGTTTGATCTTGCGATCTTTTTAAGGTCATCTGTCCATCTTGTTGGTGGACGTCCTACGCTACGTCTTTGGTCGAAGGGTCTCCAATCTAGAACTTTCCTGCCCCAACGGCCATCAGTTCTTCGCGCTATGTCTCCTGCCCATTGCCACTTGAGCTTACTGATTCTCAAGGCTATGTCCGTTACCTTAGTTCTTCTACGTATCTCCTTATTTCTGATTCGATCACGTAGAGAAACACCCAGCATAGCCCTCTCCATCGCTCGTTGTGTGATTTTGAGCTTCTTTATGAGGCCCATAGTTAGAGACCATGTTTCGGATCCGTATGTCATCACTGGTAACACTCACTAGTTGAAGACTTTCGTCTTTAGACACTGAGGTAGATGAGATGAGAAGACACTCTTGCGTAATTTCCCGAATGCTGCTAAGCCGAGTTGGATTCCTCGATCGACCTCTTTCTCGAAGTTGGACTTACCCAATTGGATCACTTGTCCCAGGTAGACGTACTCGTCGACAACTTCGAGAGTTGAGTTCCCAATGGATACTGGAGTGGGTACAACAAGGGAACTCGACATTATTTTCGTCTTTTCCATGTTCATTTTAAGACCCACTTTTTGGGAGACTCGGTCAAGGTCTTCGAGCATAGTGCCAAGATCGTCCGGCGTCTTTGCCACAACGACTATATCATCGGCAAATCGAAGGTGTGTGATGTATTCGCCATTAGCATTGATGCCGTTTCCTTCCCATTCCAGAAGTTTGAAGGCATCTTCCAATGCCGCTGTGAACAGTTTCGGAGATATCATATCTCCCTGTCTCACACCTCTCCGCAGTGGAATCGCCCTCGTGTTCTGCTCCTGTACTCGGACCGACATGGTGGCGTTATTGTAAAGGCACTTTAACACCTCTATATACCTATAGTCTATGTGGCACCGCTGCAGAGACTGAAGCACCGCCCAAGTTTCGATTGAATCAAAGGCCTTCTCATAGTCCACAAACGCTAAGCATAGAGGCATATTATACTCCTCGGACTTCTGTATGATTTGCCTAAGTGTATGGATGTGGTCTATGGTACTATAGCCTTTTCGGAAACAGGCTTGTTCGGGAGGCTGGAAGTCATCAAACCTACGTGCGAGACGATTTGTGATGACCCTTGAAAACAGCCAGACATGGTTCAGGAGTGAGATGAGTCTATACTTCTTCAATAAGGTTTTGTCTCCTTTTTTGTAGAACAACACCACCACACTCCTGTTCCACGCCTCGGGCGTGATGCCCTCCAGCAGCACGGAATTAAAAAGTCACTGAAGGACTTTAAGTACCGGTGTTCCACCTGCCTTCAGAAGCTCTGCTGTGATTCCATCCTCGCCAGGTGCCTTGTTGTTTTTGAGCTGTTTAAGGGCCATCCTAATCTCGTAGAGGCTGATGTCCGGGATGTCTTCGGTGTAGTGTCGGGTCAGGATAGCTCGTGGGTCTCTGACCGAGCTATCAACGGGTTTGGCTACTGAGGTGTACAACTGCTCATAGAACCTTTCAATCTCCCTCAAAACTTCTGCTTTTGTCGACGCTACACTGCCGTCCTCCGTCCTAAGCTTCGTCAACAGGTTTTGCCCAATAGACATGTTCCTTGCAAATACTTTGGAGCCTTGGTTCCGCTCTATCGTTTCTTTAACACTATTAGTGTTAAAGCAACGGATGTCGTGTCGCAGGGACTTCCATATTGGTCTATAGAGCTGCCTGTAGTTTTCAGCATTAACGGAGGTCTGCAGTGCCATAGATCGACGTTTTGCCATAAGGTCGAGAGTGTGAACCGACAGTTTTTGAGGTCTATCTTTACAGCCAGGCCTTAAAAACTTAGACCCCACCGTTTGGACAGTTTCCACAAACCCGTTGTATATTTCGTCCACTGATACGCAATACTTTAGGCAATCGAAGCGGTTTGACAACTCGAGTTGAAAGCTCTCGGGATTTTGGATATGAGCACGCGTCGGTCGGAGCGTAGACGTCATCAGGCGGGACCTTTCCAATTTGATATTGATATTCAATGTGCCTCGAACCATTCGGTGATCGCTACCGGTTTTCACCCTGTTAAAAAATGAAAAATAAATAAATAAAAATAATACCAATCGCATACATTGCTCAGATCTCAAAGTAAGTAGCTAATGCTTTTGTGTTATGGAAATCAGACACAACGGTGATACTAATACACCAAGACCCGAGACGTTTTTTTATTTATTTATATATTGACCCGACCGGGAATCGAACCTGAATAAAATAATAAGTGTAAAGAGTATGCGTCTAAATATAAATCTATGTTTGTAGTTAAAACCATGAATAAAGTCGTGTTACAATTATATTATAGAATTTCAAAGTACATAAAATTCATCATTATTTTCATCCTTAATATTATAAGAAATGTGGTTAAAAACCTTTATGAGAAACAATTACAGGTTGATAAGAATTACAGATTCACTTACTGAGAAAACTCAATCATCAATTAATATTCTCGTAGTTAAGCACAGATGAGCGCAGAACATAATAAAAATATATTTTTTGACGGTCAGCCGATAAACAATTAACTTTGAGAGTTCGCCCTAAGGGCCAACCCACACGTAACACAACCACACCACAACGAAGCGTCAAAATGTGGTCAAGTAGTGGTACGTGTGAATAGTGTCGCTGCAGCTGTTAAAGGGTTCCGTAGCCGAATGGCAAATAACAGAACCCTTATAGTTTCGTCAAGTCTGTCTGTCTGGCTGTCTGGCTGTGCGTCCGTATGTCACAGCCACTTTATTCTGTAACCATAGACATCACACTGTTGAAATTGGGTAGGAGGATGTATCCTCCTATTTTTAAATTAAACCTATGCGCGTGGGGTGACTATGGATAGGTCTTTTAAAATGACAGATTTTCTAAAATCATTTTCTTTTAAAGTCTAACGTTGATAGATAGACGCTTCCAATGTGGTAAATTGGGCGTCCCCCTTCTAGCTTCTAAACTAAGCAAATATAAATTTTGAAAAAATATATATAATGTAGATCATAACAAATATTTTCAACGAAAATTAGTTTGAACGAGATCGATCTAGGAATTTCTCTATAACCGCAAACATAACTTTGTTATTCATAAACATAGGTACTATGTCAACATAATATTAAGTGAGTGGATTCTCCCTCATTCAGTTCAAATTAGCTCGGAACCCTCAGTGCGCGTGTCCGACTCGCACTCGGCCGTTTTTTTTAGTTGCGTTGTATTTTAGACAGTGTTGATTTCATGGTATCGATGTTCTCGGTTCTTCCTAGGCCATTAGTTTTCGGTGTCACTGTGGTTGCGTTGTGGTTGCGCTGTCGTCGCTATTACACAACAAGTCGTTAACGACTGCAAAATGTGGTACGTGTGAATGGTCCTATTCATTTTCGATACAAAATATAGGCTCGTCCACGTGGTGTGGTTTTTTATAATTGACTACGTAGGTTAAGAAGTTCTTGAATGATTTAATAAAAGATTCTTTGGATGTGATTTCAGAGAGTCTAAAAGGATGAATGTTATGATAGTTGCAAGTATTGATGTGATTAAGGCGCTTAGAGGTAAAACGAGGACATGGAGTGAGTAAAACCTGGGAGGTTTGGACTGAGGAATCGTCACATGGACATTTGTCCGTAGCTACTATGTAGAAGCGATTAAGGTAGGTACTCCAGATGGTACCAATAGTTTGTCAAGAGTTAGGTTATGGCAAAGACGTGGATGTGGTTTCATTATACGAGTAGTTGACAAATACAACGATGTAAGACCCCTTACACACTGCGAATTTTATCTTCGATGAAATCGCTTTTTAAAACGCGCTTCAGCATCACGACTCACGGAATAAACAAATTTATTTAAGCATCGATGCAGTCGCGCGTTAGTATCGATACAGTCGCCAAAACATAGTACATAATTTGTCGATTTCCAGCTTCTGCATCGCGACTGCACCGATGCTAACGCGCGTTAGCATCGCGACTGCATCGATACTACTTTTAGTATACTACTTTTAGCGCAGTATATAAAAGTTGACAGTTTGCGACTGCATCGATGCTGCATCGCGACTGCATCGATACTAAAGTCGCGTGTAAGGGGTCTAAGCAGAAGTATGAGGATGAATGCGGCATTGATGAGCGTAGTTACGAATAGTTAAGGGATCAGTACGAGTTGAATAACGAGTTTTAATGTTATGTTTATTTTATAAATTAGAATCTAATAAAGCAGGTTAAATATGATTAAATATTTTCATCATCGAAGTAACTCTGCAAAGCAACAAAACGTTTTCATCAACCGGTCAAGTGGTGGTGTGTGAAAACTCGTATTGCATTCGTGGCTTTTCATTGAAATAGCCCTAACATCCATTTGCAAAAAATAACATTGTGTTCACAAAATTGGATGTATTTGTTTCATACAAAAAAGTGATGATATCGGCGATGTGCAAGCGCTCGCTCGAACTTACTTTTCAAATTTTTACTGACGATACAATAGTATTTTGAATGCCCCGAAAGCAGCTTACTTGTTGCGGGAAACTTTCATTTTTGACAATGAGTCCGCCGCGCTTACTCCAGTAATGCCACAAACGGATTGCAATGGCAGCGCTATGCTTTGCAAGTTACGTAATCAGAAGGGTCACATGCAAGGTCTTAATACTCCTTTAATTAACGAAGCGATCGCCCATCACATCGCAGCCATAGCATGGGTCGCTTAACAGCCTAACCGCCAATGTAACTGCCTTATAAGCACTTATTATGGGTGTCCAAAAAGACGATGCAATGTAACCCGCCTCCCTTGTGCGGAGATAATAGGAAATTCCTCCCATGGGGAAGGCTTATGTCCAGTACTTTATTACATTGGCGCATTGCCTTCGGGGCATGTGCTCGAAAAGTTAGATTATGTCTTGGTTAAAAGGAGGCCGCCGATTTGCCGACATTTTGTTTATATTGTTTTAGTTTGCTAAGCCCAGAATTGTATTTGTAACATATTTTTTCCTGTGTTGTTTATATTAATATTTTCGCTTTTTGTTTATCAAAAGTAGATGGTTATACAAGGAGATAAAGCTATTTATTTCACTCCAGATGTTTCTAACGAACTTTTTTTATTTTAACGAAGGAACAGCAAAAAAATCTTAAGTGGTTGTATATGTGATGATGATGTATTATGAAGTTCAGCAAGACATGTAATCTCAATATTTTTTATTTTAACGATCATAATGCACACGTTTTTAAATGATGGTTTAGCAGAAATGAATGGAAAGCGTTGCTTTTATTAATATGATGTGACTATTACCTCTGACCCAAGCTTTGACTCCATGACTCCATGGCAAGACAGTTAAAACGTAATTACTTTCCACCCTAGAAATAATAACGCTATTTTCCACCCGGCTATCTAAACATGAAGGTTCAATTTTCCGAATAGGAGAGATGAAAAATATCTTTATGAAATTATGTTCATGATATCGTAAGTTCTTATCCAATCCACATTACTTTTTATATGGTTGAAAGTTTTAAGCGCCTGCATTTACAATATAATGGGTTTAAGTACCTACTATGAATTTTCACATTCAATATAGGTACTATTTAAAAAATGCGATTCTGAGCTGATAAAGTCAAGACGCCATTTTGATCACCTGGTCCCAAAGCAATACTTAGGCGCGATGAAATTAAAAACGTGATCGATAGCCATCTTTAAACATGAATTTATTCAACATAATGCCCCCAAAAAGGGCCGAAGTGTTATCGCTGCGAATGAATCCGTTCCAATTAGGGAAACTCTTAGGATCCTCGCTTAGATGTAACGACTCGATTCAAACCTTGTCTTATCTAAAATTGAAATTAATAATGGAATAATCATTAGTGTTAAAAATAGGTTTCATTTAAGAGATACAATAAGTGTCAATTTCTAAAATCCTTTTCTCCCTTCTCGGCTTGCTGCTTTTCACCTAAAACAAACAATACCTAGGTTTTTATTTCGTCTCTAAACTAACTTTATACATCAGAATAAGAATCTTTTGTTTGTTTCCAAAAAGATTGTTCGGGCGTACAGTTTTTAATTCAGTAATTAAGCGACAGGCTCGCAAGTCTCCAACAACGGTTCTGAAACTTGGAAGGCTTTGAGTTGTCATTAAAGAAAATTTTCATATCCTCAAAACTTGTAGATGTTATTTATGTTTATGTTAAAGAGATATCTCAAAGTTTTTAGGTCTAAAATAACAGGTGAAATTTTGTATTATGCTTATTAATTTATTTTCGTGCATTATTTAGAGCAATGTACCCATTATTTTTTATTCAAAGAACAGCTAAATCAAGATTGGTATAAATAGGACGGTATTCTAACATGTAACCCAGAATTCTGACGATACCTGTTGACAGTTTCTAATCATAATAATCATAATCATTTTTATTTGCATCAATCATGGTATAAATAGATCTTTGTTACATAATTTGAGTCATATTTTAGGCTACAGGAATAGCATTTAAATATAAAAAAGAAGAATACGATTCAAATCAATTAATTTTAGATAAAATATTCATTTTATATTAATAATACATCTATTACATTAATTTTGAAAAAAGATAACGAATCCGCAAAGCACAAAGTGTATTTATATAAGTGCAGTTTTTGGATAAAAAGGGAAAGAAAAGTTTGTACGGAAAATCCGACATGTGCGGTGAAGTTGCGAAAAACCGTTACCAGAATAATTGAACCATCTGGCTCAGTTTAGTTCCGTAAAGTTTTGCACACATGAACTGGAGGGAGATTTTGTTTGGTTCTGATCCTGAAAAAGTTATCTGCCGAGTTGAGTTATTTCAACACAAAAAGAGGTTTCTATTTAAGCAAACACTAAGGTTTTCTTAATATGTATTAACGTAGATAATGTTTATTTATGTTCTCAAAAGCTTCACAATACGATACAAACTAAATGTTAATTAAAACCAAACGTTATTAAATTCATTTAACACTCTAAGTTTGTTATTACATAAATAATTTGTAAGATGAATGAGGCGTTTCTCTTGTCTTTAAGTACACATGTTGAATTAACAACAAAACATAAATTAAATCAGAATCTCACAAAATTGCATATTATTATTAGAAAACATATTCCAAGGTCCTCATGACGATTTAAATATTAATAGACATGAAGCCCAATTACGTTTGGTACAGCAATCGGTGCAATCACACAGTTACACAAGCCCATTAATGATTCAATTACTTTTCATATAAATAACGTATCTAATGTTACTGGGAGTTTCGCTTTGATTTATGTCAATTTCAAAAAGCCCGTCTATTAAACATTTACCACGTAAAAGCACTAAGCAAATATGACACGATAAGATACAATGGAGTGAAAACTAAGTTTCACTGTCTTGATATTTGTAAGACATTTGTTTTAATGAATATGGTACCGGTGGTATTTCAATAACAAATAAGCCACCAAGCACAACATTGCACATGATGTCTGTCTAATAAGGAGATACTTAAAAATCCACCTTACTCTGCAGAGGTATTTAGTAGGTACCTATAGTACCTATAATAATCGACTGCCTAAAGATTCGTTTGTAAAATCTTGATTGCTGTACTAAAACTTGAAAAAGAGGAAAAACTAGATAAAAATGAAAGGTTTAATAAGTTAGTAAAAAAAAAATGTTTTTTCAAAAGTTCTCGCATTAGGAATGATTTCGGAATCTTTCCGCGTATTTTTCCGTTTGGGGAATTTGCTGAATCGCATTTCTACCTTCGTTACACTAAATCGCCTCTTCAATATCCACGTAGACAATAAATAATAATAATAATAATAATAAATAATATAAGATACTAGCGGTCCCCCGCGACTTCGTCCGCGCGTTTTGAGTTTGCTCCCTCCCCTCCCGTCGCAGCGTTATGTTTTATACCCTAAAGCCTTTCTCGATAAATAAGCTATCCAACACAGATATATTTTTTCAAATCGGTCCAGCAGTTCCTGAGATAAGCGCGTTCAAACAAACAAACTCTTCAGCTTTATAATATACTAGCGGTCCCCCGCGACTTCGTCCGCGCGTTTTGAGTATGCTCCCTCCCCTCCCGTCGCAGCGTCATGTTTTATATCCTAAAGCCTTTCTCGATAAATAAGCTATCAAACACAGAAATATTTTTTCAAATCGGTCCAGCAGTTCCTGAGATAAGCGCGTTCAAACAAACAAACTCTTCAGCTTTATAATATACTAGCGGTCCCCCGCGACTTCGTCCGCGCGTTTTGAGTATGCTCCCTACCCTCCCGTCGCAGCGTCATGTTTTATATTCTGAAGCCTTTCTCGATAAATAAGCTATCCAACACAGAAATATTTTTTCAAATCGGTTCAGCAGTTCCTGAGATAAGCGCGTTCAAACAAACAAACTCTTCAGATTTATAATATATTAGCGCAAGCGCACGTTGTACTTAAGCTGCGAACATTATTTTGGTGCGGAGTTATGTTAAAACTGTGATAGCTCCTAAGATATTTATTGAAATCAAATGATATAAAGGGCAACTTGGTTCTAAATGAAATGCTCGTGATGATGAATGTATTTATTTTGATAAGAATAAATACCTGTGTGTATAATACACCTCTAAAAATAGTGCATTATTTTTTTACAAATTTATGAACATAAAAAGGTTGTAGTAAGTCAACCATAAAAGATAGACATATGCTGTCGCGGACTTTATTATAGAACTCTTAATGCTGAACAATCCTGTCATACATGATTTTAGTGTAACTTAATCGGTTTCCGCAGCATATGCAGCGGAAGCTCTCAAAAGGAATATCTTTCTCCCGTTTTCGTAACATTTTTTCTGCTGTGGTCTTATGAGTTGTATCTTTATGTTGTATAGCCTAAAGCCTTTCTCGATAAATGGACTATCCAACGTAAAAAAAAATTTCAAATCGGGCCAGTAGTTTTTGAGATTAGCGCGTTCAAACGAACAAACAAACAAACAAACAAACTCTTCAGCTTTATAATATTAGTATAGATTGGTATTTCTCATAAGTAACCCATTTGGGTATTGGGTAGAATTACCAATAGCAAATGCTAGGGCTATAGTATGGTATTACCCAGAAATACGTCTTAGTAAGTAGTATCCTGTAATAACCCAATTTATTTTTTTAGCTATCGGAAATATTAGGTGAGTGTTTATTTTTGATTAAAACACACAGAGAATAAATATATTTTTTTTTGTTAAAATACATTTTTTATAAGTAATCGTAAATAAAATCAATACTGAGTTAAAGTTTTCGTTAAGCTTGTTAAGAAAAGAGAATTTTAATGCCATAATCCCACTTAAAATAAACAAGTTACTTAATAACTCATAAATGAATTAAATTTAGATTTTAGAGGTGTACAATTTGATGATAAAGTTTCACTTAGATTCCATCACAGAATTATTTATAGACCGTTGTTAAGCGTAACAGGATCTCTTTAACTTTGAGAGATTCGAGAGTTCTAAGCAAAGTGATTTTGAGAAGCTCGCTCCTTTAAGATTGTCCATTATGCGTAAAGTGAGCTGTTTTCCCTTAAAAGAGTTTAATTTTTTTTTATATTTTTTCCTACAAAATATGGAATATATTTTGAGTGTTTGTCACCTCGGTACCTTCTTCTGTGCTACAGGCCTGACATTATGAAGCAAAATCTTTCAGTAAGTATGTGTACAGAAAATACATTAAATTCATGTGTAAGATGTTAGTATGAAGGAAATTTATTAAATACTTGGTTTATAGAGGTCTAGATGCGCGGATTCAACTCACACTTGACCAGTTTTTAAGAAGAAAATCTGTCTAGTACTCCTAGCCTACATCGACTACAGGGCCAATTGCAACGACTGACTGACTGCGCGGGACATATAGGTAGGTGTTCATAATGTTATCCATGCACTGAAATAGATGGATTTTTATCGAATTATTTGTTTAAAAAGCTAAAGTACCATGAAAAGAGGAATAATAAATTTCCCTACGACATTTTATTTCACATTCAACTAAGTTACAACTCATTCGTTGGTAGCAACTAACAAAGCAAGTAGTTTGCACGCGTATTAATCTCAACTTGTCATCAGTCCAAGCTAAATTGCACAACAAACATGCATTCAATTATGCAAACACTAAATCACACGCTCAAGATGTATCTATATGTATCACATAATGTTGCTTACACTGTGTCTGTTAATAATATTGATGAAGCGATTGTCACTGCATTTACAATAACATGGATATATGCTTGATATAACATCTTGTTTTCGTCAATTATTGCCACAAATTTGTGACAGTTGAGTGATTGGCAAATTTGGAATAAGCGTATAAGGTCTTAACGCAGGATTGACAGCGCGCGAGTATATCGAGACTGAATAACGTAGTACCTACTGAAGAACTGTTAAACGTTGATCAAAATAGCCGTATGGGGATTTATTTATGTTTATAATTTATTTATGGCCGCCTATGATTTCTAACTACCGCATATTTAAGATTTTTACCGACTTCCTAAAAATGAGGTTATCAATTCAATTTGTATGTATGTGATATCGTTAGAACTGGATATTGAAGTTCGTTAATCTATTAAGGCTTCCAAAGACATGTGCTAAATTTCGTAAGTGTATGTATGTTTACATATTTGTCCACGGATTTCTTGAAAACTGGAAGTCATTGCAAGATTAATAGACTATAGTTCAATCACGTATATTTCAACTTAGGGTACCTACAGTGTTTTTGAGATATGAGTAATAACTGAAAATTATAAAAAAATAAACCGCCTTAAAAAACTGACTAAAAAGCTTTACATAGCACCTTCGTCTTTTCTTAATGAGTAACAAATTCTTTTGGAGTCAGTACATGATGTCAAGCTTACGTACCTACACCAACAGTCTACCGGCACATATCATGCATCGAGTTCAAAAGAGTTTGTTTCTCCTAAATAGAAGACGAATGCGTTATTTAATTTATTTTTGTATTTTTTTGAAGGTAGTTTAATTATTATTTTTTGTTTTTAAGGTTTCACTAAGAAACTGCAGAAACTTTTTAATGGATAGTTTCAGTTTGTTTTAAATAAATTTCAAAATAGTTTTATTGAATGCCATAGCAATAATATTTTGTATTTGGCAATGCCATTTATCGTGTGTGCCTAACATAGATATATTTTTCACAAGATTGAGCTGATCGATACTTATCGGAATATTCCAACTCTAAGATAGTTTCCTAACTATGTCTCGACCGAGCAGTATCCATCCCCTAAACCACTGTCAGAAACTGCTCCTTAACTTGTACGAAGATACTTATTTTGAGATGTCTATATCTAGTTGTTAGTACTATGCAAGAACTAAGGCCAACTAAGACGTCTTTTGCGCACATTTTATAGCAACCGAAGTGCGAGTAGGCTTTCAATGGAAAAAGCGCAAAAATTAAATATCAAAAATTTAGTTTTTCATCGTTTCTGCTTGTAAGCCACTTAGTATTCCTACGGATTGCGCTGAGGAATAAGACTGGACGAATACAAAACAGATTTTTAAAACAACAAAGCAGATATTACATGATAGCTCTAACAAAAGAATACTTTCTCTAATGAAAATTAACAGAGCTTTGAACATTAAACATTTTTGAAATAAAGTAGATTAAAAATAACTTTAACTCTTACGATGTCATATAAGCTATTCATACATAATGCAAATTCAGGCTAACGGCGTATGTATGCACCTATATGATTCTCAAAATCTTCTTATCTAGAACTTGAACTATTCTTTGTAGTAATATTTATCTTTGTTCTTTGTTACAAAAAAGCCTACTTTGCCTATTAACAATTTTGGCTACATCATTAAGATTATATTTAATGACGAGATATAGTATCTTAGAAAATTAATGACCAACAAAAAGTTCATTTTGATGAATGCCCAGAAGACTATGACTAATAAAGCCTCGCGCTACTTAAATTTTCCTTCAACTAAGGATTAACTTGAGTAAATAGGACTCTGCAGAAAATGTCTGTACACAGAGCCTAAAAGTTTATTGTAAGCCAGATAAGCAATTTAGACCGATTTTAATCTCCTTCAAGTGTAAAAAATGAGCAAAGATAAAAACACCTGATCTCGATTACGAAGGATTTGTACCAGAGCTTTGCTTAATTTCAATGAGTTATTAATGTATTGGCAAAGGCATCGCACAACCCAAAAGACCCCAACCCCTCAAGAAAAGTTTTTGCATGTTCCCACGTAACAGCTTTCCAAACCTTTTTGTATAAAGCAGGTAAGTATTTTTTGTTATTGAAAAAGTTATTCGATTGGAGTGCCAACGTACCTATATTTTATAAAATCTTGTTAGTAAACTGTTACAACAAAATAATAAACATCTCTAGAGACGAGACTTATATGTTTATCCTATTTGTCTGTACGAGGTATTTTTGAGCGGAGTGAAAGTACAACAATATCACAATATTATCGTAATTTATCTGTTTACTAACACTTATATGCTTAGTAACAGTAGTCTCCTAAGCAGATTTCAACTACGGTGGCGGTGGTTAGATCACAACGACTAACCGATTATAGTGCACAAGTGTGCACACACTTGCAAGCACGGGTGCACTCTCTATTTCTTTCACTCTCAAAGCCGATGGGACAGCAATCTGACACGACCGGAGAGAGATCAGGCGCTAGACAAACGGCTTTACGTGCTTTTCCGAAGCACGGCCGAAAACAGCGCCAACTTTCAAACTCCGGGTGATCCGAAGAATTACTGAACAGAAAACCCAGGTATATATTTTTGGCCTGACGCGGGAATCGAAACCGGTACATCTGGCGCAGCAGTGTCGCTTTAAAGTGCGACCCTCTTACCGCTGCGCCACCGAGGCAGTCGACGCTTAGTAATAAAAACTTTTGATCATGTAAAAGGCCTTTTAAACAATAATGTTGTATGAGCTAAACGGCAAACTGCGTTTAAACAACGTTCCTTCACTGTCTCATTACATTATTACTTTACCAAAAGAAATTCAGCTATAAAAACCGCAGCGTTCGTACCGCTTGTACGAACGGAATGTTTTATTTAAAAATTAACTTAAAAAAAAAGTAAAAACCGACTTCAAAACCAAAATGCACTAAAAAGTCTCTTCGGTGCCATCACTTTGACCATCAAGCATCAACTATCACAGCACCGACTCCAAAACGAAATTCTTTGCCTAAAACGGATTCCTTTCCTTTCAATGGTGAAGAGTTTCTTTAAGACTTTTTAGTGCATTTTGGTTTTGAAGTCGGTTTTTACTTTTTTTTAAAGTTTATTTTATTTCTTTATTTTTAGTGATTACATAAGAGGGGGGGGGGGGGGAGTTGCACCTTATGATTCTATTTTTTACAAAGCTATAAATTACCTATCATAAGTTTCGTCATTATAATTACTGAACTCCTAGGCGTTAAGGAGTTCCACCATCAGCTCAGCCCCACAAAATGTTGACTATCAGACGTAACAACACGTCAACATTAAGATTCTAGTAAAGAAACACTATACGTGCCTTTAAAATTTGAGGGTTTCCCTCAAATACACCAAGATCCCATCATCAGATCCCAAAATGGAAAAAATGGGACCAACTAGAAGGTATACCCTCTAAGTAGGTGAAAAATTTTTTCGATTCGGTCAACAAACGACTGAGATATGAGGTAACATACATACAAAAAAAAAATGATAAAAAAAAAACATACAGTCGAATTGATAACCTCCTCCTTTTTTGAAGTCAGTTAAAAACATGGACCATGACGGGTGCTCGCTATCATTAAGGGCTGTCTTTTAACAGTTTCAGAACAATATTGTAGGTTCAGATACTTTAGGCAATTTTTCTCAATGACTAACCTTGCCCTTGATAGCTTTTTTTACTTCATTTAACTACGATAACATATTGGAAGATGCTGAAAATTTTAATATCGGCTGGGTTTTGTTTCATTAAAGAATATGTTTGTACGTTGCACGCTGATTGTTTCTGATCAGATAATGTGCTTATCATGTTGGTTAAACTATACACCATTTTTCTGAAGGCATACAATAACTTTGAATAATATTTGTATAGCTATAGCTCTTGTTAAACATATCGTACAAAGGAAGTATTACTTTAAATAGCATAGTTTTTAAGCTATTGATAATTTAAGTTTAACCAATTCAATTGTGTTGTGCAGTGATTAATATGCACCAGCGCTTCAATTGAGTCCAAATATTAATATTACAAAAGAATTTTCTATAATGAAATCAGATGCAACAAAAGGCTTGTTCATTCAGACACTTAATTGTTGCCTTTAACATAATGAAGTTCATTAGTAGAATATTTAAGAGAATGCCACATAGAGTTACAAACCCGGTTCGTATTAAATATTTCTGCTATTAAATATAAAAACTCGAATTATCGAATTAGATCTTACTTTACTTTCTTTAAGTTAAAATTTGCGGATGTCAAATAAGAGATATCCGTTGAATAAAATACAATACACTTAATTTGTAGGTGTACGTAGATAGATTTTTATTTTAGTAGAATAAGGTTTAGTTTTCTCAACGTCAGATAGGACTTATACGAATAAGTATAAAAGGACCGATTTGAAAATGACATTGACGTAATTGATTGTTGACAAACAGGTGACGCGTTAAAAATGTATCGTTTTCATCCCTAACTATGGAGGACACAATATGTAACAGAGTTTATTTAATTAGAATAGATTGTAACGGAATTGCTACGATACTATTTTCAAGTTCCCGATATTTCATCACTGTTGCAAGTGCCATGGGCACGCCGTAACTGAAGTTGTTGCGAGTAGGCAGCTATTTGCAGACATATCGGTCTACCCTCCTTCAAAGTCTTTTATTGCGGTCACTTGCGGTACCATTGTTCAGAAACTCACTATTTTCTCGTACCTATTCTCGACACACAACACTCACAGCATCTGCACGCGAAACGACGTTTTATAAAATTTTACGCATATATAAAATTATATATGCGTAAAATTTTATAAATAAATAAAATTTTTATAAAGTAAATTTTTATATAGGCGTTGTTGAGCTATGCGCTGACAAATGTAAGCGCATAGCTCAACAACGCCTATACCAATTTAATCATTTTTAAAAAAAATGTTTGTTGAAGTTCAAGAATGGTTTTGTAACGTTGTATATTTTTGTCTAAGTTCGCGTGAAACGATAAGCTAAATGGATGTGGAACTCCATAGATGGATGATGACACTGACATTTGTCAAGTGTGACAGCTGCTGTTTTTTCCGGTTCCGCACTGTTGGTCTTGCGTCGGAGTGGAATGTGTGTTAAAATGTAAAAAAGTAAAAATTTTGATTACGGGGCACGCCCCATTTATTTTGTAGTTTGATAGTTATTCCTGGTCAGTATCTACAGAAAAGTTTGCGTTGATTTTTGTTTGTTGCGAGACATTTCGTATCCGTAGAGTCTGAGCACTCTTTAATATAATTAATTGGAAGCAAATTAGACAAATTTAGAATCAAAACAAAAATAATTGGAAAGATGAAATTGCTGAGCTAACGAGCTCAACAAACCGAATCGCTACATAATCTGTGGCAACGGGAAAATAATACTTCTAAGCTGTCAACGCCAGTGTCAAACTTGATGAAATATTTGTTTTGGTAGTGTTAGGTTATAACTGATATACATGTTATTTTTCGTATATTTAATAATGATTTAAATAGTGATTCAATATTATTGATTTATTTTAAAAGATGTCATGTTCTAAAAGCATTGAATTTATAACACATGTAATTTTTCTGTTCAATGATTTTTATTTCTATTTCCGCATTTACTAATGTTTTTTTTAAATTCAATAAATTTTATATCTGTTTCCGTTATTATTATTTTTAAATTAGTTTTAGAATTAAAACAGTTGTATTTCCGTTTCCTAGTTTTAATAAATATAAAATGTAGTTTAAATGTTTCCGTCTTGATGCTGACCAATCGGAGGCATCGACCAATCGGAGGCGTCGACCAATCACAAACCAGCGATGCTGTGGTGGGGTGATAGAGCGAGGCGTTCGGTTCGGTCGAGTCAGTCGGAGTTGAGCTTCGAACGGAATCGCAAGTGTTAAAATCTGTGTGTAGTTGTGCCGAAAGATAGCAAATAAATAGTTGAAAGTGCTGAAGGATTTTATTTCGCTGACCTGGCCAAAAGGTCAGAAGTGGGATTACCCAGAAAATATCACATTTTCATACGTCCACGGCTCGGAAAAACGTAAGTAATTTATAATATTTACCCTTTTTCTTATGATTTTCACTATAAGAACCGTTCGAATAGTTTATTTATCTTTGAGTTTTTTTTCTTCTTTTTGCTTCTCTTGTTCGTTGGTCAATATAATACGTGGAGGGCTTTCGTGGTGTAGTGGCTAAGCACGCTGGCTTTCAAAGCGTCGCCTCTTCGAAGTCCCGGGTTCGATTCCCGGTGAGGTCAATATAGCAATCAAAATTTCCTATATTGTCTCGGGTCTGGGTGTTGTAGTACCAACGTTGTGTCTGATTTCTATAACACAAGTGCATTGGCTACTTACTTTAGGATCAGAGCGATGATTGTGATTGGTGTCCAATATATATTATATTTTATTAATTTCTTGTTATTATATTAGTTGGTTCTTCTTATTCTTATGAAACGTAAGCACACTTAGTGTTTGTTACCTTTGCATGTCTATTGAAGAACTTTATTTCAAAACAATCAACATGCTCATAATAAGTTGATAGAATTTTAAATCAAACTTGTCTATCATGCTGGTATTTGTATGCCTTAGTTTATTTTCATTTTTTTATTATTAACGCTTAATAAACATATTGTATTTAAATTATATTTATAGTTTGAACCTCCTTTTAAAATATTTTATGCAAAACTTTAAGTAAACCGCTAAAATTATTTGACCCTCTGTATTGTTTCGCTTTCTAGTTATCTGTGCTATAAAATATTATTCTTTCTTAAGTTGTTTATAACTATTATTGAGCCAGATATCATGGAGATTTATGTAAGGGTATGAAGGCTATGACCCTGTGGTGAGATACTTTAAAATCATAATATTAATAAATAAATCTACCTTTACATTTGGATATTATCTCAGGTTCATAGACTTAATAACATTAAAACATTAGAGGTTTGATTTAGACTTTTGTAGTGGATATAAAAATAAATGGCATGTACTTAGCAATTCTTTTGAAAGTTTCAGATAAACGGAAGATGAGCAACGAAAGCGATGATTATACCCGAGGTGGAGGGTCTGAAAGGATAAACACCCTAGGCGGTGGGTCTAAAAGGAGGAATACCCTAGGTGGAGGGTCTGAGAGGATAAATACCCTAGGTGGAGGGTCTAAAAGGAGGCTACCCTAGGTGGAGGGTCAAAGAAGAAGGAAGCTCTAAGTGGAGGGCTAAGTAAATGTAGTGACGGACAATCTAAGAAAAGGGTTCGGGGACGTGATTCTACTGATGAGGAATTATCTGATCAGCACTCCCGAGTACTGCCCTTGCCCCGGCAAGGTCAGAGACGTAACAGGAAATTCTTTAACCGATCAAATTGGGACGAACAGTGCGACACGTCATCGTCTGGCAGCGAGAAAGCAACGGCGACGAAAAGAACCCGTCAAGGTGGCAACGCTGAAAGCTGAACCAGAAAGCGCACCATTCATCCATCGCCAGAACCGGACTCCGAACCATCATCTCCAAAAAGGGTAAGACGCATGAAGGAAAGGGAAGAGGGACGGGATAGTTATTTACTAGATAAATTCATGACTTTTATAGATAAGTTTGAGTTCTGATAAACCTAAAATGTCTTTTCACTCTAATGTGATACCGGAGTTCGACCCTTTAGCTAAAGATCAATCAATCTTGACATGGATCACCAAAGTAGAAGAATGCGCCGAAATTTATGGTTAGGAAGAGAAGGAGATCATCCACTATTCCCTACCGAAATTAAGTGGTGTTGCAAAGACATGGTATCAGGGTCTAACTTCGATATTACATACATGGTCTGAATGGAAACGAAAACTTATAGAATCTTTTCCTAGCAAAGAGGATTATGCCGAACTTTTAACTGAAATGCTAGCTAAAAAAGCAAAGTATGGCAAGTCATTGGAGCATTATTACTATGCCAAAATAAATCTGTTAAATAGATGTAATATTAGTGGTAAACAAGCTGTAGATTGTCTTCTATATGGGATTGAGGATCGAGCGGTAAAAGTTGGCGCCCAGGCAGCACAATTCCGAGAGCCGGAACAGGTACTAAGTTATTTTAAGACAGTTAAAAATGGACCAAGCCGGGACAATCAAGATACCACGCGAAGAGGTAGGTTTGGAAACAACGCGGCCCGCCCTGATGCTTCAAAAACAGGTAACACTAACCCCTTGATAAGATGCTTTAATTGCAATGAAATAGGTCATCCTAGCTTTAAATGTGTAAAAACACTTTCTTCAGTAAAATGCCATAATTGCAATGAAGTTGGTCATCGTAGCTACAAATGTGATAAGCCCCCTTCTGAATGTACCACATGCCATAGAGTCGGTCACCTAACTTCCAACTGTTATAGAAATATAGGCAAATCTTTTGCAGAAAACGGTTCTAATTCAACACCAGGTAGCAATCCTAAACAAAAACTTGTATCCGAAATAATGACTGAGGATACTGGGATAAGCAAATATCTTATGGATATAAAAGTAAATGGGTCTATTATTTCCTGCCACATAGATTTGGGGAGTCAATGTTCTCTCATTAGAATTGGTGATGCGAAATCCTTAAGACTACCAATAACTTCTAGCTCAAACACACCGACTCTTAGAGGTATAGGAGCCACTTTAGTTAATCCAGTTGGGGTAGTTTGTGCCACAGTATAAGTTCAAGGTATATCAGAAATAATTAACCTTTATGTCGTGGAAGACTATGTACTAACACATCCTGTTTTATTTCCCAATAAAACCTGACATAATTATAATCAAAACCCCAGACGCGGTAACCTTTCAAAGACTACCGCCAACGAAAATTAGTTTAATGTCCACTTATGACATTGAAATCCCTTCTCAAACAATGCAAGCAATACAGGTCTCAGCTGATGTACAGTCACAAGACTGTGTAGTTAATGTACAAGGCACATTACATGGACCTGAAGGTAAGGAGTATTACTTGGTTCCTGGACAGTACGGCATAAAGAGCGGCCGTGGTGCAGTGCTGATCTACAATACTTTGCCAACTGGTCTACTCATTACTAAAGGTACGCTTATAACACGATCTTTGGAACAAAACTATGTTTCTTCAACTGAGAACATCAAAACTTCATTCAGCGTTACCTTCAGTGACTCAACGATGGATGATTCTGTAAACTGTAATCAGAATTTAAGAGAAGATCAAAAACAGGCTCTGAAAGACACTCTCCGTAAGTACTCGAATTGTTTTTCAAATGGTTTGCATGATTAAGGGTTTACAACGCTGACGGAAATGACTATAGAACTCGCTGATGGTGAACCAATCGTATACCGACCTTACCGCATGTCACATGCTGAAAGACTTACTGTTAATAATATGGTTCAAGAAATGTTGGATAGTAACATTATAAGGGAATCTTCGTCGCCTTATGCAAGCCCAATCATCATGGTCCAGAAGAAAACGGGTGACAAACGACTATGCGTCGATTATAGAGCCCTCAATAGGAAAACTAAAAAGGATCATTACCCTATGCCACGAGTGGAAGATCAGTTGGACCTACTGGCAGGTAATACTCTGTTTACATCGCTTGACTTGGCGTCGGGGTATTACCAGATCCCTTTGTCAGAAGAATCACGACCAAAGACTGCCTTTGTAACACCTGATGGGCAGTATGAGTTCAACCGCATGCCTTTCGGTTTGGTCAACGCACCTTCAGTATTTCAGAGGACGATAAATAAGATTCTAAAGGAAGCTAAAATCAAGTATGCTCTTGTCTACATGGATGACATTTTAATTCCATCCAAAGATTTTGATGAAGGCCTACAAAGACTGGAAGAGGTCCTACAACTCTTGAAAGAAGGTGGACTAACCTTAAAATTAAGTAAGTGTCACTTCTTTCTTGATTCAGTTGATTTTCTAGGATTTGACGTTAGCGCCAATGGCATCCGACCTGGCAGTAGAAAATGTGAAGCAGTTTCCAGATTTCCGCGTCCCAGCAACCAGCACGAGGTTCGCCAATTTCTCGGATTATCAGGTTTTTTTAGACGCTTCATAAAAGGATATGCCATGATTACTGCACCATTAACAGATTTGTTAAAGAAAAACGCTGGATGGTGTTGGGATGAAAGCCACGAGCAAGCTTTCAATAGTATAAAAGAATTGCTTACAACACGTCCTTTATTAGCTCTGTATGACCCAAAAGCGGAAATTGAATTGCATACAGATGCTTGTAAAGAAGGGTTGGCAGGTGTGTTACTCCAGCGAAATTCAAATGGTGCATTACAGCCGGTGTCTTATTTTAGTCGAAAGACAACATGTCACGAACGTAAGTTACATTCTTATGAACTTGAAACATTAGCGGTGATTGCCTCGTGAAGCCGATTCAGAGTCTACTTAATAGGCATACCATTCAAAATCCTGACCGACTGTAATGCACTGAGATCCACGTTGGTCAAGAGAGATTTAATACCGCGTATTTCTCGATGGTGGATTCAGCTCCAAGAGTACGATTGCACTATAGAATACCGACCTGGCGCCCGGATGAGCCACGCAGACGCACTCAGCAGGAACCCAGTGAGCAGCGCTGAGAGTGAACTGCACATTTTGGATGTATTACCGATACAGGAGTTGGACCGAGACTGGATATCTACTGTGCAATCTGCCGACGAAGAGGTAAGGAAAATTAAAGAAACACTTTTAGACTCGTCAGTTGAAGAATCAATGGATATCCATAAAAACTTTAAACTCAAGAACGACAAAGTTTACCGAATCGTTGGAGAAGAGATGAAATGGTACGTACCTCGGGGTGCGCGATGGCAAATTGTGAAGATGAACCATGATGATGTGGGGCACTGGGGATTCGAAAAAACCCTACAACGCATCAAAGAACATTACTGGTTTGCCAAGATGCGCAGGTTTGTAAAGAAATATGTCAGTTCGTGTTTGGAATGCGCACATCATAAGGCTCCTGGTGGGAAACGGGAAGGTGAGTTACATCCTATAGGAAAGGTATGTACGCCGTTTCACACAATACATGCCGATCACCTTGGTCCGTTTGTTAAAAGTAAGAAAGGTAATTGTTACTTGTTAGTGATCGTAGATGGATTCACGAAGTATATTAGCATAAATGCCGTCAAAAATACTAAATCGCTCACTACGGTTCAAGTAATGAAACAATACATAAGCTATTTTGGAGTTCCGACACAATTAATCACAGACAAAGGTACGAGTTTTACAAGCAAGACATTTCAGAATTTTACAGAACTTTATGGCATGAAACATATTCAAAATGCTGTTGCCACGCCCAGGGCTAATGGTCAGGTTGAAAGGTTCAACCGAACTATTTTAGACGCGTTATCTACATCTAATCATGGCGATGATGAAAGATCCTGGCATGAACACATTGCGGACATACAGGTAGGTATTAATACAACAAAACACAAAACGACACAAAAAAGCCCCTCTGAATTACTTTTTGGGTTCAATATTCTCAGTAGAACAGAAGGTAAGTTGAGTGAAATTATACACGAGACGCTTAACCAAATCCCGGTCGAAGAATTGAATGAAGTGAGGCAGGAGGCTGGAGAGAAAATTAAACAACAACAGGTAAGAGATGCTACTAACTATAACAAGCACAGGAAACCAGCAACACAATACAAGGAGGGAGACTTGGTGAGGGTTGAAAGACAGTTACCTCACGATGGTAAGTCAAAAAAACTTGTAGTTAAGTTTCAAGGACCCTATCGTATAGTAAAAATGCTCAACAATGATAGATTTTTAATTGAAGACACGCCTTTGACGCGAAAAAATGGTCGTAAATACGAGGCCATTCTTTTTTTTCTTTCTTTTTCTCTCTTCTAAAAAAAAGCGATGGGACTCGCTTTGATGAGGATGGCCGAACTGTTAGGTTATAACTGATATACATGTTATTTTTCGTATATTTAATAATGATTTAAATAGTGATTCAATATTATTGATTTATTTTAAAAGATGTCATGTTCTAAAAGCATTGAATTTATAACACATGTAATTTTTCTGTTAAATGATTTTTATTTCTATTTCCGCATTTACTAATGTTTTTTTTTAAATTCAATAAATTTTATATCTGTTTCCGTTATTATTATTTTTAAATTAGTTTTAGAAGTAAAACAGTTGTATTTCCGTTTCCTAGTTTTAATAAATATAAAATGTAGTGCTGTTTCCGTCTTGATGCTGACCAATCGGAGGCATCGACCAATCGGAGGCGTCGACCAATCACAAACCCGCGATGCTGTGGTGGGGTGATTGAGCGAGGCGTTCGGTTCGGTCGAGTCAGTCGGAGTTGAGCTTCGAACGGAATCGCAAGTGTTAAAATCTGTGTGTAGTTGTGCCGAAAGATAGCAAATAAATAGTTGAAAGTGCTGAAGGATTTTATTTCGCTGACCTGGCCAAAAGTAGCTACAAATCAATCTCAAGATTTATGAAATAATCTAATTAATGTAGTGAATAAATTAATCTATTTAATGATAAAACGAATGGCAGTGCAGGAATGAGACGAAAGAATGCAATAAAAACCTTAAACTATCGCAGGAGGTAAGTTAAAAGATAGGTTCCATTTTTACTATGTAACAGTGATACAGAAGTGAAGCAACCTACGGTGCGGTCGTGTTTGGATGGGTGACCATTCCGTCCATAAGTGACGTACATCACGAGTATCTCCGTGCTTCGGAAGGCACGTTAAGCCGTTGGTCCCGGCTAATATCGGTTGATATTAATCGTTAAGCCTAGTCAGAGGCCTTATGTGCGGCTGGATAACATCTGACAGCAGGGTTAGTAGCTTGCCTTGCAAACACCTCTCCACCAATCCGCACTGAGCCCGCGTTGTGAAGTTTGGCTCTCACTACCTCATAGTTGTGGTAAGGCCTTTGCCCAGCAGTGGGATGTTAAAGGCGGACTTTAGTACGAGCTGGACAGCTGACAGACAGACGGACAAACGTACATTCCGAAACTATAAGAGTTCCTAGTTGGACTACGGAACCCTGAAAATACAGTTGCTTCAATTTTTAACAATTATTGAGTTAAATAGCTCGCACTACCGCATCTTCACTTCACTATCGCAGTCTTTGCATTGACCAGTTCCGGATGACACGATCATTTCTTTTGTTTACTTGTTTGTGAGCAATTAACACAACACAATTACTGCTATCAATCAATGCCAACGTGTCCGACAAAACGTGTTTGCTATTCTTGTACGTGGCTGGGAGGTGTGGCATTTATTATCGGTTTCACTCGTATTTCGTCGGAATGCGCATGATGGCCGACCGCCACAGATTAGTAAATTACGCCACAGATTAATAAGTCTACTTTGTCCAAACTTTTTTTTTGATTTTTTATTTTTATTTTATATTATGAATTTAATACACATTGATAATTTTATTTATAATCAAATGTTGTGTTATTTATATTTTATTGTTAATTTTGTGATGTATATATTTTTCTTTTTGGTGTATTGCCGAATTATTACTACCCACTAAGGCACTCGCTGAAAATCAGCGTCGTGGTATGCGTCCCGCTGCCACGACTTATGCTGAGCGGGTGCCTTTTTGACTCAGGTCGCCTGCTTTTCTAATATATTTGTATTTTATGCTTGTATTTGAGTCAAATAAATGTATTTTCTTTCTTTCTTTCTTTCTTTCACTACCCTTGTATAACAATTTATTATTACTGCTTTAAACTACAAGTTCGTTACTGATTTTATTAGTGAGCGACCACTGTCGACCAACAAAACGAAACGAACGTAACATGATCAAATTTCTTACAAGTCTTGGCGACAGAGCGAAGAAAGTGATAGGAAATTCGTTTGGATTGGAGGACTCGGCGACGGACGCAGACGAATAAAGTTGATTGATTCTGCATCTGCATTTTTAAAGCTAAGCGACGACCAACGACGAGCTTAATGATCCATTGAAAGTTTGTTAGTGTTAGTGCGAGAGACATAACTGTATATATTTATAAATACTTTATTGTACACCGAAAACACAATTATACAGTAGAACATCTCTTAAATATTGGTTAGTAGTACAATTTGGTAGTGCTCTTTAAAATCATAGATACTTGCCATCACAGAAAAAATGAATAAGGTTAGAATGGTTTTGATCGTTCGTTTGTATGGGAACCTCTGTCGCCGGTGGGACTTACCGCGCTGTTGCTGCAGTGATAAAAGTACCAATCAATGAATTAACGCACCAATATCACAAACCAATCACAATTTCCGCTAGGAACTCTGTGATTGGTGTAATTAGTACTTGAAACCAACTACCAATCACAGAGCTTCTAGCGGTGAAACCTCCAATCATCATTCAGATACGTTCGTTCTTTTATGTCAAAATACTAGTGATGTGGTAAAGGTCGATTATTATAAATTCAATTACTGATGTAATGTAGTTTCTTTTTGTGAATAAACATGTAGGATTTAAGTTTGAAATAATTTGGATAATTTAACAGCTCATTTGATCGCAACAAAGGGTACTACTATTGCCTTTCGGTAAAAACAATAGAAGTAAAAATGAGTTGCTAAACGTTACTTGAAATAGAGTAACTTATACCTTTAAACATTAGTTTCTAAAAATAGTTCTATTAGTAGAATTGAATCATTATTTGTATAAAGAATAAGTAATATTACTTATATACGAAAAATAGATTCCAATGTAAAGAAAAATGTTTAAAGGTATAAAAGCATAAAGACCATGGTTTACATTATTCAGGTATCTTACTAGGATGCTATTTATTCATTTGTATTCTTAGCTAATACCATAAAGCCGAAGAGTTTGTATGTGTTTAATCGCGCTAATCTCAGGAACTACTGGACCAATTAAAAAAAAAGTTTTTGTGTTGGATGTCTAATTTATCGAGAAAGACTTTAGGCTTGAACTTTACGCAGGGACGAAAGGGGACAGAACAAACTCAAATTGAAAATAGTTAAGATTACAATTAAAAAATACAATATACATATAGACGTATAGTTGACCGGTATAGAATGCTTTTGGCATTAAGTCCGCCACATGTACAATTTTATGTTTCGTGCATGTGCAATAAATATGACCCAAGTTAGTATGGTGGTTAAGTTAAAGAAATGTACAGCTGCATGATACAACAGTTAACCTTGCAGTGCTTTTGTTCGCATTTAAATCACATCACCAAAGGGGCTTTGCAGAGGTTTGTTAAATTACAAAATTATACACAAACTCACAATAAGTGTATAGCTGACTACAAATAACTCTTACAAAAATATTTATATGCAGGGTTATTGATAATATGACCGGATCCTTCCAAGAGTTGATGGGGAAGCTCATTTGGGACAATCTTGATCCCAGAATATACTTTCCAAAAGTCAACCATTTTTAAGGAAATTTTCTTTTTAAGTTTTTGTAGGAAAACGAGATTTCGAAATTATGGTAAAATTAATACCGAATGCTTTTAGATGCTGTAAGAAAATATCAACCGATACTAGCTTACTAGCTTAACGTGCTTCATGAAGCACGGAGATGCTCGTTGTTTAGGTCACTTTAATATGGTCGGTATGGTCACTCATTAAAACACGATCGCGCCGTAAGTTGTTTAACTTCGGTATCACTGCCGAAGGGAGTAGATTGTTGACAGTAAACCAATGTAGAACTTGTGAAAGAGTATTGAACACATATCGATTTTAAACTGTGAATTGTCGTACTCTATTTTACAAATAAATAGACCAAACGATAAATTAAAATCGAAGAAAAAAACAGCGAAAGTAGAAAAGTTGAGGATTAAGCAGTGCGTTTTTGCTGAGTTATATTTTTATTGCAGGAATACGTTATTTTGGCAGCACGAATTAGAATAATATAATACATTTTTTTTTTCAAATAGCTCTAGTAGTTCCTGAGATAAGCGCGTTCCAACATATGAACTCTTCAACTTTATTGTATTTATTTTATCATTATTGTGTTTCAAATAATTAATAAACAAAACTTATTTTTATCTTTTAATACATCAGTAGGGAAATTACCATTTATCGATAATTTTACTGTGCTGTGAGCTACATCCCTAGTGAGGCGTATACAAGCGAACAAAGCAAATTGGACGCGATACATTGCGTGTTAAGATAGCAGATTTGTTAAAAATATGTGTGGACAGTCATCAATGAATATTTTTTTTTGAACTTAGTGCAAGAAAACCGCTATCATTTGAAATATCATAATAAAAAAGTGTTTTTTTGCAAATAATGTCGAAATAACTACGTATTATTACTTACCGGTGAAAAAATACACTTTCTCTCTCATTTTTTATGACCTGGCTTCACGCTCTTCAAGTAATTATAGCAAAAGACAGCATTTTTGACAAAAAATAATGCAACGCTCTTGTCACGCGACTGAAGTAGCTACGGCTCAATGCAGGCATATGCCTACAATTAAGCTCGCTGCCGCACTGACCGGGGCCATTCTAACCTTATTCATTTTTTCTATGCTTGCCATGAACGTAGCTTACATTTTTTAAACTTCTATGTTATTTTTTTTATATATTTTAACCAATCTGAATACTCCTACTTACTTTCAAATACAAATACCAGGTTATTGTTCATAGCCTCATTACATTTTAAAATGATTACAGTCGACAGCACCTCAGGTTACCCACTTTTGTTGTAAACTAGTCCTTATTACCACTGCATAAGATAACGCAGTGTTTACCTTGAAGTACTGTTGTCCGTACATAAAAATAAAGTTATAGATAGGTACATGTGATGCAAGGGCATGACAACTATGACAAACATATTTTGATCTTTGTTTAGATATCGGTAATAAATATCACATTCGCTAGTTAGCTAATACGCTAGTAGGTATACTTACCTTCAAACCTACATACTAAAGTAATAAATCTAGAACTTCCTGGTAGTACACGGGAGCAGGTGGACTGAAAGCTTTGGGAAAATTAATTCTATACAGAGTCGGAGAATTGCAGGTTACATAATTTTACGTCTTTAAGCTTCTTATGCTTCTGTAGGTACTTAACAGTGAACTAAATTAAGCCATTAATTCTCAGCGACGGAGTCTCAGCGATACTGCTTAATTCATGTAAATCTTAAAAATAACATTTGATCAAGACTTTTTCGTATTGATTAACGAATGCAATGTGTGTGTGTGCATAAGAGCGACTTCTCGTCTCTATTACCTCAGTGTTTGAAGACTAAAAAATTCTTCAACCAGTGTATGTTACCAGTGATGACATACGGATCCGTAACATTGTCTCTTACTATGGGCCTTATAAGAAGCTCAAAATCATACAACGAGCGGAGAAGGCTATGCTCGGTGTTTCTCTACGACATCGAATCAGAAACGAGGAGATACGTAGAAAAACTAAGGCAACGGGCCTACGTGTCAGTAAGCTCAAGTAGCAATGAGCAGGGCACATAGCGCGAAGAACTGATGACTGTTGGGGCAGAGAAGTTCTAGATTGGAGACACTTCAACTGAAGGCGTAGCGTAGGACGTCCACCGACAAAATAGACAAACGACCTTGTAAAGATCGCGGGATCGCAGGATGCAGGCTGCTCCCAATCGGTCGCTGTGAGAAAAGCCGTGAGGGAGGCCTTTATTCAGCAGTGGACGTCCTAAAGCAGAATATAATGATGATGATATGTAGGTTAGATGTTGGTTCGTAAGCACAGTTTTACATTCCGAGGTAATAAGGTTATGTTTTCAGTATTAGACATAAATACAAAATTAACACGTACGGGTTGATTGGCGCCTATGGTGAGGCCATAATGCCTTTACAAAATTAATTTTGCTCAGAACAATGTTATTTTAAGCCGCATAGTGGTTGGTAATTGCACGACGCACAACTACAACGACAGCGGGGAAATTATTGTCGCCTTGTGTTATTATCAAATTGGTATCGTCACGCTAAAAAACAAGTCGAGTATGTGATAAAAAGCATCACGTTTAAAACATGTACGTAGGTATGTTCCTGCATATATATCATACCCCATGTCTCGTATTCATTTCGTAATTGGAGCGGCTTTTTGAGGTCCCAAAATGGAAAGCGGCTAAAACAATAGCGAAATTAAAGAAATCTGAGGTAAGTTAATGGAAACAAAATGTTATCCGTGAATTCAGTGACATATTTTTTTTCATGCCTTTTTTGCCTCAACACTTTTATGTCAAGTTTCGGTAAGAATATATCGAAGAGTAAACGATTAAATGTATGGGTAACTAAGTCGTTTGGATTTGGAATCACTTCACCCGCGTGGAAAAGTGTAGCAAGTAAAGTTAGCCTGTAACGTCCTACTGCTGGGCAAATGCCTTAACTCAACTATGAGGTACTTCCACCACGCGGGCTCAGTGTGGATTGTTGGAGGGGTGTTTGCAAGGCAAGCGACTAACCCTGCTATCATAAGGCCCGCCCATAAGGCCTCTGACTAGGCTTAACGACAAATACCAACCGTATCAGCCGAGACCACCGGCTTAACGTGTCTTCCAAAGCACTAAGATGCTCGCTATGTACGTCACTTTCATGGTCGGGATGGTCACCCATCTCAACACGACCGTACCACGCCGTAGGTTGGTTAACTTCAGTATCACTACTAACCAAAGAAGCGTTGCTAATACTGCCCTACGAGCACCAAGTGTGTCTCTTAGTAAATAACAAATATATATAGTAATTATTTATAAATTCATGATAGTTGGTCTAAGTCGAGTTCAGATTCTGGATTCTAAGTAGGCAAATAAACAGACGGTAAAGACTTTCAATGAAAATGTCTTTATTTGAACGAGGTCGAGCAAGTAGTTTTCAGATAGAGCACATTTTCAAAAACCGCACACACAACTTTGTTATTCATACAAATACTATGAAAAACAAAGTTAAATTTACTGTTAACAAAATATTGTGGTATTTTGGCTTAGTGGAAGTAAGTGAGTAAGTAGATCTCTAATTCAGTTAAAGTTAGCACGGAACCCTTAATTGGCGAGTCCACTTGGCCATTTTATTTTATTGCCGCTCTTTGCTGGTGTAACCTTTTATTAGTCAGACTTTATGACAGTCACTAGCGGTCCCCCGCGACTTCGTCCGCGCGTTTTGAGTTTGCTCCCTCCCCTCCCGTCGCAGCATCATGTTTTATATCCTAAAGCCTTTCTCGATAAATAAGCTATCCAACACAGAAATATTTTTTCAAATCGGTCCAGCAGTTCCTGAGATGAGCGCATTCAAACAAACAAATTCTTCAGCTTTATAATATATTAGCGCAAGCGCACGTTGTACTTAAGCTGCGAACATTATTTTGGTGCGGAGTTATGTTAAAACTGTGATAGCTCCTAAGATATTTATTGGAATCAAATGATATAATGGGCAACTTGGTTCTAAACGAAATGCTCGTGATGATGAATGTATTTATTTTGATAAGAATAAATACCTGTGTGAATAATACACCTCTTAAAATAATGAATTATTTTTTTACAAATTTATTAAAATAAAAAAGGTTGTAGTAAGTCAACCATAAATGATAGAGATATCCTGTCGCAGACTTTATTATAGAACTCTTAATGCTAAACAATCCTGTCATACATGATTTTTGTGTAACTTAAGCGGTTTCCGCAGCGTATGCAGCGGAATCTCTCAAAAGGAATATCTTTCTCCCGTTTTCGCAACATTTTTCATTTCTGCTGTGGTATTATGAGTCATATCTTTATGTTATATAGCCTAAAGCCTTCCTCAATAAATGGACTATCCAACGTAAAAAAAAATTCAAATCGGGCCAGTAGTTTTTGAGATTAGCGCGTTCAAACAAACAAACAAACAAACAAACTCTTCAGCTTTATAATATTAGTATAGATTATGACTAGTGTCGCGCCCGAATGGAGCTGATAATAAAGTGTCCACAGAAACGGTTCCAAAGAGTCTGTCTGTATGCTACATCGGTCTAGGTGAGGTGAGATAAGGCGAGCTGAGAAACCTCAAAGTTCGCCCGCCCGCATTCATTTATAACAGCGATAGGCACACTCGAATTGATTTGTCGAACCAACCTAGATCGTAATCAAGAGAGCTAACAGATTATGCTGTTAAGGTAAAGTAAAACATCCCTAAATCAATTAAAGACGGATCAAAGGGTCAGTGCAGGCGGTCTCAAGGGCCGGAAATGATTAAGCCCGATAATGCGTAAGGCAAACCTTAACTTAAATTAACAGATTAATGCTCTCGACGAGTACAGATTCTTGTTTAATTAAGGCAATTAATGTTGATCTGTGAATGTTAAATTCGAAGCACAAAGTTTGCCTGTGAAATGAAAGGAATGGCAAATAACCTTTTGCTGATAAAATTTAATTAAGGTTGAATAAATACGTAAGTAAGCATCCTTATCCCAAAACTTTAGCCGTTGGATAGATGTATTATTTATTTTTAAAAAATAATTTTATATTTCATGTTTTTTAGTTTTTGCTCATATTACAAAAACTACTTAACCGATTTTGATGAAACTTGCACTGTATCCTTAGTTGAACCATACCTGATTGAACTATTACGGGCAAAGATTCATCATGCTATGGCTTGTCGATTTCGAGAAATCCTAAGACAGACATACATACACTTACGAAATTAAATTAGCACACATAGGAAGCCTTACTAGATCAACATACAAAAATTTCATCTAAATCTTACGATACCCAAAAATACACGTATCCAATAAACCTAACAATAAATTAAATATTATTGACTACATTTATAAAATTACCTAATAAAAACTTTATTTCGCAATACTTTTTGAGTGGTCTGGTATTATGTTCACTATCAATATGAAGTAAAACAAGAAATTTTTCTGTAGAAAAAAATATCATGGCTCATAATTTGAGAGTTAAAAAAGTGTCACATGCAAATATTCTACTGCAGTTTTAAAATGTAGTTCGATAGTATTTTTTCGGAGTTGCAAAGTTAGCAAAGACCTATCTACTGTACAAAATACATGATACGGTTTGCCCCGCGGCCGGCTGCTGTTGATAAAATGCAGCTATTTCGACGGCTCAAAACTTTCCCCGTTTTTCACGCGCCGGCGAAGCCTTTTAGGTTTTACAAAACGAGGATTGAAACAATTCGTTAAATTGGTGACGTTTTGTACTAGTTCTACTTTAAAAACACTATGCATCAATCTGTATTTAAACTTTAGTATTAAGCACGCGTAAAATTTTATATAGCCTTAATTACTAAGGATTAAGACATTTATTCTCATAAGAATTTACAAAAAATCACTTAAATGAGAAACACATTAAAGCACAAGCATATTATAATGTTATGTTGTTTGGCCAGCGAGCGTGGCAGACAAAGCACAATAATATTGAACAACACAAAAATAAAAGTAAAAAGTGAGGGTAGAAATATTAACATTTACAACAGGATCGAGAATTCACTGTGCAAACAATAACACCAAACGGGGCAGGCAAACAAAGATACATGGATCTAAAGATAGATTTACTAGAAGTGTCTAGTGTTTTGTGTTTAAAATTTTATTTGTAAATTACTAATAAAAATATTTGTTGACGCCTATTAGTCGTAGTAATTGTCGTTTTTACTTTTTTGATATTATCTTTATGTATGTAGGTATATATTGTTCTTATTATTATATCTTATTATCTATGTATGAATTTATTTATTTATTTGATTAATTTATATTTATATATGCATGTTAGATAATATTATACTACTAATCATGTAAGTTTAAAATTATTTTACTAGGCTGTTAATTTTAATGTATTTATAAACTTGATATAGTATTTATGCCTACATTGTATATTTTAATAATAAGTTTGATTAATTCTGACATTTTTCATGGTTGTGCAAAAGACATTATCTATTTATGTTTTTTGGTTTGTATGTAAGTTTTTAACAATTTTTTAAATGTTAGCATACTTTTAGCTTCTTTAATATCTGTAGGTAATTTATTGTATATTTGTGCGCTTTCGTAAGTGATATTCTTTTTACCGTAGTTTGTTCTTGGTGGTCGCAAAATTAGGTTATTAGCACTTCTTAGCATTTTTGTTAGTATACTTTTCTTTTTTGTAAATTTTATATTAATATGTATGTTTTTGTTTAAGATTTTTCGTATATGTATGCAGGAAAAGTATTTGTATGATTGTTCTATATTAAGAATTTTGGTATCTTTGTATATTTTCGTTGTAGATGTAAGGAAATCATAATGGAAGAGGACTTTTATCAATTTATTTTGCGCGATTTGAGCAGCCTCGGTGTTAGTTTTGGCAGCTGATCCCCAAATTTCTACCAGATAATCGATGTGCGGTTTAGCTAGGGCGTTATAGAGTGTGTAACGAACATTCTGGGGAAGACAGCGAACTATTCCACGTAGTGCTCCAGTAAGGGAAATAAGTTTTTGTTCGATTTTGTTCAAGTGTACTCTCCATGTAAGTTTGTCATCTAAAATAAGACCTAAATACTTCTCGCTTGTTACTTTATTTATTACTACATTATCGATTTTTAAAGGTGTTAGATCAGGTATTTTTTTATTTTTTGCTGCAAAAATCAGGTAATTAGTTTTGGCTATGTTTATTGTCAATAAATTTGAGCGAAACCACATATTAAGTATGTTTAGATCATTTTGTGCGTCTTGATTAATGGATTCAGCACTATGACCAAAGTAAAATAGGCTGGTATCGTCAGCATATAATGATAAATCTCCTTTTAGTTCTAATGTATTTATGCTATTTATGTATATAAGGAAAAGCAAAGGTCCCAAAATTGAACCTTGAGGAACACCACACGTTATCTGTTGTAGGTTGCTTTTATGTTCTCCAAGTTTAACTATCTGGTAACGATCTGCTGTGAACGGTGAACGGCTTTGCTGTGATGCCTATATTGTTTAGTTTATCCAAGAGAATTTTATGGGAAACCGTATCAAACGCCTTCTTTAAATCAATGAAGATGCCGATTACAACTTTTTTTTCATCTATACTGTTTTTTATTTTAGTAACTAGATCTACAGTTGCTGATAGTGTGCTAGATTTGGGTCTAAAACCATATTGTTTGTGATATAGAAAATTGATTGAGTTTAAATAGGTCTCTAGTCGATTGTAAATTATTTTCTCGAAAATTTTAGAAACAACGGGAAGTACGGATATGGGCCGATAGTTATTGGGGTCGGCTTTGCTGCCCGATTTATGAATAGGTGTAACTTTAGCGATCTTTAAACTTTTGGGAAATGTACCTTTTTCTAGACAGCTATTTATACAGAGAGTTAGTTCTGGAGCTATTAGATTTTTTATACACTTTATGGATTTAGTATTAACGTTGTCAATGCCTGAGCTAGTATTTGGATCTAAATTGTTAATTATTTTAACTATCTCGTCTACTGTAGCCGGTGCCAGCTCCGTAAGCCCTCTATCGTAGTCTTTGGTTTGTGCACTAGTGACGAGCCTGTTATCATGGTACTGGGAAAGATTTTTTTGCGCTAATTCCGCTCCGACTGTTGAAAAGAAGTTATTAAAATATTCGCAGATTTCTTCGGTATCCGTAACCAAGGTTCCCTCTATTAGTAATTTGGGTGGTATCGATATTTCTTTAAATTTGTTATTGCTGAGATTATTTATCAATTTCCACATCTTTGCTGGTTTGGATCTGTAATCTTTAAATTTCTTATGGTAATACTCATTTTTTATTCTTTGTATTTCGTTGGCAACCAAGTTTCTTTGCTTTAGAAAGTTGTCCTCGGCAAGTTTGTTTTCAGGGTTGCGTTTGTGTTGTTGCCAGAGTATATTTCTGTAATTAATATCTTCGATAATCTTCTTATTAATCCATTCTTGTCTCGGTGGGTTCCTAATTTTGATTTTCTTTACTCTAAATTTTTCTATGCATTTCATAAGTTTTTCTTCAAGTTTCGTATACTCTCTATTATCAACATATTCTGTATTTAATTTTTCTACCATTTCGTGTAATTTTTCATAGTCTAATGCTTCATATTCTTTTTTAAGTTTTGGTTTGAGCTGGATTTTTTTAATTTCAAAATAGATCTGTTTGTGATCTGACAAAGACGATTCCACAATTGCAAAATGAAATTTGTTTTCCTTTAAGTCTGTGGATACATGGTCTATAATAGTGCCAGTTTTTGATGTCACGCGTGTGCAGTACTCTTGAGATATTTTGTTAATTATAGCGTAGCCGCTTTCCACAAGTGCATTTTTATATGCTTCAACTGCAGGGTCGGGATCAAGCAGGTTCAAGTTCAAGTCGCCAAATACTATGGCCCTTTTTCTTTGATGAAGTTGTAGTGAAAAAGTTTCTAGGAACTTTGTGACATTAGTTCTGCCTGGCTTGTATATCGCGCCAATATGTATTGAAAATTTCTCTATATGAACCCATAAGAAATGGTTATCATCTTTTTCGAGTTCATCAATGAGACTATGTTTAAGAATGTTGTTGACAAATATTGAAACTCCACCTCCCCTTGCATCATGTCTGTGCTGATGGTAGTGAGTATATCCGGGTATACGAAATCTTTTAGCTTCATCGCTTGATTTAAACCATGTTTCCGTCAAGATAATAATATGTATAGTAGATTTAAAAGATTCAATGATACAATTTAGTTCGTCGAATTTGCCGGGCTTTACTATACTTCTGGTATTGGCGTAAAAGAATTTTAAAGATAGTTTATTTGTTACAAGGTCATCATAGTTGTTTGTTATTTGATAAGTAGTGTTGTTTTCCCCAGCTTTTGCATTCATGCATCTAAGTTTTTTGGCAACATTTTGACGATTTTGGGTACATTTTTTATGTATTTTATACGTATATTATCTTCTCCTTCTTCAGTTCTACGTTTCAGTTCTTCTTTCAGATGTTTAAGTTGCTTTTGTTGATATGGCATGTGATCAGCAAATACTTTGATTTCACTGTCTTTTATGTTTCCTTTGTTGCGTAATGTTTGCTTTACAATTTCTTCCGACTCATAAGTAACTTTTATAGGACGATTTATGCCTTTCCTGTATCTTCCAACGCGCATATGTTTTTTTAAGTCAGGACAGTCGTGGAATAGGCATTTGATAAAATCAACTACTTTATTTTTGTCGGAAGCAGCACGTTCCCTAGCATCCATTGACTGAGATTCAGGAATACCAACTATTAGTATGTTTTTCTTTCTCATGTTTTGGTCATTCAATTCAGCCAATATCTCTTCATAGGACGATTTAATCTGTGAATCGTTTGATGAGAGTTTTAGAGTGTCTACGTGTGACTCCAGAGACATAATTTTGTCCCCGGCATGTTGAGCAAAATTTTTGAGACTTTTTATTTCGTCTTGAATGTTAGTTTGGTTTGAGGCTAAATCTGCTATCTGCTGTTCAGTCGATCGCATTACTTCTCTAATGTCATGGATTTCACATCTAATAGTTGCAATGTCATTCCTAATTTCATTAGCACTCTCTTTCTGCGCATTTATTGATGTAGTTAAGAGCGTCATCATTTCTGTCATTTTATTCTGAATATCAAATAGCTGGCATTGGACCTGAACATTTTCACTATCGGGATGTTTGCGCTTGTTACGAAAAGTAATCGTTGAATGTTCAGAGACTGACGCACTGGGCATATCTGATAAATTTGGTTGAGAGCCGCTACGCTCAAAGTTCGTGTCGCTTCCAGTCGGTGAGCGTAGTACATTCATGTTCATAGATCAACGTAACACGCACAAGCTTGTATGACGTACTCACTGACGCGCAGAGTAGATAGTAGGAACACAATGCACTCTTACTCTACTTACTCGGGTATAAATCAGCTTTATTAATCAACGAGTGAAAAATTTTGCAAATACAAATACAAATATATTTATTTGCCATTAAGTAGGGTACAATACATGAAAATGCGGTCTTATGTCAGAGAAACAGTGCAATGACCTACTTAGCCATATAAAACAGCATGCAAATATTCAGGCAATTAATAATACTAGTTTTACATGTTATTTATCAATATGAATTAACTACAAGTCATAGCAACAATTTCAACAGTTCTATTATGGTTCATTGTGCTTTTAAAACTCATCAACACTATAAAATGCATCATCTATCAACCATTTACGTAATGAAGTTTTAAAAGCGTTTAATTCAAGTTCTTTAATTCATTGGTATTTTATTGGATGATCAAACGAACTTACCTTAAGTGAAGTTCGATCCAAATTGTCCTGACTTCGACGAAGAGATTTAATTGACCATGTAGTATGCCCTACTACGCGTCTATTCACTCGCACACAGGTTTAGCGCAAGAAAGAGAAGGTAAATAACCTCACTCCCTCCCACGCCTCACAGCACTGCCTGCCGCCTGTCACTCATTCATTTCAGAGCAAGGAGACCGATGTATGAGATGTACAACATTGATTATACTTATTATAAGGGTGACGATTATTTTTGCATAAAAAACGTACACGGGAATTGGAAAGGGTGGGACCTTAAATCTCTTCGTCGAAGTCAGGACAATTTGGATCGAACTTCACTTAAGGTAAGTTCGTTTGATCATCCAATTGTCCTGCCTTCGACTCTGAGATTTAATTGATCATGTAGATGTTTGGAGTAAAATCAATGTTGTTACAATAGGATAAGTTGACATCTTTGATGTTAGTAGTGTTTGATCACTGAAAAGATCATATTAAATAAGAATTCATTGTTTATGTCACTATCTTTGTCATTTACATGTATCACTTTTACTAAAAACATTAGATGTATGATAACTATGATAAGTTATAACTTTCTACTAATAAAAATATCTTTATTAGGAAGAAAGGAGATATTTGTTAGTATTTTTTATTAATGATTTATTGAGAATTGATAATTTATTTATTTTAGTAATCTCAAATTGAAATAGGGCATTTTTGTTTAATTGTGGCATGTTATAAAAATTGCAAACAATACGGAATACGTATTATTGGGCTGAGACGGTTTGCGAATAATATAGTTTTACACACTGAATTTGGCACGTAAAATAAATGATAATTTTATTACGAGGAAAGCCACATACAGAAAACACTTTTTAGTTAGCGCCTTATCTTTGGTAAGGTAAAGGGCGTGAAGGTAAGTCTGACAAATCGTTATCTTTGTCTTGCAGTTTTTAGCATATTTTATAATTATACATTTGAAATACATAGAGACATGATATTCTATTGCTTTTCAGTATGGGCTATTTAGGTATTAATGCGACTGTTTGAAAGATATTCGACCGAATACCAAACATATTAATAATATTTTATACATTAAAATTTCGAATACCTGAGAAAATTTATTTGCTCATTTTGGTTACAAAATATGTTTGATGATTTGTATAAAAGTAATTGATTCAAAGATTCATTTTTAGGAATGTAATTCTTTTAAGATCATGATTACATTCACGGGTGTCTATCAATGATATTTGATTATTTGCTGTGTTAGACAAAAAAATACGATAATTCAATAGCTTTGAAATATTATCGTTATCATAAAGTTTAAGTAATGATTTTTTATGTATTATTTATATTTCATTAAGTATATTAGTTCTTTTTCTAATAAAGATTTAAAATCGGCTTCTGGGAGCTTTATAAGGGCAAACGACCGCGAACGATTTCTCCGATATAAGTTTTGGTACCACCCGGCCCCGACCAAATACGTTTGCCTGATATTCGATTAATCGACCAGGAATGTTCGCCGAGTATTCGATAGTCGGCACATGGTCAGATTTCCCGTTGTAAATTTAATCATAATTTTATTGCCTGGGTAAATGTCTGGATTGCTTTTAAGGATTACAATCAGTATCAATCCTATCTTTCGAGTTGGTTACTATGAGTTTTTTTTTATTTATTTATCTATATTTATATTTTTAAGTTTGACAAATATTTGTAACTTATTTGGCTACAGGTGAGACTTGTTTCAATATTATGAGCTGTGTCAAAAAAAAACTGATGATGATTCAGAATTAGGGTACCTATTTTGAAAGAAATCCAAAAATAAACGGATATCGTATTAAAAGTGCCTTTGTCATATCGAGATCCCAAGGGTGAACTGGTTTTATACATATTTAAAAACATCCTTAAATATGGTTAATAAACATGGATAATTTGGATTAAAAAAAATAATTTATTCAAATTTTAATAAATGGTCGAATCACATGACGCCGTCTAGCGTAAGAATTAAGGAAAAGTTCTATAAAAAATATATCAAATTAATATACTTTTTGCTCAACTATACCACCCAACCTTTTTATTATTATTTTTAATTTGCAATTGTTCCACCATATGTAAGTAACTGGTGGATATCAAGACAAAATGTCCTTTGAAAATTTATGTAACACAGTATCGAATACTATAAACATCAAACAATAAAATGCATATAATAAGTATCTATTTTATTGCTTATTAGAGCAACGTTTTCAAGGAATTATTCATTAATAACATAGCAGCTTTCTGGGGAAGATTGTTAGGGTGTGGGTGGATGTAATTGATTGGAAAAAACTGATGATTAGATAATTATATGATTTATTCTTAAATCACAGAATAAATAGTAGGAAAATAAACATGGTTCATATTTCCAATATCTCGAATTAGATGATTTTAGTGCAATTTGAGTCTAATGCTGCATTGCATTTAGGATACGTCATTTTTTTATATATAAATAACAATTTACTAGCCTTTTGTTAAAAAAATAATCGATAGTGATATTTTTGTAATAATGAATATGGCTTGTATTTATTTCACCTTAAACGTAGGTGTGTGTGTAAATGGCAAATAAAAATAACCGATTAATATGAAATATTGTAATAATACTTGAGAAAATAAAATTGTGCCAATTGATATGCTTTGCTTATGCATTTCCATAAAAAGCAAGAAAGGCATTATCTTCATAAAAAGAGCTTGTTTCTATTTAATAGCTACCTATTCGTATGGTATATTTAACAATGTGTCGATAAGTTTTGGTTTGTGCTATCTGCCGCATACTTTAATACAATAGAACGTTTTATTTGATTTATTCTTAGGTGGTGCTTATGGTAGGTAGTAAATGGTAAAAAATGAAAACAAGGTCATAGAAACAAAAGTCAATTCAAGGTGACCAAAGGTTGTCACAATTTTTACTGGGCGGTGGCTGGCTTTTCCAAAGATAAAGGACACAGATCTTTATTAAGTTTTCTCGACTCGAGATTAAGTATCGAACTATGCGACGGTTAAATGAATGCATTCATAAAAAAAGCATATCACTATCGCAGCATATTTTTCGAAAAACGACGAAATAACCTCTAAAACAATGAAATACCGCACACCCTAATAAATCTAATATGACGGTAGTACTATATTGATTTCGGAATTTGATAAGATGTCTCATTGGTATATTTAAATAATATTACGCTTTCCAGTTAGTTGTTATTTTTTCAGTAAAAAAAATTAAGGTTTACCGAATTATTTACTGAAAATTTGATTCAATCTTGGTTGGATGTAAAATAAATACGGCAAATTTTCTACCATTCAGAATCATACATTTGCCAGGTATTTCGCAAAGCTCATTCTCATTTTTAGCTTAGCTGTTAAAATTGAAAACATTAAATGGGGTTTTTAAACGGACCGGTTTATTATATGGACCCAATCATATTTTGGTACGTCCTGGGCAAGCTTTCAGCTAGCTTGCTTGCTAGTTTATGGCCATTTTTTGTCTAAATATACTATAATAATTATTTCTGCTTAAACAATACCATCATAATCTTGAATAAATTAGGCGTACAAAGTTAAAAATTCAATAATAAATCATTTTAGTGTTATAATTTTCTATGAATTAACGCAAATGTCAACTGTCAACAAACGGTGCAAAGGTGGCCAAAAACGGTACTTCTGCCCTATATGAAGTGATTTGAAATAAGGTAGCCATGATATATCTGGCGCTATGTTGCATATGGCTCTTATACAACGTTTTTGGGCTGTAAATAGTTTTTTTTATATCAGAGCCATTTCCCCATATTATTAGTCCATACCTTAAAACTGACTCAACATAGGCATAATAAGCAGTAATTGCAGTACTGACATTTGACACTTTAGCTAATTTGTAAAGAGCAAAAACAAACCCATTTATCTTGTTGCGAGCCTTTTCTATTTGGTCCTTCCAACTTAGTTTTGAATCTATTGAACCTAAAAATGTTGCTTTGTCAGCGTTCCGTAGAATTTGTCCATCATAATTGATGTCAATGGATTTATTTTTAAAATTAATAAGATTAGTTTTAGATATATTTATTTTAAGGTTATTTATGTCAAGCCACTCAATTACTGATGTCAACGTATTTATAATGACATTTAGGTGATGTTCTAATGATTTTAAAAGATTTATCTGTTCTAACTATAATAGATACATCATCAGCAAAAAGAATGTTTTTAGGGTTCCGTAGCCGAATGGAAAAAAACGGAACCCTTATAGTTTCGTCAAGTCTGTCTGTCTGTCTGTCTGTCCGTCCGTATGTCACAGTCATTTTATTCTGTAACTATAAGCATCACACTGTTGAATTATGGTAGGAGTATGTATCCTGGTTAACCGCTTTACGATTCTCATACAAAAAATAACAAATAATGAAATTAAAGGGGGGGCTCCCATACATGAAACTAAAATAAAATAAAATAAAATAAAATCAAACCTATACGTGTGGGGTGTCTATGGATAGGTCTTTTAAAATGACATAAAGGTTTCTAAAACCATTTTCTTTTAAAGTCTATCGTTTCATAGCTAGACGCTTCCAAAGTGGTAAAATGGGCGTCCCCCCATCTAACTTCTAAACTAAGCAAGTATAAATTTTGAAAAAAATAGATTATGTAGATCTTAACAAAAACTTTCAACAAAAATTGGTTTGGACGGGATCAAACGAAAAGTTTTTGAGATATAGCACATTTTCTACAACCGCAAACATAACTTTGTACTTCATACAAACACTATGAAAAACAAAGTTATATTTGCTGTCAACAAAATGTTGTGGTATTTTACTAAGTGAAAGTAAGTGGATTCCCTAATTCAGTTAAAGTTGGCACGGAACCCTCAGTGCGCGAGTCCGACTCGCACTTGGCCGGTTTTATTTTGTTGTGATATATTTGGCAAGTCATTTATATACAATATAAATAATAATGGGCCAAGCACGCTTCCTTGCGGAACCCCGTACTTATTATATTTTTATCTGATTAATATACCTGGGCTGTAGAATTTGAGTCATTTTGCGTTATTTCCACATATTGCGATCTATTTGTCAGGTAAGATTTTAGCCAATTTAGTGCAGGTCCCGTTATGCCACTACGTTCAAGTTTCGATAGCAAGATATCAAAAGAGACACAGTAGAAAGCTTTGGAGATGTCAAGTAATACTACAGTCGTATAGTTATACATATTTGTACTTTTCATAACCTCGTTAATTAAGTCAAATACCGCATGAGTTGTTGCATGAGTTTATTTTTTCGGAAACCATATTGACATTTTTTATAATGTCAAAATTGTTAAAAAAGTTTGTCAGTTGATCGTGCATGACTCTTTCGAAGATCTTGGATAGTATAGGTAGAAGCGCTATTGGTCTGTAGTTAGTACCATCTCGTTTATCTCGTTTATTTTCAAACAGTGGTTTCACGATTGAAACTTTTAGTTTTTGAGGAAATTGTCCTGTCTGTAATGACAGGTTTACTAAAAAAGTCAACACTTGACTAAGTTCATCTTTACACAATTTAATAACATTTGTGCTTATATCATCGTAACCTACTAATTGTGTATTTTTAGTGATACTATAACTTTTTTTATGTATTTTTCGTCAATTGGTTTAAAAAAATACTGTTTAGTAAGGGGGGCTTAACTGTGTTTTCCTCTGTATTAAAATTCAAATTGGTTTTGGTACAGAACTCTATACAATAACACACGTATTTACTTAGGTTTGTTCGGTTTTGCACTACACAAAACGGTATAAAGTTTTGTAACGGTGAAAGCATATGTACGTCACGCGTAATGACGTATCTAGGAGACTAGAAATTTCGCACGGTCGGACCGATAGAACGGTAGCTCAATTGGAAGAGCGTTTGGCCCGGTTAGCCAGAAAGTTGCAGGTTCGAGTCCCGCCCGTGCGCAATTTTTTTGTTTTTTATTTCATCTTGGTGAAAGTATTTCTTAAATTAGTTTAGTTTCATTTGAAAAAAGGCAACAATCATTAGCAAAACCCTTGTTCCTTTGCCCAAACATTAACTAACATTGAATACAATTGGTTGCACTGCGTAATCAGGGTCTTCGTTGTTATTTATAACAGCATCGGGGTTGGTATTCATTGTTAAACAATTCAAAGTCTACGTTGCAAGACGTTGTATGGAAGATGGCTGTGCGCAAGAATGTTCGATGAAATTTCCACCTTCCTGACGAACAGCGAACTGAATGGAGAACATTTATATACGTAAGTATTGGACAGTATTCACGTAAATATATCCTATCCCAAAGTAGCTAACAGCTCTTGTGTTATAAAATATTATGTGTTTTTCAACCGACAGCGCGGTTGTGTTTGGATGGGTGACCATTCTGACCACAGAATCGACGAATATCACGAGTATCTCCGTGCTTCGGAAAGCACGTTAAGCCGTTGGTCCCGGCTAATATCAATTGATATTAGTCGTTAAGCCTAGTCAGAGGCCTTATGGGCGGCTTGATAACATCTGACAGCAGGGTTAGTCACGTGCCTTGCAAACACCCCTCCACAAATCTACACTGAACCCACGTGGTGGAGTATGGCTCGGACTACCTCATAATTGAGGTAAGGCCTTTGCCTAGAAGTGGGACGTTACAGGCTAACTTTACAATACTTATATGTTTTCTATATTGATCTGACAAGAGTTCCAACTCGGCCTCTAGAGGTGGCGAGTTGGGAGCATCTTGAAGACCGGTATGCAAAGAATTTGTTGACTTGAAGGGCCTTTATAATCAAATTCATAAAAGTAACTTATAATGATTTGGATTTGGCACACTGCACTGGTTGCCCTCTGCGGTCAGGTTCATACAAAATTGACCACTTGCAGGTTTTATATTTACCAGAGATCGTAACCAGTGTGTGTGTTTCCTTCTTTATATCAAATCAGTGTCATATTGACCAAAAAGAATTACACTGCCAAAATATTTGGCAGTTGATTTTTACAGTATAATCGAAACATTGTCTACTCCACAGACGTCTCTGTTCCCCAGGTAGTGGAATTTCGATAACTGCCGTTGGAGCGCGGCGTGCCGATGCAAAAATTGTCGCGTCCGATCACTATCGTAGTGCGGACGTACGCTAATGGGCCTTGATGGGTTTCTCGATGACGATAGAAACAAGCAAACGATGGGGACACTTGCGGTAAAAATTTTAGGAGGCTTGAAAAGGAACACGATCTTTTCCCATGGGCCGGTTGATGGAGATGATAAGATGTATATGTTACGGCTAATAGCCGAGGTGCGGCTACACCTAGTTTTAGCCGGCTACAACTAGGTGCAGCCCGCCACATGCGGTTAAACTTAAGTGTATCCTACTTATCTTCGGTTACAACTAGGTTTTGCCTTCATTATAGCGGCTAGAACTAGGTACAGCCGCACCCTGGTGGTTAAACTTAGGTGCATCCTATTTATTATCGGCTAGAACTAGGTTTTTAGTTCAGTTAAGGATTTTGATTTATTTTGAGATTCGTATCTTGCGTTTCCTGATTGATTCGATTTTGTATCATCACCCCGGTAGATAAGATATCTTATCCTAGACAAGCCATAAACCATTCTAGTCCGAAACAATATTTATACTCGTAATTGTGTTGAATTATATTATGAGCTGAAATGAACTGAAAACATAACAAATTGTGAGCTTTGTAATCAAAATGAAGAATGTGACCTCTGCATTAAACGACCGACAATAGATACTGATAGAAAAGGCGTAAAATATTCGTTGAGAGTACAAGCAAATAAAATGACAGCATTATCTAACAGAAAGTTTCCTCCGTTAGAAATAGGTGACACAGTTCGGATGAAAATTCCTGACGTAGCCAGAGGTAAAGGTGATTTTCCTAATCTTTTGATGGTTGTACTTGAATGTAATGTTATGATGGATTGTATAAATTGGCTAACCAGTTTGGCACTATTACTGAATTATTTTCTAGGAATCAATTCACTGTATGCGAGATGAAATTTTTAAATATTGATATTGTTTCTCCCGAAAAAAAATAATTACGCCAAATTGCTTATGCCCAATCTACAACTGGAGGTCAAGGATACAAAAGATACCTCTGCAAAACTAAATGTAGTAATAGTAAGTGCCTCTGTAAAGCAGCTGGTATTTAGTGTAATCCAAATGCCATTCATGATTATGTTGTTCAAATAAGTGATAGTCATTCTTGCAATATACTATCACATATGAGAGTTTGTTGATTTTTTTATGATTAAAACTGAATTAAAATATGAATATGATTTTTTAATGTTTTTTTTATTTTTGCGGCAAAAATGTCTAGTTCTGTTAGTTTATGAAGAGAAGATTTATAATATTTTGTGTTTTAATTACTTATATTAACGTCTTTTTTGGTTAAAAGAAATTTGCCAGCGAGATAAGAAAATATGTTAAATATTTATTTAAATAGTTTGTTGATTCTGTATAATTAAAACTGAGTAAAAAACTTATCCTGTTTGTTTTAACATAAAAATATGAGAGAAGAGAACAAAGACTTTGTTGATTTTTTCATAGTTAAAAAGTAAAACTTTATTTTTTATGTTTATTTTGTTATGTCTCGTTCTGTTAGTTTATTTAGAGAAGATTTATAATATTTTCTGTTTTAATTGCTTATAATTATGTTTTTTTTTGTTAAAAGATATTTGCCTGTCAAATAATTATGTCACTTAAACATCCCTGTCTTTTATTTCTTCCATGTAATCGAATCAATCGGGAAACGCAAAATTAGAATCTCGAAACAACTGAACTGAAAACCTTGTTCTAGCCGATGATAAATAGGATACACCTAAGTTTAACCACCAGTGTGCGGCTGTACCTAGTTCTAGCCGCTATAATGAAGGCTGAACCTAGTTGTAACCGAAGATAAGTAGGATACACCTAAGTTTAACCGCATGTGGCGGGCTGCACCTAGTTGTAGCCGGCTAAAACTAGGTGTAGCCGCACTTCGGCTATTAGCCGTAACATATATATAATAATATATTAGTTTATATAGTATTTATTGTTAATTGTCTTCATTTTGTTTTTGTTTTATTGTATACAGTGTTACAGGTTAAGGCGACCTAGATCCGTTAAGGGCGTGTAGTACCTATCTTTTCTTACATATTTCACTATGGAACACCCAGTCCAAACCAAAGCGTTTTCAAGAAAATGGAGATTGAATTTTTTAATAAAAATTGGTGTTTGTTTTTTCTATTACTTACGATATTTTTAAATAAGTGCATCTTTTCATTATTATTATTGATTTTTTACATGCGGATTAAGATGCTCTATGAATTTAATAACCAAAATCCTAGGTAGGTGTCTATCGTTCATGTATTTTTATGTGTAAAATTTCCCTTTTTTTCTTTAAATAGTAACTCACTTTATTTTTGTCTGTCGCACCGCCCACAATCATTTCTGCTTAGCCTAAAGGTATGACTGGTAGAGAATACCATATGGCGTTAAGTCAACCTTTTGTAAAAAAAATTGTAGTGCAATAAAGTAGAAATAAATAATAATTACGTGAATTTTGGATAACTAAGTCAAGTCAACTTGCATAAAGTTATACATATTTAGTACCTAAACTACGTTCAAATAATTTGAATGCACGCTATCTAATAGAATTTAAAATTAACGTAAACGTTTATGACGTCAATCTAACTTATAAACGATATTAGCTTAAAATAAGCTAATAAGCTATTTTACCTTCTCGCATTCTGATAACTTAAAGGTTGCATAATTATTTCAGTATACGCTGAAAGCCAAGGACGCCCTAATACACGTTCTCATTATTTCTCTTTGAGCTTGCTAATTCCCATTTATCCCATTTGGTGCGGTGCTTTTTCTCTCTTGGTAGTTCAATCTTATTAACATTTGCCGCAAATTTAGAGCTCAAATGAAATGCATCTTACATTAAGTAGCTTGCTTTGAACACACATTTTTAATCATGACTTTAATACGAGCACTGTATTTTGAAAGCCGAATGTTTGTTGTACGAGAAGCAACTGAGATGTTTCAGTTACTTTAAGCATGTATCATCCAAAAGCTGCATACCAGTTGTTTGATGAGTGTGTGCCAAATTCTACTGATTCGACACAATACCAAATTTGAAAAAAAAAAACGCGACTCACTTATTACTTGCTAATCACAAAATCGCTATAACTAAGTATTGAATTCAATGATGTTAATTTTACCTATTTCTTATTACGCTGTGCCTCCCACCAGTACCGCGACGATCCTCGAAATAAACATGAGCAGTTAATTTGAAGCTTTTTAAAATGTATGAGATGAGATCCTGAATCGTATCAACGCGTCAAAGGCCAACCTTGTCATTTCCGGCAAGTCGTAGCGAATGTAGTTACTATTAAAAGGATTCATGCCAAAGGATATTTTGATATTCCGAAAATATTTTTTGCGACGCTTGCGTGGATATATAGTCCCTCGATTTCGACGACGGAGGCCAGTCACTACGACTAACCGACTGCGCGGGACATATGATAGTGCACAAGTGTGTGTGCAAACACAAGTGCACCCTCTATTCCTTTCACTCTCATGCCCGAGGGAAAAGCAATCTGACACGACCGGAGAGAAATCAGGCGCAGGACCAACGGCTTAACGTGCTTTTACACCGCCAACTTCCAAACTCCGGGCTACCCTAAGAATCCCTGAACAGAAAAACCCAGGTATACTATATTTTTGGCCCGACCCGGGGATCGAACTCGGGACCTCTGGTGCAGCCGTCGCTTTAAAGTGCGACCCTTTTAACGCTGCGTTACCGAGACAGGCGAGCGAGGATATACTATTGTGTAGACATTATGATTTAAAATATGTATTGACATTTGATGTACCACTGAAGGTTATTTTTAATTAGGTAGCTAATTTTTCGACATACAGCCATTTTCGAATTCGCAACGAAGATTTCACAGCTCACAGTCTAATTCCGCCGGGGCCTCGCCAAATTAAGGTATCTTGTAGTACATATTCCGAGGCATTGTTGAGCTCTGAGTTACACAGTCTGATGTTCTGACAAGCCCCAGAGGTGTGTGGACAAGTGTTCAAGCTTAAATGGGTTAAATCCACCCGGACAGACACGTGTGCGTCTAGAATATAAGTCCGCACGGACTATGAATATTACTCTGCATTTCACAGATTCCGTACCCTATCGTAGCTCTCGCAATCGTTTTCTTTTAACTGAGGGTAAGTTTTTCGTTTTATCAGAATCGAAAAAGTGTTTTTTGTTAATAATTAATTTATGTAAGTAATTAATGTATTTTTTTTAAATCACAAAAAAAACTGGTTATTCACTTTCGACAACAAACAAATTACGTTACAAAACAAATATGGTTTATTTATCGAGGAAGACTTTAGTCTTCAAAACGTCACGCTGCGACTGGACGAGAGGCAAGCTTTTTTGTCGTTGTTTTTTTCCATTTCATTTTTTTTTGAAATGGAAAAAACTCACAAAATCAATTTATTGATGCGATACAGCGATCGAGTCAAAACTACTAACACCAGGTAGCCTATTCGTAGCTTAGTACGCGTAGCTACGGCGTAGTATTTCGTAGATACGCGCTAGCTGCGCGCGAGTGTGCGAGTTTCGTTTTGTAATTTTTTTTAATGACAAAATTTCGACATTCGTTTTGTCATTTTTTAAATGTTGTGAAAGGTTTTCTTGTATAAAACTTATTTAGAATTTTAAAAAATATATATATATTTTAGAATAAGTATAACTCATATTATCTGCCCTGAGTTGGATGTCACTGACTAAAACAACACCCTGTACTTATGAATGTAATGAGACGTTTTTCTTGTGTCTAACAGTTGCAGTGTAATTGGTACAATTACCTGCCTTTAGTGCCAGGTGGCTTATAATTTAAAAATCAAAATTTTCTTTATTGTCTCGGGTCTGGGTGTTTGGTATCACCATTGTGTCTGATTTCGATAACACAAGTGCATTAGATACTTACTTTGGGATCAGAGCAATGTATGTGATTGGTGTCCAATATAATTTATATATTAGGCGGACGCAGTCGCGGGGATCGCTAGTACACAATATTAATGTTACGAGTACATCACAGTATGTGGTAATTCGTGAATTCAACATAGCATGCTATCTCTACATAATAGGTATTTTAAAATAACAAAATACAAGCAATATTTCATTTCAACAATTTACAAACTCAAAGCAACATCAAATTAATTTTCGAAACAAATCGAGTGCTGTTTAATTTTCAAACTGAAACTTTTACGCATCGTTAGTTTAAAACAAAGCTCATTTGATTGATTACAAAGCCACACGAGACGGATCAAATAATAATCCCGTATTATACATGAATGAATTACATACTATTCACCCGATTTGAAACGATAACTATATGTTACTATCTGAGAGATACATTGTTATTTATTAAAGTATAAATATTCATTAAAAACCCCGGCTAAGTGCGAGTCGGGCTCGCGCACTGAGGGTTCCTTGCCTTTAACTGAATTAGGGATCCACTTAGTTCCACTTAGCCAAAATACCATAACATTTTGTTGCGAGCAAAAATAACTTTTTTTTCATAGTGTTTTTATGAAGGACAAGGTTAAGTTTGCGGTTATTGACAATGTGCTTAATCTAAACTACTAGTTCGATCTCGTTCAAACCTATTTTCATTAAAAGTATTTGTAAAGATATACATCATGATTTTCTTTCAAAATTTACGCAAAGCGGTTAAAAGGATACACCTATCTACTTAGTTTCAACTATGTAAAGCTAATAGTTTCAGAATAAAGTGGCTGTGACATACGGATGGACCAACAGACAGAAGGACGGACAGACTTGACGAAACTGTAAGGGTTCCGTTTTTGCAATTTGGCTACGGAACCCTGAAAACTGTCAGATTTAAAATAAAAATTCATTTTTTTTTCAGTGTCATGCAAAAATGCAATGTTGTTTGACTGAAGTTACAGTTATTTTTTAAATCCGCTTTTGTATTGTATGGATAACTATCGGTCCCCCGCGGCGTCACCCACGTAAATTTAAGATTTCCCGTAAAATATACAATTATAAATACTGGACACCAATCATATACATTGCTCTGATCCCAAAGTAAGTAGCTAATTCACTTATGTTATGGAAAATATAAATAACGGTGGTACCATAACACCCAGACCCAAGACAATGTAGAAAGTTTTGATTTCTACATTGACCCGACCGGGAATCGACCCCGGGACCTTGGAGCGGCAACGCTTTGAAACCTAGGATGCTTAGCCACTACATCACGGAGGTTGTCAAATAATTTCAAAATAAATTAATAGTTTCACTAGAAGTAAGCGCTCAGAAACTATATCGATTAGCGCAAGCACTTTTTGTGTATTTAACTGTGTTATTTAGGTGAGGAGTAATTTAAAAACTATGACAATGTCTTTTAAGATATTTATTGAATGACAAATGAAATGAAATGACTAAATTCGACACAAAGTATAATAAAATAAAGAAAAATTATGTATATTTATATTAAAATGTGTATTAAAAATATGAATTCAAATGATGTAATCGGCAATTTTGTTTAAAATGAAATGCTAGTGATGATGAATATATTCATCTTCATTTTGATAACAATAAGGCGCTTTACAGACGACGGGGCGGGCCGGATCGGTCTTTTTGACCGCGAAGTAATAAAGACCGCGTCGCCGATGCCCGGTGGGCACCTGCGGCGTTGCGTTGGTTTTACCCGTCATGTGCGCTGGTAGTATAGGATTCACTTTGCGCCATCGTTTGCGTGAAATTGACCGGCCCGGCCCGCCCCGCCGTCTGCAAAGCGCCTAAATCACCCGTGTGTATCAAAACACCTTTGAAAATAGGACAAGTTTTTTTATAAAATATATGAACGTAAAAAAGATTGTAGTGAGTATCTGTTAGACATATGCTGTCCCGAAACTTATTGTAGAACTGTAGTCTTATGTGTCGTAACGTGATGTTTTATAAAATGAAGCCTTTCGATAAATAATCACAATCGTTTCATCATCATCATCATTATCAGCCAAAAGACGTCCACTGCTGAACATAGGCCTCCTCCCACGGGTACCGATCGCAAGCGGTCTGCATCGACTGTGATCCTGCGATCTTTACAAAGTCATCTGTCCATCTTGTCGGTGGACGTCCTACGCTGCGCCTTTAGTCGAAGGGACTCCAATCTAGATTTTGTCTGCTCAAACGGCCATCAGTTCTTCGCGCCATGTGCCCAGCCCATTGCCACTCTAGCTAACTGATTAATAAATTGCAAAATTTCAAAGTTCAACTTTATAGTGCAATCTCACAGTATTTTTTTCCACTGAGATGAAAAAATACTATATAGAAAATATTTTCATCTGTAAAACTCGAAGTACGTGAAGAGAACTTTTGAAATATTTAAAGTTCTTAAGGTAATTCATATTATGTTTTTAATATACACGTTTCTTAACATCTGTTTACAAAATAATAATAACATCGAGTACGTATTTCTGCCGCTTGTCAATTAGTTGTCAACACGATATATGTTCTAGGCAATGATAACAATTGTATTTAGAAGTAGATGACGCCTCGCGAACTATAAGAGTAAGAGTATTCAAATATGGCACTGTCTGATTAATGGAAGTCAATGGATTGACATCTATCATATCAGACATCAGTTTCGGAACAGACTCTTAACAGGAACGTTACAATAGACTCGTTGGCCTAATTTTAAAATTGAGTTCACACTTTAGCTCGGTAGTATATTAATCAATAAAAACATTTTATTTTCAAATTTTTTAACATTTAAAATATTGAATAATTATCTAATAAATGCAATTTGAATGTATCACGTGAATGCTTGAAATGTCATGGCGCCAATATCAGATTCACGTTCACTGCTAGGCATTCACGATCACGTGACCACATGTATATATTATTACAAATTAAATTAATGAAAATATTTACAGTCCTTATTAAAATAAATAAAGAAATCATATAGCATCATGTAAACAGGATGATTCCTTCAAATAACATGCTTATAGTTAGCGTACATATTTTTTTACTACAATCGTGAGGATCATCCCTCATTGAGGTGTTTATCGACAGTCTTTTGTTATAGTTTTGTTAATGCGAGCGCCGGTGACCTTTTGATACGTGAGAGTCTACGCTGTTACTTTAAATATATTGAAGGTGTACTTTATAGTTATATAACAAAGATATATTAACATACATGTCCATAGACATTGTTAGGGTCGTGCGGGCGGGATTCGAACCGACTGCTTATTTTAGTAGTCCGGAACGTAAACCACCACACTATGACGGTCGTGAACTTATTATAAAAAATATAGTACCAAACTACTCCATGTATGGCACTGTCTTAGAGTATCGACCATATTGGTCCGTGGGATGGCTAAGAAACAAAACTCACTAATTTTATCGAAAATACTTCCACCATGAATGCTAGGCATCATTAAATACAATTTACTTAACGAAAATATGATATTCGGACTGTTTTTATTTATTTAGCTAGTTGTTTCTGCAGTTATATAGGCGCACTGAGGTATTGAGACACTGACACCATCAAAAACAGACTAAGTCAAAGTTAAGACCTCACTTTGACGTGAGGAGATGTTTGCTTGACTATCTTTTAGCCTCTCACCGGTGATCTAGTTCTTAATACAATATCATTGGTTCTAGGAAATAGCGATTTTGGTTCAGACATAGATAAGTATGAATTTCTAACGCGTCCTAGTTTATCTCTTATTGCAACGTTCTAACGTATTATTGAAAAATGACAGAAAATGAAAAGGCGAGGTTGAAAGGTTAACAAATGCACACCCTTTTAGTCAAAGTCGTCGATAAACTTTTCTTTCATAGACGTATGGGGTACAAAATGACCAAGACTTCGTTCCATACGGAAGAAAACCTATTTTTCCAATATGTAAGAGCAATTTATTCAAGGCCCATTCGTCTTACAAGTGCAAGGGTTGAGAGCTGGAAGGGTGCAAACGGGTTAACTTTAACAAATTGGCACACTAGAGATATCTTTTTCGTTTTCCACTTACATTGAACTCTAGAGCCCTCGGGTCAAGTGCGAGTTTAGTTTGTTAGTTCTCGTTCCTGTTTTACAACGGTAAACATAATATTGCCGGCGATACTTTGAAGAATGCCCGCCAGTCGGTCAGTGTTGTCATGTCGAAATTTTCGCACAAAGCTTTGTGGTCACAGTAAAAATATATTTCGTGTGCGCTCAACGAATGGGCCGTGTTTTGGATCGAAAATAAATATAGCATTTGGCTTTAGCCGCCGTTCCGGTGGCTTTATGAATGGAACTAAATCGCTATCCAGCCGCCACACAGTTCCGCAAATTTTATCGGAAACAATTTTTGAGAACAAAGATAAACTGTCGAAATTGTCGTTGTGTTTACGCTGACTATTTCGGGCAGTAAACCAGTTTACAGTGCTGTCGAACTAATACGGCTGGAATACTTACGCGAGGTCATCTAACAAGACCCAAGGCTAGAGATTCATATATCTTAAATCATTACTTTGCCTAGACTTAGGCTTTCTCACAATTTAAATGTTGAACCAGTTAAATCAATACCACGAAGAAGGTCAATTGAATTCGAATGGAAACAACAAATATACGATTTCAATCAGTAGTTGTTTTTATTGTGATTGGATAAAAGACAAAGAGGCGACAACGGGTGGATTGAAAACAATCTCCGACAGAGAAAAGCTGTTATTTCTAAGTCGGAGACATACTAGATGTGCAAGTACCAGAAGACAAATTTAATTACCGACTTCAAAAAAGTAGGTTACAATGTGTATGTCTATTATATCAGGCTTCTAAACGCGTGTGCAAAGTGTGTATATTTGTATGCTCGTCCGCGGATTTCCTGAAAACAAGAAGTCATAGCGTGGTCAAGTCATAGTCATAGTCATTGATGCTGTTCTCATTTCGTTTAGGTATATTTCAAGTTAAGGTACAGTGTAAGTTTCATCAAAATCGGTCTAGCAGTTTTTAAGATATGACTTCCAAAAAACTGACTAAAAAAGACTTAGTACTAACTAATCAGGAGAAAAAGCTTATTTACATCAACAGTCTACACTCATCATGCACCGACTCCAAATTAATTTGTTCCTCCTAAGTAGAGGGCAAATGCGTTATTTTAAGCTTTTTAGTCAGTTTTTTGAAGGCGGTTTAATATTGTGGAAAAGTTTACGTACTACTTTAATGAAACTAAAACAATTGAAACATCAATACACGCACATAAATGTGTTAATATAAAACCCTAACGTTAGCATATAAAATTGGTTTCAAGACACGATGTGTGCTACTGCAATTTAAACAGTTATGCCAGAGCTGAATAACGATATTGACACGGTATTGATGGAGAAGTGTTTGTGTTCTGCCCAACGTCTAGATTGCTAGGATTATTGTTGAAACCACGATTGCGGAACAAGGTTTTTCTGCAGGGACTAAACTAATAGCAACCTAATTTCAAAAATAACTAGTCAAAGAAGGTCCACAAATTGTCATTGAACCAAATGTAAGTAGGTACTTTTAAGTTGGCAAATAAATGAATATGAATATGAATATAAAGTCGACGTACGACCACATACGGTTTTACCACAAAATATAGACGTGGCAGAAGTCAAACTCATGCATTACCTGAATTTTGACACAGTGTGTCAACTTTGGCTTATATACAAAAGAACTATCGTAATCGTCACACTCATATCTAGTCGTTTGATATTTTGTTGAGATTAAAAAAGAAAAAAAAGAAATTATAACCTAAGAAACTAAGTTTACACAATAATTACATATAAAATAACAACAATAACATATAAAAATACTTTTTCATAAGACTGCTTATGTCTCCAACTCTTTTACCCTCAGCGCCATCAGACTTTGGAACTCCCTCCCAGATACGATCAAGATATCAACATCAAAATATGTGTACAAAAAGTCTATACGCAATCTTTTTCTCAATGAGAATAAATAACATGAAATCTGTTCAGCGTGAAGTATGGATTTTATTGTATTTATGTATGTTTATGTAGGTTTATTTAAAAAGTATTTATGTAAGTATTATGTAGTTCATTCATTTTGTTAGTTTTTTTTTTTGTTATTTTACGCCGCCTCAACTGTTTCTGTCTCACCCAATGGTTGACTGGTAGAAAATGATTTAAAGCATTAAGTCCGCCATTTGTACTTCATTTTGTTTCCCTATCCCAATCCCTATCAAATGGCAGTATAAAATAACAAAATATCTACATAAATAAAGAACATGTTTCCATATACGTAATCATTTTTGGTATGAATGATATACAGATTTAATTTTAAGTAACAGTTATATAAAACGAGCTGGAGTCACCTAACAACATGCTTTCACCTTACAAAACCTTTCCAAGACGCGTGTCTCAGCGGGTGGCTCTCGCGCTCGCACTATCCCGAAATGTTCTGAGATCTCTTGTCCGTGAGCGGTGTCTGTGTGTGCGCTGCTCGAGCACGCTTTGTATGAAGTTTGACTTCTGTACTAGGTACTTAAAATGAAATATAAAGGATTTGTAATCCTTTAAGGTTAGTATTGTATCGTTTATACGAGTATTATCAGATAAGTACAAGACCGACGATGTGAGATTTAATCTAAATGAAAGATAATAATATAGTACATTATGATAGTGTGCTAAGTTGACCATTACATACAAGGCGATATTGTGTGCGCACGAGCGAAAGCGAGTGCGCCATAAGAAAGCCGCGTATATAATGGTCACAGGCACACGCGTATCATACGACGTTTTTAACACACTTGCGAGGAAAAAACAAGACTCTTCATTTACTAAGTTTTGACGTGACAACGTCTTAAATTAGGTTGCGGCTGGGAGTCACTTATGAAAAAGTGTAACGCTCGGTAACGTTACGATGAGTCACCGAACGAGAGAGAGGCCCGCGCGCGCAGCACTGAGAGCGAGTGAGAGGCACGCGTAAGAACGAGAGAGACAGACATAAAAAGTCGTTGTCACGTAAAACTTTCGCCCGTATACCGACTTTACAGGCAACCAATTTTTTTAATTATTAAAACAGTAAAAATGCATTTCACTCGATTTTCATGGCAAAGACTTTCGCGAGCGTTTTTCGCATATGTTACGTATGTCCGGCGGAGTTAATAATAGGCTTTCTTCATTTTCTTCACTTGAAGTAGACATTTTCATTAATATTAAACTTCATAATTAATCCAAACTTCGTCACAGCCGACAATTATTATTTACGAAAAATGGCGCGTTGTTTTTTTTTTCTTGCCGCGATACCGATGCGCGCGCAAGGCTTAGGCGCGAACTAGATCGGCCAAAAGCCAAGATTAAAAATGTAATAATTCGTGTTTAAAACACAAATCACAAAAAGTGTTAAATGAATTTGAGCTGTTTTTTAGTAATAAATCTGGATTTATCATTTATTGAAATAAATATGTAGATACTGTTATTTTTCGCATAAATACTGTTTGTTGCTAAAATAAAAGTATTGTATAACCCGACTAAATTAAATCGCTTCTTCTTCTTACTTACGACTTGGTACTAGGGTACAAATGTAAATTGGTCGGGTTTATAAACTTAAAGCACTAGTGCAATAATATAATGAAAAAGCACGCGTGTTTAATATCTATGATTATGAGCCTAAAATCGGTGGAATAAAAACGTCGTTTTGAGCAAGTGTGTTGAAAAAGCATTTTGATAACTATGTGTATGTCTAAAGCATGTGTAACTATATCTAACCACTATGTATATAAGGTCACCTCGTTTTAAGTGATAATATTTAAAGAGCCAATTCAGCACAATTAATGTTTTTTTTTTTCTAGAAAGCACTTTGGGTTTTTATACGCTAGTTTTTGTGAAAATTTGAGACAAAAGTAGGTGATTCAGATTTTTATTTTTAATTAATAAGGTTTGAGCTTGGAGAAAAAGAAGGATTCGGCATTGATATGAGAGATGCGAACACAGATTAGTAAGAGTATGAATGCGAAGCCAATGACGTAGATAACTGTTAAAATTAACAGGGTGCTGTTTTAAAAAATCATATTTTTTGTAGGTATTAGAGAACATAAAATATGCAAATATATTTTTTTTCAAAAAATAATGCTATTGTCCTGTTTCTATGATGTATACAAAGACGCAGTTAAAATATTATCACTTGAAACGATTTGACCTTATAACTGACAAAATCTAGTTTGCTATCTCAGTCTTCCAATTTCCCGAAGGCAAGTTTTCGTAGGCTTTCCTCAGACTCTGCAAACATTCTTATCTCCATCGACAACAAACACATCGTCTTTCGTTCCAAAAAGGCAGCCCAAAAGGATTGAGTGCTTTTTTAGCGAAGATATAACTAAACAGGTAAACATACCTCTTTAGTAATACATAAAACTCCAGAATAGTTCAATCACGATGAAAAAGAATGAACTACAATAATATATGTACGAGTAGTACCAATATATGATAATACTAGCGGAGCCAGCGAACTATGTTTCGCCCCCGGCCCCGGCGTTTGAACGTGACGAAACAAAAAAAGTAAAAATCATGAAAATCAGTCCAGCCGTTCACGCGTGATGTCGTGACCAAGGGAAAAACCGAACAAGTGCGAGTCAGATTAGCGCACTGAGGGTTCCTTGCCACTTTAACTAAAGTAGGGTTCCACTTACTTCCACTTAGCCAAAATATCACAATACGTATTTTGTTGACAGCAAAAATAACTTTATTTTTCATAGTGTTTAGTTCGATCTCGTTCTAATTTACACGGAAAGTATCTGCAAAGATCTACTTTTTTTTTTTAAATAATCACTGGTTTTAGTTTTTTCAATTCAAAAGTAAGAGGGAGGGAGGAGGGGGGGGGGACGCTCATTTTACCACTCGTGGAAGCGTGTACCTTACAAAATTCTCGACATTAAGATAAATTCATTTTAAAAGACCTATCCATAAATATCCCGCACGCATAGGTTTGAGCAAAAAAAAAATCTGTTTTAGTTCCATGTATGAGCCTACCGCTAGGGAGAGGAATTCGCTGCCGGCAGAAGTGTACCCTGTCAACTACAATTTGGACGTTTTCAATGAAAGAGTGAATAGGCTGTTACTAGGCAGACATGGTCCATCATAGGCTGCATTATCACTTAACAACACGTGCAATCGTGGCTTAATGTCTGTCTATCTAAATATATATATTTAAAAAATGTGAGCCCCTCAAATTGTTTTTTTTTATATGGAACTCGTAAAGGATCGCTTAACAGCATTTCATTTCAATTATTCATGCAGGCATACTAGGTGTTACTAACTTACAAAGGTGATATATATGTGTCTATAAAGTGTACTTATAACCTAATTACAGAAGAAGCACTTTGAGGGAGTCTTCAAAGTGAAGGCAGGGGGGTGTCACTCCGAAGTTTAGGTACGTTCGAGCGACTCGGTACGCCGAGCATAAATGAGCGCGGGGCTGCCGCTCGCGGACCGCGCCACGCGCCTGTGACTGTGTTTGTTTTCTCAGCCTGTAACTGACTTCGTTACAACGAAATAACTAATCGTAATTTGAGTTGTGTGTTCCTAATTTTGACATTATTTATCAAAACAAATTTTGTAGGTAGGTATTCAACATTTCTTGTTCAAAGAAATAGGTTTGAGTTTAAGATACCTACCCAGTTACTTACGTCAATCTAACTTAAAATAAATGGAAACAGGTCAATAAACTTACTTTAAATTTAGCATAATATTTATAAGTACCTACCAAATTACTTAAGTAATTTTGTGTTAGGATTTTACGTAGTCAAAAATCTAATAGTTCTGATCTGTCTGCTAAAGTTGCTCTGATATAGTCAAAACTTTAACTGTAAGTACCTAGTATTCACTGTAATTATAAGTCCAAAATGTAATACTTTTAAGTTTTATTATTATTATTATAAGATAATTCTAACATAATTTAATATAGCCCTCAAATAATTTTGCAATACCCAAACTGAAAGGGTTACTAAGTCATAAGTGCAATTGTCTAGCATAAGACCTGCTATATGTATGTAACACTTAGTTGGCAAATAAATGAATATGAATATGAATAATAGTCCAAGAGCTACAGTTCATTATTTTACTTTAGCTATATAATATCACCCTTAATTTTTAGATATTTTTAATAAAATAAGGTACGATAGACAAGGTTCACATAAACAAAAGTCTCTTTTTGTAGTTAAGTACGGACAACAGCAAATTAAGGTTAACACTGGTATCTTATGCAGTTGACATTAGGGCTAGTTTGCAACAAAAGTGTGTAACCTAAGATGCTGGCGAATGTACTATATATTTTTTTATAAAAAATTAATATAAAATTTTATATTTACTAAAATTATTTATAAAAAACTAAAATTTTTAAATAATATAAATTTTAAATCGGCGGTGCGCCCGCGCAACATACTCACCGCCCTAACCGGGCTGAGGCCAAGCTATGATTTATGACCCAAACTGCACGGAGAAAATAATTCTACTATACAATTTTATTTGGTTAAGTGTGATGTACAGTCGACAGCACATCAGGTTATCCACTTTTGTTGCAAACTAGCCCTTATTACAACTGCATAAGATACCGCAGTGTTTACCTTGACGTGCTGTTGTCCGTACATACATGTGTGTTTGGTTTGTACTTTCATTTCTCGGAATTCAGTAATTTTGTACCAAATAATTAAATTAGACAAAGTAAACACTTATTTTAATATTAAACGATCGCTTTCAAAACAATACGAACACGATTAAAAAGAAACTTACCCAGCAGGCATTCCATCCAAGCCTCTTCATCACAAGGCCGAGGTCTCTTTCATTAGGAAATAGTAACACAATTATGGACTCGGAGAATCAACCAAAAGTGACACAAGGAATAAATCCATCAGATCCTGACGCTACCAACAGATACCCTCCCCCTTGGCAAAGAATCCCAACCAATCGCAACACCAAAAAAAGGAAACTGTCTAGCAGCCCACCTCACATACAACTTGAACCAAGATCACAAAAAGGAATAAACACCTCTAATAGGTACAGTGGACTACCCATTGACCTTACCGAGGAGCCAACAGTCGATAAACCTACTGAAAAAATGAAAAAAGTCTTTAAACCACCACCAATAATCCTATATGGCATAGAAGATCTATCCAAACTTACAGAATTATTAAATAAGACTATACCCAAAGGTAACCAACTGAGGCTGACAACCCAGTCAACTGAAATGTATAGAGAATTGATAGATCTCATTCGAACTAACGGCCTTATTGGACATACATTCACACAAAAGCAAAATAAATGCTACAGAATTGTAATAAAAAATCTGCATCACTCCACACCCAAATCAGCCATAACCGAAGAAATTGAAAAATCCGGTAATACAGTACGAGGTGAAATAGTCTGTGCAATCTCTAGAAGAAACAGGAAGCCCCTAAACATGTTTTTTGTAAACGTAGAACCCAGCCCCAATAACCCCGAAATTAAAAATATTGAATACATATATCACACGAGAGTAAAGATCGAAGACCCAAGAAAATCAACTGAAATCCCACAGTGCACCAGGTGCCAGCAATACGGGCACACCAAAAATAATTGTATGCGCCCTTACAGATGTGTCAAATGTGCAGGAGGACACAAAACCACAGACTGCTCAAAAAAAGATAGAAGCACACCAGCTACCTGCTCCCTCTGCCACGGCGACCATCCAGCAAATTACAAAGGCTGCCAAGTATACAAAGAGATTCGAGCCCGAAAAATGAGAAAGACCGGAAACAGGAAATTACTGCCAGAAACAGAACAGAAACCACCGAAGCAATACTTACAGCCACCGCAGATACAGGATTTCCCTCCACTGAAACCTCCCAGCTATTTAAGACAACTGTCTGCAACTAGCCAGGAATCAAACACTGTACATAGACCTGAAAGCACATCAAATACAACGAATTCTGGCCACTGGAAAAAGAAAACAGAGAATGAACAATCTCAGCCCACAATCTCATTAGAGAAAATAATAATTAAACAATCTGAAAAGATAGATATCCTCATACAACAAATAGGGACCCTTATGGGTCTCCTAACGACGCTAATAGCCTAGAATCAACAGAAAAAAGGATAAAATTCCTCCGAATCGCGGCATGGAACATCAATGGCTTATCCCCGAATAAGCAAGAAGTCGAGCTTTTTATCAACCACAACAAAATAGACATCTTATTAGTTTCCGAAACTCACTTAACTGACCAAAAAGTGGTCAAAATCAAGGGATACAACATATGCTACGCTAACCACCCCGATGGCTCATCACATGCCGGTGCTGCTATATTAGTTAGGGAAAATATAAGACACCACATTTTGCCAAGCTATACTCTTCCACACATACAGGCCGCTGTAGTATCAGTTGATGATTGGCAGGGATCACTCAATGTGGCTTCATTGTACTGCCCTCCACGACATCGTGTAGACGAACAACAGTTTAATGACTTTCTTCAAACACTTGGCAATGGCAGATACATTGTTGGGGGAGATTGGAATTGTAAAAACACGGTCTGGGGCTCTAGATTAACGACGACAAGAGGACGAGAGCTCAAAAAGGCAATCGACAAGAACCACCTCAGCGTCATTTCCACAGGGAAACCAACCCATTTTCCATCTGACCCGAAAAAAACTCCAGATCTCATTGATTTCTTTGTCACAAAAGGTATGTCAGAAATCTACACTAGAGTTGAATCAAGCTTGGATGGCCCATCAGATCATACACCTATAATATGCACCATCAGTACTACAGTTCTTTGGAAAGAGATCCGTGTGTTAAATATTATTGGAAAATTATTAAGGAAAACAAGTACTTTCTATATGTTTTAAAGAAATCTGTATGTTATTTACAAAATCGCAGTAACTTTATAAACATCCGGTTCCGATTGTCATTTAATTATGCATATAATTTACTATTTATACAAAATATTATTATTAATTAAATATTAAGTCTGTTATTTAGTAAATATGATTTTATTAATAATTTAAGATGTTCGACAGTAACAATTTAATTATTAGAAACATTAATTTATCATTTCCGTTATAGTGGCGCCACCTAGCCGCTAAACCACACAAACCAAAATTGGAAAGTGTATTGATCGATTCCGGTGAGGTGGCGCCATCTAGTTGCTAAAGTTTGAGCCCTTATAAGCCGTTGTCGTTCCGCCTCCGGGCATTCTTGTGCTGACCGTCGAACGGATCACAGCTCAAGAATACTCGGAATTATTGTGAGCGAATTTACTGTAAGTACTGTCTATTTTATTTTATACCGTTTTGCTGTCCAACTTCAAATATTAATGTATGTAACTAGAGTGCATGAATACTATATGCTTAGATTTTAGCTTGGTTTAAAATAAATCAATGTTGTATTTACTAAGAATATTTGAATAAATACTATATCCTATTGCCAGGCTTATTATTTTAACATCTCAGAAGTGGGATGCCTGTTCTTTTCCGTTCTATTTTTTTCTTTCCCTTTTTTTTTTAGCTTTGCTTTGTCTCTAATTGGCTAATAACTAGAATTATATTATTGTATATTGTAGTAGATTCCCAAAGAACCGATACGTGCATTATTTTCTGTTCTTTCAGAATATGGAACGCAACTCTTCACCCGTACTCCCGACGGGGCCCCGTCGCCCTGCCATCGACGAGTCTGTACCCCAAGTCGTAGCAGAGACGGCATCAGTGCAGCCCATCAACCAGGATGCAATCCGTCGCCGTTGGCCAACTAGGCGAGCACCCCAAGCGCGGAACGTGCGGTCACCTAAGCGGGTATACAGCCCGCGGCGGTCCAGATCCGGGAGCAGACAACCTTGCAGCCGGTCACGTGCTGTGGCATGTGGCCGCCGGTCAAAAGAGCGGTCTCGTAGCCCTATAAGGGGTCGAGGCTACCAACGACAGCCACGCAGTCGTTCAAGAAATCAAAATTCAAGACCAAGAGAGTGGAGGCAACACTCACGAAGCCCGCGGCGTGACCAGCGCTGCAGCAGCCATCGATCTAGAAGCCCACGACGCGTCGAGCGCCGTAGCAGCCACCGATCAATAAGCACGCGGCGTGACGAGCGCCGTAGCAGTCACCGATCGCGAAGCCCACGGCGTGACCAGCGCCATGGCGGCCAGCGATCACGCAGCCCACTGCATCGTGCATCTGACAATGCCCCGCCACGACCATCAGGTAACATCACTTCACTCAAGGAGGGAAGAGATGGTCTGAATATTTGCATGTCAGAGTCAAATAGTACCCTGAATATGTTAGTCCAAGCCTTAAAATCAATAGCTCCAGATCCAGAAAAACTCAGTTCTGCGAATAACGCTATCCCCGAATTTGACCCATCTGGCAAGGAACAAACTATGTCTATGTGGCTAAATAAAGTAAACGAATGTGCTAGCATATATGGCTGGTCGGATAAACAAATTCCGCACTTTGCTCTAACTAAATTAAAAGGTTTAGCTAAGAAATGGTATGGTAGTCAGCAAACGATGCATTTCTCTTGGCAAGAATGGCAAAATAAACTTTTAGCAACTTTTCCTTCTGATGAGAACTATGGGCAGATGTTATCAGATATGTTAGCTAGACGAGCGCGTTTTGGAGACTCATTAGAAGAATATTTTTTTGATAAAATTAGTCTTATAAACCGTTGTAGTATTTCTGGGAAAAGGGCAGTAGAATGTGTCTTACATGGAATAGATGATAGGTCTATCAGGTTAGGAGCCGAAGCGGCACAGTTTGAGGATTTAGATAAACTTTTGGCATATTTACGAAACTCTAGGAATATAAAGCAGCCGGTAGATAAAAGAAATGCCCATAAATTGAATTTGTCTAAAAATAATTCTGATGTAGTAACAAACTCTCTTCAAAATCAGGCTAAGAATATTTCTATTCGATGTCTGAATTGCAAGAAGGAGGGCCATGTAGTAGCTCAGTGTAAATTTCCTATAAAAAAGTGCACTAAATGTTCTAAGTATGGGCATGACACAGAAAAATGTTTTTTAAATTCCACGCCAGCTGTAAAGTCTGTAAACAGAGTAATAGATGGAAGGGATGTTAGTCTTAAATACCATAAAACAGCCTTAGTTAACAGTGTTCCTTTAGAAACATTTATCGACTTAGGAAATGAATGTTCCATTATAAAATCTTCTTATTTTTCAAAACTGGGGGTGGATAAAGTTGACACTTCTAACTTACCAATACTAAAGGGATTCGGAAATTCTACTGTGTCCACATTAGGACGGGTTTTTCTTGCAGTCGAGGTTGATGGAGTTGTTGCCAATACCGAATTGTTAATAGTCCCCGATGATGTAATGCAAGTACCTTTGATGTTAGGACAAACTTTCTCAGAGCAAACTCATGTTAAAATTCTTAAAACTCATAGCCGGTTGGATATTTTAGACGTTAATGACGAAAATACATACAATTTCAAAATTAAATTATATGTTCAAAGTCAAACCACTATTTCTGGACTTACAATCATAGATGTTAACACTGAACCTAAAATTGAGGGTAGCCTTTATGTGAAAGGGGGATTTCGTAATTATGATGGTAACCCTTACTGTATTCTTTCCGGGATTTACCATTTCAATTTTGATGGACTAGGTAAATTATTGGCAATAAATGGTTTGACCACAAAGTTCTTTTACATAAACGATAAATATTTTATAGCTCGAGGGGATGTTATTTACGAAAGTCCAGAGGATTTTAATCTCCATATCCATAATTCTGTTAATAATGTTACAACGATGTTGCCAACAACCCATCAAACTACCTCTGACCCGATAACCTCAGTTCAACTTAAGATTGGAGAAGATGTTACAATTACTGTTTTAGATGATGTTTTGCAATTATTGAATAAATTTCGTCATTGTTTTGCTTTTAATATGTCTGAATTGGGTAACTGTAATTTATCTGAAATGAACATTAATTTACACGATGATAAGCCAGTTGTTTACAGACCTTACAGATTGGCATTACGAGAAAAAGAGATAGTTAGGGAAATGGTTAATGAGCTTTTATAAAACGATATAATTCGACCCTCTACTTCACCATACGCAAGCCCAATTGTCTTAGTAAAGAAAAAGAATGGGAATTACCGCCTGTGTATCGATTACAGAGCTCTTAACAGTAAAACTATTAAAGAAAATTACCCAATGCCTCTCATAGATGACCAATTAGACGTTCTTTCGGGAAATCATTATTTTATTACCCTTGATTTAGCCTCGGGATGCTATCAAATTCGAATTAAAGAGCAAGATAAATATAAAACGGCATTCGTAACGCCGGAGGGGCATTTTGAATTTAACAGAATGCCTTTCGGTCTTGCGAATGCTCCTGCAACCTTTCAAAGAATTATGCATCAAGTTCTTGGCAATTTACGTCATCAAGAGGCATTGGCGTATCTAGATGACATTATTATACCTTGCTTAGATATTAAACAAGGGATGGAAAGGCTAGAAATAGTTTTAAAGTTACTTAGTAAATCAGGCCTTACATTAAACTTGGAAAAGTGCGTTTTCTTTTGCCGTTCAATTAACTATTTAGGATTTGAAATTTCTGACGCTGGCTCCACCAAAACAGAAGCAGTTGAAAAATTTCCTACCCCTTCTAATCAACACCAAGTCCGCCAATTCTTGGGATTAGCAAGTTTCTTTCGCAGATTTGTACAGGGATTCTCTATTGTGGCCAAACCATTAACGCAACTCCTAAAAAAAAATGCGGCGTGGGTGTGGGGCTCAGATCAGGAGCAAGCTTTTCAAAGTCTAAAAAAGGCTTTAATTCAGAGGCCAATTTTGGCCCTGTACAACCCTGATGCTGAAACTGAGGTCCACACTGACGCTTGTAAATTAGGCATTGCGGGTATGTTACTACAGCGGGATGATACTGGTAAATTAAGACCTGTGGCCTATTACAGTAGACAGACTAGTATTGACGAGCAAAATTACTCGTCTTACGATTTAGAAACACTAGCTGTTGTTTCATCTTTACAAAAATTTCGTGTTTATTTGGTTGGGATACAATTTTAAATCGTTACAGATTGCAATTCTCTTCGTGCTACTTTCTCGAAACGCGACATGTTACCTAGAGTAGCCCGATGGTGGACTATGATGCAAGAATTCAATTTTCAGATCGAATATAGGGCCGGTACTTCTATGAGTCACGTCGACGCCTTAAGCCGTAATCCACATCCCAAAGATAACCAAACAGAATGTTTAGTTCAAAATGTCTCTGAATCAGATTGGATAGTTACTGTACAAGATGCAGACTCAGAAATCCAAAGAATCATATCCATCTTAAAGGATTCTTCTACTGACGACGTGGCTGATATTAAAAGAAATTACAAATTGAAAAACGGTAGGTTATTTAGAATTACTCCAGATGGTGATAGGTGGGTAGTGCCAAGAGGTGTTCGATGGCAAATAGTGAAAAAGAATCACGATGACATCGGACATTTCGCGGTAGACAAAACTCTAGAGCGAATAAAATTACATTTTTGGTTTCCTAGTATGCGGCGTTTTATAAAAAAGTATGTTGCTTCTTGCCTAGAATGTGCATATGATAAATCTTGTGGGGGGAAAAAGCCCGGGTACCTCCATCCAATAGAAAAGATAAATGTGCCATTCGATACCATTCATCTAGATCATGTAGGACCCTTTTTACGAAGTAAACAGGGCAATATTTACATTCTAGTAATAATAGATGCGTTTACTCGTTTTATTTACCTTAAAGCTGTTCGGAATACGAAAAGTTCCTCTACTATTAAAATTCTTCGTGAATACTTTGGCATTTTTGGAGTTCCACGTAGAATTATATCTGATAGGGGGACTTCTTTCACTAGTAATGCATTTAAAAACCTTATTTCCGAAAAAGGCATTCGCCACATTCTTAATGCAGTTGCTACTCCTAGAGCAAACGGACAGGTGGAACGTTATAACAGAACAATTTTGGAAGCTTTAACAGCTAAATGCTTAGAATCCGCTGAAAATAGATGGGATGACCACCTTCCGGATGTTCAATGGAGAATCAACAATACTTTTAATAAAGGCATTAATAGCACCCCCGCTGAAGCCTTGTTAGGTATAAGACCGAAAGGTCCAAGTGACGGAAAATTATTATCTGCCATAAACGATGGAGTAACTATTAACAAAGAGTCTAGTTTAGAATCTATTCGGGACAAAATTAGTTCATTCGTAGAAAAATCACAACAACTACAAAAGGATAGGTATGATAAGTCACGTTGTAAGCCTATTCAGTATAAAGAGGGGGATTTAGTTAGAGTAGAGAGGCAGGTTGCGGCTACCGGTAGTAGTAAAAAGTTGATACCTAAATTTCAAGGCCCCTACAAGATAACGAAAGTTTATGACCACGACCGTTATCAGATTCAAGATACTCCTTTAACACGAAAAAATAATAAAAAGTATACAACTGTTGTAGCTGTCGATAAATTAAAGCCATGGTTAACCTTCTCAAGACCACATGATAGTATTCTAAGTGAAGATGAATCCGAATGAGTTAGCTAATAGTTATTTCAACACAACCTATACCTTACGTTATGTTGCTTGACTCTGATATGCATTAATTTTTCAGGTGTAACATTATAACTCTAGACCATAACAATACTAATAATAATAAATAAAAAAACGGTATGCAGGACATTCACGGCCTGTAACTGATTATCTATCAAAATATATAAATAAAATAAATAAAAAAACTAGCACACTAATATAATATGTATTGAGTAACAAATCTAGACAAAAATAAAATGCAATTTACAATTGAAAATATGCAAATTAATACAAAACTTGTTTATGTATATCTATTTTAAACAATAAGAATAACCTGTGATGTGTGGGGACACACATATTCTTTTTAGATGGCCGAATTAATTATGTATAAATATTAAAATTAGTTGTTCCTTTTTTTCTTCTTCTTTCTTTTGTGTGAGGACACACGTACACTTTGGATGGCCGAATCTGTTAAATATTATTGGAAAATTATTAAGGAAAACAAGTACTTTCTATATGTTTTAAAGAAATCTGTATGTTATTTACAAAATCGCAGTAACTTTATAAACATCCGGTTCCGATTGTCATTTAATTATGCATATAATTTACTATTTATACAAAATATTATTATTAATTAAATATTAAGTCTGTTATTTAGTAAATATGATTTTATTAATAATTTAAGATGTTCGACAGTAACAATTTAATTATTAGAAACATTAATTTATCATTTCCGTTATAGTGGCGCCACCTAGCCGCTAAACCACACAAACCAAAATTGGAAAGTGTATTGATCGATTCCGGTGAGGTGGCGCCATCTAGTTGCTAAAGTTTGAGCCCTTATAAGCCGTTGTCGTTCCGCCTCCGGGCATTCTTGTGCTGACCGTCGAACGGATCACAGCTCAAGAATACTCGGAATTATTGTGAGCGAATTTACTGTAAGTACTGTCTATTTTATTTTATACCGTTTTGCTGTCCAACTTCAAATATTAATGTATGTAACTAGAGTGCATGAATACTATATGCTTAGATTTTAGCTTGGTTTAAAATAAATCAATGTTGTATTTACTAAGAATATTTGAATAAATACTATATCCTATTGCCAGGCTTATTATTTTAACACGTGAAACCCTGTATAACTGTAAAACTGACTGGAATGCCTTTCGTGATTATATTGACGAAAAAGTTAACTTGTGCATACCACTTAAAACAGTGGAGGAAATTGAGGAAACAACATTATATGCCACCAATGTGATTCAAAAGGCGGCGTGGCTCTCAACTCCCTACAAAGAATATAAAACACAAAACCTAGATCTCACCCAGGAAATACGGGAGCTTATAGCGGAAAAAAGAAGACTAAGACGCCAATGGCACACCAGCAGAAATCGCCAAGATAAAAGAGAGCTCAATAAGGCACAAAAACGTCTAAAAATAATGCTCCGGGAAACTGCAAATAGAACCATGCAAGATAAACTAAAGACGCTATCACCGTACCAAGCAGACGATTACTCCCTCTGGAAAATGACAAAATGTTTGAAAAGGCCAAAAGAACACATGCCTCCAATAAGACAAAGTGATGGAACCTGGACACGGAAACCTCAGCAAAAAGCAGATCTGTTTGCAAGTTTCCTTCAAGAAGTGTTCAAACCCAACGAACCAGACCCTAGCCAATTAGAAGAAGAAATTGACCAACTTTTAAACAGCGACCAACAAATGACATTACCACAAGAGCATGTTACACCGCTAGAAGTCAAAAAAATTATCTCGCAATTAAAGAATAAAAAAGCCCCAGGTTATGATCTGATAACCGCGGAGATTCTTAAAAACCTACCAAAAAAGGGCATACTGCTGATTACAATTTTATTCAATGCTATAATTAGATTACAACACTTCCCAACGTTATGGAAAGTGTCCATAATTAATATGGTTCCAAAACCGGGAAAGCCTCCTACTGAAGTGACCTCATACAGGCCCATTAGTCTTCTCCCGCTATTATCGAAAGTTTTCGAAAAAGTTATCACGAAACGCATACTTCCAATACTCGAAGAACAGAAAATAATACCGGACCACCAATTTGGCTTTCGTGCAAACCATGGAACTACGGAACAAATACACCGAGTAGCTCATACAATCCGTCAAGCTCTGGAGAGGAAGGAATACTGCTCGGCTGTGTTCCTCGACATACAGCAAGCTTTTGATCGGGTGTGGCACAAAGGCCTTATATACAAGCTAAAGCTACATCTGCCTAATACTTTGTTTATGATTTTAAAGTCATACCTACAAAACCGAATATTTCAAGTTAAATGTGAAGACCACCTTTCTTCCTTCGGCCAAATAGAAGCGGGAGTTCCCCAGGGCTCGGTGCTTGGTCCAATCTTATACACCATATATACCGCTGACCTACCTGACTCTGAAGAGGTGGTGATTGCGACGTATGCAGATGACACTGCAATCCTCTCCTGCAATAAAGATCCAAATATTGCATCCTCAAAGCTACAGGGATGCCTAGACAAGATCGGTCTGTGGCTGAAAAAGTGGAGAATACAAGCTAGTCCAGGAAAATCTGTCCACATAACTTTCACTTTAAAGAGAGGGGACTCCCCACCTGTGAAACTCAACGATGCTATCCTACCACAAAACAGAACAGTCAAATACCTAGGCATCCACCTAGACAGAAGACTAACTTGGCGTGACCATATAGAGGCTAAAAAGGAACAAGCCAATAAAAAGCTCAGAGATGTGTACTGGCTAGTAGGTAGACAATCAGTACTCAGTCTTGAAAACAAAATCCTGATTTACAAAGCCATCATAAAACCAGTATGGACTTACGGTATTCAGATATGGGGATCAGCGAGTCATTCTAATGTAGAAATTCTCCAACGCTTCCAGAATAAAGTATTGAAGATATTGACCAACGCACCATGGTTCATTCGAAACATAGAATTGCATGAATACCTAGAAATGCCCACTGTTAAAGAAGAAATAAAAAGGTCTTCAGAGCCCTATAAACAGAGACTTAAAAAGCACCAAAACCATCTAGCTGCAAAGCTCATGGACACGAGTGACTGCATAGCTCGGCTGAAAAGAAAGAGACTAGCTTCTGTATAATAGTATATTCTGTATAGTGAAGCACTCACCAAACAAAACTTTTGTAATTATAAAAATACGAGATGACACATCATTGGATGTGTACTCGCAACAGTCATCTTACAAAGATTAGCAAATCTGATTAAAGCTAAAAAGGGCTGATTGCAGATGGAAAGAGTTATAATAAAAAAAAAAAAAAAAATTAAACGATCGCTGACACTATCAATTACTTTCTCCGATACACAGTTAAAAAATGTGCTAGGTCCTCTAGCTAGACTATTTATTTTATTTGAGTAGCGCGTTGTGTACCTACGCGTATGTTCGTGCCACGCGCCGCTCGCAACCCTGACACATTCAAGGCCGCGAAACAGGGAAAGCGAAACGTGCTAGAAAGAGACAGGTATAGATAGGTAGATGAAACAACCTTGAATTAAAATCGTGCGAAGTGAATTGCACTTCATTGCATTGCATCGAAAGTTGTTTTTACTTTATCATTCTTAGCACAGTGATCCTTCTGTACGTAGTACTTTTATATTTTCTGTGGTGAAGGTGAGTAAATTATACTTAATGTTATAAAAATCTAATATTAGGTACTTAAGAATTAAAATATAAAGCAGTATTTTTATATTATTTTTTAGGTATTTACATATTAATTTGATGAGTAGTAGCATTTTGTTGTCAGCTATTTTGGCGGGGACTTTGAAAAAGATTTAGTGTCAGGCTCTCTTTCGATATAGTACACCTACATAAATACACCAACCTACCAAGTATCATCTGTGTAATGCTAATAGTTTAAGAATAAAAGACAGACAGACAGATTTGACAAAACTATTTAGAAAGGATTCATTTTTAGGGTTCCGTAGCCGAACGAAAACGGAACCCTTATAGTTTCGTCAAGTCTGTCTGTCTGTCTATCCGTCTGTCCGTCCGTATGTCACAGCCATTTTATTCTGTAACTATAAGCATCACACTGTTGAAATTTGGTAGGAAGATGTATCCTGTTAACTGCTTTACGATTCTTATACAAAAAATAATGATATTTAAGGGGGGGCTTTTAAAAAAAAAAAATTAGTCAAACCTAATGCGTGTGGTGTGTCTATTGATAGGTCTTTTAAAATAAAATAGTGATTTCTAAAACCATTTTCTCTAAAAGTCTAACGTTTGCAAGATATACGCTTCCAAAGTGGTAAAATGGACGTCCCCCCCCCCCCCCCCCCTTTAACTTCTAGACAAAGCGAGTGTAAATTTTGAAAAAAATACATAATGTAGATGTTAACATATAATTTCAACAAAAATTGGTATGGATGGGATCGAACTAGTAGTTTTTAAGATATAGCCAATTTTCAACAACTTTGTTTTACATACAAACAGTAGGAAAAACAAAGTTATATTTGGTGTTAACAAAATATTGTGGTATTTTAGCTCACTGGAAATAAGTGGATCCCTAATTCAGTTAAGGTTGGCACGGAACCCTTAGTGGACGAGTCTGACTCGCAATTAGGCGGTTTTTATATAATAAGGTTGCCATATTCATAAAGTATTAGAGTTCGTCAAGAGACTACCATCAACATCAATATCTTTTAGTTTAGTTTAGTTTATTATATTTACATTTTAATCTGTTATTAGCGCGGTTTCCATAACAGTTTTCGACCATCGATCGATGGTTAGTCAAGTTATAGTAAACAATCAATTTAATTGTTACTAAAATAGAACTCATAAATGTTTCCTACTAAACATCCCCTCTTAGTTTGATATAATTATTACTTTGTTGCTAACATTGTTTATGATATTCGTTTATCGAACCATTCAATCAGTTTCAAAATGTTCCATTTATATTCGTATACATTGGCGACAACGTGAACGCCTAATCGTTGTGGCCTTAAGTGATAACTTTGATATATCGGGAAAATAAATATCGTTAATATTCGTAAACAAAACATCCACGAATGAAAACGCTAAAGTCGTTGAAAAGGATGTCAAATGCGTGAATATATCGCGCCCTAATGGGCCGGGGGCGACGATTTACGGATTCGGCCCACCGCAGGCGGGACAAAACCTACGAACACCAATATTTATTCTATTACCTACCAGTTGATATAAAGACTGCCTGTGCCTGACGCCTGCTCCTTTCGATAACAGTTATCGATAACTGCTTATCGATATTTCATTTGTTCTGGACCAGTTATAAGTTTTGTCCTTACTAGCGCCAGGGATTTATGATCGTTAGCGTAAAAGTAAAGGCTTTCTCTTTAGTAGGTTCCTTGTTCCTCAAAAACTGACTTAGTACTGGCAACTACAAACTCAACCACGAGAGAGGACAGCCATACAAGTAAGTGCTAGGTATCGAATACCTGTATTTTAGGACATCAGGCTCTCATCACCTCGAACGTCATAGAAAATTGACAAGGCTGTAGGAAAAGTGGATCAGTCACCGAAATTTTGTAAAAAACTACGTGATTACAATCTAAATGTATTAAATCCGGTACATTGTAATCTGTCGATTTATTGTTAGCAATTTCAATACGGTTTAGAATTTACGCTTTTATTGGTACTTAAATGTCAACCTAACACGAAGGATTTACCTTCCTTCACGTACCCTGACCCACTACTTTGCCCAGTGATTCATCATTTTAGTTTACGTTCTAATGTGTGAAGTTTGGAACAGCTCACAATAAATCGACCTAATACAATTTAACAGTTCAAAAAAGGGTAAGTTTGTAATCATGCGGTTTTTACAATCTAACGGTGACAGCTCGTATCTGTCATCGTACGTCAACTTAGTAGGAAACAAAAAGAAATAAAATAATAGGAGACAACATATTTACATGTAAAAACACTATTTAGAGTGTGTAGTGTTATTTATAGCACAAGTGTGTGAAAGTAATATTGTATTCATTTGTGTGTATGAATGTGTGTCTGTAGCGTGCTACGGTGCATGCCGTAGCATTGAGTAGCAACCTGCTTCACACTTCGTTGCAATATCAGTCGCTTTGTAGCAATTACTTCGCAATTGATGTAACCAATTTGTTGCGCTTGCAATTTTCTCTTTACGATACGTTAAAACTTTTTAAACATTAGTAATAAATTGATGAAAAAATCATAAATTACTTGTATTTGCATTCGTAGACCATAAAAGAAAATTACCAAACCATTACAGTGATTCGATCGATCCCGATACATCGGGGCGCAATTAGTAGGCAGTAAGTGGTGGGACCACTTCGGCCTCCATTAAATATTAACGCATTATGTCGGTTGTGTACGACCGCAGTTATCAAGATATCTGTTGTTGCATCTTTAATGCGCACGATCAGAGGTAAGCTGATTGTCGAGCCTATATTTGAGGTAGTCGATGCTTAATGTATGATGTTATGTATCACGTTGCGATGTTACTTTAATAGTTAAGCTGCTCTGCTTTTGTAGTAGCAAATCGTATTGTGACTTTGTATTATATTAATTATATTATCATAACATCTCATATTATAAAGCTAAAAAGTTTGTTTGGTTGTTTGAACGCGTTACTATCAGGAGCTTCCGGACCGTTTTTTTTTTTCTTATTTATAAAATAGGCTTTAAGCTATAAAACATCACGCTGCGACGGAAAGGGAGAGAGAAAACGCGGTCACAGTCACGGGGAACCGCTAGTTGTACTGATAACTCAAAAATAAATAAAATCAATGCCTATAATTTCAGACGATGAGTGGTGAAGGTATCCAAAAAAAGGATTAAGAAAAATGAAAACCATCACATTTTTATAAACCAAATCAGCTGCCTGTTGCATTCACTCCTATTTGAAACTCTGTTTGTGAATATAAAGAAGTCTCTTTGAACCAACAAAGTAAGCACCTATCTACGTGATATTGTTAGAGAACGATACACCAATCCTTTGTAACGTCCAATTTCGCCGTATCAGTCCAATTCTCTAAGCTTGTCAATACAATGTGGGCCAGTTCAATTGTTCGAAGGTTCGAGCCAATCAGACCCCGTCAGAAACTTTGTATGGGGCTAGCTGAAAGCGCCCGAAGTTATGTAGTTACCATACAATTATTCAAAACGGTGATTCTATGCCAATGTAAAGAAAGGCGATGTAAGTTAGATTGAGTTTCCATTTGTTTAATTGAATTCCGATCCTTTGGTGGGCATGACGGAGTCGCGGAGTGTGTAATCGTTTAATTAGGAGCTACAATTACAGCGAGTAACTGAATACTGTGTCAGCAAACCGGGAGCCGAGTGTAAAGAATAACCCAGTTTCAAATTCACATTCAATAGATTTAATTAATTGTGTGGAATGTTCAAAATCATTTCCGCGAGCTAGATGAGTGTACTCGTAGATAATATGATATTAAATTATCAATAAGTAGTAAATTATTTATTATGGGAATAGAGTAATGTCTTACGTTACGGGCGCCATCTTGAGTTACGAGCTTAACGAAAGGATTTTAATTTTAAATTCCGAACAATCCGAAGGGGGTACTAGATTTACACCTTTTTTCATTTTTTTCTCTTCGAGGCGTGGCCATCTCGATTTTCGAGTTATGACCTCTTTTCAAATTTAAATTCAAATACTTTATTTGGTCTTAAATCTGGTTACAAATAAATGTTGATGGTCAATGTAACATTATGTAACGTGTAATCACACGATTTTGAGCAAATGAAGCGAAAAATACATTGCTTTACTTTTATTTTTGAATTCAAAATAGCCACTGGTTTTAAACATCAGTCGAGACAACATCAAAGTGAATGACAGAAACATGAAGATTTTAGACTAAGAGCCAAGTTAATCTTAAGTCGGCGTAATGGATTTAAATGGTCTTGGCATTCGTAATTCCTGTTAAAAGTCTGTAAAGTTTCTTTAGTGATTAGAATTTGGCAGAATTGCTCGGGTCAATCCCTCGACACCCGAGCTAAGTACAAGCGGGATGTAGCCTATTAATTATTACTACTGTGTAAGCACTCCGCAGGGCTTCGACAATTATTTCTATTGTAAAAGAGTGCGAGTGTATTTTAGTGATCAAGTTTATAGATATGCAAGGTCTGAAGTAAATATTTTTTTTATTTTAATCCAATGAAGGAATGTTAGATGTCGGAAAGAACTTATGATCGTCTTTTGAATCCTGTTTTTTAGGTTTTATTGAGCTTACTCAATAGTCAATTAAAAAATACGAGCAGACTGACTTTAGAGTTAGATTAGGCAGTTTTTTGTTATTAAATGGGAATATGTTTGTATATTTTAACGTCTGTTTGTAAAATTTTATGAAAAATATGACTTTTGAAATCGTCTTTAAGACGACGTCAACACTTCAATCTTATACGCCAGTCGTAGCTCGTAGCGCGCGTAGAAAACGCTACGGTTGAGCACCCTGGCTACGGCGTAGTAGGCAATCCGTAGCGATCGGTATTAGCGAGAAAACGTGTGCAGAAACAAAATTAACTGCGTTCCTTCTCGGTGGTGATTCGGTTTTTAAAATTTTATCAATTTTTTGTATGGGACCACTATCATAAATATGTGTACAAAATGTCTATACGCAATCTTTTTCTCAATGAGAATAAATAACATGATATATGTTTATGTAGGTTTATTTAAAAAGTATTTATGTTAGTATATTATGTAATTCGTTCTTAATTATGTTCGTTTTTTTTATTTTACGCCGCCTCAACTGATTCTGCCTCACCCAATGGTTGACTGGTAGAGAATGCTTTTAAGCATTAAGTCCACTTGGAATTCATTTTGTTTGTGCAATAAGGAATATATAAAAATATGAAAATTTCAACAAAAAAAAACATACAAACTAACATCAGCTGATCGGCACTCTTGTCTGGGAAAGTAAAATATTTTTTTTGGTATTACGATGTTGGTCCCATACGCAAAGTGGAATGCAGTTAATTTTCATAGGTTACGATACCAAGACGATAGATGTCGTTTACTGACTTGACATATTCGATTAGGAATGAAGTTATTCTTTTTAAATGGCTACAAACCATTTAAATTCATCAAACGGCAAGTCTAAGACAGTTGCAAAAAATGATTCCTCTTTTCGTTTATTAATTTCTCACGGATGTGTTTATCAACAGTATTTTGTTATGCTTTTGTTTATGCGACCGCCGGCGGCCTTTTGATCAGTGAGCTTTTAATAATAAAATTGTGTATGAATGTATTTCTCACTCCACTTGTTCATTGTTGCTTTTGTTCGCTCGTGACTGTTAGACCCTTGACATACTGCTACTTTCAGCAGCGATGTAGTCGCAAAATGTCAACCATTACACACTGTGCTACTTTTAGCATCGATACAGTCGCAGCTGGTAATTGTCAAATTATGTACTGAATTTTGGCAGTTGCGTCTATACGAAAGCGCGTTATAGCATCGATGCTAAATTAAATCTGTTCATTGCGTGAGTCGCGATGCTGAAGCGCGTTTTTAAAAAGCCGCAGATTGTAAGGGGTCTTAATTATATCACTAATCTGTCAAAAGAATTGAAGAAGCGTAGCGTAGCATAGCATCAGCGTCATTTATCACGATTCGCACTGTCTCTGTGAGATTAAAACATTGCGTCAGGGTGACGGGTCACTTGTGATCATTCATTAAACTTCGTTCCGAAGGGCGTTTTTAATTTATTGTTCGCTTCATAGTTGTGACATGTTATTATCCTCAACATTATTGGGTTTTGCGTTTGGAATTTGCTTGGCAAAAGTTCCTTGGCGAATTTTATCAGACGTCTTAAATTTTATCACAAAAAAGTATACTAATATTGTAAAGTCGTTTGTTGTTTGTTTTATTAAACGCGCGAATCTTAGGAAGTACTGGACCGCTTGGAAATATTATTTTTGTGTTGGATAGCTCATTTCGCAAAAGTAAAACACTGCGACGGGAGGACAGGGAGCAAACTCAAAACGCGCGGACGCAGTCGCGGGGGACCGCTAATAATGTATAATTGGCGCCGTTTTGTCGCTAACCCAAAAAGACAACAAGCAAAGTACTTAAGTTAAGCTTCAAGACACTTTTTTTTTTGTAAAATTTCCAGATTCGAAGGCTTTTGTCTTTCCGTAGAACCGTAGACAGATATGGTAGCTGAGTACCTAAGCAGAAGAATCCTTTTATAATAATCTTGAAGCAAAGCTGGACTTATATGTAATTTATGTCCTTAGTAGATATGCTAATATGCTTCAAAAAATCAAGCTGTTGTCTACGAAATGATGAGATGAGATAATGCACAGTCTAAACCGCTGGCTGTAGAGACTTGAAATTTGGACTTGTTTGTTGTATGTTTTATGGATCCGATAAGAAAGGATTTTTTGAAATTCTACCCCTAAGTTAAAATGGCAGCAATGTCATATTGCCAGTTGTTTTAAGCAAATAAATTCCATTTCATTTCATTTCATTTCATTAGACCCTTAATATAATGTAATTGATTGTAATCTGTTGTGTTTTCCTAAAATAAAGTCATAAAAAAGTCATTTATTTATGCAAATAGGCCCATTAAGGACACTTTTACACGTCCCGATATATACCCAGACCCTACCACAGCTTCGGGACAATTTTGGGCTAGTGCTGAGAAGAAGCTGCGCAAGAAACTCAGTCACTATTGTCAATGCCTCTTTCAAAAGGTTTACAATGTTTGTAGTATTCATGCAAGTCCATACATTATTATCTTTTGAATAATCATCTACTTTATAATACCCTTTCGTCATTAGGGTTTCTTAAATGACAGTTTTAAATTTATTGATCGGTAAGTTTACAACGTGTTCTGGTAGTTTATTGAAAAATGTTATACATTTCCCTATGAAAGAATTACCAACCTTTCGAAGCCTATATTGTGGAATAGCAAGCTTATTCTTGTTCCTAGTATTTATTTATTTATTTTTATTTAAAGACTTTATTGCACAAATCATAGTGTACAAAGGTGGACTTAATGCTAAAAGCATTCTCTGCCAGTCAAACCTTTAGGTCATGCAGAGAGATGGCAATGGGTGGGTATTATAATTATGAATATCACTTTTTTTCGTGAATGAATGTAAATTTTTCGTACATACATTAAATTTTCATAAATATACTGAGAGGCTACAGATAATATTCTAATTTCTTTAAACACCTCTCGTAGGAAATCTTGAGGTTTTAGACTATAAATAGCTCGCACGCCTCTTTTTTGTAATATGAAAATTGATTCTATGTCAGCTGCCGAGCCCCACAGTAAAATGCCGTAGGACATCAAGCTATGGAAATAACTAAAATAAACTATCCTAGCTGTTTCTATATCAGTGAAACGTCTAATCTTTCTTACAGCAAAAGCAGCTGAGCTTAGTTTTCCTGACAAAGCCTCTATTTGAGGACCCCATTGTAGTTTGGAGTCTAAAGTGATTCCCAAGAATGTGATGGAGTCGATAATATCAAGCGATTTGTCTTTTATCTTAACCTGAGTTGATGCCTGTCGGACATTAGGCAGCGTAAACTTTACACATTTAGTTTTACTTCCATTAAGAAGGAGATTAACTGTAAACCAATGTAATACTTGTGATAGAGTATTATTTACATCGTCAACATTTTCTTCACCTCTTGGGATTTTAAATATAAGTGAAGTATCATCAGCAAACAATACTATATCACAAAGATTCCCTACAAAATGCGGGAGGTCATTTATATATATCAAAAATAAAAGTGGTCCCAATATAGATCCCTGGGGCACACCCATTGTTAGAGGCGCTCCAGAAGACTCAATTCCGTTTACATATACTTTTTGCGTTCTACCTGATAGATAAGAATTAATTAAGTTTAATGTGTTTAATGATGCCCCATAATGACGTATTTTTTTCAACAATGTTTCATGGTCCACACAATCAAACGCTTTGGATAGATCACAGAAAATCCCTAAAATATCATGCCTGTTATCATAGGCATCAAAAACATGTGTTAAAAGAGCAACTCCTGCATCGGTTGTGCTTCTACCTTTAGTAAAACCGAATTGTTTATTATGTAATAACTTATTTGATGATGTGAAAAGTGTGCTAAAATTTGGTTAAATATAATCTTTTCATATATTTTACTCAAGACCGGCAAAATCGATATTTGCCTGAAGTTTGAGGGGTCGCTTTTGTCACCCGATTTGAAAAGCGGTATTATTTTACTAATCTTCATTAAACTAGGAAATTGGCCGTCATCAATACACTTATTAAAAATAATTGCTAGTTGAGGAGCTATTGTGTCGATAATTGATTTTATAATATGCACGGATAGTCCCCACAGATTCTCAGTTTTTTTCATATTCAACTCGAGAAATGTTTTTATTATTACTTCAGGTCCTACATTCCTTAAGTCAAACTGAGAATTACATTCGTTGACATAAAGTTTTAGAATAGATTCGGCTATTACTGAAGAAGAGGCAAGTTCTTTAGTTGTAGTGGGCGCAATATGTGAAAAAAAGATTCAAAAGCAGTTGCAACTTCTTGATTTGAATTAAGTGTTTTATCATTTATTTTTAATGTAAATTTATTATCTCTTAATTTATTTTTACAGGTTTCTTTATTTATGATGCTCCATGTAGCTTTTGCTTTATTTTTGGAGCTAGCTACTATTTTACGAAGATGGTGTGATTTAGCTGTAGCACATACTTTTTTAAATATTTTTGAATAATTTTTGACGTAATCAATAAAGTTTGGGTCTAGCGAGCTTTTTTGAAGACTATGCAATTCATACAGTTTATTCCTACTTTTATGAATCCCTGTCGTGGCCCAATTATTAAATTGGCATTTGGCCTTGTTTGATTTATTCTTCCTTAAGGGAAATATTTCATCAAAATCGTTTTTAATTAAATGAAACAGATCTTCATATTGCTTATCTACACTATCACTAGTATTTTGTTTAGTTGCATATACACTATCGCTTATTGTATCTCTAAATCTATCCAACTATTTACAGTAACAGGCCTATACAAAGTCTCAACAGGTGTTATTGCGGTATGATTGTGTTCAAAAAAGACCTTTTGACCTCTATGGTCAGAACTGAGACCAATTAAGATACCTTTGTCAACGACACATGCATTTTCGTCACAAAAAATATTATCTAAGCAGGTGGCCGTACTAGGGGTCACCCTTGACGGTTCCCTAAAGAGATTTTTTATTTTAAAAGATTTAAACAGACTAAGAAATTGATTGGCAGTTTTTCGTTCCTTTAAAATATCAAAGTTAAAATCTCCACAAACAACTATCTTCTTATTCGATTTCGATACCCTGTTTAGTGCTTCTTCCATAATTGGTTCAAAAAGTTGGTAACTAGCGTCGGGAGGGCTATACACACATAAAATGATATATTGTTCTAGCTCGGTACACGCCATTTCGACAGTACGTTCTAAAGAGAGCGACACAATGTCCCTGCGATCTTTAAAGTTGAATTCATTATTTACAAATATGAGCGAACCCCCTCTAGTAGTGGTCTCTCTTGAAAACGAACTACCGACTGTATAATTTTCAATATGAATCATTATTTCCCAATTTCTATACCGATGCTCTGTCACACACATTACAAGACCACTTAAACCATGTAAAACTAATGATGGTTCAAGCTCTTTGCCAGCCAGGCCTTGTGATATTTTGGTGAACAACATTAAAAGTAGACCTGGCCTTTGTCTGCCCTCTTAGTTTAAAGCGCCAGAGGTTGTCTGGTTGATTACATCAATATTACTATTATTAAATACATGTTGATAACCATGAGATATGGTTTGATTTATTAAACTATTAATATTATATGCTATCAAATTAGCAATTCGTTTTTTGATTCTATAAGGCAGGTGTAAAGAGCCGCCAGTCAGTAAAAATGAATTGTTAGTAAATTTATTTGTGTCAAAAAACACAAATTTGTCACTATGACGTTGGGTTAAATTAATTAATAAAGTATTCAATACATGAATACAGTTATTTTCTTGCGTCGTGTGGTTTTTCGAAAATGGTATGGCACAAAAGATTATCTTGTCTACGTCTAAATTCGACAATATTTCGTTATTTTTGATAAGTAATTTTTTTCTAAGATTTTGTCTATTTCCTAGCATAATCACTAATATAGAATTTGAATTTAAATTACAATTTATTATATAATTAACTATTTGGTCCAAAGATGCATCTGGCATACAATGGTAAATAACATTACAGTTAAGGTTTTTATTTAGTAAGGAACCATAACCTACTCCTATTTTGTCTGAAAAAACAAAAACGTTTCTACATTCGTTTATTACGTTACTTTTTGGTGTATTAGGACATTTTTCAGATGTACTAAAGTTTTTTTCGTTTGGCAAATGCAACTGCAAATCCACAATTTCCTGTTGCTGAGAGTCAAGTAATAAATTGTAATTTATATTAGAATGTGAGTTAAAAGTTGAGTTGGAAGAACTCAACTTTAATAGATTATTTGCAGCCAGGATGTGTTCTGATATTTGTTCCTGGGCAGAGTCATATTTACAAGTCATAGAATGTAATGATTCCTGCAACCTAGAAATGTCAACCTGCAATTGCTTAACCGTTTGTTGACAATGTGACCTACTTTCATGCAATTTGTTTTGGTAAATTTCCAAGCTGTCTAATAGATCCAGTTTTTCTTTTCTTAACTTTACATTACTTTTAAAAACCATGTCTTTCTTGATAAGTATTTTTGTTTTATTTATAAACTTATTTATTTTTATATACTTTTTAACCTTATTTCTACCGGTTAACCTTTTTTGTTTAGTGTTATTTACAGACTGTCCAAAGCTACTATTTAATTCTGAGTTGGCGAACGCAGCCTGGTCATTGGAGGTCACGATCAGCTCCTCATAAAGATTCAAGGTTTGGGAGTAATCTTGATCTTTCTTTTCTTCTTCCAAGTGCAGAATTGTCTTGTTCGCATATCGTAGCTCATTTTCTAGCTCGTTGTTGCGCATGAGTGTCTTCTCGAAGACACTGCTGCACTAGTCAAAGGTACTAAGAGTGTTGAGGAGCTCGTCTCGATGTTCAGTTACCTCCAGAAGCTGGGCATGCAGGTCAGCCAATTCTTTTTTGAGTTGAGTGTTTTGTTGGATATTTTTCTTAATAACTTCTTCACACTCATCTCTCTCCTGAATTAATTCTTCGCAAGAATTCTTTGACACCTTTAATTCATCAAGTGCCTTTCTGAGTTTCAGCTCAGTTTCTCGGGCAGTCATTTTACGGGTTATGGTTCCAGGCCGGGAAGTCATCTTTATTTTTTATTTTTTTAATGGTGAGTCTAACCTGGAATTTATTAAAAATTGTGTGTACAACAGATGTTTAGGCAAGTACTGAGTTAATCACAATATAAAATATATACATATATTATTGCTCTGATCACTGTAAGGGGAATCAATGTAATGAATTAGTAAAATTAATGAAATAGCTGAATGTATGTACAGCTTGACACTATTAATATTATAATGATAATCAATATTCAGTAAAAAAAAAAACATTTGGTTCATAAGTTTATCAAGAATAATAAACATAAGACCTTAATAATATAGATAAACAAGTAACTAACCACCTAGGTCCAAGCAAGAACTACCACTATTATGGTTACTACTGCAATGTATGTACGTGCGGTAAGTGAAGAGTATGCCTGATAGGTGTTATGGAGTAAATTGTCTGCGGCAAAAGGTTGTTATCTTCAACTTTACTTCCACATATACGTCAAGTAAAGAGAGGCACAACAGAACCGAAATGTTATGAAGTTTGACGTATCTCACCGTAGTGAGGCTTGTGCAGTATATGAGGTTGTATTTACAGTAGTAAACAAACAGAAAACAGCACCCACTCGGCCCCAGACTGGCCAGATAACTTGCGAAATAAATGTAACCTCAAAAGTGTCAAATATTGTTACAATTTGATATGTTTAATTGGGGAACTGTAATAGTATTAATTAATGTATTAATAACGGTAAATAGCCTTGAAAAGAAATTAGAAACAGTACTCCCCTGGTTTTAGTGGTTTTAGTAGTTATCCGTTGCACTTTGACCGGCGACCGTTGGCGTTTTTGTTTTTGTGTTTATCGCAGTTTTCGTCAATTAGGCATCTTGCCTACACTTCTCCAAGGTAATGGGTATTTTTAATATAAGATTATGCTAAACTTAGTATTATTAATTAATTCTACATAATTATATTAATTACAATAGAAATAAGCTGTGTTGACAGACAGTTTTTTTTTCTAATAAATAACAATAAGCAAAGTTTGTTGGGACAATGTGATTCAATCAACTTCAAATCTTGGATAAACATTCTTTAACATTCCTGTTTCGTATTTTATGGAGATCATTTTTTTAATGGGGTTAAAAAAGTTATGTTATGTTGGATAGTTATGGGTGTAAAGTTACCTATTTTGGGGAAAAGTTCTCCAAAGATGATATCGATACTTCTTTCGCTTTTTGTCTCTTTTTTTGACACAATGTCCTTCCCATCTATCCCAATAATTAATGGATTCCAGCATCAAGCAGAAAAAATATTGACTACAGTTATACAGTACATTTTACAAAGTGATTCAAATAACTTCAAATTTTGCATAAACATTCTTTAACAGTCCTGTTTCGTATTTTATGGAGATCAATCTTTTAACAGGGTTAAAAAAGTTATGTTATGTTGGATAGTTATGGGTGTAAAGTTATTTTGGGGAAAAGTTCTCCAAAGATGATATCGATACTTCTTTCGCTTTTTGTCTTATTTTTTGACACAATGTCCTTCCCATCTATCCCAATAATTAATGGATTCCAGCATCAAAAAGAAAAAATATTGACTATAGTTATACAGTACATTTTACAAAGTTAGTTGAAATACATCTGATTGAACTAATAAAGTTATCTCGATGGCTTCTGGTTTTCGAGAAATCCTGAGACGAACATACAAACAAAGATACTATTACGAAATTTTGCACACGTGTTAGGAAGCCATAAAAGATCAACATACTCAATCTAACCCAATTCTGACCACATCACATACATACAGGTAAAATTGATTACATCTTTTTTTAAGTCGCCAAAAAAGAATTAAATATCCAAATAAATGTAATGGGACTCCAAATTATTTTCATAAATTTTACCACTTTAATAGTATTCATGTCGTCTGTAAAGATGCTAAGCTAAGACTTCAGGGGCCATATTTTTGAATTAATTGCGTCCATGTGGCGTATGATTTACTTTGATTCATGTAAATTTTTTTGTAATTTTTGTTGTATTTTAATCAATTTTAGAATGAAAGTGACTCGTAATATTTATGCCAGTGATTCAAAAAAGAGCTCCAGGTCAATCTGTCTACTGCTTCTCAAAGTTAGTTAACGCGTAATAGGAATATCCTAAGACAAGTGCACTACGGGGCGAATACGTGACCCGATCGCTTCGGCATAGCAATTGTCACGGAGTAAATACTAACGTAATGTCACGATATAAATATTAAATATATTGGACACCAATCACATACATTGCTCTGATCCCACAGTAAGTAGCTAATGCACGTGTGTTATGGAAATCAGACACAACGATGGTACCACAACATCCAGACTCGACACAGTATATGTGAAGAAAATTTTGATTTCTACATTGATCCGACGCCTTGAAACCAGCGTGCTTAGCCACTTCACCACGGAGGTCGTTAAATGAATATATCATGTAGGGGTTGCTATGCTAAGACCCTAACATTTACTACTGCTTGCTATGCTAAGGGATGGGTTTACTCTGGAGAGTGCTAAATAAAACCGACCCGTATGAATGTTTGTAAGACACTGATTTATTGCTATAAAGTGGTAAAGTCTGAAGTAAAATGCTACGTATACAAAATGCTGCGATCGGGCCGCGACACATGTGTGTGTGCATATTACATTGAAATGTGCGAGATCAGCTCGTACATCTTGGTCCTCTAAGAATAAGATGATAAGAATAATCTAATATAAAATCAAGTTAATGATTGCTATGCTAAATGATATAAATTTGTTTTACATGATACAAGGTGATTAATAATGTTAAGATACTATGATAACTAATGCTAAAGTGCTATAATAAAGTATTGTCCGTTTCTTAAGCTAATCACTCGCGTGACTCTACACTTGGGACGTGAAATGACACCGAACGAGACACAATAGGCGTCATGGGGGATGTCCCTTTATCAACACTGACACAGCTCACTGATTTACGCAACAAGTTGAACTCATTGGGTACTGTAACGCTCACTAAGTCACTGACACTGCTGCCCACTGCGCTGCGCAGAGGCGGGAGCGGCGCGGCTGGGCCTGCTGCTGCAGGCGGCGAACGCGACCGCCTGCTTCGTCTGTTCTTCAAATAAGCGAATGTGCTCGCCACAAATATGAGTATGGCTACGATGACATACGTTATCGTGTAGTGATGTACATCGTGAATGCTGAAGTCTGAGTAAGATTGTCCTTTCAGGTCTTCAATTTGATCTTTCAACTGCTTCCACATATATGTTTGATTTTCTGGTATGATCAGATCGGCTTCAGTAATGGTAGTGTTGATGATATTATTTAAGATACATAACTCTGGGACTTTGATATCGCTTTGAACCGCCATGTGATTCATGTAATTGTTGTGTGTATAGATTGATAGTTCATTGTCCTTTAAAATGCAACCTTGCTCTAGGGTCACAGGGCCGTTGCCTGATAACGATGAAATTGATACACCAGCTGTGCAGAAAATGCGGACACTGCATTCTTGGCAACACGAGAAGAGCCAATCGTTCCGTGCATGCAGTTTTATCCACCTGTTTGTACAACTTAATTGTTCGTGTTTTCATGGTGTTGTTTTTATGTAACCATCGCTTATGTTTAAGTGACAAATTGATTGTTTGATCTTCATGTCGTAGATAGGCGAGTCTAACGAGCATAATATTTTATCTTCTGTAGCGTGAAGACAAAGACGTAGATCTTCGTCTGATAAGAACATAGCTGTATCCTTTCTGAGGTTGAAAGCTATGTATGGATGACTAGGAACTATATAGTATGTTTGCTGATTTCTACTTTGAGGAATAGATATAACTCTGTCGAGCTCATAAACTTCTTTGCTTACTAGAGGAATCTTAATTTCTATGATAAGATAACTGCAAAATAACCTTGATGATACCTTTAAAATTTTATAAATATCGGCAAAGTTTGATTGCTCAACGGGCAATGTAAGATCATTCTGTAGTTGACTTGATATAGTTAGCATTTGATATTGTAATTGCTCGGGTGACAGTAAATGAGTATCTATGCGTCCATGTCGAATATTAGTTATAGTATTAATTAAAGTTTCTTGTATTCGTCTAAGATTTGAGATAATTATGTAAGCTACTAAAGCAGATGACGTCACATAGATATCATTTTCTACCACTTGACGGACGTGATAGATCGCAACTGATAGATTACGAAGATGCTCCTTTACAAATTGAAATTGAGTGTTCATGATTTTTTCATTTCGCTGAATGATGTTATACTCGGCTTCTAGTATAATAGTTTGTTTTCGTATTAATGTTTGCATATGATTTTCGTTATGGACAATTTTCTCTATATCTTTAGTGTACTGCTCCGCGAATCTCTCATCTAACGCTCCGAATAACGCGTTGGCAATGTAACCGATCCCATTCACCAAGCCACGTTTCTGTCTGTTTAGGTTCTGATTTTGTAGAATCTTATTATAGTGCTGAATTTCGCTTAGCTCGTGCTCTATTTAATTGAAAAGTGTTTGATATTGTTGTGGTAAACCCTTGCATGATACTTTTAAATTATTTACGTAGGATTCAATTTCCGTAAGCCCTTGATAGTAAGTTGATAAATTATAATAAACGACAAGCTTCCATTCGTCGCGTATGTGTTGTAAGTTTGATATTTTATCAAAGTACAAGCCCCTATTATCTGTTATTTGAGTTACGTTATAGGGTTGCTGGACCTGCTGTACAGTTGGGGAAAATAGCATAGTAAAAAACAATAATGCTGCTAGTAGGAAGCTCTTGATACCTTTACTACGAACCTTTCTAGTCCGCCCTTGATTTATGTGCTGCTGATCATCATGCTGATTCTGTTCCGATGTCATCTCGTGAACAGGTAGTACGACTAATTTGGTGATTGGACGTTTTATGATGTTATTTTGTGTTTTAATGGAAACCACTCGGACGTAACCATCCTTACCAGGGAAAACTTCGTGTACTCGACCCATGATCAATTTTCCAGGAGGTAGGTTATCGTCCTTGATCAAAACAATGTCATTGATTTCAATGTTTTTACTTCGAGTTCTCCATTTAGATCGAGCTTGCAGCTGCTGTAGATAGTCTGTAGACCACCTTTTCCAAAAATGCTTTAACATGCTTTGTACAAGTTGCCATCTTATAGGTAGGTTCAAGCTGTCGTCACCTTGAGGTCGTGATAACAATGATCCACCTACGAGAAAGTGACCTGGCGTCAGGTAATCATCCTCAGGGTTTTCGGTCAGAGGGAATAGAGGTCGTGAATTGAGGCAGGCCTCAATTTGTTGGATTAATGTAGTAAACTCTTCGTACGTGAGCCACTGCTCTCCAAGAGTTCGTTTCAGGTGGTGCTTGAAACTTTTAACTGATGATTCCCACAGACCCCCTGCGGTAGGCCACGCTGGTGAGTTAAATGACCACTTTATATCCCATTCGGCTATGCTACTGAAGAACTCATGATTGATACTTGCTGTTATCTCTTTGTATTCTTTTTTCAGTAATCGGTTGGCACCTACAAAATTGGTACCATTGTCGCTGTACATGTGAGTAAGACGTGCACAAAAGCGACGAAATGCTGCTAAGAAAGCTGGCGTGCTCAGGTCAGAGACCAGCTCAAGGTGCACGGCCTTCGTAGATAGGCATACAAAAACTGCTATGTATCCCTTATGACACCTTACCCCTCTGCCCTTACTTGCTTTAAGATCGACGTGGCCTGTAAAGTCGACACCAGTGTGGGTAAACGGGCGCGATGGAGTTACCCGAGGACAAGGTAAGTGTGCCATGATTTGCTGTCTCTTTTCAGTGCTGTAGCGTCGGCATTTAACGCACATTCTGATTTGTCGTTTTACTGTATTCATGCCACGAAGAATCCAGTATTTTTCTCTTAAGTACGATAGTGTTAGTCTCGAACCACCATGAAGCGTGGCGATGTGTCCTTGACTGATTATGAGATCGGTCAATCGGCTATGATTTGATAGAATGATCGGGTGTTTAGCGAAGCTAATTAGATTTGAATTATTTAGCCGTCCACCGACTCTCATTATTCCATGCTCATCTAAATACGGACAAAAGCTTGCTATTTTGCTATTAGGTCGAACTTGACCTTTGCTTTTTAAATCAAAAAGATCGTCTTCAAACTCATGAGCTTGAGTGTACTTGATAACAATGTTGTAAGCATTGTTGATTTCAGCTGATGATAAATGCTGACTATGCTGTGACGTTTTGTGACGAAGCCGCGCCACGAAACGTGATACCCATGCTATTGTTTTCACAACTCGAGTGATTGAATTATTATTTTGCAATAACTCGGCTATTAATGTGGGGAGCTTGTCTTGATATAAAGTAGTATTTACACTTACTTGCTTGGCCTCTAAATTAGGGCTTTGATATGTTTTGTCACCAATATTTTTTGGGTCAAATGTAAGAAGGCACTTGGGCCCTTCCGACCACAAAGTATGCTCTAATAAACCTTTTACCGTGGAACCTCTGGTTGCTGCCTCTGAACGCACATGATTCCACTGTGTTGCTGGAATGACATCTCTGATTTGCTGAACCCTATTTGCTACAAATTGCTTCCAGCGCGTGATATCTCCATGGATCCACCCTAAGGTCACCATAGAGTCTGTCCACGCATGGATACTAATATGCTCTTGAGGTAGTGATTGTACAACCTTTTTTATGAGTTGTGACAAAAGTTGTGCACCGCACAATTCAAGTCTTGGCAGTGTCACTTGCTTGTTTAATGGAGCCAACCTAGTTTTTGCAATCACTAAGGTGGATGTGCACTCCCCTTTATCATTGTTTGTAACAATGTAAACGGAACACGCGTACGCCTTTTCAGATGCATCGCTAAATCCGTGTATTTGAAATGCTATTTGTGTGCTACCTAAATATCTAGGTATGGAGAAATGTTCGATATTTTGAAGGTCTTCCCTGAGTTGAAGCCATTCGTCTGGTAATTGCTGTGATAATTTATCGTCCCATGCCATACCGGACGTCCATGCCTTTTGAAAAAGTAGTTTTGCGTTGATCGTGAGAGGAGAGAGCCAACCTAATGGATCGAATATTTTAGAAATGTTTGATAAAAGTTGTCTTTTTGTGTGGCTACTCTCTGTATGCTCAATTGTGCTTTGAAATGAGAAATTATCAGTTGATGGATGCCATCTGAGCCCGAGGGTCTTACGGGACTCTGAGCACTTGAAATGAAACGGAGTATCGACTTGTTGAGATGGAAGGTTACAGACCAATTCCTGATCATTAGCTGACCACTTCCGCAAGTTCATCCCTGCTCCCTGTAACATTTGAATTAACTGACCTTGCAATTCCTTAGTTTGCTCAATGCTTTGATGTCCACTTAAAAGGTCATCGGTGAAAAATGAGCTTTCTAGTGCTGCTGCTGCTAAAGGATACTTAGAAGCGTCGTCTTTAGCAAGTTGTCTCAAAGTTCTGATTGCTAAAAATGGGGCTGCTTTCGTCCCATACGTTACCGTAGTAAGATGATATTCACGGAGTGCCTTAGATGGTGAGTCACGCCATATGATAGATTGCAACGAGTGATCCGACTCCCTGACAAGTATTTGACGGAACATCTTTTCGATGTCCGCGGTGATAACGTACCTATGCTGTCTCCATCTTAAGATGAGATCTTGTAAATCGACTTGCAGGTTGGGACCGCATTCCATTAAGTCGTTCAGACTATGGCCTGTGGTCGTTTTTGATGATCCATTAAATACTACGCGTAACTTCGTAGTGCTAGAATCTAACTTGAGCACGCCGTGATGTGGTAGGAAGCAATTAGGTTCACTTACGCTGCTTGCCTCACGCATGTGGTCAAGTTCATATTCATATTCATATTCATTTATTTGCCAACTAAGTGTTACATACATATAGCAGGTCTTATGCTAGACAATTGCACTTATGACTTAGTAACCCTTTCAGTTTGGGTATTGCAAAATTATTTGAGGGCTATATTAAATTATGTTATAATTATCTTATAATAATAATAATAAAACTTAAAAGTATTACATTTTGGACTTATAATTACAGTGACTACTTAAAGTTTTGACTATATCAGAGCAACTTTAGCAAAAGAAATAAATAAACAGTTGGTTATTTATTATTTATATGTTTGTATTTTGTTATAATTTATGACTTTGTTTTTATCTATTTGAGTGTCAAGTTTTATGTATGCCTTAATTTTTGTTTTATTATTTGGGTATCAATTTATTTTATGTTATCATTGTGTATTTTTTGTTTAATGTTCACATATTTTATTATAACATTTATCTATCATGAGTTCTGTTTTTTTTTAAATTTATTTATTTATTAAATATCTTGTATTTTTCAAATTTAATTAAACATTTAGTACGTTATTTGTTGTATTTTTTTATTATTATTTATATATTATTTTTTAATATTTATATTTGGGTATCAGTAAATATTACATCATTGTGTATTGTCTGTTAAATATTCACCTAAATTATAATAACATTTATTTATAAGGAATTCTTTAAGCTTTTTTATTAAATGTTTTGTATTTTTGTTCACTTTTTAAATATTGAGGTAATTTATTAAAGACTCTTAAAGCCATGTAATGTGGGCTGTCATGCAGCATTTTGATTCTAGATGGTGGAATGAACAAATTTTCCCTATTACGAGTATTTTTGTTATGGACATCTTTCTTTTTTTGAAACAAATTATTATTTTTATGGACAAATAGGCAAAGGTCGTATATGTATATTGAAGTCAGTGTTAATAGTTTGAATTTTACAAAATATGGTCTACAACTTTCTTTATTGCTTATTTGAGCTATTATTCTTACACATTTTTTTTGAAGTAGAAAAATATCAGTTACATTTACACTGCTACCCCACAGTGTAATTCCATATTTAAGCCAGGAATATGCATAAGCGTAGTAGGCTGAGAGTGCTGTCTTTGTGTTTGTGCTATGTTTTATTTCATATAGTGCATAAATGAATTTTGAGAGTTTTGTTTTTATTTGTTCTAAATGTATTTTCCAGTTTATATTTGTATCTATGTGTAATCCAAGCAAGTTAAATACATCTACTGTCTCTATTAGGGTGTTTTTTGATATTACTTTTATATCTAAAGGTACTGTTTTATACGCCCGGAATTCCATAATTTTAGTTTTATTTAGGTTTATTTCAAGGTTATGTTTTTCAAGCCAAGTAACTATTTGTTCTAGAGTACTATTTATAACAGTGTTAGGGTTTTGGTGTTTTTCACATTTTATAAGGACTGATACATCATCTGCAAACAGTACAGGCAATGCTATTTGCTGGTCAAAGATTTTTGGCAGGTCGTTTATATATATATTAAGAACAGGACACAGCCCAGTACACTTCCTTGTGGGATGGAACAGGTCATTGTTCGCTCTTTTGATGTAACTGTTACTATTTCATTAGTTTTGGAATTATGATGTTCAATTTGGACTATCTGTTTCCTATTTGTGAGGTATGATTTGAACCAATTGTAGGCAGTACCACGTACACCTGAACCATACAGTTTGGAAAGTAAAATATCATGGGACACTTTATCGTAGGCCTTTGTCATATCTAGCAAGATACCTAGTGCATATTTCTTATCATTCAGGTGCTGAAGGGCTGTTTGTATGTATCTATAGACAGCTGAGGTGGTTGATCTAGTTTTCTGAAATCCATTTTGGCAATCATCTAGTATGTTATATTTTTCTAAAAATCTGTATAATCTATTACAAATGGCTTTTTCAATTACTTTTGAAAACGATGGTAGGATTGCAATTGGTCTATAATTTTTTGGGTTGCTAGCATCGTCTTTTTTATGGACTGGTTTTATAAGTGACGTTTTCAATTCGTTTGGAAATTCACCGTCGCGGAAGCTCTGGTTTATAAGAAAAGTAAGGGGCTTGACTAACTGCTCAGCACAATGCTTAAGTAGTAATGGGGGTATCTCATCTACACCACAGCTGTTTTTTCTTTTCAGTTGCTGTATAATTTTTGAAACTTCTTTTTCTGTAACTGGGTTAAGGTAAAGTGAGTTAATTGGAGAATTTATTACAGGTTGTCCGGGATGTGTGTTTATGTTACAATCATTTTGGCCTACAGTTGCAAAGTATTTGTTAAATATTTCTGTGATAATTTTCGGGCAATTAATTTTAATATTATCTTCTTTCAATGTCATGTTTTCATAAATTTTTTGTATCTTTTTCCCAGTCTTTTCATTTATTATGTTCCACATTGTCTTGTCTTGTCAAGTTCTTGATATTCATGAATAAATTGCTTGTAACTGCTTGAAAACGTAATATTTTTGGCCATTTTGCGCTCTAATTGCTTAAATTGTGCTATCGCCTTTGACTTTGATGTACCTAAGTTTTCCTCAAAACCTTGTTTCATAGGAAGTGCTACTACATAACGACCGTTGTCTAGCCGGCTTGTATTAGCCTGATAAAAGTCCTCACAATACTGTTCCTCTCTGGTCAAAGTGCTAGCGTTTTCATGGATGTCTTCTAATTCCCAGTACTTTGATATTTGTTGTATGTCTATCGGCTTAGACACATTATAGTCAGGATCCGCTAAATCAATATGATCTAAGTGCGGCCATGACTGCTTGCTAAACGAACTATTAGGTAAGTCGCTAATGACACGTGATATCACTAGTGCTTGTGTTGTAAAACTGTAATCATTATATATTGATTGGCATTCAGTTGATACGACTCCCTTACTAGCTTTATAACCATTCCCTATGCCGGAAACGGAAGCGTGATAACGTTGCCGCTGAAGTCCTAACATTTGTGCGGCGTTTTCTGATATTAGAGCTATCTGCGAGCCCTGATCTAACAATGCTCTTAAAGTCATAAAGGTGCCATCGGATGCCTTTACCCTTAATGCCAAGGTTGTTAATAAAACTTCCTCGTTGTCGGAAGCCACGTAATTTACGCTATGCTGTTGTTTGTCGCTATTTTTTGGTGATGGCATTGCAGGTGTTGAATTCGAGTTAGTTGATTTTGTCGCTGTGTGTGTGGTTTGCACAAAGCATCGTGTAATATGGTATTATGGAAATCAGCACAATTTTTACAGCGTTTCTTGGAAAAGCATTTGCCGGCATGCTTGTAAAGGCAGTTACGGCAAATATTATGTTTCACAACTGTCTTTAATTTCATATCTGCTGACATGCTGATAAAATTGCGACAGCGATATAATTCGTGATCGTGGGAACATAATGGACATTTTGTAGAATAGGTAGAAGCTGCTTTATAAAATCTAGAGAAAGGTTTTTCTTGACCTTGCTTGTAAATAGATGGTTTTGGATGATTTTGAGCTGATGAATTATTTTTGGGGGATGTATAGTCCTTTTCCCTTTTATGTATAGGTTCAAGGGCAATGAATTAAGCTTCCAAAAAATCCATAAACTTATCTAATGACGGTAAATCTCTAGGAGATTTACGCGCCTCTTTGTAGTCGCTGTAGGTATCCATGTCTAGTTTTTTGGCCAAAAGGTGAACTAGCAATGGATCCCAGGTGCTAGTGTCCACTCCTAGATTATGGATTGCGTGGATACATTCCGTGCTAGTGTCGTATAATCTTTTTAATTCAAAAGATGATTGCTTATTGATATTAGGCTGATTAAGAAATATTTCGACTTGCTTAGTAAATAATAATTGCGGGTTATTATACCGGTGGACTAATATGTCCCATGCTGTGTCGTAATTATCTGCTGAAATAGTGAGATGCTGTATGAGACGCTCGGCCTCCCCTCTGACCCTACCCTTAAGGTGTTGCATTTTTTGACACTTTGATAAATGGTTGCTATGATGAATAGTTTCGACAAAAAGATCATAAAAGGTTGGCCACTGCGTGTACTTTCCCGTAAAGATAGGTATTTCTAACATAGGTGTAGCTTGATGAATGTGAACAGATGAGGATAATTTCTGATTCAATATTCGTTTTATGTTTTTAAAAGATGACTCATGAGTACTCAATTCAGATTCGAAAGAAACATCAGTACCTTTCGGCATGTGATCAATCTGTAAATGCATGCTATCTATGATATTCCATCGCGCCTGTAAATTTCGTAGTTCATCCTCAATCTCCCACTTTTCACTGATAGTGCTCGTATTAATACTATGTATAAGCCTATTTAAAGCTCGAAAATTAGTTCTTTGCTGACTTATAAGTTCGAGGACTTTCCCGTCATGCTGTATTGCTTTCTCTTCCTTTCCTTGAGAAAAGGAGCCTGCTATGTCTTCTGCCTTGTATGAAGTTAGAATGCCGCGCAATGCTTGATAAAAGTCTAATGCTTGTTGATATATATTTTCTGCGAAATATTGCTGAGATTTATCTTCAACGATTTCAAGCTGTGTGTTATTGCTATCAAACTCTCCCCAGAGATTATCTATTGTTTCTAGGCGTAGTTTTATGTAGTCGACAGTTTTTCTATGAGATAGATCCTTTCTAAAGTTAGTTTGGATCTGCTGTAACTTGTTTAAGATTTCCTTTTGACGTGATATGAGCGCCTCCATCTTGTATATAGAGGACTGGACACAAGTGAAAAAGGAACAATCTTACTTGGATGATGCTGATACGTGCAGAATTGACTCCCACACAGGCTGTTCGCCTGCTGATGCTGACTGACGGTCTACCTTCCGACAGTGTTGGTGCTGCGTTGCTTGCGTCGCAACAATGCTGATGGTGGTGACTGCCTCGAGCCGTTTGTAGGCCCAAGATAGTGATGAAGAGTAAACTGCTGTATTCACTCAAACTTCACTCACGAAGTGTTGAACTGATGATACTATGGTTGCTTGTTCATAATTGTCACGAGGTGTCCAACGGCACAACGATCACACGCGAAATATTGCTGAACCACCGCGTTTTTGATTACCGTCGGGTCCCGCAACCGGGTTGCTCGAAGGACCAAAAGAAATGTAGGGGTTGCTATGCTAAGACCCTAACATTTACTACTGCTTGCTATGCTAAGGGATGGGTTTACTCCGGAGAGTGCTAAATAAAACCGACCCGTATGAATGTTTGTAAGACACTGATTTATTGCTATAAAGTGGTAAAGTCTGAAGTAAAATGCTACGTATACAAAATGCTGCGATCGGGCCGCGACACATGTGTGTGTGCATATTACATTGAAATGTGCGAGATCAGCTCGTATATATCATGACAGTTTTTTGAAAACAAAGAAATAAGTTGCTAACTTTATTTTTCAGCACTGACAAAAAATTCTGTGACTACATAAGTATCAAACACTAATGCTCAAAAATGATTGCTGCTTGTACTTTGATACTTGTTATGTTAATGCATATTTAATCATTTGCTCATTGAAATCTGGTCATAATGATGATTGTGCACCCGCCGCGCTTTTACCAGTCAAACTAATAGCAGACACAAAATAATTGCAATCGCATTGCTATCGCTTTCAAATTGTGTATGTATGTATGTATTACGTGTCATTAACGCTGGACTAACTTAAGTTATTAACTTATTCGTCAGAGACTTAAGCGCGCTCCAACATATTTTCGCAATATTTTCCCTGGGATTTAAGGCTTCGTTATGAGAATATGGAGTAAAATAAAGTCAGTGAAATAACATTCTTGCTCACTTTTTAATAATAAGTACTTAACGACTGGGACAGTTTGTGAGCTGATAGGTTTGTATGGGCTAAACTGGAAAAACACTGGAAAAAACTAGGCTTATTTTGAAATTATTTTCAATAGTCGAAAGCTAGTCGTAAAAGTCGTAAAATAGGCACTTACACTTAGGGCCACTTTTACAAGTCCCAATATACAGGGTGACTTTGTTATCAGTACCGAAATTTTGTGTAAAGACTCTACTGATGAATATAAACAACTTTTACTATGGGGGCAATAGTGAAATCGAGAAAAAAAATCAGCTGTTCCATACATTTTGAACGCGCGCCAATTGATCTTTCTCGATTTCACTATTGCCTCCATAGTAAAAGTTCTTCATAATCATCAGTAGAGTCTTTACACAAAATTTCGGTACTGATAACAAAGTCACCCTGTATAAACCCTATCACAGCTTCGGGACAATTGTAAGTTAGGAGAAGAAGCTGAGCAACAAACTCAGTTACTATTGTCAATGCCTCTTTTCAAATGTTTGTTAAAAATAATCATGAAAGGAAGAAAGAGAATGAATTTATTCGACCAAAAATTAATAACATTTAAAAAAATATATATAGGTAGCCTAGCGCGAAGAACTGATGGGCGCTGGGGCAGGAAAGTTCTAGATTGGACCCTTCGACCAGAGACGCAGCGTGGGACGTCAACCAACAAGATGGACAGACGAGCTTATAAAAATCGCAGGATCAAACTGGATGCAGACCGCTAGTGATCGGTCGCTGTGGAAAGCCATAGGGGAAGCCTATGTTCAGCTCCTGGGAGAGCGTTTGGCCCGGTTAGCCAAGAAGTTGCTGGTTCAAGTCCCACCCGTGCGCAAATTTTTGGTTTCTTATTTCATCTTTATGAATACGAAAAAGTAATTGAATACATTACTAAGAACGACTCGCACACTTTATATTTAAATCATAACTAAAATATTCTCTGTTCCGACAATATACAAATAAGACCAAAGTAAAATTCGCTGCCAATTAAAGCTTCAATTAGTTATCATCCTATAATCTTCTATAGCTCAATTTGTACGGCAGCACATCAAAAATTCAATGGCAATTATTTAGCATTAATTAATAGCAAGTAACTACTACGTAGCCAAAATATTAAATAAAACTTGATACCAAATTACCGCGTAAAATTGTTACCTATTTCATAGATTGCGATCCAATTAAGAGGTATAAATTCACATGAATTATTCATAAACAGCTGATTTGTATGCGGTGGCAGTAATAATTGGGCTCAGCTAAGTTTTTGGAACAGTTATGTTCATGTTAACCAGCCGCAAACCACGTGAGCTAATCAAAATACCTGTAAGCTTCATTATTTGTAGAGTTCGATCGCTCTCGTGCCTACGGAATCGGATCAACTTTACATCTGACAGGTTAGCAGGCATTTGTTTTGTGTTATATTTGTAGATTCTAACATTGTTAAACAAATACTTATGATTGTCCTAATTTGAAAATGTGTCAAGCTTTTATTACTTATCTGGCTTTGACGAACGTACTAACCTATTATAAGTACTTGTATGTTTGTTTAGCTTAACAATTGGTCCTTACATGCTGCACCAGCCTGCACCAGCAGCACTTTAGACGCGTTTTAAACTTAAAAGAAAGCACTACATTAAAGATATTCCCACGTGCCATAAAATAATGTGTCTTCATCGTGAACAAAATGCTTGAATGCGGCAGATGTGCTCATAAATCCCTTAAGACACTCTCAAACGTTTCAAAATAAAACCTTGATAAAACTCCGACTGACTTACTAAAGTCGACATCAATGTCTCAAGCAGTAGAACCGTGTACATGTCGCAGTCGGATTGTATAATACGACATTACGGCGAGCCGTTATCAAAAACAGCCCGTTTTGAAATGCGGCGGTTCAACGATTAGCCGGATTGTCATTGCGATACGTTCTTAAATGAGGCGGGCCACATTTAGCCGCACGCATCGTACTATTACTTTTCTAGGGTGACCACACTCACAAAATAAAACATTATTTAAAACGAAAATAAATAGTCATAAGCTGTTAAAGATTCCATGATAATCTGCCACCTTTCTCTGATCATATTTTTTACACCAATTGATATTATTGGTGTAGGGTTCCGCTGAACACCAGAATCCAAAGCCATTTTAGCAGTAAGCAGTTTTGATGCGAGTTATAAATTTTAAAACTATGTCACATGGTTGGATTGTACCTGAATATGGTTCTTCAAATCACTGCAAGGACATATTTTGACACGTTTTCTTCACATATGCACTTTCTTTTTGCGACGACATTGTTGTTGTTATGACAGCCAGCGCCACGTGTATTAAAAATCGGAACTTAAGCTGTCAAAGAAGCGGTGAATGTCTCGCTGTATTACATTACGGCTAGCCGAGATTCTGGCGGGTTTTTATTCAGCTGCATTTGATCTGGCTGATCATTGAACCGCCGCATTTTAAAACGGCCCTGCTTTTAATAACGCCAAGCCGTAATGTAATATGGCGGATTATACAATCCGACTCCGACATACACTGAATTTTCGATTCAACCCGCGGACGGAAAGGAGCGACACTTAAAAACAAAACTGTTGATCCCAGTCACGTCCTTTTTATGGATAGGAGATGCGGCAAATAACAATTTTGTCCAGCAGCACCGAGCTCGTCTGGGCGCGTATTGCGATGCAGTTTTGATAGGTAAGCGGCTCAGCTTTACTGTCAAATTAGCAATTCGTATTGCGATTTCGTTCATTATAATTGTAATATTATTACAATAAAACAACGTTAATATTAATGTTCGTACCGTTGTAGTATTTTAATCTATATTAATAATTTCGTCAAGGGCTACGGTAGACTCGATCGAAACCTTATATGAATAACAAAACATAAAAATATATTGATTTCGAGTCGACAACATATTCGGAAAATTCGCAAAATTCGGATTATGGAGAATTTCGTTAAATTCTAATAGCACTGACAAACAAACCGCAGTCGCCATTGACAAGTTGTTGATAAAGCGTATAATGCATAGATATGACAGATAGATTGGAAAGCTCTTGGAGCGTTTAGAACCCTTATAAAGTTTGGGGAAGCATCTTGTGGTGTCGCTAGCGTCGTTTCTTTTATACGGATTTTTCTTTTATACGGATGATATACAGGCAAAGGTATAAAACTATCAGACATTAATTAAGTTATAATATTTTAATTTTCATTTACAAACGGTTTAGATATAAATTTGTATTTAGGTATTTATAACTGGTAGAGAATGCCATTCGGCATTAATTCCACCTCATGTTATGCAATAAAGTTAAATAAATACGTTTTTTAATTTTTCATCATGTAGTCACAGAGAATAATCAAAAAACCAGAAGTGTTTATTTTTGTAAAAAGCGGAGCCGATTTAGCGATTTAATGGTTCGTGGATATATTTGTTAATGCACCGCTGTCAGCGCTGATTAGATGATTTTTTACTTTTAAAATTAGTAAGTACTCATCTACCCGCCAAAGTAGAGAAAGAGACTAAGTGCTTAAAACAAAGCGGTTTACAGAGAATGAACCTTAAAAGTTATGTTTTGTTAATTTATGTTAGTTTAGTTAGAATGTTGATTTAAAATAAAAATTATTTGTGTAAAAACTATTGCAGTGTTTATTTAATATATTATAACAATTGTGCATTGTGTTTAAAAAATATTAAACACAATGAACGAAGCTACACGAATCAATGGCTTGCCTTTTATATTCCTTTAGAACCGATGACTACAAAAATATTTACCTACATTGTGTACCTAGATGTGTTTTATAAGTCATATTTCACCCGAGCGGAGCCGGGTTTTCGTCTAGTAATATTATTAATTTGATAATATTCGTTTCCACTGTGTCGGAATTGAGCTGCCTGGAAATTGAACGGCTAAAATTGGATCGCAAATTCGCAATACGCCCCCAGTTCCGTTATAAATCTCCAACAGTAATAAAATCTCGCTTAGGGCGTTGTCCACTGTTTATACTAAACGTTTCACTTGATATGAATCTTCAGTCATGATTCGGGTTCTTGTCCCGCAGTATTCGGAAAGCCTTAACGCTACGGCCCCTATTTTTGAATTACTCGCTTCAAGATGGCGTGTGATATTCATTGATCAATGTTCGATTTTCCAATGAAAATTAGTAAAATTCCACTCTGGAGTGAATCAAAACAATATCTGATTTTTATGAATAAGTACTAACGTCTATATTTATTTTTATTTTTTATATGACTGTTTTTATTATAGTTTGTTATACAGATATATTTATATTTCACTCATTCAGCTCTTCATTTTCTATGCACAAAATACCCCTTCCTATAAAACTCATAATTTCAATACCCAAAGGTTGTCTTGAAGAGATTGATTATAGCGATAAGACCGCCTAGTTTGTACATTTCCTTAAAATGAATTTGGAAATCAATTTATGTTTTGTGCAATAAAAATTTATCTTATTTATCTATCGTTTATTTATCTATCTTTATTTCTCGGGATTTTTATTCGTTAAACGAAATTCACGCGTCCTAATCAAGCGAGTGATTCAAAAATAGTGCCCCAGGACAAGGGAATGAAGAAAGGTAATGCCTGCTGAACACAACATTCCGTCAATAGGTTTCCGTGACAAAAGGAAGGTTACGTAAGGAGGATTTTTCGATTCACTGCCATAAGGTACGGTAGCTTACACAGAAAACGCTATTTATATCTATTTTCATGAAAACGTCGAAGAGAGAATATTTTTATCTTGTTTTTTAATGATAAACAAGAACTAAGTATTTTTACATTACGTAATAAATAAAAGATAAAAGTAAGCAAAAAGGTTTTAAAGTTACGTTGCTTTGCTGCTTCTAGCTACAATTCTTAATTTACAAAATTAATTTTATTAAGAGGATGGAGAGAAGTTTATCTTCAACATAAAAGTTTAATTAAATCGTTCTTTCTGGTTTGCTTTCAGCTGGTGAAAGTAAATGGAAATACATAGTTTTTATGAGTTTATATTAAGAGTGGTAATGTTACTATCCACACTACACGAGTTGAGTATTGGTAACTTCTACTTAATTATGCGGCGAAAATTACGTTGCGTCCGTGCGTTTGCTGCAAAACAGTTTAGGTCATTAGGAGACACATAAGATAGTTTTTAGGGTTCCGCAGTCGAATAGCACAAACGGACCCCTATTGTTTCGTCAAGTCTGTCTGGCTGTGTGTCTGTACGTATGTCACAGCCACTTTATTCTGAACCTATTTGCAATACATAGATGAAACTTGGTAGGTAGGTGAATCTTGATAACCGCTTTTTGATGCTCATTACAAATAATAAAATAAAATGACATTTGAGGGGGACTCCCATATATGGAAGTAAAAAATATATAAAAAATTGCTTTAACCTATGCATGTGGGTGTCTATGGATAGGTCTTTTAAAATAACATCGAGGTTCCTATAACCATTATTTCTGAAAGTCTAACATATGGGAGATAGATGCTTCCAAAGTGGTAAATTGGGCGTCCCCCTCTAACTTTTGAACGAAGCAAGTGTCAATATCTATACTATCTATACTTAATATTATAAAGCTGAAGAGTTTGTTTGTTTGTTTGTTTGTTTGTTTGAACGCGCTAATCTCAAAAACTACTGGCCCGATTTGAAAAAATATTTTTACGTTGGATAGTCCATTTATCGAGAAAGGCTTTAGGCTATATAACATAAAGATACGACTCATAAGACTCCAGCAGAAATGAAAAATGTTGCGAAAACGGGAGAAAGATATTCCTTTTGAGAGCTTCCGCTGCATACGCTGCGGAAACCGCTTGAGTTACACAAAAATCATGTATGACAGGATTGTTCAGCATTAAGAGTTTTATAATAAAGTCCGCGACAGCATATGTCTATCTTTTATGGTTGACTTACTACAACCTTTTTTATGTTAATAAATTTGTAAAAAAATAATGCATTATTGCATTTTAAAGCTGAAGAGTTTGTTTGTTTGAACGCGCTTATCTCAGGAACTACTGGACCGATTTGAAAAAATATTTCTGTGTTGAATAGCTTATTTCTCAAGAAAGGCTTTAGGATATAAAACATGACGCTGCAACGGGAGGGGAGGGAGCAAACTCAAAACGCGCGGACGAAGTCGCGGAGGACCGCTAGTTGAAAAATATACACAATGTTGTGCTTTACAAATACTTTCAACGCAAACTGATTTTAATGAGATCGATAAAAAGGTTTTTGAGATAAAGCAAATTTTCAACAACCGCAAATATAACTTTGTCTTTCATACAAATACTATGAAAAACAAAGTTATTTTTGCTGTCAACACAATATTGTGGTAGTATAGCTTAATGGAAGAAAGTGGAACCCTAATTTTGTTAAAGTTGGCAGTGTGCGAGTCCGACTCGCACTTGGCCGGTTTTTAATCGACAAATCAGCCCTGACTACGAAAAAGAATTATGAAAGTATAAGAAATAATCATACAGGTATTGTTTTGGTCAGCGACACCCGACCGTTGTACAAACGATATTGATGCCAAAAATATATATTTTGAATAAAAGAAACCCACAAAATCAATTTAGTATAGCGATATGTCACTTCTCCTTAGCTTACTAGCTACAGTGTAGCGTAATTTTTCGTAGATACGCGCGTGCTATGCGCGAGGGTGTCAATTTCTGCAATCGTTTTTTTAAGATGATGGGAAAAGGTAACCTTTTATTAAAACTTGCATATCATTTAAAGACTTTTTTTTACAATAAGCACAACTCAAAACATCATCACTGATTTGGATGTCACTGACCGAAACATCACTTATTATTTACTAGCGGACCCAGCAAACTTTGTTTCGCCCCCATTCTCTTCCCGCCCCGGCCCCGTCCCGCCCAGTCCCGTAATTTAAAATTTTAAGCGGTCTCAGAGTAACTTAAAAAAAATGATGGATATGAAAAATAGATGTTGGCTGATTCTTAGACCTACTCTATATGTTATGCTATGCTATGCTATGACCTACTTTCATGAGAATCAGTCCAGCCGTTTCGGAGGAGTACGGGAACGAACATTGTGACACGAGAATTTTATTTAAAATATTTATTTACTGCTAACTATTTGTTTCAAATTTAGTGAGTTGTTCTAACTATTGTGACCGTGTGTGGGGTGCTTGAATAATAAACACGTAGTATTAATCTTCAGGTTCTTCTCCAATAGATTTATTCCAACAAAATAGCACAAAGATAAGGCACAAAGTCAGAGAAAGTACAAATATAGCCCATATTCTGGCATGCAGCTCGCTTTTATACAAATCAAAACCCTGAACAACGTTAGGAAAACAGTGGGGACGAAATCCGTTTCCATATATGAACATTTACTATAATATTTATTTGTAGGGATAAAAAATCTGCTAATTAAATATATAAATTCATTAATTATTTAGTTTTAGATTATTATTTTAATAGTTACAATATTTGAAATAAATCTAACCTCCACCAACCAATCAGAGTCAACTTCCTTTTGGCTGCAAAATGAACATTTGTTATACGGCAAACATAAAAATCTAATAAGTGTCCCAATAATCTTTAAATTATCAATTTACAATTAATAAAATATTATGATAATAAGATAATCTAAAGATTAATCCAAAATATTCTTATATCATAGCCGAGTTACATTCAACATGGTGGACACTTCCGGCATTTCCATAACAAACGTTAAATAGGTTTGACACCTAGATAGGTGTATAAATTATGATGTATTGAACATAATATGACGAAGAGAATGTGTAATTAAGTGAATACAGTGGGGTTACATAAGTCACACACAGCGAGTATGTGGTTTAGTGCATAAGTCTACTATTACAGAACTAAGTAAATATGTGGGGCAGACTAGGATCGGGAATCATCGTGTAACACTATCTACGTGTAAGGAACCTTTGCCAAGCAAAAACTTAGTTGCAAATTCGACGACAAGATTATGGCGTAAGTATTTCTTGAAATTTTTATTAAGAATATAAAACCTTTTCTGTGAGTTGATGACCAGTGGTGTTTATTCATGACGCAGCAGTTTTTTCGTGGTGTCTGTTAATACGCTAGTAATAGTAGTTTATGGTAAGTTTATCTCATTATTATACTTACTAAAATACTATTTTTGTTTGCTATGCAACGTTGAATGCTTAATGGAAGAACCGCATATTTCTCTGTGAGTGGAGTACCTACCTATTACTAACATATAAGAGTACCTGAATAAACACACTGAAAACTGAAGTTGAAAGTTTTAACTAGAGCGCAGTTAGGGGTGAGGCAAACGAACTGTGTATGTTTAATTTCATTGAATTGCGGACTAATGTTAAAGAGTATTCTTATTTCATAACAAACGTAATGTTATTTATTCTTCTATTTAATTTCGAAATAACTAGTCACAAATACATTTGAATTAAATTGAATCTAATTGTATACGAATAAAAATACATTACTTACATAAAGGAAAATACAATGCAATTTAGGGCTGATTTGAACAAAACACAATATGGCTAATTTGAAAACGTCACCTAATTGTCTGTCATTGTAACTGTCATTTTTTTAAATCTATCGCTTTATAATTTATCAGTCTAATAAGTTTTATCTGACCATCGACACTCAGCCCCAACACTAATGACAAGTAAATTCATTTGTTTTTAATTAAATCAACTGTTTCAGACGAGAAAACGAACCCTTCTTAAATCGAGAATATCGTACCAGTCATTTGCCAGTACGTTGGGAAAGTGAAGAGCTATCTTAGCTTTGCTAAAGGGCTTGCTTGTTCAGGTGTAATTTAGCTGTACAAGCAATAGAAACTTAAATGAAATTACTTGTAGATTATAATTTCTTTAATAAAACATATTTTGTACAATTTCAACCTCAGCAATTATGTTTGTGAAACTGTTGTAATTACGCAAAATGAAAACGTCTCCGTCACAACCCTGATTCGTGCACACAAAGTAGTCGTTAGTGTTTAGTTACTCATTAGCCAAATAAAATAGAATGAAATAAAGTTCTCAGTAACTTAGTTGCTGTTATATTTCTCTTGTATACTAAAGATAGGTAGGTTCATTGTTTTAGTTGTATTTTTTTCTGCTCCGCTCCTGGACCCCCGTTTGAGAGAGCTGTCATTACCTTATATCTTTTAAATCGTTACATATACCTTTGAAGTATTAGCTTTTCTAAAAACGTTATCTCCCACGCTTATGACCTCTCGTACATTTTCTTTAAACCCGACATGGACCGGGGAAAAGGCGGGCAAATCTCTCTTAAGTTAATTTGTAACGTGAAAAGCGAAGGGAAATCTCTTTCACCTTTTATTTATTGCCCCCCGGGACCCACGCGGATCGGGTGACCCGGATCTTATTAGATTTTTCAATCAAACTCACGACTGTTTTTTTAAATAACAAAAACGACAGTGATTTGGGTAATCTACCTAAAAGTAATCTGATTTAAACAAGTTTGGTGCCTAATAACTAACTAACTAATTTTCACGGATATGTCATCTGATATTTGAATGATGTTAAGTAGTTTTGCGCGGGAAAAGGGAAGGATGGACTTTTCTTTGTTTTAGTAATTGTTTTTTTTTGGGTCAATTATTGTCATTGTGTGGTGGAATTGTCATGATAATTTGTGCTTTTGAAAAAAACAATACAATTAAAGTGGGGAATCAAGTGAAGTGATCTGATCGCGCCGTCTTACCCGGATCGCTGTTCCTGCGCTTAGCTTCCTTGTTGAGCATGGAAATGCGAACCACTTCGCATTTTAATGAGTCAGATTAAGGTAGGCTAGTTTAGTGTTAGTTTAAGTAATGTGTTTTAATGCTTCAACACCCGAGCGGTTGCAGGCAACCGCATAACAATAGAATTTTCATTGTCTCGTTCACATACGCTTGAGGGAATAATGATAAATCACTAAAGAATAGTTTGTATGGCCAAAGACGATAAACTAGTAAATAAATAAAAAGATCAATCTTACTGATAGAAAGGTTATTCCGTTTAGCGTAGAAAGAGTTTTGAATCTCAAAAGAGTAACTCCCAAAATCATTTGTACTCCACAATGGACGATTGAGCAATAAGGGCGTTACAAAACGTTCCGAAATTAAATAACCGTTCCGCTCTTCCATGTTCCATGCAAATTTTTGTTTACCGCGTTAAAGTCGACGGGAATATTATTTCACAGGATCGCTTTATCCTGCCCGGCTCCTCCTTTTCCCGCCCAATTTACCGATATTAAATTTATTACGTGCACCGTGGAAAAAGTCAAACGGATTTTAATAATGATTGGGGATTTTCTTTTAGTTATTCAAAGCGTAATATTTTATTATTCTCAATTTGTCAGTTTCAAACAAATTATATTAGGACAGAACGTTGATTTATTATTCAAGGAAGTGATCAAACCCAAATTGACTAAATTTTATTTTTAGAAAGGTATGAAAAATCGAAATCCATGTCGAGACAGACAGATTTTCTGCGTGTTATTTTTGAAAGTAAATGATAAAGATTGAAATGAACATGGATGTATGCATTTTACAGGTGACGCCTTTGCTATGAAATCTAACCCAGAAAAATATTTAATCGAGCTGTCAGCTGTCACTTTGACATTTAGTGTTGTTGTTGCTTTCGGTGTTTTATTTAAAATCATCGATAAATTTCAATAATATAGGTACTTGGAAGTTAGTTAAAATTGGTATATTATACAATCAAATATTTTATTAGGTTTGCAGTTAAAACATAATAATCATCATTCTTCTTTCAAAATATGAATGATATGTAGTTATGAGACGATTTTTTGACATTATAATTGTCTGATATCTACGGATACATTAATTACATATTCTTAAGCAAGATAAAAATGAATTCATATAAATTTAGTTTTGGTCTGATGCATAGAAATTCACTTTAGAGTGAAAAGAAAAGCATATGGGATCCCGACTGTTTCCTTTAATAATAGTATCTTGAGTAGTAAACACAATTTGTCCTCTAATTAAAAACGGCAATAACATTTTAAATATGGTTCATTACGCAAAGCATGTCAACATCACAATACGTGCGCCAACTTCCGTAAAGTATTTCCGAGTCAATAGAAATATGTCGAGCATCTCTTAATGGCGCACCTGCGATATTTTATTTTAATTTTTTCCTCGTAATGCGAAACCTCATTTGACCGCGCTCAGCGCCGCGCCGCGCGGGTGTAATGCGCTGACGGTTATTGCATTTCTGATGCACACCACGTAAATGAGAGAGGATTTTTTCTAGTGCACAGCCGAGATACAAGAGAGTTGGCGGTGAACTGGTTAACTGAAATATGTTTGTAAAAATTTGACACACGGTGTCTGTAAAGTTTTGCGTGTTTTCCCAACGTGTTGGTATATCAAGTAATATCAATGTACTCGTATTTTTTGAATTCGTTAACGGTGGTTACCTATATCACGTCATGAGTACTTGAGACAAAAACCGGCCAAGTGCGAGTCGGATTCGCACACTAAGGGTTCCGAGTCTACTTTAACTGAATAAGAGATCCACTTACTTCCACTTAGCCAAAATACCACAATATTTTGTTGACAGCAAATATAACTTTGTTTTTCGTAGTATCTATGAATAGCAAAGTTATTTTTGCGATTATTGAAAATGTGCCCTATCTTAAAAACTAAAACTTGTAGGGTCTCGTTTAAACCAATTTTCGTTGAAAAACCTTGTCAAGATACACATTATGTATTTTTTCAAAATTTGCACTCGATTAGTTTAAAGTTTAACACTTTGAAAGCGTCTATCTCTCAAACGTTAGACTTTTATAAAAAGGTTTTAGGAACCTCGATGCCATTTTAAGAGACCTATCCCTAGATACCCTACACGCAAAGGTTAGTGTTTTTTTTGTTTTAGTTACATTTATAGGAGCCTCCCCTTAAATATCATTATTTTTTGTATGAGAGTTGTTAAGCGGTTAACAGGATACATCTATCTACTAAGTTTCAACTGTAAAATACTAACAGTTTCAGAATAAAGTGTGACATACGGACGGACAGACAGACAGACTTGAAGAAACTAAGGGTTTCTCCTTAATATTCTTTTCATTTTATCTCTTCTTATTTTCATCTTAATTATTGTTTCAGTAATTAAATGTTGCATTACAAGAAGATTTACGTGAAATGTGTTGTGGTTTGTGTGCTTACATAAGTGTGATAGATTTTATTGGTGATTGGATAATAAGAATATGCAATTCAAAACCAACAAAAGAAGAATTTACAGCATCAGTACTACTACCATAAAACAAGCTTCGAACGATTACCGATGCTTTATTATGGGTAATTCCGTTTGATAATGCGAACCACATTGGTTGGCCGCGCAGAAAATGAGATATTTCCAAATTCCTGGTCTCTCTCTCTGCACATCTAAACAAAGACATTGAAATGTATTTATTTATAAACTTTATTGCACAAATCATGGTGTAAATCATGGTGGATTATTGTTAAAAGCTTTTAATAATAAACTGTTCCTACACAAACTTGTGGCCCAGTTTAAAAGAATGCTACTCATCTAGGGTATATGAGATGAATAATAACACAGTTTTAACCTTTCCTGCATGAACTATAGGTAATAATCAAGAATGAATGTACTTTGTTTATTTGCGGTTATGCTGACGTCTTTTTGCCTTTTCTCCCTCATCCCCATATTTGCCCGCCAAAGTTTTCATGTATTCATTTAGATGCACATGTTTTTCTTCTGTTTTGTGACAGCCTTATTATTTTTTACAACTCGATCTTGACTGACCAATATCAAAATCAGACAGGTCTATTTTTATATTTTAGGTATATATAAAAGTCGACCTAATAAGATTGGGATCATGCTCTCTGAATTTGAGGAGCAGCCATGATCGAATTATATTCGAGGGAATAAGTAAAATGATAAAACCTCGTTTTGATAAATTGGTTTGTTGTTTATTTTTCCGCAGTCTTTCAAAATATCGACACATTCACCCTTGGAATAAGGAAATAGGATTGAAAGGCAATTTACCAGAAATATAATATAGATTCGAGGTCACGGACACAACCTTTAGCTTGATCGATTGATAGAATAGGCGGCGGTGAATTCACCTTATTTTTCAATGCTAATCCCTTGCTCCTTCCATTTCCGATGGTTTCACAGACCTCAAGATTACGTGGCGTGTCATAGTCTAGTAAGTCAGCTCAAATATAAACCTACTTAAACATGCAAATAATAACAAACTTAGACTGATAACAAGCTTATTATGTGTATATTATTAAAACCAAATATATCCCCGAGAGGGTTAAATAAAATTGAATGTTATTTCAATAGCCGAAACAATTTCAAATAAGTTACACTAAAATAGAGGTAGATGTAAAGCTAAGTTATTGATGAAAACTTCTTTGACACAGCCCTAATATGCAAGATAATGGAAAAACACTCACTTGCGTAAAAAAAAACTTGTATCAAAATAATCAAAACAAGTAATATCAAATAACTTTTGAACTATGAATAATGTATTATTTCCAAGTGAGACATATGATGCAATGGCGTGTTGTTTGAAATCTTTGTAAAGTTAAATTGTCTGAAAATCAAACTCAGGCTTCTGAGAATATTTGAAGTTTTCCGCTTCAAGTAATAAACATATCATTTATTTCAAATCCGTTCGGTTTGATGAAGAATATGTACATATTAGTACATTTGCTATCACGTCAGATTACTGAGATTAATTTTTTTGTAGAAGAAAACCTCATTCCAGAGAACCACTTCTCAATCTTGTTTTGGTGACCGAACCCTCTTGGAAAGCGATATACGTGATGGAACCCTACAATAAAACAATATATTTTTAAAAAGTTTTAACTTTTATTATCTTTATTAAAAGCAAAAAAGTACCTGCCATTTAACTTTTACTTATTACTTACTCACAACAAGTATAAAAATAGAAAATATTGAAAAACACAAGTATGCATCGGCGGTGGCGGCGGCATAGTAAAATGATACACCGCGTCAGAACGGTCGAACAGAGAGAGGTGTTTTGTTTTTTTATCTAAATTCTTGCGAACCCTTACATGGGTTCCGCGGAACACACTTTGAGATTCGCTGCATTATTCTGTCAAGTGATGCTGACGAAATAGGTATTGAGACGCACTATGTTTAAGTACATTTTAAAACATATTATAGGCTAAATTTTAGAATTTACACAGGTAAGCTTAATTAAAGCACAATTTCAAATTTGGTACGCAAATGACTGTCGTTAGTAATAATTTACGGATTTGCATTATTTGACATGGTTATAATTTACTCAGAGACGGTAAAACAGACTGAGATGAAACTTACCTACTGATCGTGTGCAATTCACCCAAAGATCGCTTAAAGCGCGGTCGAATAAGATATCTGAATCGCGGCAATGCTGTTCGATTCCTGAATAATGCAGCGATGAATAGGTAAGTGAGGCAGAGGTTAGTATCGTCGTATCTAGAGTTCATATTCGAATGGAAATTTGCTACTTATCGTCATCAGGGTTGTCATGGTGACGAATTCACTCTACCTTTGAATAATATAAAAATGCACAGGGTACGTATTGCGATGCAGCTTATGTGGTCTTGCACACGATGATTGAACCCAGGATTACGATAACCCTGGATTAAAACTTCATTTTGTCTCCATGAACGTAAAAAAACTGACCAAGACAGAAAGAGGATTTAATCCAGGATTAGCGTAATCCTAGGTTAAATCATCATGCGCAAGTGGACCTTAGACAGTTAAGCATCTTTGCTTTCAAATAAGCCAATCGTATTGCGATTTCGAATTATATTGACGAAATATTTATAGTATTATCATATTACTGCTTAACTGCCTAGAAATTCAACAGATTAAGCAATATCGCTATATGCCTACGTGAGTAAGTTTACAATAATATAATATTTATTATAATATAGGACACCGATCAGATACAATGTTCTGATCCTAAAGTAAGTAGCTTATGTACTTGTATTATGGAAATCAGACACAACGGCGATACCACATCACACAAACCCGAGACAATATAGAACATTTTGATTTCTATATTTACCTGACCGGGCATCGAACCCGGGACCTCGGAGCAGCGACGCCTTGAAACCAGCCCGCGTGCTTAGCCACTACACCACGGAGTTCATCAAAAAATTACGTTCATTAAAAATATACGAAATTGCAGGCTGGTGTTATTGTTGCTTAATGGCAGACGATTTTCTCAGTTAAAATAGTTCGAAATAGGTTAGAATTGGAAGAAAGGTATCATGCTTGGCAGTGGCAGTTAGCTCTTCAGTTTACCTTGAACATCGCTTGCATCAGTGCCGAAATATCGGGATCTAACAATAACCAATACCGTTTCGAACTATTGTAACCGATGAAAACGTCTACCTTTAGGTAATACTTACCATATATTTTTGTGTGTCCATAAAAACGGAATATTAGGAGAAAATACAACCTGTTAAATGAGCAAAAATTCAAAAAACCCGAAATGATTTTTGATTCAATTTACCTGATTCTGAATGAAAAAGAAAATTATTAAGAAACGATTCAAGGTTTAATGTGGTGTTATAGTTTTACTGGCACTTCTGATCATTTCTTGCTCTGTCGAAAGAGGATTCCGTACGTATTCACCGGGCCGCTGCGCCTTGCTGACATTATTATTGTTACTTTTGGTCATAAAAAAAACTAACCATTGCTTGGTTAAGTATTTTGGCGGGTTTGCGCACGTGGTGGTTTCTCTTATTAATAAAATAGACAGGGCAACATTTTCTCATTCAACATACATACAACATCAACATTTTTTTGTTAAAAAATGTGACCTATATTGAAAAGTTGTTTTCGGGTTCTGCGCATTTAACGTTGTAAAATAATATTTGGACTGACATTTTGTGTACTCAAAATTGACTTAAGAATAAAATAGTATGTGTGTGCTTTCAGTGTATCGCACAACCCTAATGCTAGGAAACACTGACGCGGGCAGCGAGTTGCACTCCTTTGCCGTGCGCATTATAAATTGGAATATTGGAATTTGGACACCAATCACATATATTGCTCTGATCCCAAAGTAAGTTGCCAATGCACTTGTGTTATGAAAATCAGACACAACGGTGGTAGGTACCACAACACCCAGACCCGAGACAATATAGAAAAGATCGTTTTCTACATTGACCCGACCGGGAATCGAACCCGGAACGTCACGAGATGGCGACGCTTGAAACCAGCGTGCTAGCCACTCGACCACGGAGGTAATCAAAAAATGCTATAGAGGTCGTTTCAAATTGACGTTTGCATACGATTGTACAAGTCATTGTGAATTACCTTGTACCTAACTGTAGTAAAACACGATGCAACTCCACAGACTGGCCCCTTGACGATGTAGTTTTCAATTCGAGAAGGGAATTAAACTTTATCGAAGACCGTTCGGCCGTCATTCCAATATTTCAATGTACATACCCGGAGAAAAGTGTGTCACATTTCCAGCTATTTCATAACATGAATTATTTAGTTTTTAATGGGGTGGGAATGAATGAATGCCATGAATGCCATGAAGAAACGCGGCCATAACGCGAACATAACGCGAAATCTCGAAAACGATTTAACATATAAGGGCCGATTTTTCCAATTTTAGATTACACTTATTAGACTGAATAAGCATAAATCGACCGATTGTAAAATAACACTTACATAATTATTGCTGACAGATAGGTGACGATTTCAAATTAGGCGTATTGTAATTTATTCGACGAATATTCCTTATCTGTCAGGAAAAATCAGACCATAATCATTTTCAAGATTTCGTGATTACTAAATACATTAGTTTAAAGATTCATTAAAACCTGCTAGTCAGGTAATATTTCGTTTCAGTTTATAAGGTTTTCGATAAGATGAAGTAATTTTCATAATTAGGTATATTATATTGTTTTGTATCGAAGCAAGCTTAATAAATTTCTAAGTAACAGCACGTAAGTGTATGCTGTTTGCATTGAAAAATACGGCAATATAATACAACACGAAATGCAACAAAACACAGAAAGGACAATTATACCTTAACTATTAGTACTATCAAACCTAAGTAAAAATTAATGACGACACCCAGTAAGTATTTAAGACTTGGATGAACTAACCACTGGATATGAAACGCAAGCGCGAATGTATGAAAACATCATTAGCCAATTTCTGCGGGGCGGGGGGAGCTTGTCGTATTAATTTTTCACATTTAGTGCATGAAAGTGTCGATATTTTTTATCGATATGTGTGGAACAAATAAATGAACGAATCTTTTGTTAAAAGTCATATATTTTTTATCACCAAAACAATAAATTACATTATGGGCATGTAATGCACAAACAATCAACTGAACAATTGAGACATAGAACGTCGTTTTATATGAACGGTCTGGCAAGTATCACTTAGTTAGTGTGAACTTCCTAAGACATTTTAATACAACCCGTAAGTACACAATATAGCCTTGCACCATCAAAATCCTCCTATGGATAATAAGGCTAAAGCAGTAGATTTTTTGCGTTCGGTGATGGTTTGTGGGGATCCATTTTGCCTCTCTTCGGACTGCTGCTACCCACTTTATTTTCCTTAATGGATCTACAAGAAACCTGAAATAATATTATAAAGATGTAATGTCAAATATAAAGATTAAAATTTGAAACTAAACTGTTGTATTTTAAATATTACCTTAATCTACTCTCGAGTGAAACATTTTACAGATTTATTATTTTATTTCAAAATAATTTATACAAAAATTTAATAAATGTTTATCGATATGACTTATCAACAATTGTCAAGCACAATTTAAATGAAACTGACAAGAGAACGAATTATTAACATACGACAATCCTACCGAATAAAGTATACGTTATCTTGTTGATTTTGTAGTAACTGACCACCACTTTTTTAAATGGCAACTTTACTTTTCTCTTGGAAAACACATTTCATTATTTGCATGAAAAATAACATCTTTTTTTGGGATAAAAAGTTACTTACGGATGAAAATAAATATTGTCCTGCCGCTATAATTTTTACACAAAAATAAGCCACATTTACCATTTTTTTCCGTCAATATTTCTCACTGAGCTCTATCACCGTACTGACAAGGCGTCACCAGTAAGTGAGGCCAAAAAGCCCGCTTCGTGGCTAAGAGAGCACAAGCGAAATTGCCCGTTATTGCGCGTCCAGTGGTTTATTCGTCCTAGATTTAAGACTAGCTTACGCTTTGTACTGTGCAATGACGGACTTCTTATAAAGGTCACAATATTTCACACCTAAAATGCAAAACAGGCTGCTTACAATCAGGTACTTACTTAAACAAATATTGGGGAGTTGATAGTCGAATTCGACGATCCCCGTAGCCCTGAAACTAAATAACTAAATGTCTACCTGACGTCAAAACTTAACATTCAGTTAAGTTTAAACGTCAGGTAGAGAGGCAAAGTTGCAAACCGTCGTTGCACTCATAAGTTGGTTGTGATCTTGTGACAGACTTAAGATATAAGTTCTTCTTCTTCCTAGCAACTGTCCCGTCTGGTGACGGGGTCCGACTACTCTTCCTCCACTTTGCCCTATCCTGGACGTCGCTCCCAGTTAAGTCACAGTTTTCTAGGTCTTTCTTAATGAGACTCAACTATCGCAGTTTAGGCCTTCCTCTTTGCCTTTGACCCTACAGGTTTTGGTTGAGTGCTACATTGCCGATGTAGGCAAGTGGTCTCCTTTTCACGTGTCCAAACCATCGCAGCCAGTTTTCTTGCAGTTTATCAGCGATGTCCCGCACGCCGAGGCTACCGCGCACTTACTTTTTGCGGATCTTGTCGAGCCTCGTCACTCCGCACATCCATCGCAGCATCTTCATCTCAGCAACTTGGATGGTCTGCACGTGTTTTTTTTTTGTACCGCACAGGTCTCGCTATCATATGTTAGCACTGGTCTTATGACTGACTTGTGCACCAGTCCTTTTATCTTAAGTCAAGTTTAGTTCGTAAATGGAATATATAATAAGGTACGAGTATGTCAGATTAATAAGGAGGTCAGCATAAACGAGGACAACAGATAATAGTCGGCAAAGTTCGCGTATAAGAATGCTGTGATCTCACTTGCTGTTCATACGTCATAAATCAAGCAACGGACAAGTGCAAGTGAAACTACGGAACTGGAATTCGGCTAAAGACAACAATTTTTGTATTTGTGCATGCAATATGCTTCCAGTGGATTTCAATACCTACAAATATACACATTAAACGAGAGTGCCATTAGCCTCTTAGATAATGGTTTAGAATGTTATAAATACTCATTTTCATATTTTATATTCTTAAAGATTAAAGAAACCAAAAAATGGGACTCGAACCAGCAACTTCTTGGCTAACCGGGCCAAACGCTCTATCAATAAAATTGAGCTACTGTGCAAAATTTCTGGTCTCTTATACATAATTTCAATTTCACACTTTCTTGATGACTTACGACGTAAATATATTTAGTATACATATAAGTTACAATGTCTATTTCGCAAAAAAACTAAGTAATATGATAAATATTGTCCGGGATCGACCCGCACGTAACCGATTTGAATCGAACAGAGAGAGGAAAACTGGCAGAGGCATAGACAATGCACTTTTTAAAGTAAAAACAATTACAGCCTTGTCATAAAGCTAGCTTATTGTTTATGTTGTTTTCAACAAAGTGTTATTATGGTTATTTCAGTAAAAACGTGCCAGCTATGGTTTTGGCAGCGGCTGGGATCGTACTCGAAGAGTGCTCATATTGCAAGTGCCTATAAATATCCCATGGGACACGGAATCGTAATGTCGCAGGATATACTCGTAGTGGGCTCATTTTTCTTTTTTTATGGACCCAAGAAACTTTGTTGTTCCGCTCCAGCCACTGGGCCTTAAAATAACTGTATTTGACGGTGACGAATCGAACGAAGTAAAAATCAAATCAAGTAAAAAGCAAAAAAAAACACGACAATCGTTCCAAACGCTCAATTTTCTATTTATTTCTTTAATAAATAAATCATTTATTTCTCTCTGGCACATTAGGGAAGTAGCAAGTATAAAATTTGTTGTTCTTAATTTATAAAGTTCCCAACGTGCGAGAGGCTGGTGCCTGAAATAGGTCTGAAAAAACCGGTGATACAGGTCGCCAGGCCCCCGCCCGTAGATACATAATACTATATAGGTTAAAAGTGTATAACTAGGGATCAATATGAAAAATAGAAATGAAACATTGGAAATTAAATAATACTGGCCTAACTGTCAGAGTATAAGTGTATTTGATTGAATGTGTGTGTATGTGTGTGTTTGCATTCGTGGATGGAAAAAAACAACTAACGGATCAGATACTCCATTAAGGTAAAAACTCGAATTGTCATAGAATTGATTACGTTGATTATAAGTAATGATAAAAGAATAGGTATTATTTGTATTCATGGCATTTTAATTATTTGTTTACTGAGGACCTAAAAGAAGCAGTTCGGTGGATTCATAGTCCAGACTCTTAAGGTAAGTAGTAACTGTCAACTTGCATTTATTCTTGGTTAGTGGGTAAATGTTAAGAAGTTCATTAAGTTTGTTATAGAGGTAGCTTTCCAGGTAGCAGTAGAAGTTCTGTGCAGTTGCCGTTTTTAGAGGTAACCTATCACATACAAGGCCATAACGTCATTTCCCTTCCGCCAAACGAGGGTCATAGTTTTACTCTGAGTGTTTGGTCAAGATTGTCTGAAGAATGAACGTCTGTCGTAAAGTACGCTCCATTTTCTGAAAAGGTCTTCTGTAGGATACAGAATTGGGAGACCAGCTGCAACTTTTAAGATTGCTCTCTGGGCTCGTTCCACTTCCAGCAGAGTAGTCTAGTGAGTGCCACCCCAGGAAGAAATACAATACGCTGGCACAAGGCGTAGTACACCATTTTGATGACATGGCTATCAGCCGCGTGTCACAGGGGGGACTGTGCGGGGCAGACATGAGCAATTAACTGCATACTAAGTGAGGGCAGGGAGCATGATCTCAGAGCAAAAGCCACATATTTAGTCTTATCCACATTCAGCGTAAGCCAATTGTTCCGCAACCAGGTCAATACTCTGTTTATGCCTTCTTGGGCATTGTGAAAAGTTTCATTCCAGGAGTCACCACTAAAGAAGAGGGCAGTATCATCAGTGTAAGTGTATATTCGGGCTCCTCGCAACTGCATGAGGCAAAGGTCATTAATGTAGGCCAGAAATAGGGTTGGGCCAACGATACTACCCTGGGGAACTCCTATTTTGACCTCGGCCGCCCCACTAGTCCAGTTTTCCATCTTAACTCTTTGAGTCCTACCTAAGAGATAGCTCCTGAACAGTGCAAGCGGAAGACCTCTCACTCCCAGGTTTTCTAGTTTAAATAAAAGGTGTGGTATTGAGACTGTGTCGAAAGCTTTCGCGAGGTCCAGGAAAACAGTCAGTCACTTGCTTCCCTGGTCCAGGGTGGTGATTACGCAGTTTACGAGGTCAAGGACCGTGCCATTAGTGGACCTACCACTACGGAAACCGTACTGTGTCGGGGCAAGTAACTTGTTTGTCTCCAAGAATCTAATCAATGCGTCATTCATTATTCGCTCTAATATTTTGGAGAGGGTGGGCAGGATTGAGGTCGGTAATCATCAACAAGGTCCTCCCTCCCTCCTCCTTTACCTCCCTTATGTACAGGTTTTATAAGCGCAACCTTAAAGATAGATGGGAAGGTTCCTGTGGATACAGCCAGGTTAAAGATAAAAGTTATGGGGGTAGTCAGTATGCTGAGGTATCTTTTAACAACTCTGCTGGAGATTCCATCAATACCAGCAGTACAACTATCCTTTAAGCTTCTTATTAGTTTCGCTATCTCCACCTCATCAACCGGCATTATTACCAGAGAATTTGACGGGGATAGAAGAGAACTTACTTCGAACGTGTGAACAGCAGGATTACGCAAGGAAAGCTTTTGAGAGAGTTTCTGACCTATCCCGGCGAAGTAAGCATTCACATCGTTTACACATGACTGTGAATTCTGTGTAATGAGAGATAGAGAATGATCTACGTTAGTATTTGCGCTTGTTATTCCCTTTATCACTTCGCACAACTTCTTTTTGTTATCGCGAACATTTTCAATCTCCTGGCTCTCATAATTCCTGTTTGCTTTTTTTAGTAGTGACGTGCAGTAGTTTCTATATCGCCTGTAGGTGATTTTCATGATATCATTATTAGGCTCTTTCTTTAATTTTTTTTGTAAGTTATCTCTATTCCTCATGCACCGTAATAGACCCACAGTTATCCAAAGCTTACTTATTTGCTTACGGGTGTGGGATACGTATTATATTTCTAAAAAGTGTAGTAGCAGAGGAGAGTATAGTCACGAGAAGGTTTGCCGCTTCATCGGCGTCCTGACAGGAAAATATTGAACCAAAGTCTGCGTTTTCCATGAACTCATCCAATTCAACCCAGACCATGCGAATACCCATAGTTTCAATAAAAGGCTTACGAGCTAGATTTAAGCTAAGGGCGACACTATCATGGTCAGTGATAGAGGTGTCGCAGACAAAGCAAGTTGCATCCTGTTTGGTTTTGAGATCTAGACAAGTGAAATCATGTGTTTGCAGTACATGCCCATGTAGAATCTTATGGCAGGCTATAATGTTGAGGTAGTCATGTGATGAGCTTTCTTTACTGTCAGGAAGAATGTCAATATTTACATCGCCACAAACTATAATATTTTTAAAAGAGCTGAAGGTAGAAAGAAGATTATTTAAGGAGGTAATAAATTTACTAGGATATTTGTAGCCTGCAGGTCGATAGATTCCTATAACGCAGGTATGGTCTAGTTTAAGCAAAAGACAGTTTGCTTACCTACCTAAACCGTAGCTACCTAAATAAAGTGGAAACATTCAGAAATATTATTTAAGTTTTGAAGTAAAATAGCAATTCCATTTCAAAACTAAATACTACTGCTTGACTTACAACCCTTAAACTTGGCAAATATGTGAAATTTGCTATCTGATATAGTTTAAATGTTAAGGATAGTCCCCAATGAAAGTCAAAAATATCGTTTGTTCTTTCATTTCTATCCTGATTTCAATTCAATCTTTAAGGTTTTATTACACTGCTCCGTACCATATCATAACCAATAACCGTGCCAAGACCGTGCTCAGAACCTGTCAGGCTTGAAAATCAACACGAAACGCTCTACCTTGCCCACTGAACGAATTGACAGTCTTCTGTCTTACCGCTCCACTACCACCACTCGAGCGAGCGAGAACGTATTTTGCCGGTGCCGACACGCTCCGTGCATGGCACGTGACTGTCGTGACGGAACGGTCTAGTAGGCAAGGTGTCATAGTTTTTAATCATCATCATCATTATCAGCCAAAGGACGTCCACTGCTGAACATAGGAGGCCACCCCCACGGCTTTCCACAGCGACCGATCACTAGCGGTCTGCATCCAGTTTTATCCTGCGATCTTTCAAGGTCGTATGTTCATCTTGTCCGTGGCCGTCACACGCTGCGTCTTTGGTCGAAGGGCCTCAAATCTTGAACTTTTCTGCCCCAACGGCCATCAGTTCTTCGCGCTATGTGCCCTGCCCACTGCCAATGTAGCGTATTGATTCTTAAGGCTATGTCCGTTACCTTAGTTCTTCTACGTATCTCTGCTTTTTTGATTCCATCCAGTAGAGAACAATAGTCGTTAATGCAAAGAATATTTTTACGCCGGACACTTCCCTAGCACGGTTGTGGCATGCTTCGGTATACTAGAGCTTTATTAATTAATTAACAATTCATCATTCCTATTCATTCTATTAGGGTTTTCGCAACCGGAAAGATGTTACAGAAGAGGAAACTAAATGGAAATTTATAATATCGTTTTTTTTATGTATTCCAAAGTTGTTGTTTTTTTAAGTTTTTAACAAGAAATCAATCCTTATTATTATATTTCAGATTAGTGGAAACAAACATTCAAATAAGTAACTAAGCATAGAAGACTATTAATAAATTGTATTTGTGTACTTCATCGAACATCTTAGTCAATATATTTTTTAATAACATTAGCAAATGCCACCGTGTAGGTAACTATCAACATGATTTTTGACGTGACAACGTCTTAAATTAGGTTGCGGCTGGGAGTCACTTATGAAAAAGTGTAACGCTCGGTAACGTTACGATGAGTCACCGAACGAGAGAGAGGCCCGCGCGCGCAGCACTGAGAGCGAGTGAGAGGCACGCGTAAGAACGAGAGAGACAGACATAAAAAGTCGTTGTCACGTAAAACTTTCGCCCGTATACCGACTTTACAGGCAACCAATTTTTTGTATATTTATTATACCTTTAATAGTTAACGTTATTAAAATCGATGTAAAGCTGATCATGTCAGTCTTGTATAATTATATTGTTTTAAACTTTCAGTCACTATCTGGGGGCACGGCAGTGCCCCCTCCAAGTCGAGCAAAAAAGCGTCACGGCCGTACCATCCTTTTCTCGAAGCAATTCAGACCATTTTCGACCCCCTGTAACTTCGTTGTGGATAAAACTAGAAGACTGAAATTTCAGTAACCATGCAGGCATTGTAAAGACATGGTATATTTCAATTTTCATTCAATTTGAACCAGTATTTTAGGAATTATAACGGGTCAAATTTCTTAATTTTGTCACTCACTGACTCACCTATCATCAAAATTCTAAGGCCTTTCTAGCAGACCTAGAAGCTTCAAATTTGGAATATAAGTAGTGTTTGGTGTATGAATCAAGGAAAAACTAAAAAGTCTAGAAATGACCGCAAATAAAATTAAGCCCATACAGCCAAGTCTTCAGTTAAATTTTTCAATATTGACTTTATTCGTAACGATGTTTTACGGCAGTTATTATTATCGCGTGCGAAACCGCGGGTTTAAGCTAGTGCCATATAAATATAGGTGCATGGTAGTGCCCCTGCCAAATCGAGCAAAAATGGGTATTCCCGTCATGAAAACACGTGTAAATTAAATTATTTAATGCAAAAAACGTACCTACGTGCGTATTCGTACTTATTACCCGTTACTACGCGCTGCGCGGTGCTAGCGCGAGGGCGCGGGGCGGGGACAGTGGCGGGGCGCGCGGAAAGGTGAATGTCCCCGAGCGAGCTGTCGCGGTGCTAGCGCGAGGCGAAAAGTTCATAAGTCAGAGAGAGGGCTTTAAGAAACTTCGTTGCTGGTAGATATACATGTATACAATAAGTAGAAGGTACCGAAAAGGAAAAAAGTAGAACTGTCTACAAAATACAAAAAGAAATGGGATCCCATCAAAAACAATACTTGTCAAAAAAAACAAGTCTCGCAACTCAGTTGTTCTGCGGTAAAAAGTTGTGAGATCCATGTAATACCAAGTCGGTTAAATTAATAACCGACTTGGTATTACATGGATCTCACAACAACAAAGTATTGTTTTTGATGGGATAATATTAGTTGCGTTTGTATTTTCTTTATGTATTTTATTAATGTTATGTTGCCGAAATATCGGAAGGTCATAAATATGACTATTGTATTTGGCAATTATACCATTATATAATATTCTTATCTAATTTTATTATTGCTTAAATAATCTGGTAATAATAATTATAAAAATTTGAAGCAAGAATCAAAAAAGCTTATTTATTTATATATTTTTATTTGTCGTTAGTTCATCATTCATTGAAAATATTGAAATGCAACCATGTTATTTACTGCATGCATGACATTTTGTTTTCTGTATCGTAAGTTGTAATAATCAAGATTTTCCTTAATTTTTCCACCTAGTAACCCATAGTAACATCGTGAGATATAATAATAAATCCAGGGGTTTGGGACCTCCTTATTATTCCGATCACAGCCCGCAAGATCCGGGGCTGGCCCAATCCTTATCACCATCAATTAGGGAATTAAATGATATATAGGTAAAATAAAATCTAATAAAGACAACATTTTGTAAGATTCCCTGTATAATTTTGTCGTCGATGTGCAAGTGACCCTTATGAATAATGTATAGAGAGTGAATGTAAGAGAAACAAAACTTTAACAAAACAAGCACTTATTGAAACACGGTGCTGAAACACTTTGCCAATAATATTTAAGTCTCATGACATTTGGTTTTTAGATATAACAGCTAATGTGCAGGGCAACAAGATACAATGCTTGTATATATTTTTTAAACTATTCATTCGAATAGGTATGTAACTATTTTTTTTTATTTTTAAACACAATTTTATTCCTTGATACAATGAATTATGTACCTATAGAATGTCAGTGGTCAATTCAAAAATGTTTGTTCAACATTATATAATTATTTGTAAAACAAATATTAAAATTTATTTAAAAAGGGACTCTAATTTAAACGCCATTACATGAGCTTTAATTTAAAACTAATACGGATATTTACAAGCAAACCAGTTAATAGGCATCAAACTTCAAAACTCCAAATTCATAGGTAACGATCTTATATTACTCATATTCATCAACAAATATATAAGTACTCCTACTTTAGTATTGCTCTTAAGGTTAATGACATGCGATAAGTATATTTTGAAATTTACTTACTTAAATAAAAAATACGCTCGACCCTTTCTTAAAAAAATAATAATTTCGTATTTTTTTTTATGTACGTGTAAACATTTGGTAAATGGTTCACCCCACTTAGCTATGAGACTAATTGAAAGCAATTAAATAGCTTAACCAAAAAATAAATATATTTTGATATTTTTATTCAAAGTTATTTTATAAATAGGCAATATTCTATTTCTGGAATTATGCTTCAGTAATTATTTTTAGTTTTGAATGTGTTATTTCTTTACTCCTGAAAATACAATACTTAGGATTAAATTTTTGTTTTTAAAGTGATTTTTCACTATACAAACTTAATAATAAATTGCAAATTGCACTTGTAAAAAGCAACTTTGACTCTGTGACAGACGAGGAATCGAACCCCGTGTCTTACGCAATCCGGGCGTATGCCTATACCACTCGGCCACCGTCACATAGGAGAGCCTGTTGAATTTTGCAAGCGCTTTCTTAACCGCGTAGGCTGCGTGACGTCACAAATGTTGCGAGATTGCTCTCACAATATCCGTAGGAAATATTGTTACAAATATTTAACAATCGGTTAAGATTAACGAAGCCAATTTATACTTATTTTTTTGTTTTTATAGTGTTTTGTCACTATACAAGCTTAATAATATAAATTGCAAAATGCACTTGTAAAAAGCAACTTTGGCTATGTGACAGACGAGGAGTTGAACCCCGTGTCTTACGCAATCCGGGCGTATCACTATACCACTCGGCAACCGTCACATTAGCAAGCCTGTTGAATTTTGCAAGCGCTTTCTTTAACGCGTAGGCTGCGTGACGTCACCAGTGTTGAGAGATTGCTCTCACAATATCCGAAGGAAATATTTTTACAAATATTTAACAATCGGTTAAGATGAACGAAGCCAATTTTTAATTATTGTTTTGTTTTTATAGTGTTTTGTCACTACACAAACTTAATAATATAAATTGCAAACTGCACGTGTAAAAAGCAACTTTGGCTCACAGACACGGGGGTCGATTCCTCGTCTTTCACAGAGCCAAAGTTGCTTTTTACAAGTGCAATTTGGAATTTATATTATTAAGTTTGCATAGTGACAAAACACTATAAAAACAAAAAAAAAATATAAATTGGCTTCGTTCATCTTAACCGATTGTTAAATATTTGTAAAATTATTTCCTGCGGATTTTGTGAGAGCAATCTCGCAACACTGGTGACGTCACGCAGCCTACGCGTTAAAGAAAGCGCTTGCAAAATTCAACAGGCTTGCTAATGTGACGGTAGCCGAGTGGTATAGGCATACGCCCGAATTGCGTAAGACACGGGGATTCCCCGTCTGTCACAGAGCCAAAGTTGCTTTTTACAAGTGCAATTTGCAATTTATACAATACTTAGGGCCGGTTTTACCAATGACATATAAGACTTATATTGAAAACGTCATTCCAAATAATAAGGTTTATTATTTTTTATTCGTCAATCAAACCTTAGTAGAATTCATTCTGAAGCTTTACGAAAGTCATGATTTTTATTTATTTATTAGGGCTAAAACCCGATACACTTTTTAGTATACTTATTACCCTTATCTCAAAAACTACTACACTGATTTTGATGAAACTTACACCGTACTCTAAGTTGAAGTACGAGTACATCTATCTGATTGAACTATAAATATAAATAAATAAATCATCAAAGAATCATCTTGCTATGACTTCTTGTTTCGAGAAATCCGTAGACAAACATACAAATATATAACTCGTATAAACACATTGAATTGATTACCTCCTGTTTTTTTCCTTTGTTTAAATAGAAATGGTCTAATAAATATTAAGGTATTTTTTTAAAATATACTGCAAAGTTTCAGCCTGTTTTTTACAATGACTTAATGTAACCGGAAAAGTAATTTGTCCATATTATTCGTTGGTTAGTCTTGTTGCCAATGATGAAACAAGCCCTTATACTACTTTACTTTTAAGCTCCCACGTCAAGAGCTTTAATTGGTACATATGTCAGTAAATTATAAAAGGTTTGGTGTATATCCAATGACGATCGAAGTAATAAAATCAATACTTTAGTGGTATGAAATACAGATTAACAATCGTTCAATCAAGGTTTTATCAATGTTAGATGCAATAAGCGCGTATCAAACACGGGGAACATTCCTGCGGAGAACGAGGAAGAAATTAATTACCTTATTACTTTAGATACCTAATCGAAAATGCGAGGAGGCTCCGTTATCAAGATGACGTGCGGTGTCTGTTCTCTTTAAGTTATAATGAGCGTACGAGAAACAACGCGCGATCTTATTTGGGCGGATTTGATTATTTGTTTCGTAACTTCTGATTTTGATCGGCAAGGTTCGCTACTCATGAAGGACATTATCATTAATCAAAATACCACGTACAATTTGCACATTATTTTAACCAAATTAAAAAAGGAGGTTATCAATTCAATGTGTATGCATGTGATGTCGATAGAATTTGATAATATTTGAGGTTTATCAATTAAGGCTGCTTCCAAACACGTGTGCAAAATTTTGTAAGGGTATGTATGTTTAAATATCCTTTGGACAAATAAATATCCTTTGGACATTCCCACACATCGCCATCTAGTCCCAAAGTAAGCTACTCAAAGCTTGAGTTATGGGTGCCAGACAACGGATATGATACTTAAATACTTTTTTTTTGTAAATACATACATGATATACATAGAAAATACCCAGACCAATACAAACAGACATGTTCATGCACACAATTGTTTGTATTGTGCGGGAATCGAACCCGCACCCGCTGCGTAGTAGGCGATTTCTCGACCACTACACCAGACGGGTCGGTTTGCCCACGGATTTCTCGAAAACGAGAAGTTATATTGAGATAATTATTTTTTAGTACATTCAGATATATTTTTGACCGACTTCAAAAAAGGAGGAGGTTATCAATTCGACTGTATGTTTTTTTTTTGTATGTTTGTTACCTTATATCTCAGTCGTTTGTCAACCAAATCGAATTTTTTTTTCACCTAATTAGAGGGTGTACCTTCTAGTCGGTCCCATTTTTTCCATTTTGGGATCAGATGATGGAATCTTGGTGTGATCGAGGGAAACCCTCAAATTTTAAAGGCTCGTATAGTGTTTCTTAACTAGAATCTTAATGTGTACGTGTTGTTACGTGTCTGATAGTCAACATCTTGTGGGGCTGAGCTGATGGTGGAACTCCTTAACGCTTAGGAGTTCAGTAATTATAATGACGGAACTTATTATAGGTAAATTGTAGCTTCTTAAAGAATAGAATCATAAGGTGCAACTCCCCCCCCCCCCCCTTTAGTATTCACTAAAAATGAACAAATAAAATAAACTTTAAAAAAAAGTAAAGACCGACTTCAAAACCAAAATGCACTAAAAAGTCTTAAATAAACTCTTCACCATTGGAAAGAAAGGAACCCGTTTAAGGCAAACAATTTCTTTTTGGAGTCAGTGCTGTGATAGTTGATGCTTGATGGTCAAAGTGATGGCACCGACTCCGTTTTTACTTTTATCTTAGGGTACAGTATAAATTTAATCAAAAACGGTCTAGTAGTTTTTGAGATATGCGTAATAACTAAAAATCATAAACAAACGCTCTCAAAATCCTGACTAAAAGCTTAAAATAACACATTTGCCCTCTGTTTTTTTGTTAAACCGTAACCTAGGTGTTTTTCTTTATGTGTACGTCTATTATATAAAAAAAACAACCTTAGTAAAGTTTCTTTAAGACATTGACTTTAGAAATAAAAAGTACCTAAGTATTACATATTGAGTAATTTTTGTAATCCTTTTAAGTATGGCTACATACTTACATTTTTTATTCGGCTGATAATGATGATGATGATGATGACATACTTACAACTAAATTCTTTAGACCTCGTGATAGGCAGTCTGGACAGGCGTGTGAAAGTGGATGTCCTGCAGCTAATAATGGCGATGACCTGCGGGATTTATGATGAATGAAAAAGTTTCTATAAGGGTTCCATGTTGGCCTTTGTGATTTTGAGCCCTAAAGATACGACAAAATAAAGTTGAATGAAACCCTTGCGTAAATAATCTACACTAATATTATAAAGCTGAAGAGTTTGTTTGTTTGTTTGTTTGTTTTAACGCGCTAATCTCAAAAACTACTGGCCCGATTTGAATTTTTTTTTTACGTTGGATAGTCCATTTATCGAGGAAGGCTTTAGGCTATATAACATAAAGATACAACACATAAGACCACAGCAGAAATGAAAAATGTTGCGAAAACGGGAGAAAGATATTCCTTTTGAGAGCTTCCGCTGCATACGCTGCGGAAACCGCTTAAGTTACACAAAAATCATGTATGACAGGATTGTTTAGCATAACGAGTTCTAAAGTCCGCGACAGCATATGTCTATCTTTTATGGTTGACTTACTACAACCTTTTTTATGTAAATAAATTTGTAAAAAAATAATGCATTATTTTTAGAGGTGTATTACACACAGGTATTTATTCTTACCAAAATAAATACATTCATCATCACGAGCATTGCATTTAGAACCAAGTTGCCCTTTATATCATTTGATTTCAATAAATATCTTAGGAGCTATCACAGTTTTAACATAACTCCGCACCAAAATAATGTTCGCAGCTTAGGTACATCGTGCGCTTGCGCTAATATATTAAAAAGCTGAAGAGTTTGTTTGTTTGAACGCGCTTATCTCAGGAACTGCTGGACCGATTTGAAAAAATATTTCTGTGTTGGATAGCTTATTTATCGAGAAAGTCTTTAAGATATAAAACATGACGCTGCGACGGGAGGGGAGGGAGCAAACTCAAAACGCGCGGACGAAGTCGCGGGGGACCGCTAGTTATAGATACACATTGATACTTATTTCCTTGAAGTGACGTGAAGTCCCCAAAGCAATAAATATAGAGGTATTTCCGTGGTTAACCCTTAACTATCCGCAACACGCGCTCTCATCATTTAAGTGTTTATACAACGCAGATAAGTCTGCTGTTATTACGTATCTCTAACGTTTGCAATTGTGAATAACGCAATGGCATTATTTTGTTGTAAAATAATAACGTTTTAGTACTTGACAGCACTGACAATATAATAAACTTTGTTTATTCTCATTTACAAAATTTAACTAACAGCTTTTCCAAGGTCGATTTTACTGACGTCAGAAAAGACTTATCCGACTAAATAAGTATAAAACGATCAATTTTAAAATGACATTTACATAACCTATGCTGACAAATACATGACATTTTGAAATTAGGCGTATTGTGTTGTATTCGACGAATATTTCTTATCTGACTTCTTATTGAAAACTAATGCATTAGTGTAATTTTTGTAAGATTAGTGCGGGGATAATTTATAGGTACACCTTTAAATTTTGTAAGAAACTGTGTGTGTGGTGGTGTAAAATAAAGGGCTGGGGCGTCGAAAATTTTTGGAGAAGCACACTCATTATTTTTGCTGGCCTGCTACTCCTTAAAACCTTGATTGTCACTGCACTATTGTTGGTCACACCTAACTATAATTCTCCAAAAATAATATTCACACACGCCGATAGTTCTTTCTTGATCGCTTCAATTTTATTTTTGAAAAACCTATAAAGATGAAATAAGAAACCAAAAATTTGCGCACGGGCGGGACTTGAACCAGAAAACTTGTCGTATTGCAGGTCGCCAGGCTATCCCCAATGGGACCGTATATAATCCAATTCCGCTTTGAGGCAAAAAATATAATCTCTCGCTACTCAGAAGTAAAATTAAAAATCTCAATTATAGTTTAATTATAATAATACAACAAAGTAAAGATCACAGGATTCTACAAGAGACATGCCTCGTGCTACGGGTCACTGTCAACTAAGACTTATGTCCGTAATAGCGATAAATGTATTTCCTGCGGCTGACTCTTGAATGTGCATTGCCAGTGATCATAAGTATTAAAATTGCTATGGCTTCAAAGTTAGTTAACCCTTCTGCGGTTGGCGTGTCAGCGCCGCGCCGAGATGTCACTAGTCGGGCCCACCAAATACGCAAACCGAAACAAATTCAACTGACGCAGCGCAAATACTCCAATTTGTCACGATCGCGCCGAGTTATTGATTCCACGGGAATATGAATTGACGGCGATTTTCACACGCGATTCACTCACCACGTTGTTTATCGAAAGCGTCGGTGTAAAGTGAGTAAATCAGATCATGTAACACAATTAAATCATGAACGTTGTAAATATTACGCTGGCTGGGTAAAGTTTCAATAAAATTATCACCGGATTAATTGGTTTTAAGCAAATAAATGGAAATAAACACATTGAACAGTCAGAAATCAAATCAAATTGCGTCAATGTGCGTCAAAACCTAATATTTGCTTCAGTTAAAAAGTATTCGCGTATGAATTATCATAGTCAGATAAAAGCTTTATTTTTACTAAAATTCAGCTCGCACTTTTATGTTAACTTAATTAATTTGATCTAAAGGAAAAGCTGCCAAAGAAAAATCCTTGCGACGTCAACGAAACGTCTTTCATGAATTTTTATGGTGAGTAAAAATCAAAGCAGATATCAGGTAAAACCCGGCTCGCCGAATAAACACAACAAGACTACGCGCGCGGAATCCAGGCCGGTTTATGAGGGTTAACTAATGCCATCCGAAGATCCTTTCACCGGTTACAATAGTGTTCATTCCTTCTGTTCAGTTTTAGTGGCAAACCTTTGCCTGAAACCTGAGGTCTAACTATCGTAAACGGATGATATTGCCTCTTGTACTAAGAAGAAGAAGGGTAACAATTACATTAAAAAAACGGCCAAGTGCGAATCGGACTCGCACACTAAGGGTTCCGTGACAACTTTAACTGAATTAGAGATCCACTTACTTCCAATTAGTCTAGTCTAGTCTAAAATACCACAATATTTTTATGACAGCAAATATAACTTTATTTTCCATTGTATTTATATGAATAACAAAGTTGTGTTAGCGGTTATTGAAATAGTGCTATATCTCAAAAACTAGTAGTTGGATCTCGTTCAAACCAATTTTCATTGAAAGTCTTTGTCAATATCTACATCATGTATTTTTGAAGGTTTTGATTTCATGTATGGGAGCCCTTACATATCATTATTTTTAATTTTTTGAATAAGAATCGTAAAGCGGTTAACAGGTTACCTACTAAGTTTCAACTGTGAAATACTAATAGTTTCAGAAAAAAGTAGCTGTGACGTACGGACGGATAGACAGACAGACTCGACAAAATTATAAGGGTTCTGTTTTTTGCCATTCAGCTACGGAATCCTAAAACCTTTTTTACTTGTTACACACCTGTGTTACAAGCCAGCTGAAGTTTTGATGGTAGATCTTAAAAACAAAATTGAAATAATGTATCTGTGACACGTCATGTTGATATTAGTCCTAACCTTTTTTAGAACTTCCTATAAGTAAGCGATAATATTCTTACTGTCCTTGTGATTATTTATTTGGTTACATTACTACATCAATAATTTCAGTTTGCATGTCAAAGTTAGTAAATTGAATGAGAGAAAGCAAATGCCCGCGATAATGGAATAACAACGGAGTGGCGGAATGGACTGCACGTATAATGGAGTTGCTCGTAAATCATTAGTATATAATGTGTGTATCCGTGTGAACAGAGTCGAGAGGTATGGAGTTTGCAATAACTTGGCCGCTTGCAAGTGAATAGCTTAGCTACCAGCTCACGTGTGCTTACGTGGCATTGTTTGTATTTCACAGCAATACTGGAAATTCGGAAACATTTATCATGTTTATTACGTTTATATCGATTTTAGTTGGTTTGTCTTGTTATACAACCAATGTTTTTAGTGAAACCGAATACCGTGCCGGATATTATATAGGTACGTGATGGAATCGCTGACATTCTACTTCCTTCACCTGTAATACTGATAATTTTCAAGGTCGTATAAACCTCTCATTTCAGTTATATTAAAACTGCAAAATTGACAACAAGCAAAAGTTTTTGATTTTGATATCAGATCTCTCTTATAAGAATTATTTAAATAAAACCATAAATAGCTCTCTTTAGCATTTCAGGTCAAAGAGAGCTAATTATGGTTCCATTAAAATAAGTCCTGTCTTCTCAATGTACATATTATTATGATTCAATATTGTTCATTCAAAAGTCGGAGCTCTCAGAATATTTCCTAGCTTTAAGATTAGCATAGGAGTCTTATCCTAGTTAGTATTAAACACGAAATACCCTGTTGACGTTTTGATCAAAGTCAAAAGTCAAAGTCAAAGTCAAAAATAATTTATTCAATTTAGGACACAAAATGCTACTTATGAACGTCAATAATAAGTGTAATATCAATCAATTATGGCTTATTATGGCCCGTATGGGGCAAGGACATGTCTCCGCTTCGATAAAAGACACAGACAATGTGTGACACAGACAGATTGTGAACGTACGTGAATCTTAGCTCTCTCTCCATACATATTCATTGCCTTTACTGTGGGACGTCAAATCTATTCGTTCTCAAAGTAAATTGCAGAATACGTGTTGCCTTATAAAATATTACCAAAGCTTACTTCACTCAGCGTGATAAAAAATCATTTAATGTTAAAACTATCGTACGCAGGCGGAGCAATTGGCGGAATTGAATACATTTGCGGTCGAAATATGCTTTCGGGCGACAACGTTTTCCAACCCGTAAACCATATAATATTTGAAAAAAAGGACAAGACGTACAAGCTTAGTTTCGAATGTACCAAAACAAATAAGACCACATTTGACTCATTGCACAAAGGTTTACGGTATAGGTGCTCGTAGCGCAGTGGTAGCAGCGCTTTGGTAGTGATACCGAAGTGAAGCAACCTACGGTGCGGTCGTGTTTGGATGGGTGACCATTCCGACCGTATAAGTGACGTACATCACGAGCATCTCCGTGCTTTGGAAGGCACGTTAAGCCGTTGGTCCCGGCTTATATCGGTTGATATTAGTCGTTAAGCCTAGTCAGAGGCCTAATGGGCGGCTTGATAACATCTGACAGCCGGGTTAGTCGCTTGCTTTGCAAACACCCCTCCACCAATCCACACTGAGCCCGCGTGGTGGAGTATCGCTCAAACTACCTCATAGTTGAGGTAAGGCCCTTGCCCAGTAGTGGGATGTTACAGGCTGACTTTACTACTGCTACTACTTGGTAGCAGTATAGTTTACGGGTTGGATAACGATGTCGCCCGTAAGCATATTTCGACCGGAAATGTATGCAAATCCACATTGTTCCACCTGCGAAATCTAAGCGATTATTGCGAGTTTTTGATGAGGCCTAAAGATTATTCATTAAAATTTGGATATTTAGTTAGTAGAATTAAAGTTTTTTTTTTGGACATTCCCACACATCGCCATCTAGTCCCAAAGTAAGCTACTCAAAGCTTGTGTTATGGGTGCCAGACAACGGATATAATACTTAAATACTTTTTGTTCGTAAATACATACATGATATACATAGAAAACACCCAGACCAATACAAACAGACATGCACACATATGTTTGTATTGTGTTGTATATACTTAGTTAGGTTTGCCGTTCCAAGATTTCAAAGTTATCTATGAAGCTAGTTCTCACTGTACTGGAAATAATCAACCTGGACGTGTGATTGTAAAGGTAAAGTGTAGGTTAGGATTATGAAACGAAACAATAGAAAACGAATTTAAGCAAAATAATAATTTGAAAATTAAAACGTTTTTGCACAGATTTATCATATAACTTTGAATTAATCACTGAATCTTAATTATATATCACTTATCAGTCAATTTAAGGTAGGTAATCTACTATACTCATTAATTAAATCGAGAATAATGAATTCTCTTCATTAAACATAAATTTGGTCATTTAAACTTTAACAAAAAAGGATTTCCTCATTAAGACAGGTATAAACATTGCAAATATGCAATATAAGGAATCGCAACCCGACCCAGTCTGCCAATTAAGGGATCTATGTGATGTACCTTTATCAATAACGCAGTAAAGTGATATGTTTACTCATTGCGTATTAACATACATTAGGTAGGTACGTCAGTTTGTGAAACATCAGTATCTCACTGCCTTTTTGAGCTCTAGCCCTAGCAAGTTAATGATTAGAAGCCAGTTGATAATTAGAGTCAGTATTTTTTTAGTTTTGTGTGGTGGTGCTCGAAGCTGACACAGACTTCCAGAATAAATTGTTTATCAGCAGCAGTTTCAAACATGTTGAGAATTTCATTAACTTTATTATTTTGCACTTTGAACAGTAAATTTTAAGATTTATTTACGTTTAATTTTGTCCAAATACCTAAATCTCCAAGCATTTCAAAAAAAAATTAAAGTAACGTAAATATTTTGAACATCATCACAAAATCGTGTTAGCACCTCTTTGTCCCGTAAAGCTGCAAAACGATACAGAAGCTCGCAGTGGAGTGCGAAGAGCGTGCTGCTTCATTCCAGCTGACCTGCTTAGCAAGTGCAAACTCTTATCGGCACCGGCTCTAACACAGCTTATAAATTAATGTAATTTTCTAAATACCAGTCAAGTAAGAATCAAAAATACAAAAAAGTAGTAACTTTCCTTACATTATAAAAATGTCTTAATACATCCTATGATATTTAAAATTCCAGCAAAATATAATGATCAACTTAATCTTAGCTGTCACTCATAGCACTATCTCATTAGGTAAAATTAAATCTGGAATTTGACACAACCTGTGGTAGTTTTGGTGACAAGGATATTTTTTGCGTTCTTCTACTGTTACGAGTATTATTGTCTGTAAGCCACATATTGAGGCTTAGTCTTGTGTAAAATATAAGAGCAGCCAATAAGTTTAATGATTCTTCAAAATTAGGTAGTATAGTTCCACATTGAAATAAGTAGTGAAAATACCTACATATAAAGCCCCGTCGACTAAACAGGGTGTTAAAATTAAGAGCCAAATTTAAGGTTGTCAATCGGGCTTAGAACACAGGACAAATATTTTTTTGAAGAAAATTAATAATTTTAGTAATAGTCCCCCTAGCCGATTTCGACTACAGTGGCCAGACTGCGCGGGACATATTATTATAGTGCACTGATGGGACAGCAATCTGACACGACCGGAGAGAGAACAGGCGCAGGACCAACCTGGGATCTCTGGCGCAGCCGTCGCTTCGAAGTGCGACCCTCTAACCGCTGCGCCACCGCAGATATTAGTATAATATATTATGTCAATAAATGAGTCTATAATTTACTACAGGAACGTATTAATTGATTTTTGAGACGACCCGTCTGGTGTAGTGGTCGAGAAATCGCCTACTACGCAGCGGGTGTGGATTCGATCCCCGCACAATACAAACATTTGTGTGCATGAACATGTCTGTTTGTATTGGACTGGGTGTTTTCTATGTATATCATGTATGTACGTATTTACAAAAAAAGTATTTAAGTATTATATCCGTTGTCTGGCACCCATAACACAAGCTTTGAATAGCTTACTTTGGGACTAAATGGCGATGTGTGGGAATGTCCAAAGGATCCAAAGGATTTGTTAGACTACATAACTACAAACGCAGTCGCTTCTTTCTGTTTTAAATTAATAATGTTATAATAACCTCCTCTCATAGATAACGAATCGCTGAATCGCATTACTTCATTCAGACCAACTTTGCGGGCCAACCTACGAACGGTAATGCTACCTATCTATACTAATATTATAAAGCTGAAGAGTTTGTTTGTTTGTTTGTTTGTTTGTTTGAACGCGCTAATCTCAAAAACTACTGGCCCGATTTGAATTTTTTTTTTACGTTGGATAGTCCATTTATCGAGGAAGGCTTTAGGCTATATAACATAAAGATACGACTCATGAGACCACAGCAGAAATGAAAAATGTTGCGAAAACGGGAGAAAGATATTCCTTTTGAGAGCTTCCGCTGCATACGCTGTGGAAACCGCTTAAGTTACACAAAAAAACATGTATGACAGGATTGTTCAGCATTAAGAGTTCTATAATAAAATCCGCGACAGCATATGTCTATCTTTTATGGTTGACTTACTACAACCTTTTTTATGTTCATAAATTTGTAAAAAAGTAATGCATTATTTTTAGAGGTGTATTTACACACAGGTATTTATTCTTATCAAAATAAATACATTCATCATCACGAGCATTTCATTTAGAACCAAGTTGCCCTTTATATCATTTGATTTCAATAAATATCTTAGGAGCTATCACAGTTTTAACATAACTCCGCACCAAAATAATGTTCGCAGCTTAAGTACAACGTGCGATTGCGCTAATCTATACTAATATTATAAAGCTGAAGAGTTTGTTTGTTTGAATGCGCTTATCTCAGGAACTGCTGGACCGATTTGAAAAAATATTTCGGTATTGGATAGCTTATCTATCGAGAAAGGCTTTAGGATATAAAACATGACGCTGCGACGGGAGGGGAGGGAGCAAACTCAAAACGCGCGGACGAAGTCGCGGGGGACCGCTAGTACTATGTATATTAAAACTCGGCCGTATCTTTGAAATAAATGCCCACAGCCGCGCGGTTCGTAATAATGTGATAGGGCTGCCCGCCTCAAGCATGTTTCTGTTTGAATTTTGATTGTAAATATAATGTTTGTATACATATACGTATAAACTAATAAAATAATTCGTCCGTTTGAATGAAGTTTGAATACTGTATAGATAACATTACCGTGCTCTATTTACGATAGAGCAATGCCTGCGACATAAAGTGTAGATTGATGATTTAGCATACCAAAATCATCAATTTTGATATGCGAATTCATCAGTTTAATTATTTCTTATCTAATTACTCTGGATGGAAGGAAAGTTAAGTTTCCGGTTTATAAGAACTAAACACCGAACTTTTGGTTGTTATTATACTGTTTAGTAACTATAGAAACTTAATAATATAAATTGCACTTGTAATAAGCAACTTTGGTTGTGTGGCATACAAGTAATCGAACCCAGTCTCATACGCTATCCGGGCAAATACCTATATGCCGGTAAGACACGGGGTTCGATTCTTTACATATGTAATTTATACAGTAAAAAATTTTTAGCAACAAAAAATATTTGCACTTAATTTTTTTTTGTATACTTGACTCGACTCCTGACACCCTCTGGAGTTTGGAGTTTTTTACCCGAATTGGTATAAATGCTAATGTCAAACAAATTGGAATGGAAGCATAAAAACTGAAACTATTATTACCAGTCATAATTTATTTTCTTGCTGTTATTTTTAGTCGCCTACACCTGTAGTTTCCAAGTGACCTGGTTCGCGAGTGCAAAATCTTGTCAGCGCTGAGGATTTTCCATCCTGCCGCGTTTTGATTAGAGATGTATAGCTGTTTTAGCGTCGATGGTAAATAAAGGATCGATACGCATCAGCAGGGTAATGTATCTAAACTCGATTGCTGTGGCGGTGGCCGAGTGGTATAGGCACGCATACCTACGCTCGGATAGCGTAAGACACGGGGCTCGATTCCTCGCCTGTCATTCGGCCAAAGTTTCTTTTTACAAGTGCAATTTATATTATTAAACCTTATTGCTCACAAATTCTTATTTATTATACAGAGCTACTATTCGCCCCGTTTTTGTCCAGTTTTCGCATTTCCCGTACAAACTCTCGTTCCCTATTGTATTCTATCTTCATCTCCAAGGTCCAGTATACCATTGAGCTAAAATGCATGAATGATAGTTATTTATACCGTTTATAGAAATCTCTGACGAACTTCGTGGTGTAGTGGCTAAGCACGATGGGTTTCAAGGCGTCGCCGTTTCGAGGTCCCAGTTCGATTCCCGGTCGGATCAATATTGAAATCAAAGTTTTCTATATTGTCTCGAGTGGGTGTGGTGGTACCAACGTTGTTTCTGATTTCCATAACACAAGAGCATTAGCTGCTTACTTTGGGATCAGAGCAATGTATATGTTTGGTGTGCATTAGAAAAAACTGTTATTCAAAACACTTTTGTAGTTTTGTTAAGTTGTCAAAAACCTATTCATACTTATGTTGCGTATCACGTTTTATCGACAAACCGATTGTTGCATCCTCAGTCCCGATTTATCGCTCACAGTTCAGATCACTAATATGTATATCTTTTAGTTCAGCAGCGCAACAGTTAAGTGATTCGGAGTCGCGACGGGATTTACGCGTCCGTCCTTTGTACGGACGACAGCACGTCAAGATAAACACTGCGGTATCTAAAGAGGTTGTAATAAGGACTATTTTTCAACAAAAATATAAAGTCTGATGTGCTGGCGACTGTACTTTGGTAAAGTAACGCATAACTAATGAGTTGGACACACAATTTGTTTCGACATCTTTTTTTGTTACGAAATGAATACGCGCGATAAAAAAATGATACCTGCTACAGCTAACCTTAATACTCTTTATTTCATGTTTTTTAAATTATTTTGTTATACATAACTACAAAATTCTGTTTCCTCTTCAAAGGTTCCAAAGACCGTCTTAAAGGGATCGCTTCCAGGTATAAGACCGCCATAGTTGTACCAAAAAATTTTATAATTATTGCTTATTTACCTAAATGTGCATGCATTAAGTACCTAGGTCAAGAAAATGCATGGCGAGTGTAGACTGTTGATGTAGGTAAGTTTGACATCATGCACCGACTCTTAATGAATTTTCTCCTAAGCACTTATTTATTTTATGATTTTTGTTATTTACCTATATTTCAAAAACGACTGGACCGATTTTGATGCAACTTAAAGTGTACCCTAAGTTACAATAAACCTAATCAACCATAAAAGAATCATTTCGCTATAACTTCTTGTATTTGAGAAATCTGTCGACAAACATACATACACTTACGAAATTTTGCACGCGTGTTTGTATAGCTTTTATAAGGCTACCTCGTTTTAAGTGATAATATTTTAAAGGCAGATTCAGAAAAATAAATGAAATATATTTTGTACGAAAAAAAAAAATTTTTATACGCTAGTTTTCGAGAAAATCGCCTCTAAACATGTAGAAAAAAGAGTAAAATAAAACACCCCGTGCCGCGTGTTGCTGAGCGGAGCTCTCGGTCTTTCTTTGTAGGTATTGTCATACGCGCCGCCCATCGCCGCCGTGTTGCCTGCCTGCCTACACGTGTCGCGCTCGCGGCCGCTGGGGAGCGGGGGCGGGGGCCCCACCGGATAGCCGCGGCCGCGCGCGCGACGCGAGTCAGTCTGCCAAGTCGTGTGCGCGCGCGTCGCGGACCTGCGGTGCGTTTTCCGAAGCCTGGGTCGTGTGACCAGCATCACATAGTTTCCCGCCGCGCCTTGACCTGGTACGGCACCGACTGCCAAACACCGCAGACGCTTGCTATGGCGGTTTCTGCACAACGAAGCCCTCCACCTTTATCACTTGGGGTGCGTTCCGTATTGCGCCAATATCACTGTTAGCACTGTGAGCGTCAAAAGCCGTTCCGATTTGATTAGCGTGCTGACAGCGCTGTTGACGCGATTTCATTTCGGAACGGCTTTAGATCACATTTGCTGTTCTTTGAAGCAAAAAGACGTCAAATGCGTCAATGTGACAGTCCGCGCTCTTAGACGCTCACGGTACCTACTAACGCAGCAAAACGATTGCACTGTGAACGCAAGATGGCGGTGATAGTGACGTCAGCCGTGACGTCACTACAGCTATCGTTGACTCGCTAACGCCAAATCGGAACGGTTTGTAAGCGCGATATCAGTGATATTTTCGCTGTCAGCGCAATACGGAACGCAGCCTTGAGGGTCCAAGATTTGTTGTTGGCGGGGATTTCGCCTTTATCACTTGAGGGTCCAAGTTTTGCTGCTGGTGCGGACTATGCGACGAAGATCGAACAGCACGAGCTCGAGTCCTCCCGTTGACTACTGCGCAATTGCACGTTGTTGGGATAACGTGCATGCACAACACAATGCTGCAGTTATTCGCCACCAATTCCAGCAAAGGTTCAGTGCATACGTGTGTGAATGAACAGTGAATGCCGTGATGACTAGTGAAAAAAAGCAGTGCTCGTGATAGCTAGATTGTCTAGTGCTCGCTTCAGGGCCCTTATTTTTGAATCACTCGCGTCAAGATGGTGTGTGATATTTATTGTTTAATGTCCGATTTTCCTATGAAAATTAGTATAATCTCACGTGGAAGTGATTTGCAAAAATGATTAATGAATTTTGTGAGTACCAACGCGAATATTTTGCGTGATTTTTATTGATTTTTAATTTGTTTTCAAACAAAACTCACACGCCATGTTCAAGCGAGTGATTCAAAAATAGAGGCCCAGTTTGCATAATAATAAGGTTAGGAGGTATCGCCTCAATTGGCAATTGTAAAATAAGATGTTACCGTAAAAATAGTAACCTGTTTTACTTCAAATCTTTGACGTCATTGTTTTCAAATGTTAACTTATCGCTGCTAATAAAGAAAACGTATTTGTAAACCAATGCAGAAATCCTAGTTTTAATTTATTTTATTGTGAAATAAGACTTGTATCCACATATCTGTACAAAAACTGAGCAAGTGTGATAATTAAAAGTAAAAAATAATAAAAATGTACGTAATTTTCAAAGATGTGTTCGCGTTTTATGTGTTATGTTAATTTACGGTACCTAATAAACGAAATTTAAAACAAAACTGTGTTAAATTTACTCACGCAATTTTAAGTGCATATCCATCTTCTGAATCAAAAGGAATCAATAGGTACTCATTAGGTAGGTAGGTAGGTAACTACAACATCTGTCTAAGTTTAATTTAGTAAGATTGAGAATTTTAATAGGTATTCTTTTTCAAGTTTACTTTCACATAAGATTTGTCTTATTATTATTAAATAAACAGAGGTAACACAACACAATTAGGAAGTTTACTTTCACATAAGCTTTGTCTCCTTATTATTATTAAATAAACAGAAAGAACACAACACAATTAGGTAGTTTTAGTTTATCATACCTGCCCAGCTGTTCATGTTTTAAGCCTGCGATAAACACATAGGTACCTAAGTTGAGTTTCTGTCTTAGTTTATCATAGGTACATACCCAGATGTTAGGGTTTTAGGCCTACGATTAATGAACACATACCTACCTAAGTTGAGTTTCTGTTTCAGAGAATCATACCTACCCAGCTGTTTTAGGCCTCAGATAAATGGGCACATACCTTCTTAAGTTTTTATCTTTGTTTTCATCCAGCTGTTTTGTTTGTTTAGCGTTTATCTAACTGATCTATCTGTTTGATTTATTAGGTACTGATACACGTTGATAATGTTTTTTTCATATTAGTGTTTCGTTATAATAGGTAATCGAATGCAGTAGGTAGTTACCTTTATTATTATTATTATGTAGGACCAAATAAATAGGCGCGCAGCGGCGCCCCCTACCGCCCGAGTACCGCGCATCGGCACGCCGCATGAATGAGATAGGCATCTTCTGTCACGCTCACGCCCACGCGTCTGTCTCGTTCTCGCTTAGCTAGTCCATCTTCCGTCACACTCAGACCCATACGTCTGTCTAGTTTTCGCTCAATGTAGTATTTATGTAAGAGACGAAAGGCGATGTCGCGGAACAGGGTGCTCTTAAAAAATAATATTTTTTTTGTTAGGAAAAATAAAAACGTAAACGGGCCAGTTTTCAAAAAAAATAATTATTGGGTCCTCTTTCTATGTTATTGTTTGATGCTCTGTTAAAATATTATCACTTAAAACGAGGTAACCTTATATAGATCAACATACTGGAATATTATCAAATTCCAACAATATACATACATACACATTGATTTAATATTGACATCCACAAAATACACAGACGCTACAGATTTACCTGTTTTTCCACAAGTCTCTACCAAGTGCCAAATCAACGTAACTTTGTTGAGAGTTCAAATCATCAAAGAGACTTTATGTCATAAATTATAATTATATAAAAGGCAGTTAAGAAGTTCCCGTAATGAATCTTATCATTCGATTTGAAAATACGAACTTACTACGTGGGTGTATTGAAGAAACATCAAAATATTTCGTTAAAGTTAACACAATTCCAGAGTTTCAAGCTTTCTGAAACAAAACAGGTTTATTTTCCAAGTTAAAGGTGCTTCTTTTAGAATATTTGGCCACTGACTTTATAGGTCTCAAAATTCAGATCTAGGCTTCGCCAAACAGACATGTATTTAGTTAGATGGCAGCCAGTTGTGTCCCATTGCAGTACCGATTGAAATAAAGGTATTCGAACCATTTATCGATTTAAGGTTAATTTCAATTAATATATCAATCATTATAATTTAATCAAAATAATTAAAACATATAGAAAGAGTACAAAATAAAGCGTTTGACCTCGTACTTAGTATGCTGTGTTGATGAATACATTTATTCGACGACATTATTATTTGCATATGTAGTAAATATTGCGTCGACTATTTAGATACATATCGGTGCTTTGCCGTCAAATTGCTCACTTCGCTGGATCCGTAATATTGAGTCTTCATTACCTTGCGTACGAAGAAGCAATAGATATGGCATTAGATACACCTATTTGTAATTGAGAATCTCGTACAAAGCCTGCAAGGGTTAGATACCTGACCTGGCCCCCGATTCAGAACCATTCGATAACGATTCGATGACTTTCACTTATTAATAAAACTATAATAACGTGGATTTAACGACGACCCGTCTCGTGTAGTGGTCGAGAAATCGCCTACTACGCAGCGGGTTGCGGGTTCGATCCCCGCACAATACAAACATTTGTGTGCATGAACATGTCTGTTTGTATTGGTCTGGGTGTTTTCTATGTATATCATGTATTTATTTACAAAAAAAAGTATTTAAGTATTATACCCGTTGTCTGGCACCCATAACACAAGCTTTGAGTAGCTTACTTTGGGACTAGATGGCGATGTATGGGATTTTCCAAAAAATATTTATTATTATTCATTTATTATTATGATTTATCCGATGCATTTTTTTGTTATTCCATTATTATACAAAATATGTCACCGAACTGACATATGAAGACCTAACCCATTTGCGACATTTATTTAAAAATAATAGAAAAGCTACCCGAAACTCAATCCGAATAGTTTGTCGAACGTTCTGAATCGCCCTGCTGCATGCGGGTGAAAAATCAAATTTTCTGGGTGCCGATTTTCCTGCAATTCGTATACGAAAAAATTTCACCTTTCAAGAAAAAAAAATCTTTGATTTTTCAGCGTCACGATTTGTATGCATTACGATTTCGTACGTGCGGTAGTTTTTTTTTGCGTGGTGACATTACTTGATTTTTAAGGTAAAACGGTGCAACTAGCAATCGAATAAGCATAGGAATTAAGTTCTATTGACATGAGAATCGCGTCCCTGATGTTATGAATTTTATTCGTTATCCTAGACATCATAGTTCAGGCTTAAAACAGCTCAGTGAAAAGGGAACACTTTATACTCATTTTAAAAATCTCTTTATTTTAATAATATTGATTTGCGTTAGTAGACCTTGATTTTAAAAATAACAAACAATAATGACTATAATATGTTCCCTTGGATCAATCTATGAACTATTACAAAGAAAGTAATCCATTTTAGCTGACAAGTTTTGTCGTAAGAGCGGTAATATTTTTACCTATTTTGAGACATGAAGTTTGTTTCAGCAAAGTCAATGCTACGCTTTTTACCTCCAACTCTTATAATTTACTTTGGTACTGATTTCATTGAGAGTTCCAAAATAAACTTACCTATTTTATCTGAGAACTCTAATTTTGATTCTTTGGGATAATATTTTCGTGTTTCGTAGAAAATATATAGTTTTTAATTGAAAGTCCGCAATATTAATTAGAAGTACCTAGTTAATTATTAAAGGTAATTTATGTCGAAATACGTCTTACAGCAAGATAGTCAGATGAACTTTAGAAGTTGTAAAGATCGCAGGATCACACTGACGAAGACCGCTTACGACCGGTTTCTGTTAAAAACCATGCCTCTAACCAAGGAGGATTCTGTTTATAGTAGTGGACTCCTTGTAACTGATAAATATGATGATGATGATAAATATCAAAATATGTATTAGACAAATTGGTTCTCGTATAACGAATTTGGCGCAACTGTGTTATGAAGGCAAGGGGAAGCGCATCCTACCGACCGGGTGTTACACCGGGGATTTCGTTGTAGTTAAATCCGATCTAAATCTTAAATATCGCGGTTCAAGTTCCATACTTCGACTATAACGCCATCTAGTTGCATCATGCCGAGACAGTATGTTGCGATGATATGTAGTGACAGCGGTTTATCATAGATGTCGCTACAACGAGCAAATACTTAAATTCAGATTTAAGCTTGGGAGCATAGAGGTATTTTCTTATGTTGGTGCACAATTATATGTGCACTTGACGTCTGAGAAAATGAAAAGGTATTGTGCAATAAATCGTCCAGTATACACTCGTAATACCGTACCACGCGTGAATACGTTGACAACTCGAGATGTCTTTTTTTTTAAGCTTCAACGCTTCTGTGGCCTTTTACCCTGCCAGTATTAAAAACTCAACTCGAAATACTCAAACAAAATCAAATTATTGCTTTCGTACATAAGTGAGTATCTACAATTATGGCAATAAATATTTGATAAAACGACATGTCAAATTAATAATACTTAACTAACAGCGTTTATATTATTGCATTTCGATTTATCAACATAAGTCCGAACATGCATTACTTAATATATCAACATATCGTTTGTGGATTTGCGAGTGTAATATGACAAAATCAGTTATCAAGTTATGAACGTCTTTGAGTATGAAACACGCACATATATGTCGAGTTATCTAGTTATGCATGCTATCTAAAGTTGTGATATTTAAGAACATTTCGAATTGTCTTGTTTTATTATTATAAAATCACACGAGTCATTTATGAAACTCTTTAAAATGGACATTATATCGTTTATAATAACAAAGCGTGAATTGTTACTTTTACTTACTTTGAGAATACTTAAAATACGCATATAATTTAACTTTTATAAAAATAAAATCATTTCATCGTTTTAAGTATTTGATGACCGAATTTGACTCAAAATCAACTTTTAAGAAAACTTTAAGCGCAAGGTAATTTGAACTCAATTGTAAGCAGATAAGGCAGGTTTATACTTGAATGCCTTTCATATTACGAGTCACTGCCGATCTGTAGGTACATGATCAAAATAAGTTCGTTCGTTCATAAGATCGTGTCGGAACTTGTCAGTATCGAGTATCTTGTCGACTGAGAAGGTTTTATTGTTAGTACGCTACTTAAGTGTTTTGTATTAAAACAACTTTATAATAATTTTATGAAGAAAAACAATTATTGTGGCTCATTTATAATAATTATGAGTGATAATGAGGAAAAAGTAAGTACGCAAAAAATACGTCTGTGTTTATCAGATAGGTTATAATATAAAATTAAATTTGCATTGTGTGCTTGTTATAAATACTGATTGTACAGTTGTTTTTTTTTTAATTTTAGCAGAATGCTTTCAAGGGCTTATTACATAAAAAGCGTAAATTGCTTGAGCTACGAGAACTTGTTATGTCTAAGACTAAGTCACCTCGTAATCTTTTGGTGGATGAAAAAGGTGAGACAGTTTTTATGCTTTTGTATCGTATTTTTACCATATTTGCTAATTTCTTAAATTATGAGTTTAACTCTTACGTTCTTAGCTATTTTTTTGTCATATGGGTTTCCTGGTGTGTATTGCGTGACAGGTGATGGAATTTTGTTGTTTTAATCACGCCGCACTCAGAGGCGCCCATTAACGCTAATCTCTGATTTACTAATTTTGTCATTGAATAATAGTCTATATCTTTATGTTTTGCTTCGGTTTTGCTATAATTGACATTAAAATAAAATGACGTCGCTGTGTGCGGCAGTAAGATGTTCTATAATAAAAAAAAAATCGAATCAAGATGTTCAATATTATAGGAAAATGTGAAATGAATAGCTTAATGAATTAAAGATGTTATAAGTAACTAAGTAAGTTTGAAGTCTGAGAATGCTGTTGAAAAATAATCTATTATATTAATATCTTTTCAGATACATGCAGTTCTGAAATGTTATTTTCAAATGAGCCACCCTCTATTTCTCCTCTCCCCTTTTCTCCATTGACTCCTTTGATACAGGAACCAAGACATACGAACTCAACTCCAGCAATTATTTTTCGTTCTTTTTTATTATTAGATATAAATGTTATACATACTTTAAACGAAATCATATTATTTCAGGTGAGTCTAATTTAGATGAAAGAAGTGACACATCAGAAGAATTGAGACCGTCTCCATTATTAAAAGATCTTGAAAATGAAGATCATACTTCGTCCCCTATTCGGCCTATGTCACCGGAAATGAAAAAATAAGAGCAGAAAACCAGGAAACTATCACTAACATTTCGAACAATAATACACAAAATATAGCTACAGCTTCTACTTCAGGTGAGTATAATAAGTTAAAATCAATGTAAAATAGGAACAGTTATTATAAAATAGTTTTATAAACATACTGAAATACATATTATATTGCCGCAGATATCAACAGTGTGACAGAGGCAAGGAATGAAGATCCAACTAAAGAAAATTCGAAAGTGAAAAAAAAGGGTAGATCAAGGAAGGAGAGGGAAGAATCTAAAAAAATAAGGAATTCTGGTAAAGGCTATGTAACGGAAAAAGGAAAAAAAGTGGGTGAGAGGAAATTGAGTTCACTAAGAACTTGTAGATTAAAATGTTCTGAACGATTTTCTGAATTGGAAAGGAAACAATGTTTTGACGAATATTGGGCTTTGGGCAGTAGAGATCGGAGAGCAATGTACGTAGCTAGTCTTATAACAATATTACCAAAGAAGACACAAAAGACTGATAGCAGAACAGTTCAGAGAGATTATTATTGCAAATATAAACTAATTATAAATAATGAACACAAACCAATTTGTAAAGAATGCTTATGTAAAACGTACGGGGAAACCAAAGGATTTGTAAATATTATAATAGATAAGAAAAACACTCCGTCAGCGGAGTAATAACTGCTGATAAGAGAGGAAGGCAACCACCTAAAAATAAAAAAACGATTGACGATACTACCACAGCTATAAACCATATATTGTCATTTCCAAAATACGAGAGCCACTATTGTAGGAAACGAACGAACCGAAAATATTTGTCTTCAGATCTGTCCATTGCAGCTATGTATCATTTATACAAAGAAAGTTGTTCAAATCCCGTGTCATTGAAATTGTACTCAAAATGTTTTCATGACTTAAATCTATCCTTCAAGCAACCGGCAAAAGATACTTGCCATACTTGTGATTTACTTAATACAAAGATTTCGTTAGCTCAAGGACAGGAAATCCAGGCCTTAAGAGCTGAACTTGCTGCACATCACACATTAGCTGAAAAAGCTTATTCCGAAAAGAGGAAAGACAAAGACGATGCAAAACGCGACTCATCAATTCGTGCCTACACCTTCGATCTTTACCTCAAAACTTCAGTTTCTTTTTATAAAAGGCAATTGTGGTCCTTCAATCTAACAATTCATAACTTAGCTATAAATTTACATTTTGACAGAAAGTATAACAAAAGTCCAGAAGTGTTTCATTGTTTACATATATCTTCTAACAAAACTTCAAACTTCATGATAGCATTATTTGAGCAGCCAATCTATAGTATTTTATACATCTTCGGCAAAATTTCCCAGCGAAGCGACACGTGGCAGCCGCGTCAACAAATTCTTAAACCGATTTCCGTTCGACCTCAAAACTTGCGGTCTCCTCTCGACTCCTTTGCCACCCTCACTTACCTACGAGTCGTTGGCTAATACTTATCGGTGGGCACTTACGGCATATCGACCATACATATTGTTAAAATAGCTCTAACTGATGGTATTGATCTCCATATAACGTAACCAAAATACAAAAGACATACAATGTAAAGTTCGGTTTCAGTTTTTATTACACGCTCAAAAATGTTGCTCTTGTTCGTATTTAACGCGTAATACCAACTCAATTACTGAATACGAAAAGGGAACATAAGAACAGACCAAAACGTTGAAACAATTAAGGCGATATGAGTGTTGGGATTCGAAATAAGTTATCGCAATAAAATTTCAGGGCATTGTTATTTGAAATAAAATATATAACATAAAGAAGGCTTAGACTGTTATTTTTTGGCACTGAATAAAATTAGGCAAATACAAACTACTAATCCCCAATTTATTGTCATACGGAGCTCTTCTAGCTAACTAGACCGTCGTCAAAAACTAATTGGTGTTTTCTACTTGCAATAGGAATTTCGGTGAAGTTTTTTTTTATAAAGTCAGGTAATGACGATTAAATTATATTAATCTCTACATGTCTATTTACACACTGCGACTTTTAGCATCGATGCTGTCGTGCATTTTGAAAACGTGCTCCAGCTTCGCGACTGATGCAATGAACACATTTTATTTAGCATCGATGCAGTCGCCAAAATACGGTACATAATTTTTTAGTATCCAGCTTCTGCATCGCGACTTCATCGATGTTAAAAGTGCGCAGTATGTTAAGGTTGATAGTTTGTGACTCCATTCAATACGGCTGTGATTTGTATTCACTAATAAAAACACAAATAATGTTCTGTATAAAATAAATCCAAAGACTTTTCTCAGGTAAGAAATCAAGATTTGATCGCCAAAAAAACTACTGTAATGTAAATTATTTAGGTACGTTCTAACAGGCCGCGACGCTTATTATATTAAAAAGTATAAACAAGATTACTTTTACTTATTTACTTCGTAAGCACTTAAAATTTCAATCTCAAACGCAACAGTTTTTATTCCATTTAATGATATTTGTAAGATTTTCCACTTTAAGCTTATAATTATTGAACTTGAACCCTCAATTATTTACTTACTTTCTTTGAAAAAAAAATGCATTAAAAATATTTAATAAATGATGCTTCTTAAACTTCAAAAGTCAAGTTGATTTGATTTTTGTTGTAATAATTCCACTTCTAGAAATTTGGAGCACATCGTTAGCGAAATTACGATAAAAATATATCATGTTTTATATTTACTGCAATAAAACGAGTGCTTTTATCATCACAACTGTTTCACGGAATCTAATTTGCTTCGCCAAATCGCCTAACAAACCTAATTTGATCCTCTATTTAAGCGAAACGAGAGGTAAATTCATCCAATTTTATGAAGAGAAGAGCTAAATTTAACTGATATCTGTCTGGGTCAAAACTAGGCCGAAATAATCGTAAGTAGGACACAGGAATCTCAATGAGCGTGATGTATTTCAAGAAATGACAAGGATCGTTACTTGTGTTTTCAATGAAACTTTTTAATTACTGGAGCTACGAATAAATAGTAAGGTTCAATACGAAACTTATTATAAGACGAATTGATTATTGACGACCTCCGTGGTGTAATGGTTAAGTATGCTGATTATCAAGGCATTGCCGCTCTGTGGTCCCGGGTTCGATTCCCGGTCGGTTCAATGTAGAAATTGCGCGACGAGGGTTCCATAAATATTATGAAACGAAATATACGCACGTTAAAGTCTATGCGATGTTTTTACTTCTTCTATAAGAGTTTCCTCGTGATTCTAACAAGTTCAATCTGATTGACGTAGAATCATGAAAATTTATAGAGGATATGATCGTTCCTTCGTCAGATTCCGTTACGATGATTTGTTATGTCATTCATAATGGTTTTGTTAGAAATTCTGGTGCAATTCTTAAATGTTCAGTTTTATTTGCCGCTGAAAGTAACTCAATTTATTATTTTCAGTTCGATATCTCATAAGGGTTTCCAAGTGCTTAGACCTCAGTCTTTGTGAATGTAAATGTTTTAAAAAGATACGTTATAAAGTTTGCAACTCAAATCGTACTATCTACTTATCATCATGCAAGGAACTCGAAAAAAGGATATAACGAGGCTTACCTATTATAATTTTAATTTATAACTGGGATTCTCTAAATCCGTAAAAAGGTATCATTATCTCGGAAAATATTTTGACCCGACCCACAGTTACAGCTGTTGCTGGAAGTTATTTCGTTCGATACGTCAAAAATCGGAAAATACCAAATAAAATAACGGCACGCGTTCATTAACTTAGCTCGTGGAGGGAGAGTGACAGCTGATACCTCTGCCGCGCCGACACGGCGGTGAGAGGGCTCGATACAGGAACTTCGGAGGGTTCATATGTTTATACCATATATTGAAATTTGCTTTGATTTTGACCGAATTAAAAAAGGTGGTTTAGAATTCAATGTGTTTGTATGTGATATACTCAGAATTTGATTATTTTTTTATTTTATTAAATACTTTAGTAATATCAAATAAGAAAAAAAGAAAACTAAGACATGCAACATAAAAAAAACACTTAAAATGTACCTATTTAAAAACGGAACCATGTCCTTGCGGCAAGGAGGCTATAATGCTGGCTGCGTTGCCATGTTGGATAGCTTTGCTAATTCTTTGAGCTAGGAACCAGCCAGCTTTATTATTGTCTGTTTCAGTATTTAATTTTGGCGCATTTTTTCCAAACAGCAATTAAGCGGAGCTTCCCTACGGCCCAAATGTTCTAACGCCAAACGGCGCAAACACATAATCACTTGCAAGTGGCTTGGCGATTTCAGCCAACTCCGCTGCGGCTAGTACGTTAATCTATTAAGGCTGCACACGTGTGGAAAATTTAACGCAGAAGAAACAAATTATTTTGTAAGCGGTGCATGAGGTGTGCAGACTGTTAGTGTAGGTAAGCTTGACATTGTGCACCGACTTTAAAATGATGTGTTTCTCCTAAATAAAAGAATGCGTTATTTGAAGCTTTCAATAGTTTTACAGGCTTAACTAACAAAACCATAGGTACGGTATTTCAGATACAAAAAAAACTCTATTACGTCTACGGTCGCCGCCTTATGCTATTAGCTCACCAAAATATTCGCATGCGTTATACAGAATTCACATATGCTATGCGTTTCCTAATGCTAGACAATACAGCAAACAGCAGTAACGTTGCCGCATGCGAATACATTGGTGTATATTTACAGACTAGCGGTCCTCCGCGACTTCGTCCGCGCGTTTTGAGTTCTCTTTCTCCCCTTCCGTCGCAGCGTGACGTTTTGGAGCCTAAAGCCTTCCATAATAAATAAACTATCATACAAAGACACAATTTATCAAATCGGTCCAGCAGTTTCTAAGATTAGCGCGTTCAAACAAACTCTTCAGCTTTATAATATAAGTATAGATGAAACAGACGTTTAGACAAAGCCCTTGGTCATCGAAATCTACGAGTCGATTTTGTGCTGGCTGCATGCGGGCACAGTGTTTGCTTTGTGTACTGCTTATTGAGTTGGAATTTCCAATTTCTACAGATTCATCAAATTAGTTCGAGTAGAATTGATTGTTTCGTTCGAACAGGCATATTAGCCAATCAAACTGCAGCTCTTTTGAGCCGTTATTTTTAAAAAAATGCGTTGGTATCATTTCTAATGTTCTTCTTATTATAAGTAAAGTAAATACCATGTAAATAGGAGTCTATGATACCATATTCATACACCCCAGGTCACGGAAGCCCGCACAAAATGTATTTATCTCTTTTTAAAAAAAATGATTTATCGCCTGTGCTCATCAATTGAGTTCTATATAAACAGTTGGGCGTGAGTAGGGCGGCCATCATTCCGCAGTGTCGCTTAGAATGCAATTTGTGTCTCATTGGTGTCGACACACAGACCGCTTCACTGTTTCAATCTATTTGCGAATGTGTGAAAATGCGTTTCAGCTATTGGAGCCACTCCGCTACCGATCGGAATGAATTTAGTGGCAGAATTTAAGTTTGCTGGCTTACTAATGACATTGTGATGATAGGACATATGTTGAAATTACAGAATAAGGTTCGGATACGATCCGAGAGAAAAAATATTTATTTTTATATATCGGTACTCAAGACAAAATAATGATTCAAGACATGTTAGCTTTATATATCACTAGCTGTACCCGTGGCGTCGCTCGCGTAAATTTTGAATGACCCGTAAAATATGTCAACGCAAAACACATATTTTTCATTGGCAATAAGAGGCCAGAAACTAAAGCGGTTAGCGCAAGTGCGTGTTGTAGTTATACTGCGAGCATTATTTTGGAGCGGAGTTATTTGAAAACTGTGATAGCTTTAAGGATATTTAATGAAATTAAATTATGTTACGATCCATTTTGTTCCCCATGAAATACTCAAGATAATGAATATGTTTATTTAAGTATAAATACATATCCGTGTGCATCAAAACACCATTGAAAACAGTACATTATTTTTATCAAATTTATGAACATAAAAAGGTGTGTAGTGAGTAAACCATATCAGATAGGCTATATGCTGTCGCGAACTTTAACTTTAAACTTTTAAAGCGAAACAATCCCGTCACAAATGATTTTTATGCATCTCAAACTGTTTACGCTGTGTACACAACGTACCTAAAACCTTCCTTAAAAATAATCTATCTAAAACAAATATATTGTCTAAATCGGACCCGTAGTTCCTGAGATAAGCGCGTTCAAACAAAGAAAGAAACAAACTCTTCAGCTATAAAATATTAGTATAGAAATGTATATAGATCTTTCTCAGTTTAAATAATTATTTCTAACTGATCCATTATTCTGTTATTGTATGTACAATGCAATATTTTCTACATTACTTTGTTGAATAAAGAAATTCGGAACGTTTGTATTAATATTTCCATCACAGCCTAAGAACGTGCCTTTCAGTTAAGAACAAAAATAGCGACCTTGTTAATTTGACAGACATTCCGCACAAAATAATGTTGGCGTCAAAGGGTTAGTGATAGGCACGAAAAAAACAACTTGTCACATCATATAATGTATGTATCTACATACGACGAACTGGCACTCCTTCGTCCATGACTTTATGTATGTTAGCTTTATACATAGGACTATGATTTTTCTCGTTTACAATAAACATGAGTTAAAAGAGTTGGGCAGGTAAAAAACAAAATGGTAAGTAATGAAAAATACGGTAATTTATTGTAAAAAATGGTAAAATACTTGTAATTTACCAAATAGTGGTAAAATACTCAGTTGCTATATTTATTTATTTTATAATTTGTGCATGATTAAAACTTTAATCCAAACGGTTGTTGGCGGTGTTGATGATAGAAAATACTTCAAAAATTGATTATTTAAAACAGAAAACAAATATTCGTGCGCGTTGCGTAAACTATTATATGGCATTTAACATTCGCGCTTGCTTCTCGTCTGGTTATTGACGAAACGTTCGAGAAAATATTCGTGCACGAGAGCTGACGCGAGCTTGCTGTTCACATTGATGTTCATACATCATCATCATCATTATCAGCCAAAGGACGTCCACTGCTGAACATATGCCACCCCCACGGCTTTCCACAGCGACCGGTTGTGAGCGGTCTGCATCCAGTTTAATCCTGCGATCTTTACAAGGTCGTCTGTCCATCTTGTCGGTGGACATCCCACGCTGCGCTTTTGGTCGAAGGGTTTCCAATCTAGAACTTTTCCATCAGTTCCCTGCTATGCCCTGCCCAAGTGCCCACTGCCACTAAAGCTTACTGATTCGTAGGGATATGTCCGTTACCTTAGTTCTTCTACGTATCTCCTCGCTTCTGATTCGATCACCGAGCATAGCCCACTCCGTGATTTTTAACTTCTTTATGAGGCCCATAGTTAGAGACCACGTAACGGATCCGTATGTCTTCACTGGTGACATACACTGGTTGAAAACTTTCGTCTTCAGACACTGAGGTAATTGAGACGAGAGGACGCTCTTATGCAGTTTTCCGAACGTTGCTCAGCCGAGTTGGATTCGTCGATTGACCTCTTTGTCAAAGTTGGACCTATCTAATTGGATCTTTCATCTAAGGTAGACGTACTCATCGACAACTTCGAGAGTTGAGTTCCCAACGGATACTGGAGTAGGTATAACACGGGAACTTGACGTAATTTTCGTCTTTTCCATGTCTTTTTCAAAGACACACCTGTTGTGATACTTGGTCGAGCATAGTGCCAAGATCATTCAGCGTCTTTGCCACAACGACTATATCATCGGAAACCGGAGGCGTGTTATGTATTCGCTATTAAAGCAGATGCCGAATCCTTCTCATTCCAGGAGCATAAAGGCGTCTTCTAATGCCGCTGTAAACAGTTTCGGAGATATAACGTCTCCCTGTCTTACACCTCTCCGCAGTGGAATCGCCCTCGTTTTTTGTTCCTGTACTCGGACCGACCATGGTGGCGTTGTTATACAGACACTTTGACACCTATAGTCTATGTGACACCGCTAAAGAGGCCTAAGCACCGCCCAAGTTTTGATCGAATCAAAAGCCTTCTCATAGTCCACAAACGCTAAACATAGAGGCATATTATACTCGTACTTCTGTATAATTTGCCTTAATGGATGTGGTCTATGGTACTGTAGCCTTTTCAGAATTCGGCTTGTTCGGGAGGCTGGAAGTCATCAAACCTACGTGCGAGACGCTTCGTGATTCACACATGCGCGAGATTAATCATAGCATTTGTTGTACATCCAGATGCCGAAGGTTGAATTAGTTGTGGCTTGCGCTCTGCAACTCGTTAGTTTGTTTAAATACTTGAATATCTTGTGTAAGAAAGTGAAAAGGAACCGGCGACGCAGACGATGGTGAGGTGAATGATAAGCTTAGCTTTTAGGTTAGTATGATAAGGGGGCATTTTTTTTTCAAAAATTGTACCCTTTTTCGTGATTTTCAGTTATTAAATTAATAACCCATATAACGAAAACTACTGGTTTTGATGGAACTTACACTGTAGGTACCCTAAGTGGCAATATATCTGATTGAACAAAAAATAATCATCTCGCTATGACTTCTCGTTTTCAAGAAATCCGTGGTGAAAAAAACATCAAAACACACATACACTTACGAAATTTTGAACACGTGTTTGGAACTTTGGAAGCCTTAATAGATTACCCCACTCGAACAATATAAAATTCTAACAATATCACACACCTTATAGGTCGAATTGATAACCTCCTTTTTTGAAATAAACATTAATATGTTTATAATACAAACACAATATCACTCATAAATTACAAAGTACAAAACAAAAATAAACCTTTTAAATATATTTTTGTGTGATGTGAATCCAGCTCAAAAGTTCGTGTTCGTATTCGCATGTAAAGAAGTATCATCTTGCTAAGACAGTAAAAATTAGTGAAATGTGATTTGGTAAAGGATTTAATATATTTATACATTAAGTTTTGTTAATAAAATCATTAGAATATTTTCCCAGTCATCGGTAATTTTACCGAGTAAATTACATGTTTTTGGTAATTTACTCAAAATTGAGTAAATTACCGGTCACAAACCCAACGCCAGTTAAAGACGAAGGTAACTAATTTTCATAATTTTTTTATACGCGGACTTTGTAGAAATAAGTGTACATAAAAATTACTTGTATAGTCTGTTCGCGACTAAATTTAGGCAAAATCCAGGGCTATATATACTTGATTTTCGAACTTTTGATAGTGTCAAGAAGCTACACATGTCCCTTACATATGATAAGAAGTTTTGCCAATTTGAATGTTAAGTAATTTTTATACAACATTTTTGCGTGTGCCAAAAAATATCACAGAATATTGACGCTTTTTTTAAATCAAAACTTTGAATTTGGGATTGCATTTTTAATGTTGAATGTTTAACTTTGAGAAAAAAAACGTTTGTTAGTGGTAAAAAAATATCTCGGAGGGCCCAGAAGATGTGAACGACAAAAGGTGTGCCGGACGCCCAAACACGTGAACAAAATATCGATAAAGCATAGGAAATAGTATTTTAAATTGTCAAGTTATCGGTAAGTTACCACGATAGGCAATTTTCAATTCGTACATGCCATTCTATTTTTGCCAATGATTTGGGTACGCTACGGATCTCGCGAAATTCATCACAAAATTGCGCTATTTAGGTTTTTGTACCATTATAACTCCCGCAGCCACTAAATTAACCAGAACCATGCTCATGCGACCTTCCTCGTACCTAAATTTGATCAAGCAAATGAAAGAATGACTGTTAGCCACGATTGAAGAAATGAAGAAACATTTTTTGAAGTTCTTAGAGAATTAAAAAAAAAATACCACAAGTTTGTTATATCTAAGTGGTACTTTTTTAAAAGGAAAAACATAGAAACACAAAAAAACTGATAATTAAAAAAAAATGTCGCGATAGTTTTTGACTGACCTCTTACCTACCTACTAGTATTTTAGAATGAAAGATAGGTAATACTTTTATTCGACCGAGAAAATGACATGTAAAAAACAACTCGAGTCGAAAAGGCACCCCGGGTGGGTGCCTTTTCGATAATACTCAGCATAAGTCGTAGCAGCAGAAGTCATCACGACGCTGATTTTCAGCGGGTGTCCTTGTGGGTAGAAATATTTGTTAAATAATGAATACAACTGAATGTTATACATGAACCGTTTCTACCTCACCCAATGGTTAACTGGCAGAGAATGCTTTAATGCATTAAGTTCACTATTTGAACTTAATTTTGATTGTGCAATAAAGGATTTATAAATAAAATGAAGAAAAAAACAAAAAAATAATACAAATATGCAACTAAACTGGAAAAAAATATCTGAAACCATAAACACAAACCAAATATCACTAACAAACAAAATTCAATTATTTTAAGCACATATTATTACAATAACTTAATTACTCACTCTACTTTATTTTATCAAACAACTTGAAGTCATTTTTTTGCAACGAGAGACTCTTAGTTGTCGAAAACTTATCGTATCATTTCAATCATTTTTTATTGGACTCTCCAGCGCAGCACAGAAGCCACAAACTTTTAGAGTAAAAATATTTTTCATCGACATTTTATGCATAAAACTGGCTCAAAGTGTATGTTGGCTTTCTGAGGACACTTAGCTCGGAGAACTTTATCAATATTTCGCTTGTTTTATTGGCGACGGGTCACGGCGAAGAAAAAGTGCAAAATGTACACAAGTAACCACTTTTATGAGTATTATTGTGCTTTCTTGTTAATGGTAAATAATAATCTCGTCATAATTATTTTATTTATGTTGGTAACAAACACAGACAATAATCGTATTGTACGGACAACAGCACGTCAAGGTAAACATTGCGGTGTCTTATGCTGTTGTATTAAAGACTAGTTTGCAATCAGTACAAAAAAAACTATGAGAAACTGGACTAATGCCCTTTAATGTGCGCTAAACTAAAGTTGCGTAGGTAAACAATATTGAAAAATTCCTATAAAGCTAAAATATAAAATTCAAAATAAAACAATTAATAAGAATATTGTTTTGTAAGTGACGCTAAGCTGAGGTCATGGTCGAGAGCTTTTACTGCAGCTTTGTACCGAGAAGAACTTGATTATAATAGGCGACACATTCTGGCGACAGAGTTGTGTGTGAGACATTGTTCCTGTATCCAGGCAAGAAAAAAGTAGGCAAAGGACTCATGTTAACCCTAGCGTTGAATACCAGTGAGGAGGTGAGATCAGGAGGCCGATTCTCATGCAGTTCGTATACAAAAAAAGTTCACCAATCGAATCTTCTTCATCGAAGAAAACCTTATTATTTATTTCTCAGGGTCATGATTTCTATGCATTTTGATTTCGTTTTTGAGATAGTTTTTTACGTGTCGATATTTTATTTGATTTTTAGGTAAAACGTTTAACTCGCAATCGAATTACCACACGAAAAAAGTTCAATTGCCGCGAGAATCTCCACCCAGGAAATTCGAGTGTGATGCACAATTTCGTGTAGAACCGAACAATAAAGTTACTGCCTTCGAACACTCTCAAGCAGTTTGTATTAAGTTTCTTTAGCCTTTCCGTGTATGAACCCGAGGAGCACCCTAACAATTTAAGTGTTAACTTTTCTGCATTTTCTCTTCAAGTTATGAGTGGACTTCATAATGTGGTGAGCAAACGACTGACTTTTATTCCAGTTTACTCCGAACTAGGGAATAGAAAAAGGTGATCAGACTAGCCGGTTTTTCAAATGCGACTAACAAAACAAATCACACATCTTTTTCTCAGGAACAGAGCTAAGTCATGTAACATGGTATTTTAAAGTCCATCTAGACCTCATGCCAACGTCGTACTTCTGTGCTGCTTTGTTCACTTTAAAGTGGCCACATTAGCTAAGTGGCAATAAATTGAGCATGCAGTTTTTTTTTCGAGAAATAATTGTTTGAAAGCACTCATTATGTGTTTGATTTATCTATAATGTGCACTACCCTTCTTGATTTATCTAAAAGGTTAAAATGTCAACTTGAAAAACTTTTCAATATCATTTTGCCCTTCGAAGTTGCCTCCATTGACAATTTTCGAAGTGTAAAATATAAACTTTTGTAATAGAAACAAATTTTAAACACAACGGAACCTATCAGCGCTGAAACTGTACAAGCTGAAGCAGTTTGAAACTGAAAACAATAACAAAGAGGGTGAAAACGATAAAGTTTGTAAGCAGATGGCCTTTAAAAAGGAAGCGCAAAATTTTCTCCTCTCTAATTTTAGGGTCCGCTAAAATAATCGAGATGAGAATAAAATCAAAAGGATTTTTTATGAGCTCAAATGTTTTATGACAATTTTTGCACTGAGATCAAAATTCAATTTAATAATCTAGATGCAGCTATTCATACTTTTGTTTTGTAACATAAATCGAACGGATTCCGGAACGGTTGTTTGCAGACGATTAATGCATTTTTTTCACATGTTTGTTTATATGGTGATAACATTTCTATATTATGTCAATGTATTTGATAAAATTTATATATATTGTATTAAATACATATTCATGTTTATTTATTATAATATTTATTTAAATGAAATTTTATGTTATAATAATAATATTAAATATTCTTTATTGCACAAGTAAGGACACAAGAAACAATAAAATTACAGACAAATTATTTGTACAATATTGGCGGTCTTATCGCTGGAAGCGATCTCTTCCAGACAACCATTAGGTAGAGGAAACAACGTTTATTTGTGAGGTAGAAACGGTGTGCAAAAATATACCTAATATTTTAATATTACACTTTAATTACATATACATAATAAAAATATAATATTATAATAAATAAAAAATAATAAAAGTTCAATAATAACATATAAATAATACACATTATATTACAAACACAATAAAACAAATTAATAAATACATATAATATACGTACATATGCTAGATCCATTACAGAAAATTCCGTTAGTTTTTTTAAAGCGAAAGGAAGTGCGCTTTTCTCTAGCTTTAAACACTGGAAAGGACTGAGATTGTCGAATACGTAGTGGAAGAGAATTCCACAGTCGAACATTGAAGAGAATTGAACAGTCGAAGCATTGGGAGGAGAAAGCGGGAAAGGAAAGGTGTAGTCGACGGCAATAACGCATGTCAACCTGGGGTGCGATTGTGTAAACCAATCGTATTCATTTGACAGTTCAAAACGTACGGTATGGTCTGTCAAATGGCAAAGAACAAAGGGTTTGACAGATTATATCGTATGTTTTGAACTGCCAAATGAATACAATTGCTTTACACAATTCCACCTCTGGTCGTTGGCGGATTGCAGTACAACAGAGAAAAGATGTGAAGATTACGTCGCAAGCGTATAGGAAGCCACTTAAGCTGAGTACGGAAGTCGGAGAGATGATCATACTTACGTAAGCCGAAAATAATGCGAATGCAGAAGTTTTGGAAGCGTTCAAGTTTATCAAGGAACTTTTCACTGAGGTCTAGATAGGTGCAGTCAGCGTAGTCATGAATGGGAAGCAGCAGTGCCTGAACATGAATGTAATGTGAATTTATAATAATCAGTACCCATTAATTCATTAAAATCTATCCACTTTATCTTGTTGCATTCTTCATGCTTTTTCTTACCTGAAGGTCAAAAATTGCACTTGTAAAAAGCAACTTTGGCTGTGTGACAGACGAGGAATCGAACCCCGTATCTTAAGCTATCCAGGCGTATGCCTATACCACTCTGCCACCGTCGCATCAGCAAGCCTGTTGAATTTTGCTAGCGCTTACTTTAACACGTAAACTGCGTAACGTCATCAATTTTGCGAGATTGCTCTTACAATATCCAAAGAAAATATTTTTACTTTATTGTATATTCAAATCTTAGTGATGTTTTGGTAATTGACAATGTTAAGTTCTCGGACTGGACACATTTGTTTGCAGTACATTGCTGGTTTGATTTAGTTGTTACAAATAACAATAACATTGTTTTTCATTTATATAAATTTAAACCACCTAAGATTGATTACTTAAAGCAAAAAATAAATAAATCTAGGCACTTTGAGTGCCTACATTCATTTATTTTTTGCTTTTATCACAGGCCACACTTGTATAAGATGCATCCTGTGTAATTATTTTTATGGTATGCAATAAAGTATATTTATTATTATGAAACAGTACTCAACAATAAATTGATAACAAAAGCACTTAATTTAAACTGAGCTACGGAATCTAATGGCCCATCACCTGCCATCCTCTTATTATCTAAAAGCCAGTCCTGGTTATTACGTCATTTGTTTCAAGGGAATAGCGTCTTCGTTTCTTTTCACATTTACCGGCACACCGGCCCTTATATTTCATTCTCTTCGAATAAATATGGACAAATTGAATACAGGAAAAGTGTTTTACGGCATCTTATATTCTTATTTCGGAAAATAAAATTCAAATTAACTTTCACAAAGATGAAATAAGAAACCAAAAATTTGCGCACGGTCGGGACTCGAACCAGCAACTTCTTGGCTAACAGGCCAAACGTTCTACCAATTAAGCTACCGTGCTGTCGGTTCAACCTTGTGAAATTTGTGGTCTCGTAGCGAAGCGTCATCAATTTTCTAGTTAAATTTATTCTGTAAAGAATAACTACTTGAGCCACTGTTGCATAAACAGACGGGACGGTACGGTAGATGCCGCTTAACGTCACGCGTAATGACGTATCCATAAGAGACCACAAATTTTGCAAGTTTGGACCGACAGCACGGTAGCTCAATTGGTAGAGCGATTGGCCCGGTTAGCCAAGAAGTTGCTGGTTCGAGTTCCGCCCGTGCACAAACTTTCGGTTTCTTATTTCATCTTTGTGAATATAAAATATGACACTGTGAGTGGTCAAAACATTCTAAACCATCAAATTAACTTTCCATGTTGTTCGTATCAATTCGAACATAAATAAATAAACAATAAATAAAATTATTTATTAATAAACAAAAGGTATTTATGGTTACAAAAAAAGGACTTAATCTTATAGTCTTATTATAGTATTTGTCTGAACTAGGTTGGACCTGTGTTTCAGACTATAAAAAAGAACTATGTTAGTAAACTAATTACAATAAACTAACTAAGATGACACAAATAATTCTATTTATTAATTATAAATATACCCTTCTACCTACTGGATGATGACAAACAGGTCTTCAGTCTCATCATATGACAGTTTCTTAAGATACAGATCTAATTCTAACTTACAGTTATGGTAATTAAGTTCGTATAAGTTTAGTAAACCGTTTAATCTATTATACAATAATGGCGCAATAAAACTAAAGAACCTATTAGTAAAAGTAAATTTCGAAGTCCATTGTGGATTGCAGACTTTATCCATCCTTCTTTTGTTAGTTACTTCGGCATTGTAGGGGAGTAGTGCGTGTAGTTTTAATATGGTGTGCTGGATGAAAAGCTGGCGCACAGTAAGCACTTTGCAGAAATTGTAAAGCAAATCTGTTCGATATAAAAAAGGTAAGGAGTTGGCGACTTTTAAAATAGCTCTTTGGGCACGCTCCAGAGGCATCAAAACAGTTTTGGGTGCTCCACCCCAGGATGTGATACACTACTGTATTATAGATTGACCTAAGGCTTGGTATACTTGAGTAATAAGTTTTATATCAGCGATCGATCGCAATTTTTAAAAATATTTATTAATTTACGGACCCTAAAGTCTAAATGAAAGGGTTTCATCCAGGGTTACTCCCAAATATTTTACGGTGCAAGTGCTAACAATAGAGGGACAACAACATATAGTGTCGACTTTAGGGTCATGACATTGGTGTGCATGCAACGTGTGTGCGTCTTTGTTGTGTGTTCGGCGCATGCTAAAGCAAATGTATTTGGTCTTGTCGACGTTCAATGTTAGTAAGTTACAACGAAGCCAGTTATTAACAATATCAAATCCTTTTTGTGCATTATCATACAGATCTTTATCAGTTTTCCCCATGAAACTGATTGCAGTATCGTCAGCGTAAGATATTATTTTCCCATGATCTAGATTTAATTTACACAGGTCATTTATATACACGAGAAACAGGGTAGGGCCCAGGATGCTTCCTTGAGGAACACCGAAGCCAGAACTTCTATGCTCCTCACTAACTATTTTATCTATTCTAACACATTGCGATCGGTCGCTTAGGTAGTCAGAGAAAAGATTTAACTGAGTTCCTCTTACACCCAGTGCTTCAAGTTTTTTAAAAAGTATCGGAAAGGATATTGTATCGAAAGCCTTTGCTAAATCAACAAATATTCCCATGGTTTTGTTTTTTTTACCGAGTTCTTTTGTGGTGTATTCCGTTAGGCTGTGTACTGCGTCCGCCGTCGACAGTTTTTGTCTGAAACCGAATTGCGCTGTAGAGAAACGCTTATGTTTTTCAATATAGTTTATTAGTCTATTATTTATGATTTTTTCCAGGATTTTGGATATTGAAGAAAGCAAAGATATTGGCCTGTAGTTGGTGACTAAGTCTTTTCTTCCGTTTTTATGCATTGGTATGACCACCGCTTTCTTAAGACATTTAGGAAACACTCCTTTAGAGAGGCAGATACTGAAAATACGTGTTAATGGTGGAATTAAGATTTGTTTAAATCGTTTGAGTATCTTATTGCTAATGTTATCCCACCCAGCGGCACAATCATCTCTTAATTTCGAAATAGTTTGGCATACTTCCTCTTCATCTGTATCTAATAGGACAAAACTGTATGGGTAGTTAGAGAGGGATATTGATTGTTGGGGAGTTTGCTTATGAATTTGTTCAGCAAGGGTCTTACCTACGTTAGCGAAAAAGCTATTTACATTATCGGCTGATACTTGCGGAGAAGAGTGCGTAAGTAACAAATTCGAACTTGATTCATGCTGTTTTGTCATAAGAGTTACAGTTTTGATGTGTTTCCAAAGTAGTTTGCTGTTGTTACGAACTTTATTTAGTAAATTTTTTTCGTAAGTGGATTTCAATTTCCTTAACAATCCGTTACAAAAGTTTCTGTATCGCTTATAAGTGGTTTGAAGATTAATATTATCTGGATATTTTCTGACTTTCAGGTGAAGTTTATCCCTGTGTCGTATACAACGGATAAGGCCAGGTGTAATCCAGGGTCGTATATTATGATTTTTATTATTAAGAGTTACTTCTGTTGTATTACGTAAAATTGCTTCTTGCACTTTTGTAACGACATACGTTAGTGACTGATTTGCGTCAGCAGTTTTGTAAACTGGGTTAAAGTCAATGTTGCATAAATCACGTTCGAGTTTGTGCATGTTTAGTTTGGATTTATTCACGATGCGTTTTTGCTTATGCAGCGTTAAATCTAGGGTTAGTAGGACAGCGTGGTGGTCAGTTATTGTTGAGTTAGTCACAAGTGTTAAATACGGAAGCCTAGATTTAACTATCATATGATCGAGGCATGACCCAGTTTGAAACGTCGTCAATGTTACCCTGGGTGGAGTCCGTGGGATGAGCATAGGCTTAGGTAGTCTTGAATTCCTTCACTATCATAATGCTGCCCTTCGGGCCTTATATCGATGTTGATATCCCCTGTTAAAATTGTGTTTTTAAAAGAACTTAATGATTTTAGGGTATTATTTAATGATTCATAAAATTGGTCACAGTTTTTAGTGGAGGGAGATCTATAAATGGCTATAATGGCCGAGTTTGTGCCAATTTTAATAATTAGACTATTACAGTCCTCTAAATTTGGCTCTTCTACTGTAGCGCTTACAGTGTCCTTTACAAAGACTACCACACCGTCATTTTGATGGTGGTGAATTGAAGTATGGTACATTTTAAACCCTGCAATTCCTGGAATGATGTTAGTTCTGTTAGGTAACCTGCATTCCGTTAGGACCATGATATCACAGTCAAAGTTAAGTCGGTGCAAAAAAATATTAAAACCATCAATGTTATTAAATATACTACGAATGTTTTGGGTTAAAACGGTTAGTGAGTTTTGATATGTAGAGAGATATTGTTTGCAGTTTTCAACATCGCACAATTTAGACTTCGAAACAAAAAGATTATCTAGCTCATTTAAAACATTTGTATCCATATGGATATATAAGGGTCGTCTAATTAACGTCTAAGTTACAAACAAATTTTGTGGCTCTCTTAGGCGCCAGCATAATCTACAGAGTTAATATACCTTGATTCGGCGGCTTTCCTTGCAGGGCATTCAGCGTCCCCGGTCTTATGGGCGTTAGGTTTCTTGAAACGCATACAGGTCGCACATTTTGGTGATTCGGCCTTCATTGCACAGTCCTTCATTTCGTGCCCACAATCACCTCAGGGGCCCTATTTTTGAATCACTCGCTTCGAAATGGCGAGTGATTTTCGTTCTTCTACGAGTTTTTTTCTATGACTTTTAATTCATCTTCGAACGAAAATCACTCGCCATCTTGAAGCGAGTGATTCAAAAATAGAGCTCCAGGTGCTAGTTTCCTGTCGGCCTGTCTTGGCTGCATGACCATACTGCTGGCATTTGAAGCAACGTGTTACTAAAGTGAAGTCTCTTACGGGACACGAGGACCAGTTGATGAAGATGCGGTCGTTTGGGATAAGGGCTTTACGAATTTGGGCGGATACTTGAACGACATAATTGCATGTCTCGGCTTCTTTCTTTCCTGATTTGTGGCTCAGTTTAATTGAAGACAAAAATGACTCGAGTGTCATACCGGGTATCTTGTCGGCTAAATTTTGCTGGTACATGCAATTGAAAAATTCCGTCTCTTGCATGGACGAAGGGACACTGAGTATTATAATTCTAGGCTGGCGTTTGAGGGTCTCGTCAACAGTGAGGCCAGAGGTCTTTAATTGGGTAGAGAGTTTTAGTTTCTCAATGTCGTCCATGAAAATATGTTAATGCCAACATGAAAATATGTTAGTTAAATTTCTATAATAAATTATTAATTTTAATTAAAATTATTAGTGTTTTGAGAAATATTTAGTGGTGCCAATTTTTGCCACATAAACTTGGGTCCATCAGAATAAAAATGAAATATGAGACTTTGAGATACGTACCTAAAGATGTGTGAAAACAGCTACTTACAGGTAAATGTAAATAATTTTATTTTTGTATGTCTTTTTTTCACTAGTTTATCCTAGAGTTGTAAGTCGTGTTTTATACATTCCTTTGGAACATCATTGATCTCTAGTAATATAACAAAAATAAGCCGATTTAGAATACAGTGACCAGGCTTAACGAAAAGGCAACTGTGCGGGACATATTATAGCGTAGGGACAGCAATCTGTTATGATCCGAGAGAGATCAGGCTTTACGTGCTTTTCACGGGGGTCAAACACTGCCAACTTCCACTGCCATATGGCGTTAAGTCCACTTTTTGTACAAATTTTTGGTTGTGCAATAAAGTATAAATAAATAAAATAAATAAACTTCTAAACACCGAAACTCCTTGAGAATTTCGAAACAGTAAAATCCAGGTCCATATTATATGGTACCTCAATATGGACTGAAGTAAAGGTTTTTCGCTTTGTTGTGTGACTAAATGAATTCATTTATTTTTCATGTCAGCTTACGAGATGTACTTACAAAGATAGTCGTCGACTGGGAGTGTATGCCTACAGCTTAGGTCATAATAAGAAGAAGCTCTAGGTTAGGATATTATGACTGAGAATAGCCATGTACAATAAGTTTAGTATTAGAATTATTCTCGCCCGTCTAATCCATAAGTTTGACAGGTTATTTTTAGAGCAACTCATATCCAAGTAAGTTCTAGAGACACTTCAAGGTCTAGCTAAGTCTGGCAGCTGTAATGTTTACTTTGCAGATATTTTCCAACTAAGAGATGTGGTATGTGGGCGGAACGATATGAAAATTGTCTTTTGAAACATGACTGTAATGCTACTCAACGGTTGGCTCGCCAGATGGCGTCTGTATACAGGGTGTGGCCTGTAACGGATGAAAACCAACTAGTTATCAATTCTACATGTATTTAATTTTGTAATAAAATAAATCGAACCAGCAATGTATTGCAAACGAATGTGTCCTGACATAGAACTTGACACTGTCCTTTACTATTTGTTAGTGAGTGAGAGTGAGCGATTTTGCTATACGTTGATTAGGAATTGTAACTTTGGATTGATATCTCTGAGGTAAAGCATTTTAGAGCACTTAGAACAGGTTAAGATAACTGCGTATACTCTGTGGTATCATTGATTAAAACGTTTGCTCCTTTACAGACCACACTCTGTATATAAACAACGCTCAAGTTTGTTGGAGTATTTATTGCGAATCGCAAGAGATTTCAGAAACATATGAGAAGACTTGCCAGAGGTCGCAGATTTGATTCCCGCCCGTGCGCATTAATGTTTTCTTATTTCATTTTACAAGAATACAAAATGAAACTGTGAGTATCAAATATATTCTGAATCATATGAGAATGAGTTGATATACTTCATTTACTGTGTTTTGCATAAATGAAATAAGTTTGAGACGTTGTATCTATACTAATATAAAGCTGAAGAATTTTTGGATAGAAAGAAACAAAGAAAATACATTTATTAATTAGGGGTTTCACACACACAAACCATAAGATAAAATAACGTAAAATAAAAATAAACCATGAAAATAAAACAAAAAAGCAACAACAACAAAAACAGTCGAAACTATTTGCAAGCAAAGGTTGAACGACAACAAGCCAACCCGGTGTCCGTTGTGTGCCTGTAATGTCCCAATCAAGAGGACCTCACTCAGCATATAATTGATAGTTTGAATGCGCTAATTACAGGAACTACTGAACTGATTTTAAAATATGATTTTGTGTTGGATAGCTTATTTATCGAGGAATGCTTAAGGCTATAAAACATCACACTGCGACGGGAGCGGAGGGAACAAACTCAAATTGCGCAGACGTAGTCGCGGGGACCGACAGACCGCTAGTCTATACGAATATTATGGAGCTGTAGAGTTTGTTTGTTTATTTAAACGCGCTTATCTCAAACCATAGGACTGCTTCGATTTTTTTCGTGTTGGATAGATCATTTATCAAGGAAGTCTTTAGGCTATAAAACATCACAGCATCTTCTCTTTTTAAGAGACGAAGGGCGTAGCGCGTCGCGTTGGGCGGCGCGTCTCACTTTTAAATCAAACTTATGGTGTTGCATAGGCATGAAAAATCGCTTTTTCACGCGTTTGTTTGTTGAGCCTCTTTCAAGGAGAAGCGTGACTTCGCGCGTCGCTTGCAGCGTGGCTTCCAGCGGCGCGTCGGGCTTTTCTACCGCTTTTAAAGAGGCGACGCGTGAAGCGACCTGCGTCGTTCTACACGCTAACTCAAACTATAGAAATGAACGCGATTTTGGTCGCCGCTTCATCCGCCGCTATAGAGCTTCGTTCTGAGCGACACCCGCTGCGACTCTTGCAGATTATTGGCATCCTTCCAGTCAGTCGTGTTTGAATAGTTACAAAGATCAAACGTGTGTGTGTTGTTTGTTTAATGGATGATTTCATTGACATATAGCTTGAATATAGTTATTTTTTTTAAAAGTAAATGATTTACCGATTCAGCCGCCGTGTCCATCACGGCGTCGCCCGTCGCTTCAAATGCCGCGTCCGACGCGGTGACGCTCGCGGCATGCAACGCTACAACTCAAACAAAAGCTTCTCCTTGAACGCTGCAAACTTTACCATATAATTGTGGTACTGGCTGCCCGCTGCGCGCAACGCGACGCGCGAACCCATGCGTCCTCCTTGAATGAGGCCTTATGGAGCAGTAGCTGACGAGAGGTTTAAAGCGGTGTTGCTGACGCCGCGAGTATCGCGGTGGGTGAACTAGAAATTATTGCAACGCGGGAATGCGGTGGTTGAAATTACGGGTGACGTCGCGAACGACGCGGCTACATTTCTGTGTTTGAATTTGCGCCGCGGGAAGCCACGCCCTACGTGACGCTGGATGCCCCACGGTAATATTATAAAATCTGTAGATATGCACCTTCGAATAAACGTTTGGAACTCAAACTTCATTTACAGAGTTACGGAGCTAAGCATTTAATTTCGAAGCTTGACGCGAATTTAATTACCCTACTTAACTACACTGCAAGTTAACAAGGTAGATGACAATTGTCGAGATAAAATATCACCTGTATCCGGATTAATTTGCTAATTTAGACCTAGCGTTGCCGTTTTTCTATTTTCTTGCGGGATCACCAAGAAAACCGTTTAGTGCTCGTAAGCGGTTAAGCAAAATTAATTGAGCTTTTGAGCCCTAGTCGTTTCGCTTAATACACGGCTACATACTAAAAGTACTGGTGGGATTGATTAGTTTTTGCAAACAGAAAGCCTTTGTTCTCGGGTGCGGGATGATTTATCCGAACAATAATGCTCGGTTTCATGTTGTTATTTATTAGGACGCCTGTACCCGTGGTCACACAATGCGAGCTTTAAAAAAATATATTCTGTACTGTACTGTGTGTCTTTAGTATATACTAGCGGTCCCCCGCGACTTCGTCCGCGCGTTTTGAGTTTGCTCCCTCCCCTCCCGTCGCAGCGTCATGTTTTATATCTTTAAGCCTGTCTCGATAAATAAGCTATCCAACACAGAAATATTTTTTCAAATCGGTCAAGCAGTTCCTGAGATAAGCGCGTTCAAACAAACAAACTCTTCAGCTTTATAATATATCAGCGCAAGCGCACGTTGTACTTAAGCTGCGAACATTATTTTGGTGCGGAGTTATGTTAAAACTGTGATAGCTCCTAAGATATTTATTGAAATCAAATGATATAAAGGGCAACTTGGTTCTAAATGAAATGCTCGTGATGATGAATGTATTTATTTTGATAAGAATAAATACCTGTGTGTATAATACACCTCTTAAAATGATGCATTAATTTTAAAAAAAATATTAACATAAAAAATGTTGTAATAAGTCAACCATAAAAGATAGACATATGCTGTCGCGGACTTTATTATAGAACTCTTAATGTTAAACAATCCTGTCATACATGATTTTTGTGTAACTTAAGCGGTTTCCGCAGCGTATGCAGCGGTAGCTCTCAAAAGGAATATCTTTCTCCCGTTTTCGCAACATTTTTCATTTTTGCTGTGGTCTTATGAGTCGTATCTTTATGTTATATAGCCTAATGCCTTCCTCGATAAATGGACTATCCAACGTAAAAATAATTTTTCAAATCGGGCCAGTAGTTTTTGAGATTAGCGCGTTCAAACAAACAAACAAACTCTTCAGCTTTATAATATTAGTATAGATGTACGAGTACAGTGTCATAGTTTTAAAACGGTGAATCTAAGAAGATGGCGAAGAACTTGATGCTAAAAAAAATTAAAGCTATCAAAAATCGGACTAAAAATCTCAAATAACACATTTTCCCTCTGTTTAGGAGCATCAAATTTATTTGGAGTCGGTGCATGATGTGCGTTGACTATTTATGAACGTTAGCTTAGATGCTGTTTTGAGCTTTTTAGTCAGTTTTTTTTGAAGGCGGTTTAGTTTTAAAATATTTTTTAGAAAAAAAAACACAGAAACATCTCGCTATGACAATTTGTTTGCGAGAAATCCGTTGACAAACATACAAACATAATACACTTAAACGAAATTTTGCACTTTCTAACGATATCATATACAAACACAATGAATTGATTACCAAAAGGGCTGAAATGGAACCCGATGCCAATCGTAGCACATATCAAGATATTGGAACTGGCAGCTCGTTGCACTATTTCAAACCTTTACACACTGCGACTTTGAGCATCGATGCAATCGCGCGTTTTGGAAACGCATGACACCATCGCTACTCACGCGATTTTAATTTCGCTTTAGAATCGATACTGCTAACATGCGTTAGTATCGATGCAGTCGCCAATATACTTAAATAAATAAATATCCTTTGGAAATTCCCACACATCACCATCTAGTCCCAAAGTAAGCTACTCAAAGCTTGTATTATGGGTGCCAGACAACGGATATAATACTTAAATACTTTTTGTTTGTAAATACATACATGATATACATAGAAAACACCCAGACCACTACAAACAGACATGTTCATGCACACAAATGTTTGTATTGTGCGGGGATCGAACCCGCAACCCGCTGCGTAGTAGGCGATATTTCGACCACTACACCAGACGGGTCGTCAATACAGTACATAATTTGTCAATTTCTAGTTTCTGCATCGCTACTGCATCGATACTAACGCACGTTAGCTTCGCGACCGTATCGATGCTAAAAGTAGTTACGCACGTAAAGGTTGATATTTTGTGACTGAATCGATACTGCTTCGCTGCTAAAGATCGAAGTGTGCAAAGGGTCCACGATATCGAAATGTATTCAAACGTAATTTCACACAAAAAAGCTTGCATTTTCTTTATAACAAAACAAACTTTCGGATTAGAGGATCGATAAACTTAAATCGCATCGAAAATGTATTTAATTTGTTAGCTATGATCCAAAACACAGTTCAACTTATTTCAGCCCTATCAAATACTCATAACTGAAAGAGATAAACTCAGTGTGTTGAAGAATATTCTTATTTCATAACAAAGTTACTAATTATACAATAATCAATGCAGTAAGTAAAATTACGCGGGACAATTCCACAACAACCCATCTAATTCAAACACAATCTATCTGACAGGTCTAGTGCTGTCCATAAGTCCTAGTGTTGTCTATCATAGTAATGCCATAATCGATTATCCGTCTAACATAACAGATTAAGGGATTGAAAAATGCTAAGTATAGATTACGAAATAAGGAACGTAACTTGCTTAAAGGTACCTACTTGAGATATAAAAGCCAAGTCGGGAAAACAGCTTCTCTTTTCTTGGAGGATTACCTAACTAAATTCAGCACAATTTCCCAGTCTTTCTTTTCAGGAATAGGTTTGAATTCTTTGTTGCAATTAAGGTCAAGTGACTTACCTATGCATTTAGGAATCTTAAGTTTTCTTGTATGAGCTTTAATATTTTATTAAAGAAAGTTTAATATTCTACGTTTTATGTTAAGTGCTTAATTTTTTCATGTTCTTGTACACGGAACAGAAATGTTTCTGTAAGCAGTTTTTTTTTCTAAAAAATGTAACATCCATTGCTTAGAGTGGTGGTGGAATGAGATCGCTTATATTGTACTCGTAATTTGTCTATTTACCGACTTCAAAAGAGAGGAGTTTCTCAGTTCGACCTGTATGTGTCTGATATCGTAAAAATTGGTTAATTCTTTTCGTGTGTTGATCTATGAAGGCTTCCTAATACGTGAGCATTTTTTTAAGTGTTTTAATGTTTGTCGCAATATTTATCAAAAACGAGAAGTCATAGCAAAATTAATCTTTTTTTAGTTCAATCAGGTACAGTCAATTACGGGTACAGTGTTAGTTTCATCAAAACCGATCTAGTAATTTTTGAGATAGGCGTAATAACAAAAAATATGAAAAAACAAAATAAAATAAAACACCTAAAAACTAACTCAAACGCTTAAAATAACGCATTCATCGTTTATTTAGGAGAAACATTTTTTTTTTGGAGTTGGTGCATGACGTCTTACATAAATCTCATTATAAGAAGATGAATAAGTTTGTTAGTCAGTTTTTCTAAAGCGGTTTAATTTTTTAAATGATTTTGTTTTTTGTGTCCCAACTTGTGCAGTTTAGAATATTTATTTGTTTAGTTACGTTACCATGTCCAAAAGCTAAAACTTCTAGACCAACTCGATATCGTTACACTGAGTGCAGTGTCGAATTTGAGTCGGAACAAATGCATTCAAGTAGCTCGAATTTCCGATAGTCGGATTTCAGTTATCGCGCATCATCTTTAATTCAATGAAACCCTCTCGGGAACTCAGTTTAAGATCCAGACACCGAACAGTTTACTCGTTCCCTGATCGAAAAACACTTGTCATCTACTTTAAGTAAAAACCTTTCGATTTATTCGGTTTCTTCCATTCCAGTTTCACGATAATTTTAAGGTATCTCATTTCAAATTAGTTCGCATTGAACAAAAAAGTTTCAGTGTTCTTAATAATACAAATTTTGCTTTTTGTAAAATTTATTTGACTTGCTGATCTGGAAGTTTTTATTTGTTTGCAAATGTTTTGTAAAAAAATAATTTAAACTTTAAATTTCATTTGTTTAAGGCAACTGTGTCAGATAAGGAATCGAACTCTTACTTTAACCCTGTGTCTTACGCCATCCGGGTGCATGCCTATACCACACGGCCACCTGACACATATTGGCAAGTCTGTTAGATAATTCCAAGAACTTTCTTTAACGCGTAGGCTGTTTTGATTTTGTTGTTCAAACTGAAAAGTGTTTAAATTATGATTCCAGAATCTGTCTTTAGTAGGTACATTAAAAATATTTAAATAAAAATATGTCCAAGAAAAAATAAGAGGTAATATATACATTATAAGGCTGAAGAGTTTCTTTGTTTATTTGTCTGCTTGAACACGCTAATTATAGGAATTACTGGTCTGATTTGATAAATATTTTTGTGTTAAACAGCTTATTTATTGAGGAAGGCTTTAAGATATAAAACATTACGCTGCAACAGGAGGGGAGGGAGCAAACTCAAAACGCGCTGACGAATAATTAAATAGTAATTGTACATTTTGTTACAAGTGTGCTAAGGAGACCATTATAGTATAAGGCGATATTGTGTGCGCAGTTGCGCACGAGCGACAGCGAGGACGCCATAAGAAAGCCGCGTATATTATGGTCACAGGCACACGTGTTTCATACGACGTTTTTCAACACAGTTGCGAGGAAAAAACAAGACTCTTCATTTATTATTTTTTATTTATTATAATGGTTAGTAAAAGTACAATTTAAACACAAATTACAGAAAAAAAATTAAATTAATTCGAGTTATTTTTAAGTAATAAAGCTGGATTTACCATTTATTGAAATAAACATACTGTTATTTTTTCGCATAAATATTGTTTGTTGCTAAAATAAAAGTTATAACCCGACTAATCTATATCGCTTCTTATTTTTTTTACTTACGACTTGGTACTAGGGTACAAATTTAAACTGGTCGGGTTAATAAACTAAAGGCCCTCGTTCAATAATATACTGAAAAAGCACGCGTGTTTAATATCTAGGATAATGAGCCAAAATCGGTGGAATATAAACGTCGTTTTGAGCAAGTGTGTTAAAAAAAATATATTCGCTCACATCGCATTCCTTTCGTGATTTTCCTTTGAGTGGCCCAACCAAACCCTGAATAGACTTACTAAGCGGATTGCCTTCTGTTCAAAGCATACTTAGAACAAATTGGCAAACCTTATGATAACGCCAACGTATTTTTAGATTTTGCTTTTTATTCTTGAGCTGAAACTGAGCATGTGTTAAAATGGCTTACATTTCTCGCTTGATGTTACAGTAAAGGTATACAAAATATTGTTTTAAGAAAGAAATAAAGAAAAGCTTTTATTGATTAGGGACATCACAAACACACACACACACACATAAGAAAAACAAGCTTTACAAATATATATATATTTCATTTTACTTGATAATATATAAAAAAATTGATAAATTTATTATATACATTTTTTTGGGCTCGTAACGCAATGGTAGCAGCGCTTTCGTAGTGATACGGAAGTGAAGCCCAACAGCCATCATTGGTTCGCTCTGGCCGCAAATGGCAACATTTATTTGCTACGTTTAGTATCTAAGGAAACAAAATAAAACTTTCAATATCACATCGTCAATTGACATAAATTGTTTACAGGTAAATAACAATAAAAATACAACTGAAACAATAATTATGACACAAAAGACGTATTTTTCACTGTTTAAATTCATTTTTTTGATTAAGTATTCAGGATAATACAAAACGATTGTTTGACATTTGACAGGACTATATCACTGCCAATTTAATGGCGGTTATTAATTACACTGTAATAATTTGACTGACACGTGATTTTAATTATTTATTAACATGTAATTATGTGTAGATAATGTGTACATATGACGCTTTTCTTATCTCTTTTTAATCAAATCTGGCGGCTTTCTCTTTTGTTTAAAATATTTCATCGTCATGCCACTTCTCTCATTTTTTATTGACGACCTCCATAGTGTAGTGGCTAGGTACGCTGGTTTCAAGGCGTCGCCGCTCCGAGGTCTCGGGTTCGATTCCCGGTCGGGTCAATATTTAAATCATAATTTTCTGTATTGTCTTGGGTCTGGGTGTTGTGGTACCACCATAGAAGTACTCTCCCCTATCGGAAGAGAAGAACAAATAAAAGCTGTCAAACGAAACCGATTTAGGATGACATTTATGTGTGCAAAATTGTTGATGTATGCGTGTCAGTGGTGTTTGCCAACCGCTTTTTACATTAATATCGATATCGATAAATTTCATTAGTATCAGTTATAGTAGGTATCAATATAAAACACCGGCTTAGTACAAGTCGGACTCACGCACAAACGGTTCCGTATTCGCAGAGTTCGCTATTTTTTAATATAATAAGTAGAATATTTTTAAAATTTTATTAAATAATTCCACTTATACCATACAACTTACTACTTATATGATTAATGCAAAAGTTTTTGATGATGGATGAATGTATGGATGTTTGTTACTCCTTCTCGCCAATAGTACTCCATGGATTGTGATGAAACTTTACAATACTATAGCTCATACATCAGAATAGTACATAGGCTATAATTCATAACGATATTTTTGAGATCCGAAATTTTTCGCGGGCAGGTAAAGCCGCAGGAACCGCGGAATTAGTAGGAATACTAAAAGATACATAAATTACACATGCATTTTTTTACTATTATATTAATATCTTAACAATATAATAACGGTTGCAATTAGTCCTACACTATTATATAGTCAAAACCTGATACCTATAATGACTGCCATATCATAACAATACTCAGATGTTTTGTCAATCAGCGAAGTAACTATAAATGAGTTTACATTCCGTCCAGGTGACTAATACCAAATCGTCATGGGTTAAACATATAACATTACTGCGTGATCAACAGGCGACACGAAATATCGATAACTTGACGCATCTCTAGTGTAAAACGAAAATTATTTATTTACACAAAATATTCGTGAATATGTATTAAATGTTATAGAATAAACGTTTATAGAAAAGAGTAATCATACTCACAACTTAAAAATTGAAGCACATTGGCAAAAATAAAGCGTAAATTAGGACGAGTCGATTTGGAATATTTTACCTGTGAAATAAAAATTTGTTGGGATTATTTCGCTGCGTTGAATAGTAATCAAACACCGAACAAGGCACCATGTTTCAGAAGCATTATTTCTCCAAAATATACATAATTGAAATTACAAAAAATCAAATGCAAGTTATTTTCAGCAAGCCTCTTCGGGGCGGTCAACTGTTTGACATCTGCCAAAAATGGTTCTGCTACATCGCATTCGCATCTCTTTTTATCACACAGCTTTCTGCTGATGACATCTCGCTTTTGTCGTTCTATTCCAAAGAGATAATCATTTTATGGGTACCACCGTTGTGTCTGATTTCCATATTACAAGTGCAATTAGCTACTAGCTTTAGAATCAGAGCAATGTATGTGATTGGTGTCCAATATTTATTTATTTATTATTATTATTTATGTTTTCCTTACCTGAAGGTTGTCTGGACGAAATTGATTTAAGCAATAAAACTGCCTGAATTTTACTCCTTATAATTAAGATGATTTGTGTATTGTTTGTTGTATGTGGTGTGCAAAAAAGAATATTTAATATTATTATTAATACGCCATTTCATTTCAAAATCTTGTTGTCAGGGTCAGTGAACTAAATAAGAAGAAATACATAAAAAAACACTTCGAATAGGTTCTACGCAAATGCAAAATTTGACATTTAAGGCATGGATTTAAGGATATTCCATTGCCGAAGCAAAAGAAACTGTGATTATTACTCAGCTAAGAATTCTTAGAGTTGACAGTTCTAATCTCAAGCAATTTCTTTACTATATAATGAAAATCGTTACTTGAGCAATTACTTTTACTTAAGTCATCACTATTGCTTGTTTATAAATACGGGTGTTAGTAAAGATGACGTTACTCAGTAATTTTACAGTAATTTGCAAAGTAAGTTCAAATGTATAGGAATCTGTTGGACAGCTACTATAATTAAAACCTCGCGAAAAGGCGAGTCGGACCGTCGGACTTGGCTATGACCTTTAATCTGGATCTCGGAACTTTAATTCGAAAAGTGAGTTAAAATTAGTTTGATCACGCTTTATAATGACCGGATGAACTCTTTGGTTCACAGCAGACTCGACTTTTAATCTCACGATTCGCGAGATTCCCGACTTATATACTGACTTCTGGAAAAGTTAAAGACCCCTTACACGCTGCGACTTTTAGCATAGATGCAGTCGCGCGTTTTGAAAATGCGATTCAGCATTGCGACTCATGCAAAAACAGATTTAATTTAGCATCGATGCCGTGTAACGTTCCATCGTATTAGTTCGACTGTGAAGGTCTAAGAATACACAAGCCGTCTTTCCTTCGTAAAAAAAGAGTGGTGATTTTTTTAGGTATGTGAATTCTCGTGCAATTCGTATACGGAAACAGTTCACCGATCGACTTTTCTTGGTCAAAGAAAAAATAGTTATTGATATTTCAGGGTCACAATTTCTATGTATTCAGATTTTGTTTGCGCGTTAGTTTTTTACGTGTCGATATATTACTTGTTTTTTTAAGGTCAAATGGTTAAACTCGCAATCGAATTACCACACGAAAAAAGTTCGATTAATAATGATTATAATATATATAAATACTCGTAAATAGTGGACACCAATCAAATACATTGCTCTGATCCCGAAGTAAGTAGCCAATGCACTTGTGTTATGCAAATCAGACACTACGGTGGTACCACAACACACATACCCGAGACAATATAGAAAAGGTCGTTTTCTACATTGACCCGACCGGGAATCGAACCCGGAACCTCACGAGATGGCGACGCTTGAAACCAGCGTACTAGCCACTCGACCACGGAGGATTGCCGCGAGAAGCGGCCTCCAGTCCTGCGGGATAAGTAATAAAGGTAAATGACACTTACTTGGGAAATTTCCTCGAAATTAATCATTTACTCTTACATCTAAGAATTCGGAATTAGGCACGTGAATATTCGCCAGAGCTTAATAAGTATGTCATGATTAGGTTTCTTAACTAACTCGGTTACCTATTTTCCTAGGTTTATATTACTTTATGTTCATTTTGACTGTGGGTTTAACAGTTACTGTGGATGAACGGTTATTACTACTAGTCTTTACTCTTTTCTCTCGTCTACTAGTCTACTAGTCTTTCTTTTCTCATAATATTGCAATGTCTAAAGTTAAATTTCTGAAATTATAAAACTTATTATGGATTGTTAGGGTTCCGTAGCCGAATGGCAAAAAACGGAACCCTTATAGTTTCGTCAAATCTGTCTGTCTGTCTGTCCGTCCGCATGTCACAGACACTTTATTCTTTAACTATAAGCATCCCACTGTTGAATTTTGGTAGGAAGATGCATCCTGTTAACCGCTTTACGATTGTTATACAAAAAATAAAAAACGATAACATTTAAGGGGGGGCCCATACATGAAACTATGGATAGGTCTTTTAAAATGACATTGAGAATTCTAAAACCATTTTCTTTTTAAGTCTAACGTTTCATAGCTAGACGCTTCAAAGTTTTAAATGGGCGTTCCCCCATCTAACTCCTTAAGTAAGCGAGTGTAAATTGTGAAAAAAATATATAATGTAGATCTTACCAAATAAATACTTAAACGAAAATTGGTTCGGACGGGATGGAACGAGAAGTTTTTGAAATATAGCACATTTTCAACAACCGCAAACATTATTTGGTTCTTCATACAAACACTATGAAAAATAGAGTTAAATTTGCTGGCAACAAAATATTGTGGTATTTTACAAAGTGAAAGTAAGTGGATTCCCTAATTCAGTTAAAGTTGGCACGGAACCCTCAGTGCGCGAGTCTTACTCGCACTCGGCCGGTTTTTTTTTTCCATTTTAGATCTACTTTCACCTATTGGGATCGCTCATGAACAAAAAATATTATATGATCAATGCATTCACCGGGAACGCACTGTATAAGTACGGCAAAAATCGAGACCGAGGCTAGAGGCTTTCTGAATAGTCTGGGAGATTAGTGGTCTAAGTCTCGGGTCTTCAATAAAATAAGATGTGAATATTAATGATTAACATCTATTAAATTTGATATTAGTGCGTTGTTGCTAATATAATATGTCCTTATAGAAATAAGGTCACCTCGTTTCAAGTGATAATATTTAAAGAGCCGATTCAGCATAATATATGAATCATTTTTGTGAAAAACGCTTTGGCTTTTTGAAGAAATTTGAGACAAAGATAATTTTTTTTTTCAGTAATTTATTTTTCATTAATTAAGTTTAAGATTAGAGAAAAGGAAAGATACGACATTGAATTAAGAGAGGCGAAGCGGATGACGTAGATAATTTTTAAAATCGTCAGGGTGCTTTGTTTAAAAAAATACTTTCTTAAATTGTAAAAAAAAGGAAATCTCGAAGTTCCAAAAAACAATGATAGTATCCTGCTTCTATGATCTCTAAAAAGACAAATTAAAATCACTTAAAACGAGCTGACCTTATATTTAATTCCACACGGATATGTTTATCAACAGTCTTTTGTTATGCTTTTGTTTATGCGACCGCCGGCGGCCTTTTGATCCCTGAGCGTCTAAACAGTCAAGTACCGAAAATCAAGACACAATATCCAATAATTGTTATCGCGGCCCACATAACGTCGTCGGGGTTAAAAAGAATTAAGCTTTTTCTTTTACACCTAAAACCAGATAATTCATAACCAATCAATTCAGTGTACTAGAATTTTGCCTAATGCAAATACATTATAATTTAAGATAATGACGCCGCATAAATGATGGGAGGGAATCAATCATTACGCTTTTAAATTACCTGTAACTGCCTTTCAAATAATCAGTAACATATTACAGGCCGCACGTGACCAATTGGAAATGATATATTTCGGCGAAACGGAATGAGTCAGCTGGATGGCTCCATTACGGTCCATTAGTGGGAATCACGCCAGTCAGCCATTGATAGAAACGCTCTAGGATGGTAGGTGTGAGCTAGTGTTGATTAATTGTAACATTCCGCTTACATGAGAAAACATTCTCACGATCACATCAGCACTAAATTAATCTACGCGATCTCATAAGATAGAGATACGTAGCTAGATATTATTATGTCCATGTTTTGATTAATGAAGTATTTAAATTAACTAAGATATATACTATACTGCTGGCATGGCACACATCGCGAAGAACTGATGGTCGTTAGGATCTCCCCCTTTGATCAAAGACGCGGCGTAGGACGTCCCCTGGCAAAATAGACAGACGAACTTATATAGATCGCAGTATCAAACTAGATGCAGACCAATCGCTCTGGAAAACCGTGGGTAGGCCTATGTTCAGCAGTGGACGTCTTTTGGCTGATAATGATGATGTTTTGATCTCGAAAATCATTTTTTTCCGGCTTGGAAGAGTAAATGGAAAAGACAGCTTACGGGAAATCAGTCAGTAATTTGAGCGGGAAGTTTCGAAAATAATGATCCTACCACTACAACCGTCACACCTGATAATGTGAGCATTCCTCAAATTTCCTGACTTAGCCGTGAAGCCAGTGTGAAATGACTCAAGTCTCTTAAAGAGCGCGGCCTCGCGGGAATAGGGCGACTCTTTTGTACGAACCTCTGATGTCATTCGCTCGCGCCAGGGATCACGCGTGATGGAATTTTGTCACGGTAACGGGAGAATAATAAGAGTTATTAGGATATTGATCTGTCGTAAAACGAGTTTCTCGATACTAATCTCCAATCATTTGAATAATAAAAATATGAAATTTTACCAAAAAAGTTAGTAACGGAAATTAAAACATAATATTTGTTTAAAATTTCTGATAATACATATTTAAAAAAAAACTTGGTACTTGACAAGCTAAACCAATTTGTTAGCCAATTGTAATGGGGCCCTATTTTTAAATCACTCGTTTAAATATTGCGTGTGAATTTCGTTGAAACACAAATTAAAAACAACGTAAATCACGCAAAATAAAAACGTGAGTACTCACATAGTTTATACTTTCTTTATTCAAATCCCTCTTGTGTGGATTTTCTTTCGAAAATTGGACTTTCTTAAATCCATATATTGACGCAAGTGATTCGAAAATAGGCATCCTGGGTATTTTGGTACCAAAATGCCACTTATCAGTAACCGGTAGTCACTCAGTGATTAATGACCAAAAAGATCGAGAAATCAAATTATAACGTCCATAAATTAGGAAAACGTTTTAAAATAAATCATACCGTTTGCCCACTGATTCATTTTACTGATTAATTTTCGGGAATCACTGCTTTCTAAATCAAAGATTAATTTGGTAATAAATATTCCCTAGCGTAACATTGCGGTTAGATCTTAGTCAAAAGCCACGTGTTTTGTTATAATGGGGGAAAGATTAATGATCAACAGCAATTAAGTGTGATTAGAATGGAATCATTTTCCGTTGAAGATGGATCGGACAGAGACTTATTTGTTAATTGTAAAATGAGCCTTTGCATTAAAGCGTAAGATACAGGATATTCTAACATAGAATTGTTGCACTGTGACCTCTAATGAAGAATACAGGGTGTTGTTTTGGTCAGTGACATCTAACTCAGGGATGATAATATGAGTTATGCTGATTATAAAAAAATATGTTCTTTCGATTATATGCAGGTTTTAGAAAAGAAAACCTGTTCACAACATTCTAAAAAAATCCAAAACATTTGAGGAAAATCGCACCCTCGCGCGTATCTACGAAATACTACGCCGTAGCTAGTAAGCTACGAAGAGGAGACCAGCAGGGCGATTCAGAACGTTCGATAAGCAAACAATATTTAAAAAGAACAGAATTAAATAGATGCATCGGATAAATCCACTATATTATAATTGTATTATATGTAAGTTATCGAATCATAACCGAATCTTTAATTGAATGGTTCAGGAGGTCGATTCTCACAGCTATCGATCTTTTTTCGTGTGGTAATTCGATTGCGAGTTAAACCGTTTTACTTAAAAAAAAACGGCTAAGTGCGAGTCGGACTTGCGCACTAAAGGTTCCGTGCCAACTGAATTTGGGAATCCACTTACTTCCACTTAGTAAAATTCACAATATTTTGTGGACAGCAAATATAACTTTGTTTTTCATAGTGTTTGTATGAGGTACAAAGTTATGTTTGCGGTTGCTGAAAATGTGCTATATCTCAAAAACTTCTTTTTTGATTCCGTCTGAACCAATTTTTGTTGAAAGTATTTGTTAAGATCTACATTATTATCATTTTTTCAAAATTTACACTCGCTTAGTTTAAAAGTTAGAGGGGGGGGGGACGCCCATTTTACCACTTTGGAAGCGTCTAAATATGAAACGTTATACTTTAAAAGAAAATAGTTTTGGGAACCTCGGTGTCATTTTAAAAGACCTATCTATAGACACCCCACATGTATAGGTTTGACAAAAAACATTCATGTATGGGAGCCCCCCCTTAAATGTCATATTTTTAAAGCGGTTAACAGGATACATACTCCCATCAAATTTCAACAGTGTGGTGCTCATAGTTACAGAATAAAATGGCTGTGACATACGGACGGACAGACAGACAGATAGTTAGACAGACAGACAGACTTGACGAAACTATAAGGGATTCGGCTACGAAACCCAAAAAAAATGAAAAAAAAAAAACATCGACATGTAAAAAAACTATCACATGAACAAAATCTTAACACAGAGTAATCGTGACCGTGCGAAATCAAAAATATTTTTTCTTCGATAAAGAAAATTTTATCGGTGAATTTTTTTCGAATATGAATTGCAAGAGAATTGTCTCCCTGAATCGGGGGACTGGTGTTGGTAGTTTGGACTCGCTCGTAATGCAATAATAAATTGGATTTGTGGATTTTTTCCATATTTTTTAAAAATATTTTTTAGGATCAGCATCGTTGGTAAAACCATTCCTTAGTCGCTCGGCGCTGACTTAAACAACACCTGTATACGTGTTGTGCGTAACAATCACAATTGAATGTAAAAGGTAATAATTTGTTTATTTCTTTCTTTTAATTACTTTGTTCGCATTCACGTGTAGGATGATTAGGCACTTTTGATTGTGAAAAGAAAGATTTTTGTCGGAATTTACTAATTAAAAAAACAAATGTACATTAAAAGGCACGCTACTCAATTAATTTCATAAATCGATGCGTTACTTTTAGTACCGACTTAAGAAAAGGTACCAAATCAATTCAACCTGTATGTATGTGTTATCGTAAGACTTTTAAATATAATTTTAGTATGTTGATCTATAATTATGTGATTGATTTATTATCATATAACATGAACATCACTTTTCAACCCACAAATAGATAACTTTAAGAGGAAAGACACTGTTGAGTCCTACTCACTATTAGCACCTATCAGGTCTTATGTAGGGGTGGAAATGATATGCACGAATTACGACAATACCGATTTATTATAAACTTGGTAGCGTGCTTACATAGTGCTCTCGTATTAAGGACTAAATATTTTAGGTTGGGAGCGTCGATCGCTCGGCGTCCGTTGTCGGGTTACATTGTACGTGTCTATTAACTACTCATACATTTGCGCGAGGTAGCTGTATGTGTGTGCTGTGTCAGCACCCACATTACACCCCCCCCCCCTTTTTTTAAAAAAAAAAAAGAAAAATAGATTTTTTTTAAACATCATTTAGCGAAAATTACTGCAAACATAACAACTTATTAGATTTTTAATTTTACCATTTTTTTACAAAAGTTTTTAAACTACGTAAATCGATACAGCCATTTTTACGCTTAAAATAATACACAGTTCTCTTATCATACAGACTATCAAGTTGCGAGCTCACAATATGTTAGGTATCATTTAGTAAGCTTGCAACCTGATCGGTCGACCTCCTTGCTCATTACAATAACAGCGAACTAGGTACTTACTAATCTAAAAATAGTCACCGGTACATTGTATGTAACGCATTGATTCAGAGAATAACATATAAATGATACAAAGTGACTCTCTTATGGGTCAGCTGTGCTACACAGGGTTTTTAGGGTTCCGTAGTCGAATGGCAAAAACGGACCCTTATAGTTTTGTCATGTCTGTCTGTCTGTCCGTCCGTATATCACAGCCACTTTAGTCTGTAACTATAAGCATCACAGTTGAAATTTGGTAGGAAGATGTATCCTGTTAACGGTTTTACGATTCTTGAACAAAAATAAAAAGTAATAATATTTAAGAGTTACTTTAATTCCATAAGCGAAACTAAAACCGAAACATTTTATTTTGCCAAACCTATGCGTGTGTTTGGTTTTTATGGATAGGACTTTTATAATGACATAGACGCTCCTAAAACCATTTTCTTTTAAAGTGTAACGTTTCTATCTGGGCGCTCTTACCCCCCTCCCCCCCCTCTAACTTCTAAACTAAGCGAGTGTGAATAATGAAAAATATATAAAATGTAGATCTTTTTAACAAAAACTTTCAACGAAAATGGTTTGGATGGGATCGAACTAGTAGTTTTTGAGATATAGCACATTTTCTCAAACACTATTGAAAACAAAGTGAAATTTGCTGTCAACAAAATATTGTGGTATTTTAGCTAAGTGGAAGTAAGCAGATTCCCTAATTCAGTTAAAATTGACAGGGAACCCTCAGTGCGCGAGCCCGACTTGCATTTGGCTGGTATTTTATTGTTGAATCGTTATTTCAGACCTCCACGTCAACTCGTTAACAAATGTCCAATTCGGTAATACCGACGGGCAATTTCGATTGCTATCGTTTTATTGAGCTGGACTATGAGAATTAATGTAAAACGCTACGTGCCACCGTCATAGTTAGTAATTGGCCAATTTCCTTTGAGTTATTTTCTTATCAGACGTCACAAAAAGAAGTAAACAAAACCTGTTTTCATAAATATTTTTCATCATGCCTGACATAAAAGAAAATTTGTCACAAACGTTGATATTAAAATAATTCTATTGACTACTTTGTTTGGCGAAAGTGAAAACACTGATTAGCCATTATAAAAGAAGAAGAAGACTACGCGACTTGTGAGGGTAAGAGAATAAATAATATTCTGTGTTTTATTTTAATTATTGATGATTGATGAGTGTAAATTTTATTATGTGATGTAGTTAGTTTAACGTTATTTTATTTATTTATTTGTTAAATTCTACATATTCCAAGTTTGCAAGCCGCCTGTGGCAAAGCATTAGGTCTAAAATGAATTTTTGTGACATAGACTTATATGTATTCTACTAGACACGCTGTTCAGAACAAATTTTGCGTCACATTTTTAAAATGACAGAAGTATGAAGTGTTGCTATTTAATATTTTTGATTTCTTCTGTTTGATGCTGAATATTGTTGTGTTTCTTCGTGGACAATCAATCTTAAGCTACTATAGCAAATACATTTCAACATCGTGATATTTGAAAACGTTTTCAAGCAATAGAGAAAACAAAACACCTTAAAAACAAACAAATCCCAAAAAGATATCACATCGATAATTTTTCCCCATTTCTTCCAAACATGACAATAGCCGTTACAACAACAACACTGAGCTGTCATAGGTAGCAAAGAGTAATCGAACAGATATGACACCTTGCTGGTGTTTAGTTTTCTGCCTATGATTCGATATATGTACTAGTAACATGTCTATTTTTTAAATTTTAAATGATAACGTTTATGTGATGTTATCTTCACAAAAAAGGGCAATTATATGCCCACCAATATTATAACAACATAATTCGTACCAATTATCTTACAATACTACTCCTGTACATACAGATATTTACTTAGTCCCTTTTTTTTCTAGTCTAATATTGTAAACAATCTTGCTTGACATTCCTTTTTACATAATGATTTATTTTAAAATAAGATAAATACAAAACTCAAATTTTACATAGGCAATAATTATTTAACACTGAGATATTTTCTACCGCTCGCTAAGAAAATCGGACTTTAATGATAAAGTCAATTAAAATAAAACTTAAACTTCATAGAATATAACTTGGCCCTATAATTCTGAAGGGGAGACATAGATAAAACATATTCTACCTATAAGAGTTTTGGCATGTCTGTTTTTGGTTGATCTTTGGGTTTCTATGAAAATTGTGAGAAAACGAAAATTAATACTTTTACGCCTTCAACGAATCTTTTAACCACTTATATTTACTACATACAACTAAAAAAAAACTAAATGTTCAAAATACGGGCGCTAGAACACATTTTTAAGTAATTTGTTTATATCGTCTTTTGACGTTTGACATGGTAGTTTCTGGCAACAGACTAAACACAGATGCTCCATTTGGCCTTAATTTACTGTAGAACAAAGTTTGCTCTAAACAGCGTGTCTAGTGTAACATAGAGGTCGTTGTTTTGTGATCACAAATTTACGATGTTTAACGCAAATAAACGATTGTAGAAAAAAGACGTCTGAGGGCCAATTGCGGTGTTTCGGACATATAATGAGGCGAAACGACGAATACCCTGTAAAAAAAGCTCTGGAGAAACCTTAAGGGGAAAAAAACAGAGAAAGACCGCTGGCCACGTGGTGAAAACCCGTCAATATTGAACGGGCACAGCTGTATGCATCGACAACCCAGGACAGAGTGTCCTGGTGCCATCAAACGAGGAGGGCCGACCCTTAATAAAGGGAGGAGGCAAAGAACAAGAAGAAGACCATGCTTGACATAAACAATAACCAGAAGCCACCAGAGAAGCCACTTTAAGTAAGTAAAGGTATCTGCTTTAACAATAATATTCCCCCTAGCCGATTTCGATCACGGTGGTCAGACCGTCTACAGTCAGATCGACTGCGCGGGAGATATTATAATGCACAAGTGTGTGCGCAAACACAGATGTACTCTCTATTCCTCTCACTCTCATAGCCCGATTGGCCAGCAATCTGACACGACCGGAGAGAGATCAGGCGCAGGACCAACGGCTTTACGTGCTTTCCGAGGCACGGGGGTGAAACACCGCCAACTTCTAAACTCCGGGCTACCCTGAGAATTTCTAAATAGAAAAACCCAGGTACGTATTTTTGGCCTGACCCGGGGAACAAACCCTACCTGGTCGCTTTAAAGTGCGACCCTCTAACCGCTGCGCCACCGAGGTAACTGCATTAAGCTAGGTACATCTCTATTTTATAACTAAACCATGTATCAAAATGAAACCTACTAAATGTTAGTTCATATAAAGTTACCATAGAATAATAAAGGAACTGTTTATACAAGGAACTCGTCATCTACTCTTAGGTTACTCCGAAAAAATCACTCAAAGTACCTTACACGAATGACATAGATATTTATTGGTATGTTGTTATTCGTATATTGAGTTTGATGTTCGAAAAGTAACCATAAGTCCGTAATAAAGTTAAATATTTTGATTTCAGGTAAAAATATTTTTTATCATGTCTCCAGTGAAATTTCTTTCGAAAAACAATGAATAAAATGTTTTTGGTGAATTATCCGAACTACGGATAATTCACTAAAAACATAGCAATAAATAAGCTCTTGATCCTATCATTCATAATTAACTGAGTATAAGTACTATTATAACATTACAAAAAAGTCAAAGCCGACCTCAAAACCAAAATGTACTAAAAAGTCTACTCACTTATGGAGTCCTTTCCTTTAAAGAGAGAAAAAAATATTTAAGACTTTTTACACGGACGAGTAAAAAAAGTAAGGACTCCGTACCGCGATACTAGCAAGTGAAGCCACTTTTATGCTGTATGTGTGTGCGTCACGGGGATACCAGTTGACACAAATATTTCTCCCTTTATTGTGTAGGTGTATCAGAATGGCGGTAGTGATACTGCAAATTTTACTCGTTTATGCATGTGAGCAATGTGCGTAAAATTTGAAGTAATGTGCCCTTCAAAACCGCAATTAAAATTAAAATAATGTAAGTCGCCAACCTGATATCGGAATGGCTAGATAAATTACATACCTGTAATTCTTTTGGTTGGATTTCATTATATTTTTATGTAAATAAAAACCGGCCAAGTACGAGTCGGACTCGCGCACTGAGGGTTCCGTGCCAACTTTAACTGAATTAGGGGACCACTTACTTCTACTTAGTAAAATACCACATAATTTTGTTGACTGCAAATATAACTTTGTTTTTCATAGTTTTTGTATGAAGTACAAAGTTATGTTTGCGGTTGTTGAAAACATGCTATATCTCAAAAACTACTTGTTCGATCTCGTCCAAACTAATTTTCGTTGAAAGTATTTGTTAAGATCTATATTATATATTTTTTTCAAAATTTACACTCTCTTGGTTTAGAAGTTAGATGGGGGGATGCCCATTTTACCACTTTGGAAGCGGATAGCTATGAAACATTAGACTTTAAAAGAAAATGGTTTTAGGAACCTCAATATCATTTTAAAAGACCTATTCATAGACATCCCACACGCATAGGTTTGACTAAAAACATTTTTTTTGGTTTTAGTTTCATGTATGGGACCCCCCCTTAAATGACATACTTTTTATTTTTTGTATGAGAGTCGGTAAGCGGTTAACAGGATACATCTTCCCACTAAATTTCAACGGCGTTATGCTTATAGTTACAGAATAAAATGGCTGTGACATACGGACGGACAGACAGACAGACAGACTTGACGAAACTATAAGGGTTCCGTTTTTTTCCATTCGGCTACGGAACCCTAAAAAGTGCTTGCCAGCTCTTCTAATTATTATTACGAATACAAAAAAATATTAATTTGCTTGAATTTTCTGTTACACAAACACTACAATTTATCTTAATATCAAAAAAATAAAGAACTGTTTATATTATATACTTAAGTTAAATTTAAAAACTTAAAAAAGTTGTGTTTATGCAGTAGATTACTGCTTTAAAACCAACTTGTAGTTTTTCAGTGCGCGAGTCCGACTTGCACTTAGCCTGTTTTTCGGGTGAAGTCCCTATTTATTTTCCGGCCACACTGGCTGTTTCTGTCACCGGCAAATCACGTGGAGTGGAGGTTTTGTGTTCCAAATAAATATTTTTTGTGTTTTAAAAAGAACAGAAATTTACGTAATAGGTACTGGCTAACCTATGAAAGGTAATTCCTTGGCACTTTTTTTGTAGAAATGTAATATTTTTACACCGTTTAACGATACACGACGGTATTTTTTTCATTTTTTTATACGCGAAGGTTTGCACTGTCACAGACGATGGCAGAGAGGGTAATGGCGGCCGATCGGCTTACTTTTGCGTCAGTGTGTGCGTGTAGCTTCGTATTTACGCATATGCTGGCTTACTTTGGGTGCTTCACTTTTTATGTAGGTGACGCGGAGTCCTTACTTTTTTTACTCGTCCGTGACTTTTTAGTTCATTTTGATCTTGAAGTCTAATTTCACTTTTTTTAAAGATATATTTTGTTCATATATTTAGTTATTACAGGAAGGGTGGCACCTTTTGACTCTGTTCTTGATTAAGCTACAAATTACCGATCATAATTTCTGTCATTAAAATTACTGAACTCCTAAGCGTTTAGGAGTTCTACCATCAGCTCAACTCCGAACAATGTCAACCATCAGATGCAACAGCAAGTCTTCATTAATATTCTCATTCGAAAACACTACACGTGCCTGTAAAAATTCAAGGTTATCCCTCGATTGCATCAAGATTCCATTGCATTTGCATTAGAATTGGCAACAATGGGACAACTAGAAGGTATAACCTCTAGGTAGGCGAGATTTTTTCCCGATCTTTCGACAAATGTCTGGGATATGAGGTGACATAGACACAAAAAAAAAACAGTCGAATTGATAACCTCCTCCTTTTTTAAAGTCAGTCAAAAACTTATCAACATAATTATTCCGTTGTTTATAAAAAACGAGAATCGTTTCCAAACGGAAGCCCAAATATTGCAATTAAGCAGCAAATGTAATAATTTATCACTGGCACACGTTTCAGGCACAAAAGGTGTTTCCTATAATAAAGTATTGAATTTCGCTTCGTAGACAGTGAGTGCGCCATTGTCGTTTGACACCATTACGTATTGCTGCCGGCATAATGGGCAGCTACCCGCATCAAGTTGATACACAATTTGCATGGGGAGACTGTTTTTGTGGTCGGCTTCATAAGTGTGTAAGTAAATTGCGATCAGTACCGTTACCATGAGATTACGGCGGTTTTACAAGTTTGAAGTAATAAAAGTATACGGAAAATTGCTCAGCGCCTCTAGCGGCCACTTGCGGAACAAAAAAAACATATACTTTTTTTTCGTCGTCGCTAGCGAGTAAAACCACCGTAAAGTCATGGTAATGGTATGACAGTTACTTTGACACAATCGACGGTCGAGTGATAGATTTTATTGTACGTTGTGTTTGTGTTTCATTTATTCTTTATGGCATTGACCGAAGAAAGTACAAGCGGCAGACTTAATGCTTAAAAAACATTATACCAGTCAACCATTGAGCGAAGCAGAAGCGATTGAGATCTGTGCTGGCAGTACAAAACTTTTCATGTTTCTGCTTCACCCAATGGTTGACTGTTAGAGAACGTCACATGAAATCGATAACCCGGGCTGAATCATCTCGATCCTCAGGTTTGATAACTTACAAACCCGGGAGAGATACTATTGCTGTCCCATCGGGCTATGAGAGTGAAAGAAATAGAGAGTGCACCTGTGTTTGCGCACACACTTGTACACTATAATATGTCCCGCGCAGTCGGTTAGTCGTTGTGACTGGCCACCGTAGTCGAAATCGGCTAGGGGGACTATTACTATTATTACATTCATGGCAACATAATTCTACCGATACCAAAATTTGCACCTTTCATACATTGGGTGACACTAATTCCTATGGCGATGGTGGACTGCCAACTGCTATTGTAACATGAAAAAAAACCTGTATATTTTAGTCATCAAAGTATAAATAAATAAATAAATGTTTGACACCAATCATATATCTACATTGCTCTGATCCCAAAGTAATTAGCTAATGCACTTGTGTTATGGAAATCAGAAACAACGGTGGTACTACAGCACCCCGACCAGAGACAATATAGAAAATTTTGATTTCTACATTGACCGACCGGAAATCGAACCCGGGACCTCGTAGCGGCGACGACTTGAAACCAAAGTGCTTAGCCACTACACTACAAAGGTCGTTGAAGTACAGAGTATGAGTAATATCACATGAATATTTGCCAAACAACAACCTACACAAATATCAGCCAATATAGCCAGTAGCGTGACATTAGGAGCCGAATAACCCCGAGGGTCCAGCGCTACCGAATAAACAAGCACACACCATGCCGTTACAGTTACGGTACGCGCTTTTCACCAAAATATTGCGCTTTTAGGTCTTGGGGCCCTATTTTTGAATCACTTGCGTGGATATGGCGTGTTATTTTTGTTAGAAAACAAATAAAAATAAATGAAAATCACACGAAATAAAAACGTATGTATTCTCAAAATACAGTTACCTTTTTTCTTATCACTTCCATGTGCAATCATACCTATTTCGGAAATTTGGAAAATCGTACATTAATCAATGCATATAGCACGCCACCTTGAGTCGAGTGATTCAAAAATAGAGGCCCTGGGCGCCTACTTTACCGACTTAAATAAAGAAAGGTATGTATGTGATATCGTTGGAATGTAATAATATTTGAGTATATTGATCTATTAAGGCTTCCAAACACGTGTGTAAAATTTCGTAAGTGTTTGTATGGTTATATATTTGTTTATATGTTTGTCCCTGGATTTCTCGGAAACGAGAAGCTAAAGCGAGATGATTGATTTTAGTCTTATCAGGTATACTTGCTTCACGTAATAACTAAAATCATCAAAGAAAAAAATAATTTAAAAAATTAAACCGAATTCGTGAAGCTTACCTACAACCAATAAATAGTCTACACACATCATGTACCGACTCCAAAAGAATTTGTTTCTCCTAAATAGAGAACGAATGCGTTGTTTTAAGCTTTATAGTCAGTTGAATATATATTTAAAAAAAAAATTACTTGCGTCAATATGATTTGATGAAATGTCAGATTTTCCATTGTAAACTAGTATAATTCCACACGGGACTGGCGAAAAAATCCTAAATTTGTACTAACGTGTATATTTCACATAATTTCGATTGATTTTCAATTTTTTTCGCAAGAAAATCATTCGCCATATTCAAGCGTGTGATTTAAGAATAGGGCCCCGGTACTGTTTGGCATCCGCAGGGGTGTTTATGTTTATTTAAAAGGCAATCGTATTAAATCGAAGCGAGTGTTATGGTGTAAAAATGTTTTTTCACACTTGGAAATTTTTAGATCTTTTCTTTCCTCTATACATATGTAACCTTAATATAAATAAATTGTCTCTTATAAGAAAGTTATGGTTAAATAAGTCTGATCGAATTCTTTTTCATTCATTTCAGGTAATATTTACTAAAATTATTGTCAGTTTTGTCGCAAATCGAATATTAAACTTTTATATTTGCAGAAATATTTTCCTCCTTCTAATTTTACAAAGTTTCAGATTTTCCTCGAAAACTCCGATACTTTTTGTGTATTTTCATACTTTTGGTGTGTCATGAGAGACCCTTGATTTTGCAGTTTTTCTATACATTCTTCCCGTTTTCTTTTATATCCCTAAGGAAAAGTTGGCGGTAATATATGACTTTTAATATCTGAGGATATGTTTTATACATTTGTTTATAGAGTTATGGGACATGGCAAATGTGTTCTGCGATGAATTGCCCATTATAATTAAATAAGCCCATTTATTAGAAGAGCAGTTTTAATTCGTTTCAAAATATTTTAAAGGTTTTTTTCACATAAACTCTTTAGGTATGCCGCTATCTTATTTATTGATATATTCAGTTGAAGTATTTTTCACAGTTGTTTTCTAGAGAAACATAGGATAAATTAAAGAATTACAGCCTTAATTAACATAAAAGAGTTACAAAATTTCAACACGAATTTCCAATTTTTACTGACTTCAAAAAAAGGAGGTAATCAATTCAATGTACATGCTTCTGATATCGTTGGAATTTGATAATATTTGATTATGGTGATCAATTTTACACATGTCCTAAATTTCGCAAGTGTATGTATGGTGTATGTGTGTCCACGGATTTCTCGAAAACTAGAAGTCATAGCGAGATAATCTTATCAAAATCGGTCTAGGAATTATTATTATATAACTCCTAGACCGATTTTGATAAGATTATCTATATATTATAGTAATTAAAAATCATGAAAGAATAGGTCACGTCTTGTATAGTAGGTTGGTGAGGTATTTATTGACAGTCACATTCGTCTATTTATCGACATGCACAAATATTTAAATTATTATTAAGCCTGCTGAGAACATTTCTTCCTTTTACAATTATACATTGAAATCGTAAAATAAATAAATGAAGAAGAAGCAATGTAAAAAATTGATGCTCAAACGTGACGGTTGTGTTATGAAAAATTATACGCAGGCGATAGCTTCCACAAAAGATGGTTCAAGAATCGAAGGTCTTTAATAATTGTTCGACAAACGTCCCTTTTGTTGGCTTCCCTATCGATTTCGCCCAGATTCTTCCCCGTCAAATGACCATTGTATATTTAGAAACACCGCACGTAGCTCCGCCATCTGTCTTCTTTGGCTGAGTTTCTTTATGGTCTGCCGTAATGGGACGCGAGCGATTTATAACCGAAGCTAACGGGCAGTTTTTTGAAAGCCATCTGAAATATGTATCGCAGATGTATGGAGCCGGGCAACCGTTGCACAGTGGTGGATATTTCATACAATTTGAACGAAATTTCTGCAACGAAATACTAGTATAAATGCTGATACACCTATATTTTCAAACTGGTTAAATACTGAAACAGCAAATGAAATGATATTTTAATACTGTTTTATTTTAATTGTGTTAAAGAGATTCTAGATTAAAACAATTATTTGTTAGCCGTCTGCATACAGGCTATAAACAAATGTTTTTTTGTTTATACTGTTTGTATTTTGTAATTTCTATCGCTTCCCTGACCAACCTTGGTATGTTATTCCAATATACAGTTAATTTTTAACCGACTTCAAAAAAGGAGGAGGTTATCAATTCGACTGTATGTTTTTTTTTATCATCATTTTTTTTTTGTATGTATGTTACCTCATATCTCAGTCGTATGTCGACCGAATCGAAAAATTTTTTCACCTACTTAGAGGGTATACCTTCTAGTTGGTCCCATTTTTTCCATTTTGGGATCTGATGATGGGATCTTGGTGTAATCGAGGGAAACCCTCAAATTTTAAAGGCACCTGTAGTGTTTCTTTACTAGAATCTTAATGTTGACGTGTTGTTACGTCTGATAGTCAACATTTTGTGATGGTGGAACTCCTTAACGCCTAGGAGTTCAGTAATTATAATGACGAAACTTATGATAGGGAATTTGTAGCTTCGTAGAAAATAGAATCATAAGGTGCAACTCCCCCCCCCCCTCTTTTGTAATCACTAAAAATAAAGAAATAAAATAAACTTTTAAAAAAAGTAAGACCGACTTCAAAACCAAAATGCACTAAAAAGTCTTAAATAAACTCTTCACCATTGAAAGGAAAGGAATCCGTTTTAGGCAAACAATTTCTTTTTGGAGTCGGTGCCATCACTTTGTCCATCAAGCATCAACTATCACAGCACCGACTTCAAAAAGAGATTGTTTGCCTAAAACGGATTCCTTTCCTTTCAATGGTGAAGAGTTTATTTAAGACTTTTTAGTGCATTTTGGTTTTGAAGTCGGTTTTACTTTTTTTTAATATTAAACTAACCATATCAGCTTTTTTCTACGTGATGTTTCACCATTTCATCGGACACTGGCAGTCAAAATGATGAATTATTAACTTAACTGATAATAGAAGTTAGAAATACTTGTTCAGCTCAGAGCATTGTTTGTTCCGTGTGTATTTGGGTGACTTCGTTTCTCAGCTAGCTTCGCTCTTGTTTGCATACAAGCAATGGATAGTACACAAAGTATAACGTCGCTGTAATAAGGTCTGCATTTGTGTGTACACTTCGAGGAAACAACGCCTTGCAGTCGCAATCAGCGAGATACGCGATTATGTTGAACTTGTCACGAAGCTAGTTCAGCATTTACAAAGTTTTGTGTTTAGTTGATGTTGTTAAAGAAAACCAGAACAGCATAACATTCGTTCAGATAACTAATACAGGCATGACTTTGAGAAATTGTTTCATACCATGAGTTTTCATACTCTAGGAATGATTTTATTTTTTTAAGCATAGAAGGAATTATAACTTTTTGGTGCTAGAGGAAGTCCCGTTTATTATAAACAACGAATTACCGGTGTAGACCTTTTTAGTTATTTTTCTGATTTATTTATTTATTAAGCAAACAATTTATTAAAATGAAATAACACTATTCCCACAAAACTATTTACATAGTTTGTATATGGGATCACAAGTCTCTAACATATCAAAAATCAAAACTTAAGTACTAAGCTAAGTAAGCTAAAAATATTTTTTAAGTGTACGTTCACACGAGCTGCTTTTTTATATTATTTGCTACACATAGATTTGTATTTTAGTAGAATAGAGAGAGTCGATTTTACCAATGTCAGACGACTTTATACGACCGAATAAGTATAAAAAGATCGATTCGAAAATGACATTTAGGTAAATGATTGCTGACACATAGGAAACGTTTTCGAATGAGGCGTTTTATATTTTATTTAACGATTTTTTCCTTATTTCACGTTAGGAAAATCGGGCCTGAGTAGATTGTATTCTCATTTATTCATACTGTCGTATTAGGTGTGATTATTATTCTGTAATTATTACTAAAAGTTTAAATAAAATAATTAAATAATAATAATACCAATCACATACATTGCGCTGATCTCAAAGTAAGTAGCTAATGAACTTGTGTTAAGGAAATCAGACACAACGGTGGTACCACAACACCCAGACCCGAGAAGAGTTTTTTATTTATTCTATATTGGCCCGACCGGAAATCAAACTGGAATAAATTAATAAGTGTGAAGAGTAGGCGTTTAAATATAAATCTATGTTTGTAGTTAACACCGTGTATGAAGCAGTGCAACAAGAAATACAACGTACTTCTTGGCATTTAAGTAAAGTTTGGGGGTTCAGACCATCGATCTTATCACCGGTCCTGACGGTAATATTGGACACCAATCACATATATTGCTCTGATCCCAAAGTAAGTAGCTAATGCACTTGTGTTATGAAAATCAGACACAACGCTGGTACCACAACACTCAGACCCAAGACAATATAAAAAAAAAATATATTGACCCGACCGGGAATCGAACCCGGGACCTCGTAACGGCGACGCCTTGAAGACCAATTGTTCCGGTAACCACCAATTGTTCGATGTAGTGTCTCCACCTTAATCCATACATTGCCTTAAGGTTGTAGCACATCTGTACACCCGTTACGGGACAGCACCGTATCAACCCGAGGAGTTCAGTATTTTTTGTATGAAACTCCATACTTCAACTCATATGTAATGTGTTATTATGCAAGGAACATTTTTATAACACACAACGGAAGAATTTAATATGATCATTTTCTTAAGTTTAATGAAATACAAGCGGTTACAGGTACGCTTATGCATGATTAACCACAAATTACCAAACGTTAAAACGCAGTAATCTTACTTATACTACCAAAAAAGTTAAGGATAGCAAGTTCAACACTGATGTAATTGGACTTATTTTCCAAAATGTGTAAAGTTTTGAAAGGTACATTATGAAAAAAACATAATCATGTATTGAATAATTATTCATAAACTAGGAACATTAGCACTAATTTGAAAATACCAACCAATGAAGTATTTTTCTCCTTTTTTTGACGTTAGAATAATTCTTTCAACACTAGCCTCAAAGGAGTTATTCCCAAAAATATAGCTTTTTGGCTCTCCTGTAAAATTAACTTTTTCTTCTTATGCTTTTTTTCCACTGAGGGTGCGAATGTATCAACTTCGTAACGTACCACCTCGGATCGAGATCATCTCGGAACCCACACTCGACCATGACGCATGCGTTGTAACCCGCTTACGGCGAATCGCCTTATGGTTGTCGACTATCCCACCCACCCATGTCAAATAGGCTGTCATTCAAAAGAAAACTGCCATAAATAGCCAACACGATCCGAGGTGAGGCGTTTGTTATCCGGTGCCAAACCCATGCCGAGGCATGGCTGTTCCCTTGACATAACGTGCTTCTGTATGGTTGACGCCTCGTTGGTGCTGTTCCCGTGCCGGGAGGTTAGTTTGCTTCAACTTTTTAGCAACTACTTTATTTACTTACTACGACTATATTTTGTCAGATATTTTATAGACGTTAATAGAAACAACAACCATAATAGAGTTGAGAGTTACATGAAATTCATCATTATTCTCAGCCTAAATTTAATAAGAAATATCGTTAAAGATCTTTAGGAGAAACAAATACAAGCTGATAAGAATTACAAATTCACTTACTGAGAAAACACAATCATCAGTTAATATTGCTAATCACAGATGAGCGCAGAACATAATAAAAATAATTAGCCTGTATAATTTTGACGGTCAGCCGATAAACAATTAACTTTGAGAGTTCGCCCTAAGGGCCAACCCACACGTAACACAACCACACCACATCGCAGCGTCAAAATGTGGTCAAGCAGTGGTACCTGTGAATAGTGTCGCTGCAGCTTTTAAAGGGTTCCGTAGCCGAAGGGCAATGCATCTATGCGCATCACATTGTTGAAATAAAAAATAATGATGTTTAAGGGGAGTGGAGAGCTTAGATAGATGATTTCAAAGTGGTAAAATCCCCCCCCCCCCTCTAACTTCTTAACTAAGCGAGTGGAAATTTTGAAAAAATATTTAATGTAGATCTTAACAAATACTTTCAACGAAAATGAGCACATTTTCAACAACTGCAAACATAAGTTTGTTCTTCATATAAACACTGTGAAAAACAAAGCTATATTTGCTGTCAACAAAAAATTGATGTATTTTAGTTAAGTGGAAGTAAAAGGATTCCCTAATTCAGTTAAAATTGGCACGAAACCCTCAGTGCGCGAGTCCGACTCGCAGTTGGCCGGGTTTTTTGTAGTTGCGTTGTGTTTTCGCCGATGTTGATGACATGGTATCGATGTGGTTCTCGGTTCTTTCTCGGCTATTAGTTCTCGGTGTCGCTGGTAGTTGCGATATCGTTGCAATGTCGTCGGTATCACACAAGAAGTCAATAACGACTGCAAAATGCGGTACGTGTGAATGGTCCTATACTTTTTCAATACAAAATATACCTACGCTCAACCACGTGGTGTGGTTTTTTATAATTGACTACATAGCTTAAGAAGTTGTTCAATGATTTAATAGAAGATTCTTTGGATGTGATTTCATAGCGATTAAAAAGGTTAATGTTATGATAGTTGCAGGTATTTATGTGATTAAGGCACTTAGAGGTAAAACGAGGACATGAAGTGAGTAGATGCTCTCATGGAATCGTCACATGGACATTTGTCCGTAGCTACGATGTGGAAGCGATTCAGGTACTCAAGATGGTACCCGTGGTTTGTTAAGAGTTGGGTAATGGCAAAGATGTGTGGTGTGGATGTCGTTTCATAATACGTATAGTTGACAAATACATCGAGGTAAGACCCCTTACACACTGCGTCTTTTATCTTCGATGCAATCGCTTTTTAAAACTCGCTTCAGCATAGCGACTCACGAAATAAACAAATTTATTTAAGCATCGATGCAGTCGCGCGTTAGTATCCATACAGTCGCCAAAACACAGTACATAATTTGTCAATATCCAGCTTCTGCATCGCGACTGCACCGATGCTAACGCGCGTTAGCATCGCGACTGCATCGATACTAAAAGTAGCGCAGTATATAAAAGTTGACAGTTTGCGACTGCATCGATGTTGCATCGCGACTGCATCGATGCTAAAGTCGCGTGTAAGGGGTCTAAGCGGAAGTATGCGGATGGATGCGGCATTGATGAGCGTAGTTAAGGGATCAGTACGAGTTGAATAACGGGATTTAATGTTATGTTCATTTTATAAATTAGAACCTAATAAAGCAAGTTAAATATGATTAAATATTTTCATCATCGAAGTAACTCTGCAAAGCAATAAAACGTTTTTATCAAACGGTCAAGTGGTGGTGTTGGAAAACTCGTATTGCATTCGTGGCTTTTCATTTCAATAGCCCTAACATCCATTTGCAAAAAATAACATTGTGTTCACGAAATTGGATGTATTTGTTTGATACAAAAAAGTGATGATATCGGCGATGTGCAAGCGCTCGCTCGAACTTACATTTCAAATTTTTACTGACGATACAATAGTATTTTGAATGCCCCGAAAGCAGTTTACTTGTTGTGGGAAACTTTCATTTGTGACAATGGGTCCGCAGCGTTTACTCCAGTCATGCCACAATTGGATCACAATTGCATCGCTATGGTTTGCAAGTTACGTAATCAGATGGGTCACATGCAAGGTCTTAATACTCCTTTAATTAAAAAAGCGATCACCCATCACATCGCAGCCATGGCCATGGGTCGCTTAACAGCCTAACCGCCAATGTAACTGCGTTATAAGCACTTATTATGGGTGTCCAAAAAGACGATGCAATGTAACCCGCCTCCCTTGTGCGGAGATAATGGGAAATTCCTCCCATGGGGAAGGCTTATGTCCAGTAGTTTATTACATTGGCGCATTGCCTTCGGGGCATGTGCTCGAAAAGTTAGATTATGTCTTGGTTAAAAGGAGGCCGCCGATTTGCCGACATTTTGTTTATATTGTTTTAGTTTGCTAAGCCCAGAATTGTATTTGTAATATATTTTTAACCGACTTAAAAAAAGGAGGAGGTTATCAATTCAACTGTATGTTTATGTTGTGACCGAATCGAAAAGTTTTTTAGCCTACTTAGAGGGTGTACCTTTTAGTTGGTCCCATTTTTTCCATTTTGGGATCTGATGATGGGATCTTGGTGTAATCGAGGGAAACCTTCAAATTTTAAAGGCACGTATAGTGTTTCTTTAGAATCTTAATGTTGACGTGTTGTTACGTCTGATAGTCAACATCTTGTGGGGCTGAGCTGATGGCGGAACTCCTTAACGCTTAGGAGTTCAGTAATTATAATGACGGAACTTATGATAGGTATAGATAGATTCATAAGGTGCAACTCCCGCCCCCCCCCCCCCTTATGTAATCACTAAAAATGAAGAAATAAAATAAACTTTAAAAAAAAAGTAAAAACCGAATTCAAAACCAAAATGCACTAAAAAGTCTTAAATAAACTCTTCACCATTGAAAGGAAAGGAATCTGTTTTAGGCAAACAATTTCTTTTTGGAGTCGGTGCCATCACTTTGACCATCAAGCATTATTATGTTTATATTAATATTTTCGCTTTTTGTTTATCAAAAGTAAATGGTTATACAAGGGAAGAAAGCACTTATTTCACTCCAGATGTTTCTAACGAACTTTTTTTATTTCAACTGTAAAGGAATACCAAAAAAATCTTAAGTGGTTGTATATGTGATGATGATGTATTATGAAGTTCAGCAAGAGGTGTAAGCTCAATATTTTTATATCAACGATCATAATACATACGTTTTTCAATGATGATTTAGCAGAAATGACCCAAGACAATGTCTCTGACCCAAGCTTTGACTCCATGACTCCACGGCATGATAGTTAAAACGTAATTACTTTCCACCCTTGAGATAATAACGCTATTTCCACCCGGCTTCACATGAAGGTTCAATTTTCCGAATAGGAGAGATAAAAAATATCTTTATAAAATTATGTTCATGGTTTCGTATGTTCCTAGGAACTACGATCCACATTACTTTTTACGTGGTTGAAGTTTTAAGCGCCTGCATTTACAATATAATGGGTTCAAGTACCTCTATGAATTTTCAAACTCAATATAGGTACTATTTTAAAAAGTGCGATTCTGATAAAGTCAAACGCCATTTTGATCACCTGGTCCCAAAGCAATACTTAGGCGCGATGAAATTAAAAACGTGATCGATAGCCTTAAACATGAATTTATTCACCCCAATGCCCCCAAAAAGGGCAGAGGTGTTATCGCTGCGAATGAATCCGTTCCAATTAGGGAAACTCTTCGCTTAGACATAACGATTTAAACCTAATATTCTTTCTTAAATTGAAATTAATGATACAATAAACATTGGTGTTACAAATAGGTTTCATTAAGAGCTAAAATAAAAGTCAATTTCTAAGTTTCTTTTGGCTTTCTGCTTCTTACCCTAAACAAACAATACCTAGGTTTTTATTTCGTCTCAAAACTAACTTTATACATCAAATTAAGAATCATTTGTTTGTTTCCAAAAAGAATGTTCGGGCGTAAAGATTTTAATTCAGTTATTAGTCGACAGGCTCGCAAGTCTCCAACAACGGTTCTGAAACTTGGAAGGCTTTGAGTTGTCATTATAGAAAATTTACATATTCCAAAACTTGTAGATGTTATTTATGTTTATGTTAAAGAGATATCTCAAAGTTTTTGGGTCTAAAATAACAGGTAAAGTTTTGTGTATGCTTATTATTTTATTTTAGTGCATTATTTAGAGCAGTGTACCCATACATTTTTATTCAAAGAACAGCTAAATCAAGGTTAGCATAAATAAAACGGTATTCTTACATGTAGTGTATCAAAAACAACCAAGAAATCTGACTATATCTGTTGACAGTTTCATTATACTAATTAAGAAAAAAAAAATAGAATCCACAAAGGACTAAGTGCAGTTATACCCAAAAAGCATCTTTTAAAAGTGAGATAAAGGGGAAGAAAAGTTTGTACGGGAAATCCGACATGTGCGGTGACGTTGCGGAAAATCGTTGCCAGAATAATTGAACCATCTGGCTCAGTTTAGTTCTGTAAAGTTTTGCACACATGAACTGGAGGGAGATTTTGTTTGGTTCTGATCCTGAAAAAGATATCTGCCGAGTTGAGTTATTTCAACACAAAAAGAGGTTTCTATTTAAGCAAACACTAAGGTTTTCTTAATATTTAATAGCGCAGATAATGTTTATTTATGTTTTCAAAAGCTTCACAATACGATACAAACTGAATATTAATTAAAACCAAACGTTATTAAATTCATATAACACTCTAAGTTTGTTATTACATACATAATTTGTAAGATGAATGAGGCGTTTCTCTTGTCTTTAAGTACACATGTTGAATTAACAACAAAACATGAATTAAATCAGAATTTCACAAAATTGCATATTATTATTAGAAAACATATTCCAAGGTCCTCATGACTATTTAAATATTATCAAACATGAAGCCAAATAACGTTTTGTACAGCAATCGGTGCAATCACACAGCTACACAAGCCCATTAATGATTCAATTACTTTTCATATGAATAACGTATCTAATGTTACTGGGAGTTTCGCTTTGATTTATGTCAATTTCAAAAAGCCCGTCTATTAAACATTTACCACGTAAAAGCAAATATGACAGGATAAGATACAATGGAGTGAAAACTAAGTTTCACTGTCTTGATATTTGTTAGACATTAGTTTTAATGAATATGGTACCGTTTGTATTTAAATAACAAATAAGCCACCAAGCACAACATTGCACATGATGTCTGTCTAATAAATAAATACTTAAAAAGCCACCTTACTCTGCAGGGCTATTTAGTAGGTACCTATAGTACCTATAATAATCGACTGCCTAAAGATTCGTTTGTAAAATCTTGATTGCTGTACTAAAACTTGAAAAAGAGGAAAAACTAGATAAAAATGAAAGGCTTGATAAGTTAGTAAGAAAAAATAAAAAATGTGTTTTCAAAAGTTCTCGCATTAGGAATGATTTCGGAATCTTTCCGCGTATTTTTCCGTTTGGGGAATTTGCTTAATCGCATTTCTACCTTCGTTACACTAAATCGCCTCTTCAATATCCACATAGACAATCATGTAAGATATTGGTATTTCTCATAAGTAACCCATTTGGGTATTGGGTAGAATTACCAATAGCAAATGCTAGGGCTATAGTATGGTCATCATCATCATCATAATCAGCCAAAGGACGTCCACTGCTGAACATAGGCCTCCCCCACGGCTTTCCACAGCGACCGATCACTAGCGGTCTGCATCCAGTTTGATCCTGCGATCTTTTTAAGGTCGTCTGTCCATCTTGTTGGTGGACGTCCTACGCTGCGTCTTTGGTCGAAGGGTCTCCAATCTAGAACTTTCCTGCCCCAACGGCCATCAGTTCTTCGCGCTATGTGCCCTGCCCACTGCCACTTAAGCTTACTGATTCTCAAGGCTATGTCCGTTACCTTGGTTCTTCTACGTATCTCTTCGTTTCTGATTCGATCTCGTAGAGAAACACCGAGCATAGCCCGCTCCATCGCTCGTTGTGTAATTTTGAGCTTCATTATAAGGCCCATAGTAAGAGACCACGTTTCGGATCCGTATGTCATCACTGGTAACACACACTGATTGAAGACTTTCGTCTTCAGACACTGAGGTAATTGAGACGAGAAGACGCTCTTGCGCAGTTTCCCGAACGCTGCCCAGCCGAGTTGGAATCGTCGATTGACCTCTTTCTCGAAGTTGGACCTACCCAATTGGATCACTTGTCCCAGGTAGACGTACTCGTCGACAACTTCGAGAGTTGAGTTCCCAATGGATACTGGAGTGGGTACAACAAGGGAACTCGACATAATTTTCGTCTTCTCCATGTTCATTTTAAGACCCACTTGTTGGGATACTCGGTCGAGGTCTTCGAGCATAGTGCCTAGATCATCCAGCGTCTTTGCCACAACGACTATGTCATCGGCAAACCGAAGGTGTGTTATGTATTCGCCATTGACGGAGATGCCGAATCCTTCCCATTCCAGGAGCTTGAAGGCGTCTTCCAATGCCGCTGTAAACAGTTTCGGAGATATAACATCGCCCTGTCTTACACCTCTTCGCAATGGAATCGCCCTCGTATTCTGTTCCTGTACTCGGACCGACATGGTGGCGTTGTTATATAGACACTTTAACACCTCTATACACCTATAGTCTATGTGACACCGCTGAAGAGACCGAAGCACCGCCCAAGTTTCGATCGAATCAAAGGCCTTCTCATAGTCCACAAAAGCTAAACATAGAGGCATATTATACTCCTCGGACTTCTGTATAATTTGCCTTAGCGTATGAATGTGGTCTATGGTACTATAGCCTTTTCGGAAACCGGCTTGTTCGGGAGGCTGGAAGTCATCAAACCTACGTGCGAGACGATTCGTGATAACCCTTGAAAACAGCTTGTAGACATGGCTCAGGAGTGAGATGGGTCTATAGTTTTTCAATAAGGTTTTGTCTCCTTTTTTGAAAAACAACACCACCACACTCCTGTTCCATGCCTCAGGCGTGATGCCTAGCAGAACGGAATTAAAGAGTCTCTGAAGGACTTTAAGTACCGGTGTTCCACCCGCTTTCAGGAGCTCTGCTGTGATTCCGTCCTCGCCAGGTGCCTTGTTGTTTTTTAGCTGTTTCAGGGCCATCCTAATCTCGTAGAGGCTGATGTCCGGGATGTCTTCAGTGTAGTGTCGGGTCAGGATAGCTCGTGGGTCTCCGGTCGAGCTATCAACGGGTTTGGCTACTGAGGTGTACAACTGCCCATAGAACCTTTCGATCTCCCTCAAAACCTCTGCTTTCGTCGACGCTACACTGCCGTCCTCCGTCTTAAGCTTCGTCAACAGGCTTTGCCCAATAGACATGTCCCTTGCAAACACTTTGGAGCCTTGGTTCCGCTCTATTGTTTCTTTAACACTATTCGTGTTAAAGGAACGAATGTCATGTCGCAGAGATTTCATTATTCGTCTATTAAGCTGCCTGTAGGTTTGAGCATTAACGGAGGTCTGCAGTGCCATAGATCGACGTTCTGCCATAAGGTCGAGAGTGTGGACCGAGAGTTTTTGAGGTCTATTTTTACGGCCAGGTCTAAAAAACTTAGATCCGACCGTTTGGACAGTTTTCACAAACCCGTTGTTTATTTCGTCCACTGATACGCAATTCTCTAGGCAATCAAAGCGGTTTGACAACTCGAGTTGAAAGCTCTCGGGATTTTGGATATGGGCACGAGTAGGTCGGAGCGTGGACTTCATCAAGCGGGACCTTTCCAATTTGACATTTATATTCAATATGCCTCGGACCATACGGTGATCACTACCGGTTTTTACCCTGTTGATCACGGAGACATCATTGAATAACCGTCTCTTGGTGGTCATGATGAAGTCTATCTCATTTCTCGTCTTGCCATCCGGACTCAGCCAGGTCCATTTCCTTTGAGGCGGCTTCTGGAAGAAAGAGTTCATCGCAAAGAGTCCCTCCTTCTCCAGAAAGTCGGCCAGCCTATTTCCCCTGGCGTTCCTTTGACCATATCCAAAAGGTCCCACTTTCAACTCATCCTCGCCTCGCTTGCCGAGTTGTGCGTTGAAGTCCCCCATAACAACAGTGAAATAGGTTTTGGAAGTGTGTATGGCTCTACTTACGTCCTCATACATTTCCTCCACCTCTTCATCCGGGTGGTTCGAGGTCGGTGCATATACCTGTATGACCTTCAGCGAATACCTCTTGGTTATTCTGAGTATAAGGTATATCACCCTGTTCGACACACTCTCGATGGTTACGATGTTGTTTACGAGGGACCTGTGGACAAGAAACCCAACACCACCTTGGGACTTTTGGTCACCCTCCCGGTAGAAGAGCAGGTTGCCAGACTTCAGAGTTATCGTGTCCTCGCCCTCTCTACGGACTTCTGATAAACCCACTATGTCCCAGTGTAACCTGCTCAATTCTTCCTCCAGCTCGAGCAACTTCTCGTCTGTCCTCAGTGTGCACGCGTTATAAGTTACCAGGGCCAGTTGTCGTTGGGGGTGGTAGCGAGATCGCCTCCGGGGATTCTTAGCACCCCCTGCCCCGCCGTTACCGTGACCGCTACCGGAATCAGGAATAGCGGGGCTGCCGGAGACTGGGGGCCTGGTTTTTTTGTGTCCTACCATATAAGGGGGTATTTGCCAGTACTCGCCACGCTTGGCAGGCGGGTTGGCGAGCGCAGGGCGCAGTATCTTTTAAGTGTGACGCTGCTGCCCATCACAGCTCAACATTTTACTGCGCCTTTTGTTGGATGGTTATCCCGCCATCGGTCGGTCGCCAGAGCCTCGTCTGTTGAAACAGGACGCACCGCGTGAAGGTGAGGTTGGCTTGGAGCTTTGGGTCTTGGTTAAGCTCCCTTACGTCCCAGTATGGTATTACCCAGAAATACGTCTTAGTAAGTAGTGTCCTGTAATAACCCAATTTATTTTTTTAGCTATCGGAAATATTAGGTGAGTGTTTATTTTTGTTTAAACACACAGAGAATAAATATATTTTTTTTATGTTAAAATACATTTTTTATAAGTTATCGTAAATAAAATCAATACTAAGTTAAAGTTTTCGTTAAGCTTGTTAAGTAAAGATAATGTTAATGCCATAATCCCACTTAAAATAAACAAGTTACTTATTAACTTGTAAATGAATTAAATTTAGATTTTAGAGGTGTACATTTTGATGATAAAGTTTCGCTTAGATTCCATCACAGAATTATTTATGGACCGTTGTTAGGCGTAACAGGATCTCTTTAACTTTGAGAGAATCGAAAGTTCTAAGCAAAGTGATTTTGAGAAGCTAGCTCCTTTTAGATTGTCCATTATGCGTAAAGTGAGCTGTTTTCCCTTAAAAGAGTTTAAAAAACTTTTTCCTACAAAATATGGAATATATTTTGAGTGTTTGTCACCTCGGTACCTTCTTCTATGCTACAGGCCTGACATTATGAAGCAAAATCTTTCAGTAAGTTTGTGTACAGAAAATACCATAAATTCATGTGTAAGCTGTAAGTATGAAGGAAATTTATTAAATACTTGGTTTATAGAGGTCTTGGTGCGCGGATTCAACTCACACTTGACCAGTTTTTAAGAAGAAAAAGCTGTCTAGTACTCCTAGCCTACTTCGACTACAGGGCCAATTGCAACGACTGACCGACTGCGCGGGATATATAGGTACAGGTGTTTTCATAATGTTATCCATGCACTGAAATAGATGGATTTTTATCGAATTATTTGTTTAAAAAGCTAAAGTACCATGAAAAGAGGAATGATAAATTTCCCTACGACATTTTATTTCACATTCAACTAAGTTACAACTCATTCGTTGGTAGCAACTAACAAAGTACGTAGTTTGCACACGTATTAATCTCAACTTGTCATCAGTCCAAGCTGAATTGCACAACAAACATGCATTCAATTATGCAAACACTAAATCACACGCTCAAGATGTATCTAGATGTATCACATTATGTTGCTTACACTGTGACTGTGAATAATATTGATGAAGCGATTGTCACTTCATTTACAATAACATGGATATATGCTTGATATAACATCTTGTTTTCGTCAATTATTGCCACAAATTTGGAATAAGCGTATAAGGTCTTAACGCAGGATTGACAGCGCGCGAGTATATCGATACTGAATAACGTAGTACCTACTGAAGAACTGTTAAACGTTGATCAAAATAGATACATGGGGATTTTTTATGTTAATAATTTATTCATGGCATATTTAAGATTTTTACCGACTTCCTAAAAAGGAAGTTATCAGTTCAGTTTGTATGTATGTTATATCGTAGAACTTGATAATATTAACGTTTGTTGATCCATTAAGGCTTCCAAACACGAGAGCTAAATTGCGTAAGTGTATGTATGTTTGTATATCTGTCCACGGATTTCTCGAAAACGAGAAGTTTGGTTCAATCAGGTATATTTAATTTAAGAATACCTGCAGTGTTTTTGAAAAATGAGTAATAACTAAAAATTATAAAATAATAAACCGACTTTAAAACTGACTAAAAACTTTACATAACACCTTCGTCTTTTCTTAATGAGTAACAAATTCTTTTGGAGTCAGTACATGATGTCAAGCTTACGTACCTACACCAACAGATCATGCCCCGACTTTAAAAGAATTTGTTTCTCCTAAATTTATATTGGACACCAAACACATAAATTGCTCTGATCCTAAAGTAAGCAGCTAATGCACTTGTGTTATGGAAATCAGACACAGCGGTGTGCTACCACAACACCCAGACCCGAGACTTTGATTTCTATATTGACCCGACCGGGAATCGAACCTGGGATCTCGGAGCGACGACGCCTTGAAACCTGCATGCTTATTATACCCACTACATAGAAGACATAAATAGAAGACGAATGCGTAATGTAATTCATTTTTGTCATTTTTTGAAGGCGGTTAATTTTTTTGTTGTTTTTTATTAGGTTTCACTAAAAATTGCATACATTTTAAGTAACGGACAGTTTCACTTTGTTTTAAACAAATTACAGAATGGTTTTAATGAATTCCATAGCATTAATATTTTGTATTTGGCAAAGCCATTTATGGTGTGTAACATAGATATATTTTTCACAAGATTGAGCTCATCAATACTTATCTGAATATTCCAACTCTAAGATAGTTTCCTAACTATGTCTCGACCGAGCAGTATCCATGCCCTAAACCACTGTCAGAAACTGTTTCTAAAGTTGTACGAAGATACGTATTTATGAGAATTCTATCAGTTGTAAGTACTATGCAAGAACTTAGTCTAACTAAGACGTCTTTTGCGCACATTTTATAGCAACCGAAGTGCGAGTAGGCTTTCAGGAATCAACAATAAATCGAGTTCAAAAACATAATGCACTAAAAAGTCCTAGATAAACTCTTGAAAGGACTCCAATTTAGGTGAACTAGCCATCTCATTGGCTATCTCTGGTATCATCCATCAGCGTTTTGACTCCAAAAATAAATGGTATCCTAAAATGGAGTCGTTTTAAGAGTTTATTGAAGACTTTTTAGTGCATTTTGTTTTTGTAGTCAGATTTCTTTCTTAGTAAGAATTATCTTGCTGAATACACCCTTAAATTCAATGAAAAAAGCGCAAGATTAAAATATTAAAAATTTTGTTTTTCGTCGTTTCTGATTGTTAGTCACTTAGTATTCCTACGGAATGCACTGTGGAATAAGACTGGACGAATATAAAACAGATTTTTAAAACAACAAAGCAGATTTTAAATGATAGCTCTAACAAAAGAATACTTTCTCTAATGAAAATTAACAGAGCTTAAAACATGAAACATTTTTGAAATAAAGTAGATTTAAAATAGCTTTAAAACTTAAGCTGTCATATACAAGTAATCTATTCATACATAATGCAAATTCAGGCTAACGGTGTATGTATGCACCTATATGATTCTCAAAATCTTCTTCTCTGGAACTTGAACTATTCTACGTAGTAATTTATTCAATATTTATCTTGGTTCTTAGTTACAAAAAAACCCACTTTGCCTATTAAGAATAATACTTTGAGCCACACCACTAAGATTATATTTTATGACGAGATATAGTATCTTAGAAAATTAATGGCCAACAAAAAGTTTATTTTGATGAATGCCCAGAAGACTATGACTAATAAAGCCTCGCGCTAGGTACTTAAATTTTCCTTCAACTAAGGATTAAGGATATCTGTATACAGAGCCTAATAGTTTTATTTTAAGCCAGATAAGCAATTTAGACCTATTTTAATCTCCTTCAAGTGGAAAAAATGAGCAAAGATAAAAACACCTGATCTCGATTACGAAGGATTTCTACCAGAGCTTTTCTTTATTTCAATAAGTTATTAATGTATTGGCAGAGGCATCTCACAACCCAAAAGACCCCAACCCCTTAAGAAAAGTTTTTGCATGTTCCCACGTAACAGCTTTCCAAACCTTTTTGTATAAAGCAGGTAAGTATTTTTTGTTATTGAAAAAGTTATTCGATTGGAGTGCCAACGTACCTATATTTTATGAAATCTTGTTAGCAAACTGTTACAACAAAATAATAAACGTCTCTAGAGCCAGACTTTTATGTGTACCCTATTTGTCTGTACGAGGTATTTTTGAGCGGAGTGAAAGTACAACAATATCACAATATTATCGTAATTTATCTGTTTACTAACACTTATATGCTTAGTATTAGTAGTCTCCCAAACAGATTTCAACTTCGGTGGCGGTGGTTAGATCACAACGACTAACCGACTGCGATATTATAGTGCACAAGTGTGTGCGCAAGCAAGGATGCACTCTCTATTCCTTTCAAGCTCAAAGCCCGATGGGACAACAATCTGACACGACCGGAGAAAGATCAGACGCTAGACCAACGTGATTTACGTGTTTTCACGAGGCACGGGAGTGAAACACCGCCATCATCATCTCTGGGCGACCAAGAATTTTTGAACAGAAAACCCAGGTATATATTTTTGGCTTGACTCGGGTATCGAACCCGGGACCTCTGGCGCAGCCGTGTCGCTTTAAAGTGCGACCCTCTTACCGCTGCGCCACCGAGGCAGTCGATGCTTAGTAATAAAAACTTTTGATTATGTAAAAGGCCTTTTGAACAATAATGTTGTATGAGCTAAACGGCAAACTGCGTTTAAACGACGTTCCTTCACTGTCTCATTACATTATTACTTTACCAAAAGAAATTGAGCTATAAAAACCGCAGCGAAGCGGTACGAATGAAATGTTTTATTTTAAAAAAATATGGGCCATGAAGGGTGCTCGCTATCATTAAGGGTTGTCTTTTAACAGTTTAAAAGCAAGATTGTAGGTTCAGATACTTCAGACAATGTTTCTAAATGACTTACCTTGCCCTTGATTGCTTCTTTTACTTCATTTAACTACGATCAAATATTGGGACATGCTGAAAATTTTAATATCGGCTGGGTTTTGTTTCATTAAAGAATGTATTTGTACATTGCACGCTGATTGTTTCTGATCAGATAATGTGCTTATCATGTTGGTAAAACTATACACCGTTTTTCTGAAAATAAACAATAAGTTTGAATAAAATTTATATAGCTTTAGCTCTTGTTAAACATATCGTACAAAGGAAGTTATACTTTAAATAGCATAGTTTTTAAGTAATTGCTAATTTAATTTTAACCAATTTAATTGTGTTGTGCAGTAAAAAAAGAGTCTTTGAGATGTTGCCACTTTATGCACCAAAACTGTCAATCTGAATTTCATATAGCAATGTAAAGTACACTTGTTTAAAAAAAACTAAGTTAGAGGCATTTCGTGGTGAACAGGTGTTGTATTGTGATAAAATGAGTTTGTTATATAATATGAATACGATTTTTTTTTCCTTATTACAACTAAAAGACAGTGACAGTGATTGCGCAAGGCTCTTGGCACTTTCCTGCAAAGATTCTGGTCATTGGCTTCATGCTTTACCGTCGAGAAATTTGGGCACTCTTTTCGATAGTGAGTCTTTCCGGGTGTGTGTGGACCTCCGCCTTGGTATGATCCCCTATATGTGTTTTTTTACGTGTCCTTGTGGTAAAGAGGTTGACAGATTTGGTCTCCACTACCTTTGTTGCCAACAAAGCGCTGGGCGTCTCGCTCGTCACGCTATCCTTAATAACGCCATCTCTCATCAAGAGCTCTTTATATATTCTTTATTGCACAAACAAAATTACGTCCGCTATTTGTACTTAACAAATAGCGGACTTAATGTTTTAAAGCATTCTTTACCAGTCAACCATTGGGTGAGGCAGAAACAGTTGAGGCGGCGTAAAATAACAAAATGAATGAACTACATACACTTACATAAATACTTTTTAAATAAACCTACATACATAAATACAATAAAATCCATACTCACCATGATATTTATTCTCATTGAAAAAAAGATTGCGTATAGACTTTTTATACACATATTTTGATGTTGATGTCTTGATCGTATCTGGGAGGGGAGTTCCAAAGTCTGATGGCGATGAGGGTTAAAGAGCACTTGCGAACGTTAATGTTCCTTCCACGTTGGAACCACGTGGTTTGGTCCGTGATGATGGCAAGAGACCCGATGGCCTCACGCTTATTCCCTTGGAATAGGGTCGGGCCTTAGTTTGGGGATGCAACATGTGTTGATACATGGGCCCTCTCCCATCTCAGAGAATCAGCCCTTAAAGCTGGTGCAGCAGCGGAGTTTGCTGAAAACGCCAAACGTCGCAAGTACGTCTCACTTGCAAGTGATTATGTGTTTGCGCCGTATGGCGTTGAAAACGTTTGGGCCGTGGGGCCTGCTTGCAGGGAATTTGCTAAATTATTGTTTAGAAAAATTGCACCAAAATTAAATTCTGTAACAGCCAACAATAAAGCTGGTTGGTTCCTTGCTCAAAGAATTAGCATAGCTATCAAACGCGGCAACGCAACCAGCATCATAGCCTCCTTGCCGCAAGGAAATGGTTTCGTTTTTTAATAGGTAGATATTAAGTTATTATATTGCATGTATTAGTTTTATTTTCTTCTTGTTTGTTATTAATAAAGAAAACTAAAAGAACAATTCTATATTTAAAAAAATAATAATGACCTAGTAAAAAGGATCAATGTAATGGCCTGAATAACATGCCGAAGTTAATATTTAACCTTAGAAACACGGTGTATAAGTAAAGTAGGTCAGTACCGTTACCATGAGTTCACTCGATAGCGACGAAGGTTTTACTCGCTAGCGAAGACGTAATTTTTCGTATGGAAAATTTTAGTTCTGTCATCGACCGCTAGAGGCGCTGTGCAATTTTCCATAGACGTTTTTTACGTCGTCGCTAGCGAGTAAAACCGTCGTAAACTCATGGTAACGGTACAGAAGTTAAACAAATAGTTTGAGATCGCCTGACCTTTTGTTAGTGGTCACGTTATCGTGTTCATTTAATCACTGTCATATAAAAGTACACCTGTGGTGACAAAGCAATTTGAACCCAACTTTCCATTTGAGTAGAATATTGTAGTAACACGCATTTATGAAAAAAATACGTAGGTACACGGCCAGCACCATAATTTGCTTAACACAAATAACCTAAAAGAACAAAAGTAGTAGTTTTAACAAAGTACATAAGTGGTCAGCGTATTAGAATGCTAACTGTATTACAGCAACTATATATGAAAGTTTACATGTGATGTTTGAATCGTTTTTGGTCAAATCTCTGAGTGTTTATTTACGAGTAACTCCGAAGTAAGTAACTGTAGCCAGTCAAGGAAAATCTACACTTTTATTTATCTAATTGAAAAAATACATGTTTTTTCAATTACTTTTCGTAATGACAGCCAGCCATTTGTCATTTCAACGTTCGCCAATAGTACTTCAGTGACGCTGTCATCATCAACTATTGGCGCACAATCCCAATAGATATGCAATATCACTTGAATGACAGAAAAACGACTGAGTGTGAGTCGGACTCATGCACCGAGAGTTCCTTGTCAACTTTAACTTAATTAGGGAATCCACTTACTGGAAGTTTTTTTTTTTTGACATTCCCACACATCGCCATCTAGTCCCAAAGTAAGCTACTCAAAACTTGTGTTATGGGTGCCAGACAACGGATATAATACTAAAATACTTTTTTGTTTGTAAATACATACATGATATACATAGAAAACACCCAGACCAATACAAACAGACATGTTCATGCACACAAATGTTTGTATTGTGCGGGGATCGAACCCGCAACCCGCTGCGTAGTAGGCGATTTCTCGACCACTACTCCAGACGGAAGTAAGTGGATTCTTAGCGAAATAATCCACTTGTGGAGACTTAGCTAACATACAGGTAATATCACACACACACGTGGAGCTAAAATACCACAATATTTTGCTGACAGAATTTTTTCTTAGTTTAATAACTTAGTTTATCATAATAAATATAACTTTGTTTATCATAGTGTTTCTACGAAAAACAAAGTTATGTTTGCGGTTGTTGAAAATGTGCTATATCTCAAAAACTACTAGTTCGGTCCCGTCCAAATCAATTTTCGTTGAAAGTATTTGTAAAGCTCTATATACGTTTTTTAAACATCTACTCTCGCTTAATTTAGAAGTAAGTTTAGTTTAGTTATTTTACCACTTTGGAAGCTTCTATCTATCAAACGTTAGACATAAAAAGAAAATGGTTATAAAAACCTCTATGTCACTATAAAAGACCTATCCATAGACACCCTACACGCATAGGTTTGACAAAAAAATCTTTCGGTTTCTTTCATGTATGGGAGCCCCCCCCCCCCCTTAACGATCATTATTTTTTATTTTGTGTATAAAAGTATCATAAAACGGTTAACAAGATACATTTTCCTACATAATTTCAACAGAGTGATGCATATAGTTACAGAATATAGTGGCTGTGACATACGGATAGACGGACAGACAGACTTGACGAAACTACAAGGGTTCCATTTTTGTCATCCGGCTACGGAACCCTAAAAATCAATGTGTTTTACAATACAAAACTGCTACAAAAGGCATCGGAAAAGCTCTGTTTTCCCAAGGGGCCTACTACGGGTATTTTTGCGACAACCTAATGCTACGCGATCGAAGCAACAGAAAAGCGTCCCTTTTGTATTTTCCAATATTTTTCCTGAGGCAGAATATTATCTGCAGAAAAGAATGCATTTTTCTTCTTTCTTTTTGTAGCATCTTATAAATTGATGTGACGACGTCGGTGACTGTGATAGATTGTGACAAAACAAATAAAATAAGAAAAGAATTTACACGAAAAAAGTGGACACAAAGCACCTTGCCTTTTATGAAGAAAGAACGACACAATGAAAGTATCAATCAAAATAATGACTTTAGAATAGTTAGATTCGGCATTGCTACCATGTACCTTATTATTTATGAGTTTCCAATATTTCGGCACTGTTGCAAGCGCCATGATCACGGAGTTACTCCGTTAATGTTAGTGACCATGAAAGTTTAAAACACCATAATAATGACATTTTAATTCCCATAAAAATGGTTGTGTGTATCGATATATGAGTTACAAAAATTAAACGGATGCTTGGTGTATGAATTAATGCACGTACAGTTATGTACAATCACCAGCACATCAGGTTACCCACTTTTGTTGCAAACTAGCCCTTATTGCAACGGTATTAGATGCCGCAGTGTTTACTTGATGTGCTGTTGTCCGTACTATCGGATCTTTGTGTCCATTCAAGAAACTGGTTACCACTGAGATGAATATGTTACATTTACTTCGTATTGTTGATTATTTATTATTAATAAAAATGACACCATATTCTGATTAAATTATTTACTCTGGGTATATATTTTTTCGTTTACCAAGTTATATTATTAGCCTTTTTCCATAACTTAACAACAACTTTACTGATATAATGGTATCAGTAAAGTTGGTGTTAAGTTGGTTATTTAGCCATAAGCCAAAAAGTGCTTATATAAAGTTAAAAGGTCAAAAAACGAATAAAAAGTTTTTTAAAGCCGGTTTATTTTTTAATTTCATGATTTTTAGACATATCAGAAACTACTGAACCGATTTTGATAAAGCTAAAACTGAACCCTAAGATAGAATATACTTGATGGAACTAAAATATGTATACATACACTTACGAAATTTAGCACACGTCTTTAGAAGCCTTACTAGATCAACATACTGAAATATTATAAAATTTCCACGCTATTACATATACATGTACGCATTAATATGATTACCTCGATCTTACTATCTATCTTCTTATTCAGGACCGGTTTTACCTACCAAAAATTTAAATACATACATAATTTGTATGTATCGTTCAAATCTAATCGGTCTAGTAGTAGTTCCTGAGATTAGCGCATTCAAACAAACTCTTCAGCTTTACAATATTAGTATAGATTTATTCCTTTTTGATGTTGGAAAAATTAAACCTTAGTCTGATAAGTCTGTCCTGAAGGCCTAAAATCGGGTTAAGCTAAGGAAATTAATAAGGACAGGTAAAACAAGAGTTTTAGTTACATATTAGAAGATCTTTTAACTAAAGTTACCGACATCAAACGAACATTTTCTCCGCAAGCTTTTGTTGCAAGTTATAATTGTTAGGGTAACTACACGTCATATTCGTATAACTAAAAGGTATTTTGATAAAATTGTGGGTACCTACCTACTATGGAGGATACATGTAACAGAGCTAATTTAATTTAAATACCTAGATTGTAACGGGATTGCTTCCATGTACGTTTTTATTTTCGAGTTCCCAATATTTCGGCGCTGTTGCAAGTGCCATGGTCACTGCGTAACTGAACTTGTTGCGGGTAAACTATTATCGGCAGACAATTGATCACTTGCGATATCATTCTTCACAAACTCATTATTTCCTCGCATCTGTTCTCGACACACAACACTCACATTATCTGCACGCGAATCACTGGATTCCAGACTTAAGACGATTTAACGCTTAAATGGGTGTTCACGATTGAAATTTTTGTACTTTGTAATTTCAATCGCTTCCCTGACCAATCTTGGTTTGTTAATCCAATATATAGTTGATTTCATTTAACTAACCATATCAGCTTTTTAGGGTTCCGTAGCCGAATAACAAAAAACGAAACCCTTATAATTTAGTCAAGTCTGTCTGTCTGTTTGTCTGTCTGTCTGTCTGTCTGTCTGTCTGTCCGTCCGTATGTCACAGCCACTTTCTTCTGTAACTATAAGCGTTACACTGGTGAAGTTTGACCTTAACAAATACTTTCAATAAAAATTTGTTTGAACGAGATCGAAGCTGTAGTTTTTGAGATATAGTACACTTTCAACAACCGCAAACATAATTTTGTTCTTCATACAAACACTATAAAAAAACAAAGTTATATTTGCGGTCAACAAAATATTGTGGTATTTTAGTTAAGTGCTAACTGAAAAAATAACTTAAAATCTACCTATTTATATACTTCATATGAATAGGTAGATTTTTTTTTTTTTTTTTTTTATTGTTATAATATTCACAGCTCTTATTCCAAAAACTTAGCTTATCTTATGTTCTAAACTTACAGCCAATAATGAATTTACTTTATATACATATTGCAAGAAATTATCAAAGTTGACACGGTTTGACTTGACACAAACTACAAGTGATATAATGTGACCCGCCAATAATACTCAAAAATTCAATATTTATATTAAATAGAGATATGTGTTTATATATATTTATTTATTGTTTATATATGAATTATATTTAAAGTTAAGTACAACTGTTTAAACTTATAGATTTAACACACGAATTACAATTTATTTTTCACAACGAGAGAGTGGCTCAAGTACTCTTATTACACTTGTTTTGAACGCTGCCTTCGATAGGTGGAACACGTCCACCGAGGAGAAAAGCTTATTATACGTATTAAGAGTTCGGGATACTACAGAGTTACGTGCATAGTTGGTCCGTGAAAATGGTGTATGAAACAAGGATGAGGCCGCGTGTCTAGTGCGGGTGACTGGAGCAAATAACTTTAAAAATGAATTTGATAACCTTACCGAGTCGATCTCCCCATTACAGATATCAAACAAGAAAGACATATCAATAAGCGTCCGTCTATGCTCAAGGGTAGAGATTCCATGAAAACTGCATGCATCTTCATAATTTTCGAATGATTTAAATGAGCGGTAATTTAAATGTTCGACGAATAATGCTTGAATTTTTTCTAGATTTTGTTTATACGTAATATATTGTGGGGACCATATGTTACTACAGTATTCAAGAATACTACGTACGTAGGAATAATATAAAATTTTAACACAATGGACATCAGAGAATGGTTGGGTTACACGTAGTATAAATCCCAAGTTCATATAAGCCTTATTAATTATTGTTGAAATGTGTTCGGAAAACATTAATTTTGAGTCTAAAAGTACACCTAAATCTCGTATTAATAATTCTCGTTTTAATTTTCTTTCATTCAATTTGTATTCAAACCTAATAACTTTTTTCTTACGCGTAAAACTGACGATTGAACACTTATTGACATTCACCCCTATACGATTTTTAAAGTAATAAGCAGAAAGAGAGTTTAAATCTTCCTGCAATCTCAAGCAATCAGAGGTGTTACTAACCGGCATGTAAATCTTTGTATCATCCGCATACATCAGGAATTCAGAATTTTGGACGCAATCACCAATATCGTATAAGTAAATAACATACAAAAGAGGGCCGAGAATTGATCCTTGAGGGACGCCTGACGGTATAGTTATGAAGTTGGATCTACAGCCACCGATAACCACAGCCTGACTCCTGTTACGAAGATATGATTCAAACCACCTCAATATCAATCGAAGTCAGTATATATAACGTCCACCTGGCCACCACCATCCATGGCTCCAAATACGTCATCTGTGAATACTGCTAAGTTAGTATTAGTGGAGCGTCCCTTTATAAACCCATGCTGTTGTAGTGGAACTGAAGACTGTATCACTGGATACATTTGATTGTGAACTACTCTTTCCAAAAGCTTACTAAGGGTGTTTAGAATTGAGATGGGCCTGTAATTGCTGATTTCCTTTTTAATATCCTTTTTTGGGACTGGAACTATCAAGGCTCTTTTCCAGAGTTCGGGACAACATCCAATGCGCAAGCATTTATTAAATATAAGAGTGACAGGTACTGCCAAGGATTCTGCACAGTTTTTGAAGAATAGTGGTGGTATGCCATCGCATCCCGGGCCTTTTGTAGTATCCAACCCCTTCAATAGCTTTAGTACACAAGCTTCAGTGACCATAATACAGTGCAAAGCATCATTATTACGCTGTTTATTATTCTTAGGAACACAGTGTGCCGAGTAATCAGTAGCAGGTTCAGTTAAGTTATTCAGGAAAAAATCACTAAACGCTTCACATATAACTTTGTCGTCTTTTATTAATTCGTCTTTGTAATGCATTATCTTAGGGTATGCCGAATGACGTTTTCTTTTTGTTTTTACATAGTTCCAGAAAAACTTTGGAGATTTTTTAATATTATCCTGAGACAGTGCTAAAAATGACTGATAACACGTTTTTTGCAGTAACTTTTGCCTTTTTCGGAGAATTTTAAAAGAGATTTCGAAGTTTTGAAAAAGGACAGGTCTCGCCCTGCTGGACTCTATCACACGTTTTATGAAATATTTAACACAAAATTTAATTTAGGCTTTTATCAGCCCAAAAAAGATCAATGCGATCTTTGTCTACAGTTCCACAATTCTACTGAACCACAAAAGCAGCAACTGAGAGACAAATATAATACCCATTTAGAAGAAAAGGAATTAAACAGAGAAGAAAAAAAGAACGATAGAAAGAACATTAATGAGTGCAATATTTGTGTACTCGTATGCTACGATGTGCAAGCCATTATGCAAAGTCCGAATGGTGAAACTTCGGCATTCTATTATAAATCAAAACTTAATAGCTATAATTTCACTATTACTGAATTAAGTAAAATTCACGAGGATAATGAGTCAACAATGGATATCTCTAAAAGCTATGAAACTGTTCATTGTTATTTTTGGGATGATACTCATGCTAAAAGAGGCGCTACGGAGATAGGTAGCTGTGTTTTCAATTGTTTACAGATGGTGTGTGAAAAAGCTGGGCAGAGGGAAGTAAATATAACATTCATATTTGATAACTGTTGTGGCCAAAACAAAAATAAATATCTTACTTGTTTATATTTATATGCTGTTACAAATATAAATAATTTGATATCAATAACTCACAAATATTTGATAAAAGGTCACACACAGAATGAAGCTGATAATGTACACAGTTTGATTCAAAAGCAGATTACAAGAGATTTAAAAACTTGGACCAATTTACTCGCCAGTCCAGTACATGTCAGCAATCAAAAGAGCTAAGAAAACTGGTACTCCATTTAAAGTTCACAGTTTAACACATCGTTTTTTTATGACCTTCAGAAATTGCAAGAAAAATGGGGCTATAATTTTGATACCGATGAACAGAAAAATAATGTAATATGGAATAGCATTAAAGCACTGAAACTTACCAAAGATGACCCCTTTTCATTTTATTACAAGTGTTCATACAGGGATGATTTTAAGAAAGTTAATGTTCGTAATAAGAGGAAAAGGTTGCCAGATATTGAGGAAATAACCAAGCAAAAGGCATACTTAGAGCCACTTCAACTTAGTACTGTTAAATCGAGAAGTTTGGTTCAATCAGGTATATTTAATTTAAGAATACCTACAGTGTTTTTGAGAAATGAGTAATAACTAAAAATTATAAAAAAATAAACCGGCTTTAAAACTGACTAAAAACTTAACATAACACCTTCGTCTTTTCTTAATAAGAAACAAATTATTTTGGAGTCACTACATGATGTCAAGCTTAGGTACCTACACCAACAGTCTACTGACTCATATCATGCACCGACTTCAAAAGAATTTATTTCCCTAAATTTATATTGGACACCAATCTTAAAATCTGAAAATTGCTCTGATCCTAAAGTAAGCAGCTAATGCACTTGTGTTATGGAAATCAGACACAACGGTGTGGTACCACAACACCCAGACCCGAGGCTTTGATTTCTATATTGACCCAACCGGGAATCGAACCTGGGATCGCGGAGCGACGACGCCTTGAAACCAGCAAGCTTATTATACCCACTACACCACGGAGGTCGTCAAAATAGAAGTCGAATGCGTCATTTAATTCATTTTGTATTTTTTTGAAAACGGTTTAATTTTTTGTGTTGTTTATTAGGTTTCACTAAAAACTGCATACATTTTAAGTAACGGACAGTTTCACTTTTGTTTAAAACAAATTACAGAATAGTTTTAATGAATTCCGTAGCATTAATATTTTGTATTTGGCAAAGCCATTTATGGTGTGTAACATAGATATATTTTTCACAAGATTGAGCTCATCAATATTAATCTGAATATTCTAACTCTTAGATAGTTTCCTATGTCTCGACCGAGCAGTATCCATGCCCTAAGCCACTGTCAGAAACTGTTTCTAAAGTTCTACGAAGATACGTATTTTGAGATGTCTATCAGTTGTAAGTACTATGCAAGAACTTAGTCTAACTAAGACGTCTTTTGCGCACATTTTATAGCAACCGAAGTGCGAGTAGGCTTTCAGGAATCAACAATAAATCGAGTTCAAAAACATAATGCACTAAAAAGTCCTAGATAAACTCTTGAAAGGACTCCAATTTAGGTGAACTAGCCATCTCATTGGCTATCTCAAGTATCATTCATCAGCGTTTTGACACCAAAAATAAATGGTATCCTAAAATGGAGTCGTTTTAAGAGTTTATTGAAGACTTTTTAGTGCATTTTGTTTTTGTAGTCAGATTTCTTTCTTAGTAAGCATTATGTTGCTGAATACACACTTAAATTCAATGAAAAAAGCGCAAGATTAAAATATTAAAAATTTAGTTTTTCGTCGTTTCTGCTTGTTAGCCACTTAGTTATTCTACGAAATGCGCTGTGGAATAAGACTGGACGAATACAAAACAGATTTTTAAAACAACAAAGCAGATTTTAAATGATAGCTCTAACAAAAGAATACTTTCTCTAATGAAAATTAACGGAGCTTAAATCATGAAACATTTTTAAATAAAGTAGATTAAAAATAGCTTCTTCGTAAGGTTTAAACCTTACGATGTCATATAAGCTATTCATACATAATGCAAATTCAGGCTAACGGCGTGTGTATGCACCTATATGATTTTCGAAATCTTCTTATCTGGAACTTGAACTATTCTAAGTAGTAATTTATTCAATATTTATCTTGGTTCTTAGTAACGAAAAGGCCCACTTTGCCAATTAAGAATAATACTTTTGACTACATTACTAAGATTATATTTTATGACGAGATATAGTATCTTAGAAAATTAATGGCCAACAAAAAGTTTATTTTGATGAATGCCCAGAAGACTATGACTAATAAAGCCTCGCGCTACTTAAATTTTCCTTCAACTAAGGATTAACTTGAGTAAATAAGACTCTGCAGAAAATATCTGTATACAGAGCCTACAAGTTTTATTTTAAGCCAGATAAGCAATTTAGACCGATTTTAATCTCCTTCAAGTGGAAAAATGAGCAAAGATAAAAACACCTGATCTCGATTACGAAGGATTTCTACCAGAGCTTTGCTTTATTTCAATGAGTTATTAATGTATTGGCAAAGGCATCGCACAACCCAAAAGACCCCAACCCCTTAAGAAAAGTTTTTGCATGTTCCCACGTAACAGCTTTCCAAACCTTTTTGTATAAAGCACGTAAGTATTTTTTGTTATTGAAAAAGTTATTCGATTGGAGTGCCAAAGCGTCCGACAGACAGCACGCTAGCTCAATCGGTAGAGCGTTTGGCCCGCTTAGCCAAAAAGTGCTGGTTCAAGTCCCGCCCGTACGCAAATTTTTTGTTTCTTATTTCATCTTAATGAATATAAAATATGACATGATGTTTTAAAAAAATCTAAACCAATAAAAAGATCGATTCTAAAATGACATTTAGGTAAATGATTGCTGGGTAATAGGTTACGTTTTCGAATGAGGCGTTTTATATTTTATTTAGTGAATAGAGGGGTTGGGTAATGTACTATTTTGAGGAGTTCTACACTAGTCACTAGCAGAATACCTAAGGGCTTTGAAAATCCATACAAGCTTTCTGATACCACCAGAAATCAGTTCTAAGTGGCAGTACCAAGATAATCGCTCATCGATCATGATGCCTAAGTAAGTATTTTGTGGTATTTACCCCATTTATGATAGGGCACTTACAGCTAGAGCTATTAGTAATGCAGTTATGAATTCCAAGACTATAATCTGGGATTATAACTGAGATTCCGTAGTGTAGTGGCTAAGCACGCTGGTTTCAAGGCGTCGCCACTTCGATCCCCGGTCGGGTCAATGTAGAAATCAAAATTTTCTATATTGTCTCGGGTCTGGTTGTTGTGGTACCACCATTGTGTTTGATTTCAATAACTCAAGTGCATTAGCTACTTACTTTGGGATCAGAGCAATGTATGTGATTGGTGTCCAATATTTATTTATTTATTCTCAGCTTCTAAAGTGTTCCCGTTATTTAAATAAATAAATACTTCTGGCTCTTTAATACGCCAAAACCACATGATAAACATTTTAAAACAAGTATTTATTCAAACTTTACTGCACATTCTCTACCACGCATTCCTAAAGAGAATTGAAACGTGGGCTATTTTAGTATTCGCCTGCATGCCCGCTATATGATCGGCGACGAAAATAATATGTAGACATAAAATGAATTAGCGTAACAATAATTTGACATATATTTGACCAAGGCAGGTTTTTGGTATAGTATCCGACTTTGGCGAAGGAAACGCTTCCTGCCGACCCGACTGAGGGACTACCGTCACATGAATATTATATTTTTGTTTTTTTTTATGGATGTACTATATAAATTTTGACATACTAGAAAGAAAAAAATAATAATTGACCTATCATTCTATACTAGTTTTTTTTTGACATGAACTAAGATATTGATTGCTTTTTTGTTAATTGACCCTGCCCTTGTATGACTAATCTATACTAATATTATAAAGCTGAAGAGTTTGTTTGTTTGTTTGTTTGAACGCGCTAATCTCAGAAACTACTGGCCCGATTTGAAAAATTATTTTTATTTTGGATAGTACATTTATCGAGGAAGGCTTTAAGCTATATAACATAAAGATACGACTCACAAAACCACAGCAGTAATGAAAAATGTTGCGAAAACGGGAGAAAGATATTCCTTTTGAGAGCTTCCGCTGCGTACGCTGCGGAAACCGCTAAAGTTACACAAAAATCATGTATGACAAGATTGTTCAGCATTAAGAGTTCTATAATAAAGTCCGGGACAGCATAAGTCTGTATGTACATTCACATTAATGGTTGTTCCTACTATCTCTCATTTTTTTTTTAAGTAATCCGTGGTTATCGTGGTTGATGTCACAGTTAGTAATACTTAGTTTGCTTAAGTCTTCAATTTATATTATCACTGTGATGTTGTTTGACTAACCCAAATAAATGAAAAAAAAATAAAAAAAAATAAGTCTTTCTTTTATGGTTGACTTACTACAACCTTTTTTATGTTAATAAATTTGTAAAAAAATAATGCATCATTTTTAGAGGTGTATTATACACACAGGTATTTATTCTTATCAAAATAAATACATTCATCATCACGAGCATTTCATTTAGAACAAAGTTGCCCTTTATATTATTTGATTCCAATAAATATCTTAGGAGCTATCACAGTTTTAACATAACTCCGCACCAAAATAATGTTCGCAGCTTAAGTACAAAGTGCGCTTTCGCTAATTATATTATAAAGCTGAAGAGTTGAAAGGCTTTAGGAAATAAAACATCACGCTGCGACGGGAGGGGAGGGAGCAAACTCGAAACGCGCGGACGAAGTCGCGGGGGACCGCTAGTGAATAACATATGTGCAATGTGTTGCACATATGTTATTTACTAGTTTTTTTTTTTTACCAGGTGTGCCTGGTAACAAAAAAAAAAGAAAATTATTTAATATAAAAATATGTATTTATAAACATCTGCATGCAAAACTGCTTATGTCTGAAAAATAAAAATTCTTTTTAATTTCTCCTGTTAGGGGCCCGGTGGAAAATAGCATTTCCATCCAAAGGGTGGAAAGTGATCTAATTTTAAATTGACATGGTTTAGAGTCAAAGCTTCGGTCAATTCAATTGAGGCACATCATGTTGTTAAAAAACCGGCCAACCTCATCTGAATTACGGATCCACTTACTCCCACTACGCCAAAATACCACAATATTTTGTTGACAGCAAATACAACTTTGTTTTTCATATTGTTTGTATGAAGAACAACGTTATGTTTGCGGTTGTTGACAATATACTATATCACAATAACTACAAATTTGATTCAGTCCAAACTAATTTTCGTTGAAAGTGTTTGTTAAGATCTATATGAGAAATATTTGTCAAAATTTACACTCGCTTATTTTAGAAGATAGAGTAGCGGGACGCCCATATTAACACTTTGAAAGCATCCAACTATCAAACGTAAGACTTTAAAAGAAAATGGGTTTAGGAACTTCTATGTCTTTTTAAAAGACCTATCCATAGACTTTTCACACGCATAGGTTTGACAAAAAAATTTTTTTCGGTTGTCGTTTCATGTATGGGAATTTAAACCTCACTTAAATATCATTATTTTTTATTTTTTGTATAAAAATCGTAAAGCGGTTAACAAGATACATCTTCCCACCAAATTACATTAGTGTGATGCATATAGTTACAGAATAAAGTGGCTGTGACATACGGACGGACAGACAGACTTGACGAAGCTATAATACAACATGTAACTATAGTTTCATTTTCGTATCTTAACGCGTTTTGGATTAAAAAATATTAAGTAAGAAAATTTACATGAAAATTCTTTTACTTTAAGTCTTGCCTTCCTAGAGGTTAGGTAATACCTTCTAGTTGGTCCCATTGTTGCCAAGTCGGGATCTTATGATGGTATCTTGGTGTAATCGAGGGAACCCCTTAAATTTAAAAGGCACGTATAATGTTGACGTGTTGTTACGTATCATAATCAACATTGTGTGGAGCTGAGCTGGTAGTGGAATTCCTTAACGTTTAGGAGTTCAGTGATTATAATGACAGAACTTGTGATAGGCAATTGGCAGCTTCTTAGAGAACAGAGTCACAAGGTACGACCCACCCCTACTGTAATCACAAAAAAATTGAGAAATAAAATTAACTTAAAGACCTATGCAACGATACCCCACACGATCCGTTTGGCAAGAGAAAAAAAGTCATTCGAACTTTACTGTATGAGTGGTACCCTAAAGAAAATTATTTCTATTTTTTTTACCACTTTGGCAGGGAGATTAGAATACATATATTTATCAAATTACAGTTTTCGAGCACTTCGAACTGGACTCGCCTGGTCTGGTCGACTAGGCAGGTGCTCATAGCGCAGTGGTAGCAGCGCTTTGGAAGTGATACCGAAGTGAAGCAACCTACGGTGCGGTCGTGTTTGGATGGGTGACCATTCCATCCATAAGTGACGTACTTCACGAGTATCTCCGTGCTTCGGAAGGCACGTTAAGCCGTTGGTCCCGGCTAATATCGGTTGATATTAATCGTTAAGCCTAGTCAGAGGCCTTATGTGCGGCTGGATAACATCTGACAGCAGGGTTAGTAGCTTGCCTTGCAAACACCTCTCCACCAATCCGCACTGAGCCCGCGTTGTGAAGTTTGGCTTTAACTACCTCATAGTTGTGGTAAGGCCTTTGCCCAGCAGTGGGATGTTAAAGGCTGACTTTAGTACGAGCTGGACAGCCGACAGACAGACGGACAGACGTACATTCCGAAACTATAAGAGTTCCTGGTTGGACTACGGAACCCTGAAAATACAATTGCTTAAATTTTTAACAATTATTGAGTGAAATAGCTCGCACTACCGCACTCACTTCACTATCGCAGTCTTTTGCATTGACCAGTTCCTGATGACACGATCATTTCTTTTGTTTACTTGTTTGTTAGCCATTAACACAACACAATTACTGCTATCAATCAATGCCAACGTGTCCGACAAAACGTGTTTGCTATTCTTGTACGTGGCTGGGAGGCGTGGCATTTATTATCGGTTTCACTCGTATTTCGTCGGAATGCGCATGATGGCCGACCGCCACAGATTAGTAAATCTTTGTCTACTTTGTCCAAACTTTTTTTTGATTTTATTTTTTTTATTTTATATTATGAATTTAATACACATTGATAATTTTATTTATAATCAAATGTTGTGTTATTTATATTTTATTGTTAATTTTGTGATGCATATATTTTTCTTTTTGGTATATTGCCGAATTATTACCACCCAGTTGTCTTCACAAAGGCGTTATAACTTTAATAGGTCTCACAGCTCACCAGTCAATTCCTTTGCATTTATGGCCACTGATCCTATAGAGGTATACAAGATACTCATGACCCTAAAGTCTGATAGCGCTCCGGGTTGGGACAATGTGACCACTCGGTTCTTGAAATCAGCTAATGAACTAGTGGTTCCAGTAATCTCACATTTGGCCAACCTATGCTTTAAAAATGGTATTTTTCCAGCTGCACTAATACTTGATGAAAATCAAAATGGTTTTAGAAAAACTAAGTCTACAACAATAGCCGTGTACAAATATATACAAACAGCACTACAACATATAAACAACAAAAACTATGGGGTAGGCTTATTACTTGATATGTCAAAAGCATACGAAAATGTTGATTATAACATATTACTGACAAAATTATATGGATCGGGTATACGGGGCCCAAGTTACTATTGGTTTAAATCCTATCTAGAAAACAGAAAACAACAAGTACAATTACAAAGCTATGACATTCGAAATAACGAAATTCTAACTACAAAATCCGATTTTAAATATCTTACTTGCTCAATACCCCAAGGAAGCGTCTTGGGCTGCGTACTCTTTCTTTTATATATAAACGATCTTCCTAAAATTATCCAGAACGAAACAATCTTACCAGTTCTTTTTGCAGACGATATATCCATTCTAATAGAATCCGATAACTCTAACACCGCTAATACCAGACTAAACGACACCATAACGAAACTAATTAATTGGCTCCAAGACCATAACCTTTTTATAAATTTCAAAAAATCAAAAATAATACAATTTAGAACTTACAAAAAACCCCCACTGACCATTAATAACTCTTTTATAGGTAAAGAAATAGAACTAGTTGACTCACTTAAACTTCTCGGCATAATTATTGACTCTCACTTAAACTGGAAAAACCATATAGAACATGTTAAATCAAAATTATCAAAATTTACATACGCACTCTTCGAAATAGTACACAGTACCAACACTGAAGCAGCCTTAGCAGCCTATTATGCCTATGCATATTCACAACTGAAATATGGAATAATACTTTGGGGCAATAGTACAGACATAGATGAACTTTTTAAAAAACAGAAAAAATGCGTTAGGATAATAGCAAAAATTGACAACTCTCAATCATGTAAGCCTTCCTTTATAAAATTTAATTTACTGACCTTGCCATCTATTTACATTTACGATATATGCCTCTTCACTTATAAAAATATTGAAAAATTATTTACTAAAGTTAAAGATACACATAACATCAACACTCGACATAAAAATAGACTTTACTTACCCCCTTCTAGAATTAAAATGTTGAATACAAGCCCATATTATATGGCAATAAAAATATTCAATAAACTGCCACTTCATATCAAAAGAGAGACAAAGTTAAAATCATTCTCACAAACTCTACGATCATACTTAATATCAAACTGCTTTTATTCATTGGATGAATATTTTAATAACTAAATATTAAGATATTTTAAAACTGTTCTGCTCTATATCTACTTATAACATAATATCTTTATTTTGTAATATTAGACCTACTACTTTACTTACATTGAGCTGCCCTCAAATTTGCCATACCTTCTGGGTAACTAGGTCATAAGTTCACAAATTGTATTATATATTTTATCCTTATAATGTATACACCTAGTACGCAAATGTGAATAAATAATAATAATAAATAAAAGAAGGCAATAATTACACCCGTATATGAGAATGGTGACAAAAGTGAAGTATCAAACTATAGGCCAATATCAGTCTTGACGGCAATATCTAAAGTTATGGAAAAATTAGTGAACGATAGATTAATAAATTATTTAAGTAAAATTGACTTCCTGTCGAAATCACAATACGGTTTTCGACAGAAACTCTCGACTCTAGACGCAGTTACAGCATTAACTTCACATATTGTAGAAAATGTAGACAGGGGACAGAAGTGTGTCGCGGTATTTTTAGACATTAAAAAAGCCTTCGATACGGTGTCGGTTCCCATTTTAATAAAAAGACTGGAAGATATTGGCATTAGAGGAGTCACTCTGTCCTTGTTTGCAGACTACCTAAACGAGCGCACACAACAGGTGAAAATAGGTCAGTATATTAGTACTGAAAACAATGTAGCATATGGTGTCCCGCAGGGCAGTGTTTTGGGACCCACTTTGTTTTTGATATACATTAACAGTCTCTGTAACATGAATATCAATGCAGGACGTGTGTTTTCATATGCAGACGATACTTCGATTGTATTTGTTGGTAAAACATGGGATTCTGTGCGTCGCGCTGCAGAAACAGGACTTGCTGAGGTGGCCTTTTGGTTAAAAGCAAACCTTTTGACCTTAAATACAGAGAAAACTAACTTTATAGCTTTTACAAATTACAATTCAACTCAACCCGATAACTCTTTTAAAATTTATATTCATCATTGCTCAGATCAAAGCTTGTTATGTTCATGTAGTAGTATAAACAAAGTTAATGAAACCAAATATTTAGGAATTGCGATTGATCAGAGGCTTTCTTGGCATGCCCAAATTGAACTTATGATTGGGAGAACGAGAAAACTTATGTGGATTTTTAAAAAGCTCAGACATATTGCTGATCAAAAACTATTAAAACAACTATACGTCGCACTGGCTCAATCCATATTGGTCTATTGTATCCCTGTCTGGGGTGGTGCTAGTAAGGTTAAGTTCCTTGAATTAGAAAGAGCGCAAAGAGCACTCTTAAAAGTGATGCATTTCAAAACCTACAGATTTCCGAAATTAGATCTACATAAAATAAGTGATACGTTGACAGTTCGGCAGCTCTATATACTTAACTTAGTTCTAAACGTTCATAGGACTTTGCCTTATGATAGTACTAAAATATCCAGGAGACGAAATTACAGGGTAGCTCCCACCCCTAGAATTAGAACCACCTATGCTGGGAGGCAGTTTAAGGCACGATCTGCAAGGTTGTACAATAGGATAAACAAAATTATGGACATCTACACTAGAAATTACTACACTTGCAAAAAAAGTGTAACCGAAACGTTGAAAAACTGGACCTATGATGAGACTGAGGCATTTATAGAGCAAGATAATTAAAAATAAACTTAGTTATAACTAGTTTTTATGACATATTCACAGTGTTATAGAATCATATTTTAGTAACGTTAATGAAGCATTTCAAGTATATAAACGGCCAAACACACACACACACACACACACACACACACACACACACACACACACACACACACACACACACACACACACACACACACACATAATTATTTTGTAGCACATAATTAGAGTACTTTGTCACGATAATTAAAATCTTGTAGTCATTTCAAAACTACTCTACTGTATCTCTTTTGTTTTTGTATTATTTTCGCTAAAAATAGATCATGATATTAGGTTACCACTGTTTTGTTAATAATGTACTGTAATGGAGAGCGGGGATTTTCTAACACAAGTATTTTTTTACTTAAAAGAAATCCTCAATCGTAACGCAGAAATGTAAAACCCTGTATTGAATGAAGAATTTGTATTTGTATTTGTATTACTACCCACTAAGGCACTCGCTGAAAATCAGCGTCGTGGTATGCGTCCCGCTGCCACGACTTATGCTGAGCGGGTGCCTTTTTGACTCAAGTCGCCTTCTTTTCTAATATATTTGTATTTTATGCTTGTATTTGAGTCAAATAAATGTATTTTCTTTCTTTCTTTCTTTCTTTCACTACCCTTGTATAACAATTTATTATTACTGCTTTAAACTACAAGTTAGTTACTGATTTTATTAGTGAGCGACCATTGTCGACCAACAAAACGAAACGAACGTAACATGATTACATTACTTACAAGTCTTGGCGACAGAGCGTAGAAAGTGATAGGAAATTCGTTTGGATTGGCAGACTCGGCGACGGACGCAGACGAATAAAGTTGATTGATTCTGCATCTGCATTTTTAAAGCTCCAACGACGAGCTTAATGATCCATTGAAAGTTTGTTAGTGTTAGTGCGAGAGACATAACTGTATTTATTTATAAATACTTTATTGTACACAGAAAACACAATAATACAAGAAAACATCTCTTAAATATTGGTTAGTAGTATAATTTGGTAGTGCTCTTTGAAATCATAGATACTTGCAATGAACGTAGCTTACATTTTAAAACTTCTATGTTACATTTTTTTATATAATTTAACCAATCTGAATACTCCTACTTACTTTCAAATACAAATACCAGGTTATTGTTCATAGCCTCATTACATTTTAAAATGTGTTACAAGATGATTCCCGATCCTAGTCTGCCCCACATATTTACTTCGTTCTGTAATGCACTAAACCATATACTCACTGTGTGTGCCTTATGTAACACCACTGTATTCACTAAATTATACATTGTCTTCGTCATATGTTCAATACATCATAATTTATACACCTATCTAGATTTGAGCATAATAATAACGTTTATTGTGGAAATGCTGAAAGTGTCCTCCATGTTGAATGTAATTCGGCTATGATATAAGAGTTACTTGGATTAATCTTGAGATGATTCAGTTATTATAATTATATTTTATTTATTTTTAATTGAATATTTAAAGATTATTGGGTCACTTATTAGACTTTTATGTTTGACGCACAACAAATGTTAATTTTGGCGCCAAAGGTAGTTTACCCTGATTGGTTAATGAAGGTTTGAATTACTTCAAATATTGTAACTATTAAAATAATTATCTAAAAGGCTTACTAAATTCAGTTACATAAATAACTAAATAATTAATGAAATTACATATATACTCCGTGACTTTTTAATTACCCGAGAAAACGAAAATTTGCGTTTATAAAAATATGTATATCCGTAAGTAACACACAAATATTATAGCGTGCATACAAAAATATCGTTTTATAGGACTTCAAATAAATCCTGTTAATGCACCAAAAACATGTAAACCATCTTCGTAGTATTTGTTCAATGAGAGAGAGAGAGAGACGCATGCATTCATTCAGACTCGCGCGGCGCTCGCGCTTTCTCCCGCGCATGCGCTACTGCTACGCCTAGTGCCAACGATTGTCAAGATCGCCAAGCATCGCGGGTTCGCATCCGCACTAGCATTTAATAAACGTGATATCTGTTGATTTGTATGTTGTGGCCATTACGAAGTAATAAAAATAGCACGTTTCACGATTTTTTTTATCTGCGTAATAAATTGTTTATTTTAATTACTTAGTTAAGGTGTATTTTAAAATATGAAATCCACTAGGTATTAACAAGATTAACAAATGATACAAATACCTAAAAACCTTAAAACAAATATCGACATACCTTACACGTATTGCAGTATTTTTTCAAAATGTCCTCCTCCCTCCGAGATACAAACACGTACTCTTTTCCGCAAGTTATTCTTCAAAGAAATAAGCACGTTTCTTTGAGCTTGAACCTCTTGAAAAGCCGCAATGATCCGGTTTCGCAAATCACCAACACTCGTGGGTTCACTCACAAACACTCGGCGCTTGATCTCGCTCCACAAATAAAAGTCCACGGGCGTAAGGTCCGGGGACCGCGGAGGCCAGGGCACGGGCCCGCCGCGGCCGATCCACCGCGCTCCGAACTCGCCGTTTAGGTACGCGCGCACTGCATTGTGGTAATGGGGCAGAGCACCGTCATGTTGGAAGTACAGCGACTGGAGATACGCGAGGGGCACGTCGTCCATTATGGTCGGCAACATCTCCTGGAGAATAGCTAAATAGCTTGCACCCGTCAATCGCCCTTCGATGAAATATGGGCCGATGATAGTGTCGTTAAACACACCTGCCCATACGTTGAGTGAAAAACGGTGTTGGTAGGAGTGCCGCTTTGACAATTTTGGATTCACGTAACTCCAGTAGTGTTCATTGTGGCTGTTGAAAACACCGATCCGAGTAAACAAACATTCATCGGTGAACAAAATGTTAGCGTTTGGGTTTGCTAACACCCACTCGCAGAACGACACTCGCGGCTGTCTGTCACTGTCACTGAGCTCCTGCACTTTGCGGTAGTGAAACGGGTGCATGACCGATGAAATTATTTTCCATACGCAGTACTGGCTCACGTGGAAATGTCGGGCTCCTTCACGGGTACTGCGTCGCGGGTCTTCTTCAAAATACTGTACGACGTCATCGTACAGATCTTGTGGGTACGAGACCCCCGAGCGTCTTTGTGCGTGAGCCGGGGTGCGGAACTGCCCATGGTCTAACAGCCTCTGCCAGGCTCCCAACATGGTTTCGTGCGAAGGTTGGCGCTCATTAGGGTATAACTCCCTGTACAAACGTAATCCAGCCGCTACGTTCTCGCTTGACATAATGTACGCTCTCACCATTAGAGCATATTCACGATTGGAGTACTGAAACGCCATCTCTATATTCGTCACTTCACTTTAAACTAAACACAGGTGCGGAGGTCGCGTGCGCCGGTGACCTTGCGTGACACAACCTTGACCGTTTAGGATTCGCGACGGACTGAGCTGAGGACAATGATGGCGCGGGCGGGCGGGGGATGCGCGTGAGACTCCGCCCGCCCGTTCATTCATGAAGGGAGTGCCGGCCAGCTTCGAGCTTAGACGCGAGTTTGCCGAAAGAGAAAGAAACGTCTTTTGTCGGCAGGTTGTGTAATTTGTTTTCATTCATAGTTATTCCTTCCGTACGCCAATATTACGCGACCAAATTAGGTGGATTTTGGTTCCGTTAATGTTGGTATGATAATGATTACTATTTGAATTAGTAGGACTGTTATGGTGCATATTTTTTTCGGAATGTTAGGGACCTTTTGAATAAATTTCTCATAAGAAAAAAAAAATAATCGTTAAATTCGATGTATATCGATATCTGATTATGTTAGTTAATTTTCTCGGGTAATCAAAAAATCACGGTGTATAATCAATTATCAGATTGTTTATCCCTACAAATTAATATTAAAGTAAATGTTCGGATTTGGAAACGGGTGTCGTCCCCACTGTTTTTTTATCTGTTGTTCAGGGTTTTGATTTGTATAAAAGCGAGCTGCATGCCAGAATATGGCCTCTGTTTGTACTTACTTTCAATTTGTGCCCTATATTTGTGCTCTTTTGTTGGAATAAAACTATTGGAGAAGAACCTGGAGATTTGTACTACTTGTTTATTATTCACGCACCCCACACGCGGTCACACCTCAGAAGTGGGATGTGCGAAAATCACGGGCCTTACGCTGGCTCTGACCAAGGAAGATTCAAGGACCAAGAAGACTGCTGAGATTTGGAAAACATGAGAGAAAGGCATCGTCCAGTGACACGTGCTTACGCGGAAGACATCCCCAAATTTCATCGAGAAGAAAGTACGTGTAACATCACAAATTGACTGCTCAAAATCAACCAGCTGCGTGAACTCTGTGGATACTAATCTATTGATCATTGTTTAAAAATCTACAAGTAGAAGCCACGACGGCATTGCGAAAATCAACTTGGAGAAGAGGCAACATCACAAATTGACTGCTCAAAATCAACCAGCTGCGTGAACTTTCCTATTTATCATTGCTCGAAAACTACAAGTAGAAGCCACGACGGCATTGTGAAAATCAACTTGGAGAAGAGGAAACTCTGGAGACAGAACCAGTGCAACATGACCTACGGCAACGATACTACAGCAACCAGGAGTGAGGCGGTGGTACATCTGTCGGCGGGTCAGCCAGAGATGCTAGTCTGCAGTACTCAACGACGCGACACCAACCAGCGCAGCGTCGCAGTATGAGTACCTATCGTTTACGACAGATTTGATTTAACTGTAAGTAAAACCACGCATACAATATGTTTTTTATTGCAGTGTGAAAAATATACAACATTAAACAATAAATAAATAGTTGTTTAATGAGGAATCGACGGTTCGGGTTTATTTTTTCCACCGTTGAGAAGTTTTTCTTTCTCCAACCTTAAACAAGAGAACATTGATATTAGGGTATTAACATTTATATCAGAGCAGTAGAAATAGAAGTTTAATTTATCGGAGTATATTAGTATTAGCTACAGTATTTCAAATATTCCAGAATAAATCGTTGGCTATGTCACCTACGTAAACTTTGTGTGATCTAAGTAAACTGATATCTGTGTCACATACAGAAAATGATATGTGTGACCTACATAAATTATGTCTGTGTGAGTAGCAGTCTCTGTGTGGCCTACGTGAAGTACTGTGTGAACTACGTAGAGCAATGCTGTGTGACCTACATAAATTATGTCTGTGTGAGTAGCAGTATCTGTGTGGCCTACGTGAAGTACTGTGTGAACTACGTAGAGCAATGCTGTGTGAGCTACGTAAATTGTCTGTGTGAGTAGCAGTATCTGTGTGGCTTACGTGAAGTACTGTTTGAACTACGTAGAGCAATGCTGTGTGAGCTACGAATTTTTTTGTCTTTGTGAGAAGCAGTATCTGCGTGGCCTACGTGAAGTACTGTGTGAACTACGTAGAGCAATGCTGTGTGACCTACATAAATTATGTCTGTGTGAGCAGCAGTATCTGTGTGGCCTACGTGAAGTACTGTCTGAACTACGTAGAGCAATGCTGTGTGAGCTACGTAAATTGTCTGTGTGAGTAGCAGTATCTGTGTGGCTTACGTGAAGTACTGTTTGAACTACGTAGAGCAATGCTGTGTGAGCTACGAATTTTTTTTGTCTTTGTGAGAAGCAGTATCTGCGTGGCCTACGTGAAGTACTGTGTGAACTACGTAGAGCAATGCTCTGTGAGCTACGTAAATTGTCTTTGTGAGAAGCAGTATCTGTGTGGCCTACGTGAAGTAAGATCTGTGTGAACTACGTAGAGCGATGCTGTGTGAGCAACATAAATTATTGTCTGCGTGATCTACGTGAAGTATTGTCTGTGAGACTAACGTTATGTCTGTGTAACTTGTATCGGCTAATACCCCTCTAGAATTTATAACACATGCTGAAATTTCCTAACTTAGTGACTTACATGAACAAATTATTACAGTGTCCATTCAAAACAATTTTTTTGCAAGTTTCCAGTATACTTGTTGATTCTGCTCTTTCTCATTTTTTAGCACACCAACAACGCAGACTTCCAAAACATCACCTGAGCACCGTGGGACACGGTGGTTGCAGGATGGCCGAGTGTTACAAGATGATTCCCGATCCTAGTCTGCCCCACATATTTACTTCGTTCTGTAATGCACTAAACCATATACTCACTGTGTGTGCCTTATGTAACACCACTGTATTCACTAAATTATACATTGTCTTCGTCATATGTTCAATACATCATAATTTATACACCTATCTAGATTTGAGCATAATAATAACGTTTATTATGGAAATGCTGAAAGTGTCCTCCATGTTGAATGTAATTCGGCTATGATATAAGAGTTACTTGGATTAATCTTGAGATGATTCAGTTATTATAATTATATTTTATTTATTGTTAATTGAATATTTAAAGATTATTGGGTCACTTATTAGACTTTTATGTTTGACGCACAACAAATGTTAATTTTGGCGCCAAAGGTAGTTTACCCTGCGGGCGTAGTCTGATGTATCATTTTTGACATTTCGCGTCGACAATTTCAATTTTATGATTTTCTAATTCATCAAATATCATTTAAACTTACGTAGCTACATCTTTAATAAATCTTAAAAACTATTTGTTGTTTTTTAAGCATGATTCAAAAATTCTTCTCAATCAATAAATACACGAAAACACCAATTTTGTCTCAGCATTTTTCGAGCGCCATCTGGTGGTTTTACACGGAACTATGTCGAGACTTCCGACACTGATTGGTTAATGAAGGTTTGAATTACTTCAAATATTGTAACTATTAAAATAATTATCTAAAAGGCTTACTAAATTCAGTAACATTAATAACTAAATAATTAATGAAATTACATATATTTAATCAATTATCAGATTGTTTATCCCTACAAATTAATATTATAGTAAATGTTCGGATTTGGAAACGGATGTCGTCCCCACTGTTTTTTTATCTGTTGTTCAGGGTTTTGATTTGTATAAAAGCGAGCTGCATGCCAGAATATGGCCTCTGTTTGTACTTACTTTCACTTTGTGCCCTATATTTATGCTATTTTGTTGGAATAAAACTATTGGAGAAGAACCTGGAGATTTGTACTACTTGTTTATTATTCACGCACCCCACACGCGGTCACAAATGATTATAGTCGACAGCACCTCAAGTTACCCACTTTTGTTGTAAACTAGTCCTTATTTAAACTGCATAAGATACCGCAGTGTTTACCTTGAACCCTACTGTTGTCCGTACATAACAATAAAGGTATAGGTACATGTGGCGCAAGGGCATGACAACTATGACAAACATATTTTGAGCTTTGTTTGGATATCGGTAATAAATACCACATTCGTTAGTTAGCTAATATGTTAGTAGGTATACTTACCTTCAAGCCTACATACTTAAGTAATAAACCTAGAACTTCCTGGTAGTTCACGGGAGCAGGTGGACTGAAAGCTTTGGGAAAATTAATTCTATACAGAGTCGGAGAATTGGAGGTTACATAATTTTACGTCTATAAGTTGCTTAAACTTCTGTAGGTACTTAACCGCTATATTAAACTATTGGCACAGTGAACTAAATTAAGCCATTAATTAGAACGAAGTCTCAGCGAAACTGCTTAATTCATATGAATCTTAAAAATAACATTCAATCAAGACTTCTTCGTATTGATTAACGAATGCAATGTGTGTGTGTGCATAAGAGCGACTTCTCTTCTCTATTAACTCAGTGTATGAAGACAAAAGTCTTCATCCAGTATTTGTTACCAGTGATGACATACGGATTCGTAACATGGTCTCTTCACTAAGCTTAAAATCACACAACAGAGAGGGCTATGCTCGGTGTTTCTCTACAAGATCGAATCAGAAATGAGGAGATGCGTAGAAGAACTAAGGTAACGGACGTAGCCTCACGTGTAAGCTCAAGTGGCAAAGGGCAGGGTACATAGCGCGAAGAACTGATGACTGTTGGGGCAGAGAAGTTCTAGATTGGAGACACTTCGACTGAAGGCGTAGCGTAGGACATCCACCGATAAAATAGACAAACGACCTTGTAAAGATCGCGGGATCGCACTGGATGCAGGCCGCTCCCAACCGGTCGCTGTGGGAAAGCTGTGAGGGAGACCTATGTTCAGCAGTGAATGTCCTAAGGCTGATTATAATGATTATATATTATATAGTAGGTTAGATGTAGGTTCGTAGGCACAGTTTTACATTTCGAGGTAATTAGGTTATGTTATCAGTATTAGACATAGATACAAAATAAACACGTACGGGTTAATTGGCGCCTCTGGTGAGGCCATAATAACTTTACAAAACTAATTTTGCTCAAAACAATGTTATTTTAAGCCGCATAATGGTTGGTAATTGCACGACGCACAACTACAACGACAGCGGGGAAATTATTGTCGCCTTGTGTTATTATAAAATTGGTATCGTCACGCTAAAAAACAAGTCGAGTATGTGATAAAAAGCATCACGTTTAAACCTTGTACGTAGGTATGTTCCTGCATATATATCATACCCCATGTCTCGTATTCATTTCGTAATTGGAGCGGCTTTTTGAGGTCCTAAAATGGAAAGCGGCTAAAACAATAGCGAAATTTAAGAAATCTGGGGTAAGTTAATGGAAACAAAATGCTATCCGTGAGTTCAGTGACATATTTGTTTTCATGCCTTTTTTTGCCTCAACACTTTATGTCAAGTTTAGGTATGAATATATCGAGAGGAAACGATTAAATGTATGGGTAACTAAGTCGTTTGGATTTGGAATCACTTCACCCGTGTGGAAAAGCTCTGGTTCTAGTAGCAAGTAAAGTTAGCCTGTAACGTCCTACTGCTGGGCAAATGCTTTACCTCAACTATGGTAGTTAGAACTATACGACACCACGCGGGCTCAGTGAGGATTGGTAGAGGGGTGTTTGCAAGGCAGCGACTAACCCTGCTATCATAAGGCCTCTGACTAGGCTTAACGAGAAATACCAACTGATATCAGCCAAAACCAACGTTAACGTGCCTTCCAAAGCACTAAGATGCTCGCTATGTACTTTTATGGTCGGGATGGTCACCCATATAAACACGACCGTACCACGCCGTAGGTTGGTTAACTTCAGTATCACTACTAACTAAAGAAACGTTGCTAATACTGCCCTACGAGCACCAAGTGTGTCTCTTAGTAAATAACAAATATAAACAGTAGATAAATATTTATAAATTCATGATAGTTGGGTTTAGTCGAGTTCAGATTCTTGATTCTAAGTAGACAAATAAACAGACGGTAAAGACTTTTAATGAAAACGACTTTATTCAAACGAGACCGAACAAGTAGTTTTTAGATAGAGCACATTTTCAAAAACCGCACACACAACTTTGTTATTCATACAAATACTATGAAAAACAAAGTTAAATTTACTGTTAACAAAATATTGTGGTATTTTGGCTTAGTGGAAATAAGTGGATCTCTAATTCAGTTAAAGTTAGCATGGAACCCTTAGTTGGCGAGTCCGACTCGCACTTGGCCATTGTATTTTATTGCCGCTCTTTGATGGTGCAACCTTTTATTAGTCAGACTTTATCACAGTCATTATGACTAGTGTCGCGCCCAAATGGAGCTGATAATCAAGTGTCTACAGAAACGGTTCCAATGAGTCTGTCTGTATGCTACATCGGTCTACGTGAAGAAAGATAAGGAGTACTATTATATTTTCTGTGGATAAGGTGAGCCGAGAAACCTCAAAGTTCGCCCGCCTGCATTCATTTATAACAGCGATAGGCACACTCGATTTGATTTGTCGAACCAACCTAGATCCTAATCAAGAGAGCTAACAGATTATGCTGTTAAGGTAAAGTAAAACATCCCTAAATCAATTAAGGACGGATCAACTGTCTGACGGACGGACGGACGGGTCTGTTCAGGCGGTCTCAAGGGGCGGAAATGATTAAGCCCGATAATGCGTAAGGCAAACCTTAACTTAAATTAACAGATTAATGCTTACGACGAGTACAGATTCTTGTTTTATTAAGGCAATTAATGTTGATCTGTGAATGTTAAATTCGAAGCACAAAGTTTGCCTGTGAAATGAAAGGAATGGCAAATAACCTTTTGCTAATAAAATTTAATAAAGGTTGGATAAATACGTCGTAAGCATCCTTATTCCAAAACTTTAGCCGTTGGATAGATGTATTATTAATTTATTTTTTTAAAATAATTTAATTGAATAAGTGTTCGTAGCGCAGTGGTAGCAGCGCTTTGGTAGTGATACCGAAGTGAAGCAACCTACGGCGCGGTCGTGTTTGGATGGGTGACCATTCCGACCATATAAGTGACGTACATCACGAGCATCTCCGTGCTTCGGAAGGCACGTTAAGCCGTAGGTCCCGGCTAATATCGGTTGATATTAGTCGTTAAGCCCAGTCAGAGGCCTTATGGGCGGCTTGATAACATCTGACAGCAGGGTTAGTCGCTTGCCTTGCAAACACCCCTCCACCAACCCCCACTGAGCCCGCGTGGTGGAGTATGGCTTAATCTACCTCATAGCTGAGGTAAGGCCTTTGCCCAACAGTGGGATGTTACAGGCTAACTTTATTTTTTTTTCTAATTTTATGTTTTTTAGTTTTTACTTATATCACAAAAACTACTGAACCGATTTTGATGAAACTTGCACTGTACCCTTAGTTAAACCATATCTGATTTAACAATTAATTAAGAATCACCTCGCTATGACTTCTAATTTTTAATAAATCCTAAGACAAACATTTCTATTAGCACACATGTTAGGAAGCCTTACAAGATCAACATACTAAAATTTCATCTAAATCTGACGATATCCCATAAAAATAGGACGAATGATTACCTCATTTTTGAAGTCGGTAAAAAGAAGGGTAGTAACACGATTTCTTCAGCGTTTTTCCTGGCTGAAGCTTGATAACTGCAAACGGTTAAAGATAAGTGATCTACTTTCCTAGGTAAAAGGCTAGGCTGGGTTAAATAAATAGCCGCGACAAGACCAGTGTTGTAAGTGTACCGTGGCCTACCGAAACTCACGAAATCTTTCCGGTAGGATACGGAATTCTACGGCATACTACGTAGCTTTAGTAGATATCTATTATTAAGGAATTTGCAAGATGTGACTACCAAATATGACATATCAAGTCTACTACTCGTTACTAACAGGTTTTTGAATTATTTTGCCATTAGAGAGAAAAAAAATAAAACAAATCGTAAAGTTTTTGAGATTTAACTTTGTTTTATTTGACTAATATCTAATATTAGTCAAATACTTTGTATAAATAAACCCTTTTGAATATTCAACATTAACAGATATTAATAATTAATTTAATAGATATTAATGTTGAATATTCTATAGGGTTTATTTGATAAGATTATCGACTGTTATTACGATCACGGCTCAAGATTTTTTTGTACATCTCGTCAAGCTCATGTTGCGTACGTGTGACAAGGACACGCACACATAAACAATAACGGAGTTTTAACCTATTCTCGCGCGTAATAATTTTGTGGACTGGCTCTTAAATGAAGTACGAAAGCTACCGCACCATTGGGGAAGGATTCCAAGTGTACCGTAGTCTACCGGGATGCTACGACATAATTTGCTAGGATACATTGGACTTACAACTCTAGACAAGACGGTACCTTTCTACTCGTTGTTACAAGTATAGCACTAAAAGTAACTGCCTCAGTGGGACATCAATTAAGAGGGTCGCACTTTATAGCGAGGTCCCGGGTTCCATCCCCGGCTCGGGCCAAAACATATACCTGGGTTTTTCTGTTCAGAAATTCTTAGGGTAGACCGGAGTTTGGAAGTTGGCGGTGTTTCACCCCCGTGCCTCGGAAAACCACGTAAAGCCGTTGGTCCTGCGCCTGATCTCTCTCCGGTCGTCTCAGTTGCTGTCCCATAGAGAGATAGCATAAAGAGAATAAAGAGTGCACCTGTGTTTGCGCACACACTTGTGCATTATAATATGTCCCGCGCAGTCGGTTAGTAATTGCGACTGGCCAACGTAGTCGAAATCGGCTATGGGGACTTTACTAGCACAAAAAATCCGTTCTATGAAATACTTATTTCCTACAATTTTATATCGTGTCTCCTCTTTTTTATGAATAAATATTTTGTGAGCGCTTTATTCCCGACCGAGTTCCGCTCAATTTCCGCGATAAAATCGTTGAGCAGGGTGCAGAAGAATTGAAAGGTGTCCGTCTATGGGTCGCGGCTCCCCGGGGAACCCTGAAACCTGAAATATTGCCCGTAATGTTTCATAAACATGGCGGATAAAATTTTATTTAATAGGAAACATGTAGACTTTTTGGAGGCATCTAATATTATAAAAAAAAAACTTTGCTGATATTATAAGCATACACCTTTGGACAGACATATGTAACGGTTCGTTACATGTCTAACTCAATAAGAAATTATAGGAATTTTTTACTGACTAATACTGGAATCTAACAATAAATTTAATGTTCTTGACTATATTTATAAAATGATCTCATAAAACTAGTTCTTATTATATACAACCTATTCTAGGATTTCCTCAATTATAATTTCAAAAATATACTAACACGCAAACTCGAGACAATGATTTTATGAAGACGCGACGATCGTTCGCTAAATATGGACCTACACCTTGTGTAAATCTTTTTATAAGTATTCAGTAAAAATACTTTGTAATCAATTCGCTCTTTTTATCTACATAAGTTACCTCCTCACTAACAGGGTAAATACAGTCGATTTGTTAGGTAAATTTTTTTTTAATAAGTCATTTTTTATTATTATGAAATGCAGTTAGTACATAATTTCCGTAAAGGCTGATTAAGGCCCCATTTCCTAATCGATAGTAACGGTTAATGTCGTTACGAGCGGTTGAATATTTTCGAATGCGCATGTTTTAAAGAAAAATAACTTAACCAAAGTAGTCAGACTGGCTATCTTAAAAACGATTGGTCAAGGTTTTTTTTTTTTCAAAACACGTACAATCGTATATATTCAACCGCTGTTAACGTTAACTGTTACTATAGATCACGCAACCGAACCTAAATACGGCAAATATTGTACCGGTAGATATTTTTACTACGAAAAAAGGTTTTATTTTAGAGCCATGATATTTTTTGTAAAGCCAAATTTCGTGTTTTACGTTATATGTACAGTAAACAGAACAATTCATTGCTTTAAATAATTTGAGGGTCAAAATAGTGTCACATGCAAATATTCTACAGCAGTTTTAAAATGTAGTTCGATAGTAGTTTTACGGAGTTGAAAAGTTAGCAAAGACCTTTCTACTGTACAAAATACATAATTCGGATTGCCCCGCGGCCGGCTGCTATTGATAAAATGCAGCTATTTCGACGGCTCAAAACTTTCCCCGTTTGTCACGCGCCAACGAAGCCTTTTAGATTTTACAGAACGAGGATTGAAACAATTCGTTAAATTGGTGACGTTTTGACGTTAAAGTTTTCTACTTTAAAACACTATGCATCAATCTGTGTTTAAACTTTAGTACTAAGCACGCGTACAATTTTATATAGCCCTAATCTCTTTCAAATCAGGTTTATAAATTAACTTTTGATTTGATTTGAAAGATTTTGTAAATTGGTTTTGGTACAAAACCCTATACAATTAATTACACACGCATTTATTTAGGTGGTTGCGTTTTGCACTACACAAAACGGGTAGGTATAAAGTTTTTTAACGGTGAAAGTATATGTACATACGTCACGCGTAATGACGTATCTAGGAGACTAGAAATTTCGCACAGTCGGACTGATAGCACGGTAGCTCAATTGGAAGAGCGTTTGGCCCGGTTAGCCAGAAAGTTGCAGGTTTGATTCCCGCTCGTGCGCAATTTTTGGTTACTTATATCATCATCCTGGTGAAAGTAATTTTTAAATTAGTTTCGTTTAATCTGAAAAAACGCCAGAAATTATTAGCAATCCTTTTTACTTTGTCCAACCATTAACTAACATTGAATACAATTGGTTGCACTACGTGAGCAGGGTCTTCGTTGTTATTTATAGCAGCATCGGTCGGGGTTGGTATTCATTGTTAAACAATTCAAAGTCTACGTTGCAAGACGTTGTATGGAAGATGGCTGTGCGCAAGAATGTTTGATGGAATTTCCACCTTCCTGACGAACAGCGAACTGAATGGAGAACATTTATATACGTAAGTATTGGACGGTATTCACGTAAATGTCTCCTATCCCAAAGTAGCTAACAGCTCTTGTGTTATGAAATATTATATGTTTTTCAACCGACAGCGCGGTCGTGTTTGGATGGGTGACCATTCTGACCATAGAATTGACGAATATCACGAGTATCTCTGTGCTTCGGACGGCACGTTAAGCCGTTGGTCCCGGCTAATATCGGTTGATATTAGTCGTTAAGCATAGTCAGAGACCTAAAGAGACTAAAGCCACCCAGGTTTGATAACATATGAGCACGGTTCTGCCTGCGTGGTGTAGTATGTCTCTCACTACCCCATAATTGAGATAAGGCATTTGCCTAGCAGTGGGATGTTACAGGCTAACTTTACAATGCTTATATGTTTTCTAAATCGATCTGACAAGAGATCCAACTCGGCCTCTAGAGGTGGCGAGTTGGCAACATCTTGAAGACCGGTATGCAAAGAATTTGTTGACTTGAAGGGCCTTTATAATTAACTTAAAAAAACTTACAAAAGTAACTTATAATGATAAGGTCGACTTAGAAATTTAAACGTATGCTTTGGCACACTGCACTGGTTGCCCTCTGCGGTCAGGTTCATACAAAATTGACTGCATGCAGGTCAGTATTATATTTACCAGAGATCGTAACCAGTGTGCCAAATCCTTCTTTATATCAAATCAGTGTCATACTGACCAAAAATAATAACACAGCCAGCAAATATTTGGCACTTGATTTTTACAGTATAATAGAAACATTGTCTACTCCACAGATGTCTCTATTCCCCAGGTAGTGGAATTTCGATAACTGCCGTTGGAGCGCCGCGTGCCGATGCAAAAATTGTCGCGTCCGATCACTATTGTAGTGCGGACGTACGCTAATGGGCCTTGATGGGTTCTCGATGACGATGGAAAAAGAAAACGATGGGGACATTTGAACTAAAAATTTAAGGAGGCTTCACTTTCACTTCAGGATCACGATCTTTGCCCATGGGCCAGTTGGTATAAATGATCAGATGGTATAATCTTGGGTACGTATTACAATACCGAATTTCATAAGTCCTACGAACGGAAGGCCGAATTTTAGAATGCCGAATGTTTATATGATCGAAAGTTCTAAATACCGAAAGTTAAAAATCCCGAAAATTCAAAATATCGAATCTTATAACACCTATAATTGGAATGCCGAATACTAAAATGCCGAATTTTAAAATACCGACTATAATATGACCGACAGTTCAATATACCGACTGTGTATATGACCGAAATTTTAATATACAGAAAAAAATAAAACCCGATGATTAAAAATACCGTATTTTAGTCCTATGAACGAAACGGCAAACAAATTGTCTACCATTGAGATTGAGGTTCATTAAGAAAAACTAATTTTGATTGACCCCGACTCGCCGTTGTCCTTCGCCGCGGTACTAGTCTGCTGGATACTAGAGTGTAATTCAAAAGCCGGAGGCGCGGAGCAAGCACCAGCAAGCCGAAGCTGCGGAGGCGAGCGTGGGTGCCCGAGATTCGCTACGCTAGGGCGAAAGGGCTGCATTTCCCGCAGCGCCGGAGAAGAGCAAAACCTGCTCATGGCTCATATATGACTTATGATCGAATGTAAGATAAGTATAAACTGCTCCCTCTTCAATCTAGACGAAAACTCCTTATATGTATGGTACTTTATGGCATTGTTAATAATAAGTTTGATTGTACTGACTTGACCAATGGATTGTGTTATATTGTCCCGAGAACTGTGTATAGGCGGGGTGCGGCGCGCTCGTAACCTATTTGCATTGCCAAATATCGTACGAATGCGGGTCTTCGCTCACCTCTGCGACAAATTATTGATAATGACACTTTTGTTGAATTAGACATATTTCATCTTTCCGAAGGTCAATTCAAGCGTTCTATCCTTAATATACTGAACTCTCTTTAGTCTTAGTTTTAACATACTTCAAAATAATGATTTGTTGTTTAATATTTCATGCTATTTCGTTATCATTATTGACAACTTCCTTGTTAAAAAAATGTTTACTGCTCATAACTAGTTATGTAATGTGTAATATTTTTAGGTGCACAGTGCTCGTGATAAATCTTTCCAAGATCTTTTATATTCTTATTTGGGAGGTGGTTAAATTATTTTTCAATTTGTTTTATTTCATTCTGAATTGTATGCGGCCGCTGGCATTATGATGTATGTGCTTACTTAATAACCACATAAATACATCTTTACACGCATTACTTAGAAAAAAAAATGATTAGCTGTTGTTGCGCATCGCGTCCGATAAGTTATGTTTGATCTGTGTTTGTTAATATGTGGACAGTGTGTTGACTACATACTTATTTATAATAACTTAAGCCTCAATTATTGTACAATCTATACAGTGTGTGGTTTTTTGCTATCCCAAATAAAGTGAAAAAAAAACCTATGCATGCTGCTACATGCATGCATAGGTGCATGTAGCAGCATGCATAGGTTTTTGCCTGTGACCACCTTTCCGAGAGCAGTTCCCGGACCATGGCCCTTGTGAAAGCCAGATTGATATTTGGGCAGCATGTTGTTGTCTTCTAAGTATGTTGTGAGTTGATCACATACAATCCTTTCCAGGACTTTTGAGAGACATGGAAGAATGCTGATGGGGCGGAGGTCCTGCATTGTTACGGGAGGATTGGTTTTAGGTAGTGGCTTGACGACTGCTATCTTCCAACTATCGGGAAAAGTGTGTTCCAAAAGGGACCTGTTTATCATTTCAGTGATAGCATCAAGTGAGTGTGGCAAAGTCAGCCTAAGCATGTCCAAGGAGATGCTATCATGACCCTGTGCATTCGAGCGCAGTTTGTTTATGGTTTTTAGGACCATGTCACTACCCACAGGCCGGAGGGAGAAAATAGCAGTTTTATTGAAATTCTGATATTCAAAATATGTAAGTTGAGAAATGCTGACCCTCCCACTACCAGGTACATTCAAAAAATGTAAGTTTATTTGGTCAGGGTCATTGAATGAGGGGGGTAGGTCAGTGTCAGTCTTCTTGCTGGGTATAATAGTCCCTTTGAGATTTTTCCACAACCTCTTTGGGTTCTTGAGATTGTTATTTATATGTTTGGCAAAGAAACATGATTTCTCCTTCTCAATGGCTTCAATGACTATATGCTTCATCTTTTTGTAGCTTTCCTTTAGATTAGCAGTGCCATGCTGTTTGTATTTTTTGAAATATTTGTCTCTAAGGTGCATCATATCCCTAACCGTGTCTGTGATCCAGGGGTGTGGTGGATGTTTGAATTTAAATGTTTTTAAGGGGGCATGTAAATCATAGAGTCCTCTGACACACAGTTCAAAAGCATCAACCACCTGATTAACTCCTAGGAATCCCTTAAAGTCAGTCCACGGGATCAGAGTGTGATGATTTTTGTATTTAGATTCAATCAGTAGCCCTGTTGTAATCTTAACTCATTATAATAACAGTTGACGTTATTTATGTAAAAACGAGTATTGTTACTTTATCGAATAACGTTATCGCTATCGCTTTTTAAAAATGGCAACACTGGCTGCCCCTTCCCTTCTTATTTTCTGACTTGCGGAGTGCACTCGAAAGGCGAGCCAGTCTAGTGCTGACCGCCGAAGCGAAAGGTTGAGGGAAGGAACCTATGTTAAATTGTAGTTATAATTATTAATGTGGCTAGAGGTAGTGATTGATATCATAGATAAGTGTGTTGATCGAATAAAGAACTTTATAAACTCAACCGAGTTTGATTCACGACACGTCGGAAGTGGAAGAGGAAACCTGCAGCTCACAAAGGGTATGTATGTACTATTATTTTCAAATGATAAGAGCAAGTAATATTATTTAATAAAATTTTCTTGAAGATAACGCCATAAATACCACGTTAGGATAGCATTGGTTGGGATAGTATTCTGCTGCGGTTGAACTGTAGCAATATTATCCTGATTTAATCGTGTTAAGTTTCCAACTGATCGTTTGGTCAAGGCTACTCCTTGATAATGATCTGAGGTGATTAATACGAGTATGCTCATAAGCAAAGTAGGTAGGTAACAAATTGTCGGGCTAGCCCTAGGTTGTTCTTAATATGAACTGGGTCTACGCTAACTCGACGCAGTCGTGCTAAGCTATCATCAAATCATTTGGGCAAGGCTACCCTTTGCTAATGGTATGTGAAAGCTAAATGCGCGATTTATTATATTGGGTCAACTACGTAGGTATGTTTAACAAAATATTATAATTTTCTTTCTCATAATTATCGGGGTAGTGTTAGGTTGCATTGGTTGGGATAATATTTTGCTGCGGTTAAGCTGTTGCACTATTATCCTGACTAAATTGTGTTACGTTTCTAACTGGCCATTTGGTCAAGGCTACTCCTTGATAATTTTCAGTGGATACGAGACAAGAGTACGTGCAACTAAATCGCTAAATATAATAAATGACCTCAGTAGTTCCTTCATCCTAATAGGAAATATGAAAAGAAATAGGTATTAAATATTATCATGTCACTGCCTACTGTAGGTAGCTATGTTTAGTCGATTGAGAATAACCGTTCAACCTGCAACTGTTCTAGGGCTAATATTGTTGTGTTGATAAATAATTATACCTACAATAAATAAATAAAACTTTATTTCAGACTTTGCATTCATAATTTGTTAACAGACTTATAAACTATGTTAGTGAGTTCAACAATTGTGTGTTTTTAATCAATTGTGTTAAATTTCAACCAATTCAATCCAATTTAATTATAAACATTCGAATCATTTCTTATTTCAATTCAAATTCGTTTGTTATATGACTTGAATTGAGTGCCCTTGAGGGTATATAATTTGTTAATACACCCATTGATTATGTAAGTGAGTTAAATAAATCTGAGTTTTTTATATTTATTAAACTGAGTTCAATTTAAACCAACTCAAGTAAATTAAATTAGAATCATTTTACTTTTACTTCAATTCCATTTGATATGACTTGATATAAAGGCTTTTTAGGTAAATGACTTATTGCCAATTCAACCCAATTAAAATTCATATACATTTTTATTTTAAATTCGAATTCATTCAATATATAACTTGAAATAAAGGCCATAGTGTCAGATTTTACAAAGTAGTTTTAGCGGCCAGGTGTGTCGCGTGGACCAAATGTGTCCTTAAGTAGCGGCCAGGTCTGTCGCATGGGCCAAGTGTGTCCTTATGTAGCGACCAGGTGTGTCGCATGGACCAAGTGTGTCCTCAAATAGCGGCCAGGTGTGTCGCGTGGACCAAGTGTGTCCTTAAATAGCGGCCAGGTGTGTCGCGTGGACCAAGTGTGTCCTCAAATAGCGGCCAGGTGTGTCGCGTGGACCAAGTGTGTCCTCAAATAGCGGCCAGGTGTGTCGCGTGGACCAAGTGTGTCCTTAGGTAGCGGCCAAGAGTGTCGCTTGGGCCTAGTGTGTCCATAGTTCTGTACATTTAATTATTCAAAAGCAGCAGAAGTGACCAAGTCAGTCAATCAATCAACAAAATTCATTTATTGTGTAATACATATACATTAGTTATGTACATGTAAGTTTTGTATAGTAGCTATGTATTTTCCTCGATTAGATCGGGCCATTTGTGCCATGAAATAGATATGTATGTTTTACCAAAGGTCAAGTCTAACTGTGAATTCTTTTACTAGAAATTTTCATTAGCAACAGTCATGTGAGCCATATAGGCGCTCTTACTTGCGTTCAGGATTATTTGCAACATTATTCCTTTACTAAAATGATGCTCTAATAAATGAATAGACTCCATAGTAATTACATTTAAAGATATTTATTGTCATAAATAAATACAGTTCATTTACAAAGATAATTATTGAAACCATAACTTAGTAAATAAATACCATATCCAAAATATGATTTTGTTGATAACAACACTAATGCTGGTATTCTTTTTCTTCCGAGGTGATGAGACTGAAGAGCACGAGACCAAACCAGGCTGGTTGGGCCTAAAAAGACTAAAGAGCTCGCGATCGAGGTTGAGGACATCGACATCTTCTAAAGGAAGTCACAAATCAAAAGTACCCTTTCGGCGTCACCAACGTTCGAAACCGTCGAGTCACCTGAAATTACCGTTTCACACAATCCGAAGTGACTGTTTGGCTCCGATCACAAAAAGAAAAAAAGAACAACTACTATGTTTTAATTGTAATATATTCATTCATTGAATAAGTCCTTGTACACACAATTCTGATATTTTTCGCAGAGGTTTATCTTGATTCCCGTCGTTTTAAAACCATTGCAGCGTTCGTGGTCGCGGGTAGGCTAGGATGTTATTTATCCAAAAGAAAATAATATCATCACTTCTTCTTAGTAGAATGGGTTATTTTGTTGCGATTGAGTACAGAATTTTGAATATATGTACAGTCCGACAGCACATCAAATTACCCACTTTTGTTGCAAACTTAACCTTATTGCAATTGCATAAGATACCGCACGTTTTACCTTTACGTGCTGTTTTCCGTAAAACTGATAATTTTGGTAAATGTATAATCGCTCCCACAGACCTAATATACTAAGTTGACTTTGCGAAAAATACCGCGCATTTATCACGATCATGAGAAAAATATACCTATTGAAACACGATGTCAGTAAATTCTTACTTGAATTAACGTTGTGACTTAATTATTTCAAAACAAAGATTTAATTAATTCATTGACGCGGTGATTTTATTGTCGGCTAACTTAAACGCCATTAAAGTCGCGTAACGCGTTATAATGCAGTTCGTTTACATTCATAGAAAATACCCTTACTTCCTCTACATAAATTGTTCTGTCGTTTTAACCATACTAGAACTATAAAGGGTAGGAGATTCCGTTGCAATTAATTACACAGAAGATAAATAATTAATTACAAACTTAACACCGCTCGCTACATGTAAGTAAAACAATTTTATAGGTAAGTTTTACCTGTTAATAAACTGTGGAGTAATTACATTAATTTTGGGACAGATGGTCCTAAACTTATACATATTAATATTATTTTTGACTTCTATTTAGGAATCAAATAACTTACTACATATTTCTGTAATACTGCACTAACAATAAAAAAATAAATAATTGAAATTATACATCAATAACGAGCTTCGGTAGGTATACTTTACTTATTAAATAACCTTCTTATAAGTATTCCTGACTAGTAGACAGTCAGTTATACATAAATTAATGTATCCTCAATGTCTACATAAAATTGTTTTAAATGACATTGTTTATCTATAAATCATTACTCCGACAATTTGTAAAAACATTTGTTTTGTAATATTATTTTTATACTTATTGTCTTTTAGCACTTTTATTATATACGTCTGCCTAGTTTTCGCTCAATCTAGTACTTACGTAAGAGACGAAAGGCGTTGTCGCGGGACAGGGTGCCCTTAAAGAATAATATATTTTTTTGTTAGGAAAAATAAAATCATATGCGGGCCAGTTTTCAAAAAAAAAAGAGTCCTCTTTCTATGTTATTGTTTGATGCTCTGTTAAAATATTATCACTTAAAACGAGGTGACCTTCCATAATATACTAATCATTGACTTCAAAAGAAATATATTTTCATATATGAATTTTATATTGACGCTAAACACGACGTTTGCTCTGCAATATGCTAGGGTTTGGAATAACTAAAGACGCGTTGTAATACATTTAAATGGGGACTAGGGACGTCTACACGCCAAAACGTAAATAGGAGACCGTGATCTCATAGGTCAATTAATAAATAATTATGCACAAAGGCTTTATTTCAAAACTGGTTTTTATTCTAGTTCCCCACTTTGATATTTTTCTGTATTCTTGGCAATATCATGCCGTTTATTATTATTTTTTACATGTAACAGCATAATATCGTTGAGTTTACTTTGCTGAGTAAATTGTATTTGTAGTAGGGCTTAATTATTAATGTCATTTGACTATTAAATTTAACCTCAATTCTATTTAAATTATTTGTATAATGATTAATAAAGTGAAGTAAGTACTTGTTCCTACTACTAAATAAAAACCACATCTTCATGTACTGTTCGTATATAATTAACAAATATGTATTAATATGGGCCCTAAAATATTGAATTTTTCTCATACGGACACACATAATATTAGGGAAAATTAAACTACAAAGTAATATTTTATGGTAACAATAAATTGAAAGATCATAAGAGATTATATAAGTCACTCAGATAATATAATAATAATAATGATCCCTTAAATGACTGTATCTCTGTAAACAGTCTTTATAAGAGATTGAGATTCCATTCAATTGCAATAAAAAAACAAACAACGAGTTATTAATAATATACATAATAGCTTAATTCTACTTGTATGACTTTAAGTGCTAAGATTCATAACTTTCATTATTGATATGTGCCACGCAAATTACGAAATTTAACTTTAAAAAAAAAGTTATCTAAGTAGCTTCAATAATTCTTGCTTCTCCCCGATTTACAAGTGACGTTTATTATGGATGCTTTACTGATTTTCTTAATATCTATCTCAATACATAGGTTTATATCCTAATACATTACTTAATATGAAAAATTCAAATCATGACTGTGTTTCAGAAAGAAACTTTATTGTTTTCTCCTTATTATTTTATTTACTTTATACATATTATCATTATACAAATTGTGAACTTTTATCATATTGCTGAATGCACCGTTCAGTCATTCCTTTAAGTTATTCAAAAATTGAATTAGATGCTAGAAAATGACGATAATAGAAATTAAAGACTCGAAAACATATTGTAATGGAGTATAATGATGTTATTTGTAGAAACGAGGTATTAATTTGACAACCTCCGTGGTGTAGTGGCTAGGCACGCTTGTTTCAAGGCGTCGCCGCTCTTAGTTCCCGGGTTTGATTCCCGGTCGGGTCAATATAGATATCAAAATTTTCTATATTGTCTTGGGTCTGGGTGTTGTGGTACCAACTTTGTGTCTGATTTTCATAACACTGAACAATGTTTGTTATTGGTGTCCAATAATTTGTTTTTACTTACTTGACTGATATATTACTTTCTAAATCAACTGTTGTTTATGTAGATAAGGTCTCTTTAAAGTTAGGATCTTAAAACTACAAAAAGTTACCAATAAATTTCATTCATTCATCAATTTAAAAGTCAATTAAGTTAAAGATTCTTTCCATTTTGTTATCTTAAAATCAGATGTTTTTTTTTAAATTCCTATTAAGAACATATCCTATATAAGAACATAATAGATTGTTAATAAATAAAATGGCTTCGATAAATAACCCTTTGTCATTCATAGACAGGAGTAAAAAAAAAAACATTAGTTTCATTAATAATTACGATTGCGATCATAATTATAATAACATAACCATACTTAACCTTTTAGCCTTTAAAACGAAATAACCATGAAATTATAGGTACATAATAACCCGGTAACATAAAAGATATAAGATGTATAAAATGTTCGTTGCCGCAAGTCTTACAAGACACTGGATTAATACTTCACCCTTGATAAAGCATAATCAATCTAAAGATTCAATAGATCAATCGATATTGGTCAAGTAAACCAAAAAAAATTTAAAATGATAAAAAGTACTAGAAATGTGATAATTGCTATTAATAAGAATATTTTGTAATTATGTATTACTGAGTGAGCTCAACAGTATAATTGTAGCATAACCTTTATTTCTTGTTAGACTTAAATGCCGAATGTGATGATTTTATAATGTGTACTCAACAGCTTAATTTTGGCATAATCTTTATTGCTTGTAATATGATAAATGTAGTATGCTGTAGTAGTATTGATATAAATGCGCCATTGTAAATATTTTATAAAATGCACCAGGAGGTGCATTAGGTCGGATGGCCGAATGTGATGATTTTTGTATTTAGATTCAATCAGTAGCCCTGTTGTAATCTTAACTCATTATAATAACAGTTGACGTTATTTATGTAAAAACGAGTATTGTTACTTTATCGAATAACGTTATCGCTATCGCTTTTTAAAAATGGCAACACTGGCTGCCCCTTCCCTTCTTATTTTCTGACTTGCGGAGTGCACTCGAAAGGCGAGCCAGTCTAGTGCTGACCGCCGAAGCGAAAGGTTGAGGGAAGGAACCTATGTTAAATTGTAGTTATAATTATTAATGTGGCTAGAGGTAGTGATTGATATCATAGATAAGTGTGTTGATCGAATAAAGAACTTTATAAACTCAACCGAGTTTGATTCACGACAAGAGCAATGTCCCTGTTAAATAGGTCCACAAGTATATTCTTCATAGGCCTGTATGTCACCCACCTCTGACAGGGCTTCTCCTTTTTGATCTTGAATTCTGCCAGCAACATCGCGTGAGCACCCATATCCGGAGTGTACCTGACGGCCACCCGGACGGCGGGGACATCAGTACACACTACATCTATAAGCGTACTGCTATGGCTTGTGAAATGTGTAGGTTCATCAATCAGCTGGGTCAGGTTCAGAGTTTCAGTAAATTTAACAAAGGCCTTATACTTAGCGCTATCCCTATCCATCAAGTTAATATTAAAATCGCCCACCAGAATGATTCCATCTGCCCTTGAGAAAAACATCACAGATTCAGTAATGGCATCAAGAAACAAACCCACATTCTGCCATGGTGGCTTATAAGCCGTGCCCACAATGATGACCTGGTTCTGCAGGTGCAAGGACAACCACATCTGCTGCACCGATGGCTCATCGTTGGGGTGCCAGCACATTTTGACATTCATACATTTTCTTATGTAGAAACCCACACCTCCCCCACGATCCTTAGGCACACAACTCGGTCTCAGTATATGTCTTAGATGGTAGCCTGCTAGTTTAGGGGCTCGACAGTCCTCCTCACTCTCCATCCAGGTCTCATTTATTGCTAGCAGATCTGGCTCAGTCTCCTCCACTGCCACAACAAACTCCTCCTGCTTTGTACCCAGAGACCCTGCATTAAACAGACCTACTAACAGATTCTTTAGCCCGAGGCCTGTGCTGTTGGTAAGAATTTACATAAACTGAAATGGTAGACAATAATACAATTTAAAGAGCAATAGATTTTGATTTCATATTTGATTTTAATTAGAAGTGAAAGAAGATAAGAATTAAAATAGGATAAACATAATAATATAAACGATAACTGAACTTGTTCTAAATATACCATTGCATTTTCTACTTTTAGATAATTGGGGGTCACGTAGCGACACAGAACGGACCAAATGGCAACCAACCAGATGCACAAATGATACTCGAAATCATGAATATGACATGCAAACAGCAGATACACATTGGATAGGTAAATAGTTACAAAAATCTTATTTATGTAAGTTTTATCAAGTGAAATACATAGTTGTATTAATTCTTGTTTAATGTCTTTTTTCCTGTCACAGAAAACGAGTCATGCAGACGAGTCGGTAAACACTCTGTCGATGTCAGCCGGCGTCCGAAACTGGTATACCTGTGCGCCGTCACTCTTTCGAGCGTAGATGCGACCCCGCTTCGTCCAGGAGTACCTCCACTGCTGTTTACGGCACTGCTCGCGCACCTGGTGGAACAGTTGGCGGTTGGAGCGCGTCAGGCGCTCGTTGACGAACACCCGGCCGCCGCCCTCGGCCACCAGGCCCCGGCGCACGCGCGCGGCGCGCAGCAGCTCGTCGCGCAGGTGGCGGCGCGCCAGGCGCACCACGACGCGGCGCGCGCGAGCCCCGCCAGCCTCCGCCGGGGGCGCGCCCACGCGCTCCGCGAACACCACGTCGCGCTCCTCCAGCGGCACGCCCAGGCGCCCGGCCAGCACCAGCACGGCGTGCATGACGCTCTCGCCCTTCTGCTCCGGGAGCTGGCCGATCTCGAGGTCGGCCAGCAGCGCCTCCTGGTCACGGTCGTTGAGATCGAGCTTCAGCCCGGCGATCGTCCGCTCCAGCCCTGCGACGACGTCGGTGCCGGCGTCCGCGCCGGCCTCCGCCCTACGCCGGTCCGCGGTGTCCACTCTTCGTTCGAGGGCATCGATACGCGCTGCGACGGCTCCGTTGGTGCAGTCGGCGGCTGTCTCGAGGGCGCGCATGCGCTCCTCGACGGCACCGAGGCGCCCCTCACAACGGACGACTCTACCTGACAACTCGCGAATGTCATCGCGCAGGGCATCGATCTGGGCACGGGTCGCCTTCATCTCGGACCTTATTTCCTCGCGGAATTGGCGGAGCTCAACGACAAACGACTGAAATCGGAAAACTCCACCGACATGTTTTGCGGCGCTGTGTCATCGAGAATGGACATGTCCATATCCACCGGCTTTAGCACGCCCCGCCGCACAGTCACCCCGTCCTCCGAAGCCCTCACCGGAGTGTCAGTGTTGTCGGATTTTGGCTGCTTGCACTTGCACTCCATACACTTCCAAGCAGCTCTGTGTTCCCCAGTGAGAGTATTAAAAAAGCGCTGTTCCGACACTCCTGCGCACTCCAGATCGTAGTGCTGATGACACAGGCTGCACGTCAGGTATCGCCGGTGCAGAATGACCTGCCTGCATCCACTGCAGCAGAAGCGGTTGGTGTCTGGCATAGTGGTAAATGTCGGTTACAACGGCCCGCTTTTACAGTGTTCGAAATTACAGCGTGTAGTGTTCTGTTTTTGTTGTTGTGTTCACTCAGGTAGGTCACTGTTGTACACTTGTAATATTAGGTGATTATTTATTTGTGTTTAAAACTGTTATTTGCTATTAAAAATTCGGGAGCTAAACGAGATACGTGTTTCACTATACCCACTTTTTTTTTTTTAATTAGGTTTTTAGGCATGCAATTAGGTTTTAAAATTTAAGGTATTATAATACGTACTATATAATCTTAATGTCGTTGCTAGTTAATTTTGTTATGTAGGTATATTTAAAAATATATTAGTTTATATTGTATTTATTGTAAATGGTAATCATTTTGTTTTATATATGTATATTGTTCGATTGTAGTCGTTGTGGCAAAGACGCTGGACGATCTTGGCACTATGCTCAAAGACCTTGACCGAGTCTCCCAACAAGTGGGAATTAAAATGAACATGGAGAAGACGAAAATTATGTCGAGTTCCCTTGTTGTATCCACTCCAGTATCCATTGGGAACTCAACTCTCGAAGTTGTCGACGAGTACGTCTACCTGAGACAAGTGATCCAATTGGGTAGGTCCAACTTCGAGATAGAGGTCAATCGACGAATCCAACTCGGCTGGGCAGCGTTCGGGAAATTATGCAAGAGTATCTTCTCATATCATTTACCTCAGTGTCTTAAGACATTAGTCTTCAAGCAGTGTGTGTTACCAGTGATGACATAAGGATCCGAAACATGGTCTCTAACTATGGGCCTTATAAAGAAGCTCAAAGTCACACAACGAGCGATGGAGAGGGCTATGCTGGGTGTTTCTCTACGTGATCGAATCAGAAATGAGGAGAAACGTAGAAGAACTAAGGTAACGGACATAGCTTTGAGAATAAGTAAGCTCAAGTGGCAATGGGCAGGACACATAGCGCGAAGAACTGATGGCCGTTGGGGCAGGAAAGTTCTAGATTGGAGACCGTTCGACCAAAGACGCAGCGTAGGACGTCCACCAACAAAATGGACAGACGACCTTATAAAGATTGCAGGATCAAACTGGATGCAGACCGCTAGTAATCGGTCGCTGTGGAAAGCCGTGGGGGAGGCCTATGTTCAGCAGTGGACGTCCTTTGGCTGATAATAATGATAATGATGATGACATTGTTCAAGTATTTTTTATGTGTACAATTTTCTTTTTTTTCTTTAAATAGTAACTCATTTTCTTTTTGTCTGTCGCACCGCCCACAAGCATTTCTGCTTAGCCCAAAGTTATGCCATATGGCGTTAAGTGAACCATTTGTACAAATTTTTGGTTGTGCAATAAAGTATAAATTAATAATAATTACATGAATTTTGCTTTATGATGTTAAGGATAACTAAGTCAAGTCAACTTGCATAAAGTATGAACAATTATTTCAGGTAGTTAAAAAACAATTTGATATTTCTTTCCCTTAAAAGAAAATAGTTATCAATAACTGTAAACCGAAATTCAGTGACTGGGCTACACGAGGAGTTTATACAAGTAGGAAAAAAATGTTTGAATTGTATAACAAAAAAGCATGTAGAAAGGATCTATCGTTTCATGAGTACGTTAAGAGGTACTCAAAAATTTTCAAAAGAGTTTGCTATGTAGCTAAGTCGAATTACATACGCGATAAAAAAAAAAGATCTTGTAATAAAATCAAAGAAACATGGAATATTATAAATAAAGAAACATGTAAAACGAAATCTCATGATAACAAATTTAGTCTAGAAATAAACAACAAGCTTATTAAATCTGATGACGAGGTAGCAAACGCTTTTGAGGATTACTTCTGTAACATTCCTATAGAGACGACTAAACAGTTGAGTTCTTGCTCAAGTCACGCGAAATCATTACTTGTGTCGAGTGTTCATAGGTGCGAATCCTCATTTAAATTCAGAAATATTAGTCCTTTAGACATCATAAAAACATTTAAAGAATTAAAACAAAAGAAAACAGAGGATAAATCGGGTATATCAATAGACACAATAAAACCCATTATACCTCTAATAGCTCCTTACTTATCTTATATCTTTAATGAATGTATTGACCAAAATCAGTTTCCAAATTTATTGAAACATAGTAAGGTTGTCCCTTTATTTAAATCGGGAGACAAAAGTGACCCCAGCAATTTTAGGCCTATTTCAATATTACCCACAATAAGTAAAATTTTTGAAAAACTCATTTATAATCAATTGCTTTCCCATTTTAAACTTAATAATTTACTACACGAAAAACAGTTTGGGTTCTCTAAAGGTAGAAATACAACTGATGCCGGAGTAGCACTCATCAGACACATTCTTGATGCTAATGAAGACAAACATGATGCCGTAGGTGTATTCTGTGATTTATCAAAGGCGTTTGATTGTGTAGACCATCAGACACTGCTCATTAAGTTAGAACACTATGGTGTCTCGGAAAACTCATCTAAGTTGTTAAGTTCGTACTTATCAGGTAGAATACAATCAGTTAACATAAATGGTACCTACTCTTCCGGAGCCCCTCTTCATATGGGGGTCCCCCAGGGCTCAATATTAGGGCCTTTACTTTTCCTGATATATGTAAACGACCTGCCATTTTATTCCACAAATCTTTGTGAGATAGTTCTGTTTGCTGATGATACTTCTTTGATTTTTAAAATGAAAAGACATGAAGAAAATTTTGACGAAGTAAACAATACTCTCTCCAAAGTATTGAATTGGTTCACCACCAATAACTTGTTGCTGAATGCTAGTAAAACTAAATGTGTAAAATTCACTTTGCCAAATGTAAAGCAACTTACACCAAATATTGTACTAAATGGTAATAATCTAGTTTTAATAGACTCCACTGTATTTCTGGGCATTACACTTGACTCAAAATTACAGTGGGGACCTCATATTGAAGCCCTAGCTAGGAGGCTAAGCTCGGCTGCCTTTGCAGTTAGAAAAATAAGGTATCTGACTGATGTTGAAACGGCGAGGCTTGTGTATTTTAGTTACTTCCACAGTATTATGTCTTACGGTCTTCTCTTGTGGGGTTCTGCTGCAGACATTGATACCATATTTATTTTGCAGAAAAGAGCCATTCGTGCTATTTATAAACTTAGTCCTCGTGACTCCCTGAGAGAGGTCTTTAAGAATATCAACATATTAACTGTGGCTTCTCAATACATTTTTGACAATATAATGTACGTCCGTAAAAATTTAGATTATTTCATGAAGAAGAGCGACATTCACTCATATAACACAAGAAATAAACACAAGCTTGACGTTCCTAACTTCAGATTAGTTAAAACTAGTAATTCGTTCATGGGAAATTGTATAAAATTCTTTAATAATATACCACACAATCTTGTCGAATTGCCGGTTGATAAATTTAAGAAACACGTTAAAAACACGCTTATGTCTAAAGGCTATTATAAGGTTCAAGACTATCTGAACGACACGAATGTGTGGTCTGTCCAGCCTGCACCGACTGATGTACTTACCTTTGATGATTTTGATTTTACGGCAGCTAGTGGTGACTGACTTTGTTCCGGCGTTTCTTCTCAGCACTTGCCTAATTGTCTGTGTTCTGTCTCGAAGCGCTGGTAGGGCCCAAAAGATAAGGAGACATGATTCGGCCCCTTCAGGGCACAATTATTTTTATTTTATTTTTTACTATACATTTGACGTTCATAAGTGGCATATTGTGTCCTAAATTGAATAAATATTTTTTTGATTTTGATTTTGAGTTTGAAAGTTATACATATTTAGTACCTAAACTAAGTTCAAATAATTTTAATGCACGCTATCTGATAGGATTTAAAATTAACGTAAACGTTTATAACGTTAATCTAACTTACAAACAATATAAACTTAAAATAAGCTTATAACCTATTTTACCTACTCACATTCTGATAACTTAAAGGTTGCATAATTATTTCAGTATACGGTGAAAGCCAAGGACGCCTTAATACACGTTCTCATTATTTCTCTTTGAGCTTGCTAATCCTCATTTATACCATTTGGTGCTGTGCTCTTTCTCTCTAGGTAGTTCAATCTTATTAACATTAGCCGCAAATTTAGAGCTTGAATTAAAAGCATCGTTTATTATGTAGCTTGCTTAGAACCGCACACAGTTTTAATCATGACTTTAATACGAGCATTGTATTTTGAAAGCTGAATGTTTGTTGTACGAGAAGAAACTGAGAAATCCTACTGATTCGGCACGATACCAAATTAACAAAAAATGAGACTTACTTCACTCACACAAAATTGTTACAACTAAGTATTTCACATATTGAATTTAGAACGCTTACTTAAAACGTAATTTTACCTATTTCTTATTACTCTGCGCCTCACACCAGTACCGCGACGAATCCCGAAATAAACATGATCAGTTAATTTGAAGCTTTTTAAAATGTATGAGATGAGATCCGGAATCGTATCAACGCGTCAAAGGCCAAGCTTGTCATTTCCGGCAAGTCGTATCGAATGTAGTTATTATTAAAAGGATACATGCCAAAGGATATTTTGATATTCCGAAAATATTTTTTGCTCCTCTTGCGAGGATATAATAGTAAATAGTCCCTCGATTTCGACTACGATGGCCAGTCACTACGACTAACTGACTTCTCGGGATATTGATAGTACACAAGTGTGTGCGTAAACACAGGTGCACTCTCTATTTCCTTTTACTCTCATAGCCTCATGGAAAAGCAATCTCACGACCGGAAAGAGGTCAGGCGCATGACAAACGGCTTTACGTACTTTTCCGAGGCACGGGGGTGAAACACCGCCAACTTCCAAACTCCGGGCTACTCTAAGAATTTGTGAACAAAAAACCCAGGTTTTTTTTTGGCCCGAACCGGAGATCGAACCCGGGACCTCTGGTGCAGCCGTCGCTTTAAAGTGCGACCCTTTTACCACTGCTCTACTGAGGCAGGCCAGGATATAATATTGTGTAGACATTATGATTTATAGTACATTATGATACAAGTGTGCTAAGTTGACCATTATATACAAGGCGATATTGTGTGCGCACGAGCGAAAGCGAGTGCGCCATAAGAAAGCCGCGTATATAATGGTCACAGGCACACGCGTATCATACGACGTTTTTCAACACACTTGCGAGGAAAAAACAAGACTCTTAATTTACTAAGTTTTTAATTATTAAAACATTTACTCGTAGTAAAAATACATTTCACTCGACTTTGATGGCAAAAGACTATCGCACGCGTTTTTCGTCTCGTTACGTAGGTATGACCGCCAGAGTTAATAATAGGTTTTCTTCATTTTCTTTACTTGAAGTAGACATTTTCGTTAATATTAAGCTTCACAATTAATCCAAACTTCGTCACAGCCGACAATTACCTATTTTACGAAAAATGGCGCATTGTTTTTTTTTCTTACCGCGATACCGATGCGCGCGCAAGGCTAAGGGCGAACTAGATCGGCCAACAGCCAAGATTAAAAATCTAATAATTCGTGTTAAAAACACAAATTACAGAAAAATTAAATGAAAAATGTGTATTTGCCATTTATTGAAATAAATACCTATGTAGAATACTGTTATTTTTCGCATAAATAATGTTTGTTGCTAAAATAAAAGTTATAACCCGACTAAATTACATCGCTTCTTCTTCTTACTTACGACTTGGTACTAGGGTACAAACCTAAATTGGTCGGGTTTATAAACTAAAGGCACTAGTGCAATAATATAACGAAAAAGCACGCGTGTTTAATATCTAGGATTATGTGCCTAAATCGGTGGAATAAAAACGTCATTTTGAGCAAGTGTGTTGAAAAAATATTTATTAACTTTTGACGTACCTACCACTAAAAGTTCCTTTAAATTAGGTAGTTGTTAAATTTTGGACATACAGCAAAACAAGAACTGTTGCAGCAATTTCGAATTCTGAACGAAGATTTCACAGCTCACAGTCTAATTCCGCCGAGGCCTCGCCAAATTAAGCTATCTCGTAGCACATATTCGGAGGCATTGTTGAGCTCTGAGTTACACAGTCTGATGTTCTGACAAGTCCCAGAGGTGTGTGGACAAGTGCTCAAGCTTAAATCGGTTAAATCCACCCGGACAGACCCGTGTGAGTCCGGAATACGAATCTGCACGGACGACGAATATTACTCTGCATTTCACTGATTCCGTACCCTCTCGTAGCTCTCGCAATCGTTTTGTTACTTAGGGTAAGTTTTCGTTACATCAAAATTGAATCAGTATGGTTTTTGTTACTAAAAATATTTAATTTAAATCAATTCCAGTCAAAACAATATGAGATAGGCATATCTTAATTTCAGTAGAGAGATATTGAAATTCATTTTTAGTAACAATTTTAACTTAAAACTATGTTAGTATAAATGAAACAATAAATTAATGAAAACATAAAAATTAAAATTATAAATAATTAACAGTATAAAAATTCAAATTAAAATAAAACACATTATGCTGTCAAGCCTGAAGTGTGCCTGGAGGGAAGGTACCCATTACGCTTGCCGCATTACCCCGCTAAATAGCCAGAGCCAACTTCTGGACAAGAAATGAACCCGCACGCGAATCATTAGTCCTTGCTCTTAAGCGACGACCCACCTCAGCAACAAAACTTTTGGCTTCAGACCCCCAACAACCCGCAGTTTTGACAGCAAGAGGCACGAAATGGTAGGTTTACTGCAAAGTACTATATTTGGAATGCTTTTTCAGCGCCGCCGACTCAGCTGCTGCCCCAGGTGCCAACACAGTTCGTCCCAAGTGACATGCCGCAAAGGTGCTAACGCATGTCGCGTCCCACAAAAGGCACCTACCCTTATCCCATGGAACCAGGGTTAGGCCATCTGGTCTTTTACCATCAGTACGGCAAAGGCCCGGTGGCTCAAGTACACAAGGGATGTTTGCAGAAACCAGGGCTCTGCGAATAATGTCATTCAGAGCGTGATGACGAGGAAATCTACCCTCACAACGTCGGCAACTCAATGCATGGTGACCGTCCGCCTCAACCCGAGAGCCGCAAATGCATAAATGAGGTTCGCATACATCGCAGCCCAAGCGAAGAGCAACCGCCACCCGCAATGAGTCAACATCTAATAAAGTGCCGAAATGAGGTGAAGGTAAAGCCTGCAACCACGCTCCCGATTCTGGCTGTGACACCGCTCGCAGTCTAGCTAAATCTGCCCCAGTAGCGCCCTCCAACAAGCGATTAGAGACGCATTTAGCCCCAACATCGTCCCAAGCACGCTGCACCCAAGGACAATCTGGCATAATAACACCCGGGTGCGAGGCTGAAAAAGCATCCAAAGCTTGAGGCACAAACGGAACTACTACTTGGCTTTCCTCTTTATTGAGGATTTTAACCACAAGGTCAACCACTGCATGCCCTGATGCCAGAAAAGCTGGAAGCGAAAGGTCGCTAACGCAACGTACGCCCAAACCCCCATGACGGATTGGCAACGTAGCCTGACTCCACTGATCGTGATCAAAAGAAACATTTAAAAGACCCGAAACAGTTGATCTGAGACTCTCATCAAACGCAGAAATATTAACAGGAAATAACCAGACCGGAGAAGTTCTTAATAGATAGATCAATTTGGGAGCACCAAAGCAAAATCGTAAGAGGAACAAAGCAACATGTGGATTAAGAAATTTTAGGCGCCCGTTGATAAATTCTAGACTTTGTCTTTGTTTTTCAATAGCCCCTGATATTCCATCTTCAAAAATAAGGGCACCCAAAAGATCAAAACTAGCCCGTGACAACTTTCTCAGCCCGGGAAGGACAGTAAAAAAACTCTGAAACTGAGATTCTATTTCCTCACTGCATGGGTAAAATTCACATTTTGCAGAATTAACCTCTAAACCCAAATCTTTGAGACGAGGAATCAGAGTAAGTACATCTTGCTTCACTACTTCCGGATCACCACCAAGTGTACCATCATCAAGGTACCACACATTAAGTGGAGACCGGATATTGATTAATGCCTTGTGAATAGCAAGACTAAATTATGCCTATCTCATATTGTTTTGACTGGAATTGATTTAAATTTATGTAAAAGGGAGAATCAAGTGAAACTTGTATTAGCTGTAAGACTTCTGTAACCTTGTTTTCATGCACAATAAATATCATTTATTTAATCTTTAAAATATTTAAAATAACAAAAAACTGGTTATTCAGTTTCGACAACAAACAAATTACGATACAAAACAAATATGGTGGTGTGGGCTTTCACTTCGATAGATAGATTTATCTATACTAATATTATAAAGTTAAAGGGTTTATTTGTTTGAGCACGCTAATCTCAGAAACTACTGGACCGATTAGAAAATAATATTTTCGTGTTGGATAGCTTATTTATCGAAGAAAACTATGGACTGCAAAACATCACGCTGCGACGGGACGAGAGGCCAACTCAAAACGCGCCGACGCCAATGACGTTCAAAAGGATAGACATGTTATATACCAACATTAAAGCATTTTAAAGTAGCGCAAGGATTACTCTATATACGAACACATAGTTGTGTATTTCGACACTAAGCGCTAATATAGACATATGTTGGGGCATGCCTGTTGATAGAAAGAGATAAATATATAACATTCGTCACGTACTGATTGCTACTGAGCGCTCATTGGCGCGAGCGCGTGACATCTCGCTCTTTAGCCTAATGTCAGCCATTGCCTATGCTAGTACACAATATTAATGTTACGAGTACATAACATGATGTGGTAATCCGTGAATTCAACATATCACGCTATCTCTACATAATAAAATAAAATAAATATTGGACACCAATCACATACATTGCTTTGATCCCAAAGTAAGTAGCTATTTGTACTTGTGTTATGGAATCAAACACAAGGCTACCACAACACCCAGACCCGAGACAATATAGAAAATTTTGATTTCTATACCTGTTGACCCGACCGGGAATCGAACCCGGGTCCTAGGAGCGGCAACGCCTTAAAGTAGCGTGCTTAGCCACCACACCAAGGAGATCGTCATAATAGGTACTTTAAAATAACAAAATACAAGCAATATTTCATTCCTGAATTTCCAAACTCAAAGCAACATCGAGTGTTGTTTAATTTTCAAACTGAAACTTTTACGCATCGTTAGTTTAAAACAAAGCTCATTTGATTGATTACAAGGCCACACGGATGGATCAAATAATAATCCCATATACATGAGTGACTCACATATTATTCACCCGATTTGAAACGTTAACTATATGTTACTATCCGAGAGATACATTGTTATTCATTAAAATATAAATATTCATTAAAAAACCCGGCTAAGTGCGAGCCCGGCTCGCGCACTGAGGATTCCTTGCCTTTAACTGAATTAGGGATGCACCTACTTCCACTTAGCCAAATTACCATAATATTTTGTTGAGAGCAAAAATACCATTGTTTTCATAGTGTTTTTATGAAGAACAAAGTTAAGTTTGCGGTTGTTGACATTGTGCTAAATCTAAACTACTAGTTCAATCTCGTTGAAACCAATTTTCGTTGAAAGTATTTGTAAAGATATACATCATGTTTTTTGTTTCAAAATTTACGCAAAGTGGTTAATAGGATACACCGTGCATCTACCAAGTTTCAACTGTGTAAAGCTAATAGTTTCAGAATAAAGTGGCTGTGACATACGGATGGACCAACAGACAGAAGGACGGATAGACTTGACAAAACTACGAGGGTCAAACTGAAAGTTCTTAGAACTGGCCACTTATAAACAATATAATAAAAAAAAAATTCTAAAATTTGAAAATAGAACTCTTTGCCAATATTACTGAGTATATATTTCATTCATTTGTCATTTGTTTTACGATTTGGCGGCAAATTGAAAATTGTCTGTGTCACGTCAACATGAATTTAACACGAGAAAATTTTCGTGCAATGATTTTTTATGACTTTCGATGTCATTTAAGTCAACAAGAAAGTTATGATAGACTACGATTGGCCTTTCACGATGAAGCCCCATCTCGTGCGACTGTTTACAACTGGTTTAATGAGTTTAAACGTGGTCGCACTAATCTCACTGATGATGTACGTGAGGGACGGCCTTCTACGGCGACGACTGAAAATAACATCTGTGTTGTGCGGCGTATGATAGAGACTGACAAAAGAATGACCTATCAGCAGATTCGGACAAGCTTAGGCATCGGTATGAGTCAAGTGCACAAAATCCTCCACGAACATTTAGCGGTCAGGAAGCTTTGCGCCCGGTGGATACCTCATAATTTGACTAAGGCTCAAAAACTCCATCGTGTGGATTGGTGCCGTAAAATGATTGAAAGATTTAACGGAGGTGACTCAAATGCTGTGTTCAACATACTAACAGGTGACGAAAGCTGGATTTACTGTTATGATCCTGAAACCAAAAGACAATCTGTGTGGGTGTTTCCTTTCGAGGAGTTGCCAACTAAAGTGAAGAGAGATCGAAGTGCGGGAAAAAAATGGTGGCCTCGTTCTTTGGAAGGATAGGTCTTTTCTCAACAATTGTGTTAGAGGATCAAAAAACAGTTTCTGCAGAATGGTACACTACCAATTGTTTGCCACTTGTCTTGGAAAAAGTTCGAGAGAAACGACCTCGCAGTAGGATCCTCCTTCACCACGACAACGCCTCGTCGCACACCGCCAAGCGAACGATCGACTATTTGGCGACATCAAACGTTGAATTACTGTGTCACCCGCCGTATAGCCCCGACCTCGCGCCTTGTGATTTTTATTTATTTCCAAAAATTAAAGAAAAACTTAAAGGAAAGCGGTTTATGAATGCTGAAGAAGCGGTGGCTGCGTATCGCGATGCCATTGAAGAGACCCCTAAGGACGAGTGGGCAAAGTGCTTTTCCCAGTGGTTTCATCGCATGCAGCGGTGTATTGACGTCAATGGACAATATTTTGAAAAGATATAATAAAACTAATAACTGGCTAATGTAATCAGTTTTTGATTTTCTAAGAACTTTCAGTTTGACCCTCGTATACGGGGTTTCGTTTTTTCAATTTCGCTGCGGAGCCCTGAAAACCGTCCGATTTAATATAAAATTTCCTTTTTTTTCCTTCAGTGACATAGGCCTGCACATACCCTTCTCAATATTTTAAAAACGCAATGTTGTTTAAGTTAAGTTACAGTTTTTTTTAGACCGCTTTCTTATTGTATTTATAACTATCTGTCCCCCGAGGCGTCACTCGCGTAAATTTCGGATTTGCCATAAAATATTGAACACCAATCACATACATAGCTCCGATCCCAAAGTAAACTAAGTAGCTAATGCACTTGTGTCATGGAAATCAGAAATAACGGTGGTACCCAGACCCGAGACAATGTAGAAAATTCTGATTTCTACATTGACCCGACCGGAATCGAACCCGGGACCTTGGAGCGGCAACGCCTTGAAACCCAGCGTGCTTAGCCACTACACCACGGAGGTTGTGAAATTATTTCAAAACAAATTAATATTTTCACTGGAAGTACTTGCCCAGAAACCATATCAGTTAGCGCAAGCCCTTTTATGTAGGTACTTGACTGTGGGGATTTTTTTGGTGCGGAGTTATTTTAAAACTATGTTAGCTATTAATTTATTCATTGAAATGAAAGATGAAATGAAAAATATGCATATTGAAATCAAATGATGTAATCGGCTTTTTTAATATTGTTTAAAAAGAAATGCTAGTGATGATGAATATATTCATCTTCATTTTGATAAGAATAAGGCGCTTTACAGACGACAGGGCAAGCCGGTCTTTTTGACCGCGAAGTAATAAAGACCGCGTCGCCGATGCCCGGTGGGCACCTGCGGCTTCTCGCTCGTTTTGCCCGTCATGTGCGCTGGTAGTATAGATTCACTTTGCACTATCGTTTGATGAAAATGACCGGCCCGGCCCGCCCCGCCGTCTGCAAAGCGCTTCAATCACCCGTGTGCATCAAAACACCTTTGAAAATAGAAAATGATTTTTTTATAAAATATATAAACGTAAAAAAGATTGTAGTGAGTATCTGTTAGACATATGCTATCCCGAACCTTATTGTAGAACTGTAGTCCTATGTGTCGTAACGGTTTGTTTTATAAAATGAAGCCTTTCGATAAATAATCTCAAAAGTTTTTTTACAAATCAATACAGTACTTTTTGAGATTAGTGCGTTCAAACAAACATACTCTTCAGCATTATAATCCATACTATAATATTATAAAGCTGAAGAGTTTGGTTGTTTGTTTGTTTGAACCTGCTAATCTCAGAAACTGCTGGACGGATTTGAAAAATATTTTTACGTTGGATAGTCCATTTATCGAGGAAGGCTTTAGGCTATATAACATGAAGATACGACTCATAAGACCACAGCAGCAATGAAAAATGATGCGAAAACGGGAGAAAGATATTCCTTTTGAGAGCTTCCGCTGCGTACGCTGCGGAAACCGCTTTAGTTACACAAAAATCATGTATGACAGGATTGTTCAGCATCAAGAGTTCTATAATAAAGTCTGCAACAGCACGAGTCTATCTTTTAAGGTTGACTTACTACAACCTTATTATGTTATTTTTTTAAAAAAAAATAATGCATTATTTATAGAGGTGTATTATACACACAGGTATTTATTCTTATCAAAATAAATATATTCATCATCACGAGCATTTCATTTAAAACAAAGTTGCTCTTTATATCATTTGATTTCAATAAATATCTTAGGAGCTATCACAGTTTTAACATAACTCTGCACCAAAATAATGTTTGCAGCTTAAGTACAACGTGCGCTTGCGCTAATTGCTATGGTTGCTGACTTCTTAGTTACAATAAAACTGCGTATGATTTGCGTTAAAATATTTTACTATTTTTATTCGAACATTATTGTTGAAGGAGTTTTATACTCACGGGTATTGATTCTTATCAAAATAAATACATTTATCATCACGAGCATTTCATTTAGAACAAAGTTGCCTTTTATATAATTTGATTTCAATAAATATCTTAGGAGCTATCACAGTTTTAACATAACTCCGCACCAAAATAATGTTCGCAGCTTAAGTACTTACAACGCAAGCTTGCGCTAAGTATGGTTGGTGGCTTCTCACTTACATTAAAATATGTGTTTTGCGTTGAAATATTTTCCTTATACATACCTATTAGATTAATTTAGTCGGCTCCCTACGGAACGGTTGTCCCGCGCAATTGCTTTTTTTGCGATACTTCAAGTGATTTCAGCGCTTAATACATAGTTTTCCTTTCGCTACTGAGTAGTAAAGGACTTGAGCTCATTATTTTGATTGCAGATATTTTCTATTAGGTAGATTCAGTAATACTTTTGGTTAAAATTCTTACTTCAGATTTATGCAGGTTAAAGTTTTCTTTTCGCCACTAAGTAGGTTTTAATTTTGAATGCATCTTTTAATTCTTAAGTTCAATAGATTTAGTAGGTAATTACTTTTATTATTCTTTCTTCTGATTTATGCAGGTATAAGTAACTACGATAGCTCATCTCAGCATGTAATAAAAAAATCTTGACTTAGTAATAAGTACCATTTAAAGTAGGTAGGAGGTAGGTATTAAATCTAAATGTGCATTTATAATTTGATTTTGTAGTAGGTAATTTGATTTGATATTGTTCTTCTTATTCTCTGTAAAGTGATTGATTACAATGCTTTGGTTAATGCTTAATTAATAGGTTGGTTGACTTAATTTGTATTTACCAATCTTAATGCAAAATTTGATTTCATTGTAATTGGGTATTGTTTTGTTGTATTTCTACAAAGCTTTGACGTTTTGGACATTTTTTATGACAAAATTGTTAAGTTTTGTTTATTGTCTCACCATTTTTAAATTACCTACCAAATTATAATTTTTAATAAAAAAGTACCTACTGATTTAATTAGTAGAATGCCTAGAAAAAGGACTCAGCTTTCTCGGCAGTCTGCCACGTCTACAACGTCCATCCGTCTCAAACTGAATGCTATTATTTGAGAATATTGCTGCAACATATTCGCGGTATATCTTATTTGTAAAATAATTAGCCTAAATAATTCAAAAATCTACCCAAAGTCACTATTCCACGCGGAAGAAGTCGCGGGCACAGCTAGTATTAGTATAAATTTCATCATAATCATCATTATCAGCCAAAAGACGTCCACTGCTGAACATAGGCCTCCTCCCACGGGTACCGATCGCAAGCGGTCTGCATCGACTGTGATCCTGCGATCTTTACAAAGACATCTGTCCATCTTGTCGGTGGACGTCCTACGCTGCGCCTTTAGTCGAAGGGTCTCCAATCTAGATTTTGTCTGCTCAAACGGCCATCAGTTCTTCGCGCCATGTGCTCAGCCCATTGCCACTCTAGCTTACTGATTCATAAATTGCAAAATTTCAAAGTTCAACTTTTCAGTGCAATCTCACGGTATTTTTTTCCACTGAGATGAAAAAATACTTTATAGAAAATATTTTTATCTGTAAAACTCGAACATGTACTTTCATGAGGAGAACTTTTGAAATATTGAAAGTTCTTTAGGTAATTCATATTATGTTTTTAATATACACGTTTCTTAACATCTGTTTACAAAAAAATAATAACAACGAGTACGTATTTCTGCCGCTTGTCAATTAGTTGTCAACACGATATATGTTCTAGGCAATGATAACAATTGTATTTAGAAGTAGATGACGCCTCGCGAACTATAAGAGTAAGAGTATACAAATATGGCACCGTCTGATTAATGGATGTCAATGGATTGACATCTATCATATCAGACATCAGTTTCGGAACAGACTCTTAATAGGAACATTACAATAGACTCGTTGGCCTAATTTTAAAATTGAGTTCACTCTTTAGCTCGGTAGTATATTAATCAACAAAAACATTTTATTTTCAAATTTTTTAAAATTTAAAATATTGAATAATTATCTAATAAATGCAATTTGAATGTATCACGTGAATGCTTGAAATGTCATGGCGCCAATATCAGATTCACGTTCACTGCTAGGCATTCACGATCACGTGACCATATGTATATATTTTTACAAATTAAATTAATGAAAATATTTACAGTCCTTATTTAAATAAATAAAGAAGTCATCTAGCATCATGTTAACAGGATGATTCCTTCAAATAACATGCTTATAGTTAGCGTACATATTTTTTTACTACAATCGTGAGGACCATCCCTCACTGATGTGTTTATCGACAGTCTTTTGTTATAGTTTTGTTAATGCGAGCGCCGGTGACCTTTTGATACGTGAGAGTCTACGCTGTTACTTTAAATATATTGAAGGTGTACTTTATAGTTATATAACAAAGATATATTAAAATACATGTCCATAGACATATGTGTTAGGGTCGTGCGGGCGGGATTCGAACCGACTGCTTATTTTAGTAGTCCGGAACGTAAACCACCACACTATGACGGTCGTTAACTTATTATAAAAAATATAGTACCAAACTACTCCATGTATGGTACTGTCTTAGAGTATCGACCATATTGGTCCGTGGGATGGCTAAGAAACAAAACTCACTAATTTTATTGAAAATACTTCCATCATGAATAATAGGCATCATTAAATACAATTTACTTAACGAAAATATGATAGTCGGGCTGTTTTTATTTATTTACCTAGTTATTTCTGCAGTTATATAGGCGCACTGAGGTATTGAGACACTGACGCCATCAAAAACAGACTAAGTCAAAGTTAAGACCTCACTTTGACGTGAGGAGATGTTTGCTTGACTATCTTTTAGCCTCTCACCGGTGATCTAGTTCTTAATACAATATCATTGGTTCTAGGAAATAGCGATTTTGGTTCAGACGTAGATAAGTTTGAATTTCTAACGGGTCCTAGTTTATCTCTTATTGCAACGTTCTAACGTATTATTGAAAAATGACAGAAAACGAAAAGACGAGGTTGAAAGGTTAACAAATGCACACCCTTTTAGTCAAAGTCGTCGATAAACTTTTCTTTCATAGACGTATGGGGTACAAAATTACCAAGACTTCGTTCCATACGGAAGAAAACCTATCTTTCCAATATGTAAGAGCAATTTATTCGAGGCCCATTCGTCTTACAAGTGCAAGGGTTGAGAGCTGGAAGGGTTCAAACGGGTTAACTTTAACAAATTGGCACACTAGAGATATCTTTTTCGTTTTCCACTTACATTGAACTCTAGAGCCCTCGGGTCAAATTCGAGTTTAGTTTGTTAGTTCTCGTTCCTGTTTTACAACGGTAAACATAATATTGCCGGCGATACTTTGAAGAATGCCCGCCATTCGGTCAGTGTTGTCATTTCGAAATTTTCGCACAAAGCTTTGTGGTCACAGTAAAAATATATTTCGTTTGCGCTCAACGAATGGGCCGTGTTTTTGATCAAAAATAAATATAGCAATTTGCTTTTGTCGTCGTTCCGGTGGCTTTATGAATGGAACTAAATCGCTATCCAGCCGCCACACAGTTCTGCAAATTTTATCGGAAACAATTTTAGAGAACGAAGATAAACTGTAGAAATTGTCGTTGTGTTTACGCTGACTATTTCGGGCAGTAAACCAGTTTACAGTGCTGTCGAACTATTACGGCTGAAATGCTTATCGCGAGGTCATCTAACAAGACCCAAGGCTAGAGATTCATATATCATAAATCATTACTTTGCCTAGACTTAGGCTTTCTCACAATTTAAATGTTGAACCAGTTAGATCAATACCACGAAGAAGGTCAACTGAATTCGAATGGAAACAACAAATATTTGATTTCAATCAGTGGTTGTTTTTATTATTCGATTAAATAGAAGACGAAGAGGCGACAACGGGCGGATTGAAAACAATCTCCGACAGAGAAAAGCTGTTATTTCTAAGTCAGAGACATAATTGATGTGCAAGTAGCAGAAGAAAGCTAATTGCAGATTTTAAAAAAAGGAGGTTATCAATTCAATGTGTATGTCTATTATATTGTTAGGATTTGATTATATGATGATCCATAAAGGCTTCTAAACGCATGTGCAAAGTGTATGTACTCGTATGTTTGTATATTTGTATGTTCGTCCGCGGATTTCTCGAAAACAAGAAGTCATAGCGAAGTCAAGTCATAGTCATAGTCATTGATTCTGTTCTCAGTTTGTTTAGGTATATTTCAACTTAGGGTACAATGTAAGTTTCATCAAAATCCGTCTAGTAGTTCTTGAGATTTATGACTTCTAAAAAAACTGACTAAAATGGACTTAGTACTTACTATTTAGGAGAAAAAGCTTACCTAAACCTATAGTCTACACTTATCATGCACCGTATCCAAATGAATTTGTTTCTCCTAAGTACAGGGCAAATGCGTTATTTTAAGCTTTTTAGTCAGTTTTTTGAAGGCGGTTTAATATTTTTTGTTTATGGAAATAGTTTGTTATTTGTAGAAAAGTTTACGTACTACTTTAATGAAACTAATACAATTGAAACATCGATACACGCACACAAATCTGTTAATAAGGAACCCTAACGTTAGCATATAAAATTGGTCGCAAGCCACGATGTGTGCTACTGTATTTTAAACAGTTATGCCAGAGCTGAATAACGATATTGACTCGGTATTGATGGAGAAGTGTTTGTGTTCTGCCCAACATCTAGATTGCTAGGATTATTGTTAAAACCACGATTGCGGAACAAGGTTTTGCTGCAGTGACTAGACTAATAGCAACCTAATGTCAAAAACAACTAGTCAAAGAAGGTCCACAAATTGTCATTGAACCAAATGTAAATAGGTACTTTACCAAAGTCGACGTATTACCACAAATTATCACACAAAATAGACGTAACACAAGTCAAACTCATGCATAACCTAAATTTTGACACAGTGGATGTCAACTTTGGCTTATATACAAAAGAACTATCGTAATCGTCACACTCATATCTAGTCGTTTGATATCTTGTTGAGATTATAACCTAAGAAATTAAGCTTACACAATAATTAGGATTACATTATTAAGGATTGACCCTTAGGATTACAAATCCTTTATATTTCAGTTAGGAACGTTATTTTATATTATTGAGTGACGGTAGTGTAATTTTTCAAAAAATCTGTAAATGACAAATAACATCTTAGTCTACCCGTGACCACGAACGCTGTAAAGTGTTCGAAACGTCGGGATAAAATTAAGGCTTTGACTGCCACGAAACTAGACACAATAGAAGAATATTGTTGTAATCCGTAAAAAAAGTAGTTTTATTTTGATGAGTAATATTCGCGTAAACGTCAGAAACAAGTATATATAAGTAGGTTTAATATTACGTATATAAAGTCACCTCGTTTTGAGTGATAATATTTAAAGAGCCGATTCAGCACAATTAATAAATCATTTTTGTAGAAAACACCTTGGGTTTTTATACGCTTGTTTTTTCAAAAAAATTGAGATTAAGATAATTCAGATTTTTGTTTTTTTATTCATAAGGTTTGAGATAGGAGAAAAAGAAAGATTGGGCAATGAAATGAGAGATGTGAAGCCGATGCCTAGATAACTTTTAAAATTGACAGGGTGCTGTTTTCAAATAATATTTTCTTTATTAGAGAAAATTAAACTAATCTGGATTTTTCAAAAAATAATGAAATTTTCCTGTTTATATGCTGTATACAAACACAGTTAAAATATTATCACTTAAAACGATTTGACCTTATTACTGACAAAATCTTGACATGACAGTTTGCTATCACAGCCTTCCAATTTCCCGAAGGTTTCGTAGGCTTTGCTTAGTCTCTACAAACATTCTTATCTCCATCGACAACGTCTTTCATTCAAAAAAGGCAGCCTTTTGGGATTGAGTGCTTATTAAGCGAATATGTAACTAAACAGATAAAAATACCTTTATATTTATACATAAATTCCAAAACAGTTCAATCACGATGAAAAAGGATGAACTGTACGATTATTTGTAGTACCAATTGATAATAATACTAGCGAACCCAGTAAACTTTGTTTCTGTAAGTCTTTTTTAAATGTGAAAATCATCAAAATCGGTCCAGCCGCTCAACGTTTAAAGTATTTTTTTCAACAATGTTAGCAGTTCTATTTGCTCTTATGGTATTTATGCAAATTTTTTACCTTAATTTCTTTCTTAAGAGCCTTCAACTGGCGATAACAATCATAAAAACATGCAAAATGCCTTAAAAATATTTAGTGAAATCGGTCCAGCCATTCAGGTGTGTTTTTTTTCTCTCTCTTTATAAAGGACATCAAACAAATACATACATGGAATAACCATGATGTCGTGAACAAGGAAAAAGGATGTTTTTTTTACAAGGAGATTTGACTTAAAAAAACCTTACAACCACAGGGTTGCCCTATTCATAGAGCTTTGAGGTTCGTAAAGAGACTACCATTAACATAAATATCTTTTGGTTTAGTTTGGCAGTTTAATGTATTATATTAAGCACTGTAATCCAGCATTCTTATCATTTGTTTTTGTTTCATTAGAAGCGGGATCGATGGTCAGTCAAATAATAGTAAACAATCAATTTGAATCTTAATAAAATAGAGCCCATAAATGTTTCCCACTAAACTTCCCCTTTTGGTTTGATGGAATGATTACTGTGCTGCTAACATTGTTTATTAATATTCTTTTTTAAAAAATAAATAAATAGGTTGGACACCGATCACATAAATTGCTCTGATCCCAAAGTAAGTAGCTAACGCACTTGTGTTATGGAAATCAGAAACAATGGTGGTACCACAACATCCAGAACCGAGACAATCTAGAAAGTACTGATTTCCACATTTACCCGACCGGAAATCGAACCCGGAACCTAGGAGCGGCAACGCATCAAAACCCAGCCTAGCCACGACACCACGAAGGTCGCCATTCGTTTATCGAACCTTTCAATCAGTCCCAAAAAGTACCATTTATATTCCGATACTTTTGCGACGACGTGAACGCCTAATCATTGTAGCCTTAAGCGATTACTTTGATAAATTGGGGAAATAAATATTGTTAATATTCGTAAACAAAAGGTCCACGAATGAAAACAGTAAAGTTGTTGAAAAGGATGTCAAATGTGTGAATATATCGCGCCCTAATGGGCCGAGGGCGACGATTTACGGATTCGGCCGACCACAGGCGAGACAAAACCTACGAATACCAATATTTATTCTATTACCTACCAGTAGATATAAAGACCGCCTGTGCGTGACGCCTGCTCCTTTCGATAACAGTTTTCGATAACTGCTTATCGATATTTCATTTGTTCTAGACCAGTTATTAGTTTTGTTCTTACTAGCGCCAGGGATTTATGATCGTTAGCGAAAAAGTAAAGGCTTTCTCTTTAGTAGGTTCCTTGTTTCTTAGTTGTTTCCTAAAAGAAATGCTCAAAAACTGACTTAGAACACAATCACGAGGTAAAACACCCGTACAAGTACGTATTTTGAATCCTGATATCAGAGATTTGAGTAAAATGAAGAAAATGGATTATTAATTAGCTTTACGTGTAGGAAATTCCGTTTAATGTACTCAGTCTTTCAGTACTCATTATCATTAATAATTTGTCCTCGCTTTTTAACCTCATAAGGTTTCCAATATCAATTTCATTCCATACATACTACATTTTTATTGCCGTTGTACATAGTGCAGCTCCAAAGATGTTGGCATCACAGGCTGATTTGTGTTATGAGGATGGTTTCACTAAGGTTAAGACGAAGAAAAGGAAACCCTCCACTCGCAACCTGTGCGGCTCCACACCGACCGGACCGAACCACCTACTGCGGCCTGCGATACCAGTGACGCTGTTATACGTGTGCCGGCTTCACTTCTCTATAAATACCAAATACTCACTGAGCATCGAATGGTTTGAATCTCGTCACAATATGAACTTCATAAAAGCAGAATTTTGGCCGAAGGCTGTTTTGTATCGTCGGTTTCGCGGACGGTTACTGAACACCAAGATGCGCGATACTACGTCTGCAAAATAGTGTCACATTCGTTAGATATTTCAATGCTCTTATTATATGTACGTAAGTCTTTAATCTTTGTATCCTGAAATAAATAAGTTTTTGTTTTCTCACACATACATTACATACTGTTAGACGGATAATCGATAATGGCATTACTATGGTAGACAACACTAGGACTTATGGACAGCACTAGACCTGTCATAGAGATTGTTTTTGACATTAGATTGATTGTTGTGGAATTGTCCCGCGTAATTCTACTTACTGCATTGATTATTGTATAATTAGTAACTATGTTATGAAATAAGAATATTTATCAACACACCGAGTTATCTCTTTCTATACATATGAAGTAATTACAAAATAGTTATACCTATAATCTTAAAGCAATGTAAGTGCGAGTCTGATGCCTATGCTATGTATCGAATACCTGTAATACAGGACATCAGGCTCTCGCTAGCTCATCTCGCCGCCTCTCAAAAAGTGGATAGGGAGATTTGCGCGGGAAACGAAAAGGGAAGCATGGAGCATATTTCTTCATTTTAGAAATTGTTTTTTTCGGGTCAATTATTGTGTTTGTGTGTTGGAATTTTCATGATAATTAGTGCTTTTGAAGAAAACAATGAAGTTGAAGTGAGAATTATGGTGAAGCGAGCTCTAATCGCGCCGTCTTACCCGGATCGTTATTCCTGCGCTTAGCTTCCTTGTTGAGCATTGGAATGCTTTAGGTTAAGTTAGGCTAGTTTAGTGTAAGTTTTAGTTTTAAGTGTTAAAAAATGAAAATAATAATGAAGAATTGTCTGTATGACGTACAGCCAAAGACGTTAAACTAGTATTTTAAAAAAAATGTGGGTACATCAACTTTACAGGAAACATAGAAATAAATAAAATACAAGGATACAACATAATATACACAAGGTCAGAAACTTTGTATGGGGCTAGCTGAAAGCCCCCGAAGTTATGTAGTTACCATACAATTATTCAAAACGGTGATTCTATGCCGATGTAAAGAAAGGCGATGTAAGTTAGATTGAATTTCCATTTGTTTCATTGAATTCCGATTGTAGGGGTCACGTTGTGCATACGCAGCGATAAGTCACGGGCCAACGCGTCCGATCGCCAGTCGATCGCCGGGAACCTAGACGGACACGCGTAACTTAGATCGTAATAATATCGCATGTACTTAATGTGTGCAAGGACAATAAAGCAAGTCGTTTCGTGTACAAACTGTTTTATTGAGTTCTCCCGTAGACAGGCATCCTTACAGTGGTGACCCGCGCTATTTTCCACGTTGAGGTCCTGTCACGGTTGAGAAAGTGCAAAGGTGAACGGACCGGCAGCGGCTCCCTGTACGCAACAGGTTAAAGATGGCGGAACAAGCGAATTTAGCAGTGATTTCAGTCGCGGCGCGTATACCGGAATTTTGGGTAGAGCTACCCAGACTCTGGTTTGCCCAATTCGAAGCGGCGGTGAAACAACAGAAACAAAGTGAGGAAGCGAAGTTCCAACTCGTCATAGCGAAATTAGGCCGTGCCATTATTTATTATTAGACGTGCCAGAAGAAAACAGCTACACTAAATTGAAGGAGAAGCTGATACAAATTTATGAAGAATCGCCGGAGCGTCAATTTCAAAGGTTAGTGGGAGAATTAGACCTGGGAACTCAGAAGCCATCACAGTTACTGCGGCGAATGCGTGATCTAGCGCGTAACTGCAAGGCTAGCGAAAACACGGTGCAGAACCTATGGATAGCACGTTTACCTAACGCGGTCAGGGCAGTGCTTGCAGCCAGCCAAGATCGAAAATTGGAGAACCTAGCGGGAATAGCAGACAAGGTTTTGGAGAGCTTAAATAATAATCAAAGCACGGCAGAAATCGCGGCTGCAGGTAATCAGAAAGCCAGCACCACAGTAAACGACACAATGACGGAGTTGCTGTCGCAGGTGAACAAGCTGGGCCTGGAGGTTGCATCATTGAGGCAGCAAATTAGCAGCGGAGGACAACCAAACCACAGAAACAGCAGACCTCAGAACCGGGGCAGGCAGTTCAGAGCCAGATCGCCGAGCAGAACACCAACGAGCCCGGATTGGTTGTGCCGATTTCATTACAGATACGGCCCACAGGCGATCAGATGTGAGCAGCCGTGTAATTGGAAACCTACGTCGGGAAACTAAACGCGGCGGGCTCTCAGGAGACGGGAGGTAACGTAGCCGCCATCGAGAACAATCGTCTCTGTGTGTTGTGCGTAAAAAATAGGATAAACTATTTAGTTGATACAGGCGCGAATATATCAGTGATACCGTTAAGTCAAGTGGACAAAAGGCTTGTAAGTGAAAGTGAAACGTACAAGTTATACGCGGCTAACGGCTCAGAAATAAGGACGTTTGGGACTGTAAGTTTAGAATTAAATTTAAGGTTAAGAAGGGCTTTTAAATGGAACTTTGTAATAGCCAAGGTCAGTCAACCGATAATAGGGGCTGATTTTTTAAAACATTTTGGGTTAGTAGTAGACCTAAGCGCAAAGAAATTAGTGGACAAAATTACTAACTTGTCAACCGTGGGGTCATTGTCGAATTGTTTAAAACCATCCGTGTATACGTACGGGAAGGACCACGTGTGTCTGGACCTCCTTAAGGAGTTTCCAAATATTATGAAACCGATGAATTTCAAAACCGAACAGAAACATAACGTGTTCCACTATATAGAAACATTTGGTAAACCGGTATTTTCAAAGGCAAGGCCGTTGCCGCCAGATAGGTATAACCTTTTTAAGAAAGAATTTCAGGAAATGCAAGACATGGGCATCTGCAGACCATCCAAGAGCGAATGGGCGAGTCCGCTCAACGTGGTGCCTAAGAAGGACGGGACACTACGTGCCTGCGGTGACTTCAGACGGCTCAATGCAATTACAAAGCCGGATTGGTACCCCATTCCCCGAATGCAAGATTTCACGTATGGACTAGCGGGTAAGCAATTATTTTCAAGAATTGTAAAAAGACCATTTCACAATATACCAGTCCATCCAGACGATATAGAGAAAACAGCGATAATAACACCGTTTGGGCTGTTCGAATTTCCCCGAATGACGTTTGGCCTCTGTAACGCAGCTCAAACGTTTCAACGGTTCATGGATAATGTAGTTTTAAAAGGTATCGAACACATCACTGGAGAAGAAGGAGAAGACGAGAGTTCACACATATTCTGTTACATTGATGACGTAGTCTGTGCAAGCACATCACAAGAACTGCAATTAAAACACCTGAAATTGGTTTTTCAACGATTCGAGGACTACGGACTAACTATAAATATGTCAAAATGCGACTTCCTGCAAAGTAGCGTTGAATTTTTAGGGTATCATGTGTCATCACAAGGAATTGGGACATTAGACGAAAAAGTTAAGGCCGTGCTAGATTACAAACGACCAGAAAATGTCGAGCAACTGAGACGCTTCCTCGGTATGATTAACTTTTACAGGTTGCACCTGCCGAAGGCCGCGGAGCAGCAGAGCGAGCTCAACAAGTACCTGCACAACTCAAAAAAGAACGACAAAACTAAGATCGAGTGGACGGAAGCTGCGGTGAGTGCGTTCGAGCAATGTAAGGTAAGCCTAAAAAGCGCCGTTACTTTAGCTCACCCGTTAGAAAGAACCCCGCTTTCGCTTATGACAGATGCGTCAGATACATGTATTGGTGCAGTATTACAGCAATGGAACGGTAAAACTTGGACACCCTTAGGTTTTTTCTCAAAGAAACTCTCGGATACACAAACTAAATATAGTACCTACGATAGGGAACTTTTAGCCATGTATATGCCAGTGCACTATTTCAGAAACATGATCGAAGGTCGCGAATTAGTAATTTATACAGACCATAAGCCGCTAACATTCGCATTTAGTAAAGTAAATTCAGACAGGGACATACCTAGGCGGATACGACAGTTAGCCTATATTAGTGAATACACGACAGAAATACGCCATGTAGTAGGTAGCGAAAACATTGTAGCAGACGCGCTATCGCGCGTCGAGGCGATCGCTTGCCCAACAACGCTAGACTTCGCAGAAATAGCCGACGAACAGGAAGTTGACGATCAACTTACAATGTTGCGAAACGAACCAAGCGATACCTCACGAATACAATTAAAAGAATGCTTAGTGCCAGGTTCGAATAAAACGATCTACTGTGAAGTCTCTACTGACAAAGTGAGACCTTACATTCCTAAGGATTTCAGAAAGAAAGCGTTTGAAACAGTCCATGGTATCAGTCATCCCGGGGTCCGGACTACTAGAAATCTCGTATCACAAAGGTACTTTTGGCCTGGACTAAATAAAGATGTAGGGACTTGGGCCAAAACCTGTATAGCGTGCCAACGCGCAAAAGTATCGCGTCACACGGTGTCTGATGTGGGACAGTTTGAACCGCGTGAAAAATTCGAACACATACATGTTGACATAGTAGGGCCACTTCCGACCACTCAGGAGGGATTCAAGTATTTAGTGACAGTAATTGATAGATTCAGTAGATGGCCAGAGGCTTTTCCTGTTCACACGATCACAGCTGACGTGGTGGCCAAAGTAATCTTTGAAGGATGGATTTGTCGTTTCGGTAGTCCCAAAATCATTACGAGCGATCAAGGCCGTCAGTTTGAAAGCAATCTTTTCAATAGTTTAATGAAAATACTAGGAGTAAGGATATGGGGTAACCCATATCATCCACAGAGTAATGGGATGGTTGAGCGTTGGCACCGCAGTATGAAAGCGGCGCTAATGGCTAGATTAGGGCATAATTCGTGAAGTGAGGAACTGCATACGGTACTACCAGGAGTAAGGGCGGCAATGCGCAGTGATTCGGGTTTAAGTGCAGCACAGTTAGTTTACGGACAGGGTATCAGGTTGCCAGGCGAGTTTTACGAACAAAAGTCGGAAGGAGCACCGAGTGAACACGTATACCTAGAGCAGTTGCGGCGCACACTTAAAGATTTACATCCAACTACAGAGATACATTCTAATTCGAGAAAGATATTTATTCATCCTGATTTAGAAAAAGTTAGTCATGTGTTTATTAGAAACGACGCGGTACGGAAGCCTTTACAGCCACCGTACGACGGTCCTTATGAAGTTTTGAAAAGAGAAAGTAAATATTATACTGTTCGACTACCTAATAGAGATGTACAAATTTCTATTGACAGGCTTAAACCAGCGTTCTTATTAAAAGAACACGAAAACACGAGCAATAATTCGCCGGTAGCAACAGAAAAATTGCCAAGCAACAAAGCGAGCAAAGCGTCGACCACAATAGGTACGAAGTCAGTAACACGTAGTGGACGGGCAGTTAAGTTACCCGTACGTTTTAGGATAGATTAAATGATTAGAGTAAGTTGACCAAATTGGACACTGATGTTGGGCGCTGTTGAGGTGGATGCTGCAGGGCCAGTGTGTTGTTATTTTTTATTGCAGAGTAGGTCACCTCAGCAGCTACCCGTTTCGGTTAGGACTGTGACCATTAGGGGACATTTTCAAGTCGGCGCCTCTAGAAAGGTGGCCGCAGACGTAGTTAAGGGATAGATAAGGATAACTTAGGTAATTTTATTTCGCACATATAGTTAGTTATGCTCAAGGACCACATAAGTAGTACCGCTTAAGTACTACATTGTGGCGTCGAATGATGATTCGGTCAGTTTATCTAGAACATGGAGGCAAGTTGTAACTAGGTCCACTATAGCTAAGTAAGCAACTTTAGAAATATTAATTCGTGAAAATAGACTAATATGTTTTATTGTGTATCTGAATCTTATAAGATATTGTCGTGAAAATTTTAACAAAGTAATAATGGGTGTTAACCATAGTAAGGAAAGTCTAAGCTTGGCTCAGGCCAGTGTGACCACAGGAATTGTCGAAACAAAGTTGAATTACTTGGGAATTGTGTTAATGAGCATAGCAATAATCATGGGACTAATACTATGTTATGCGTTGAGACTACGTTGCAAAAGGAAAGCAAGATCGTGGCTTCGGAGGGAAGTTACACATGTAACCTCGGCGACACCTGTAGTCAAGGTGCAGTCGGACCCCCCGCAGACACAACCGTTACCACGGGAACAGTACATAGTGTGTTAAGCGTATACAATAATTTGTGATGATACTAAATGTGCGCGTAGTAGATACTGAACTAAGTAACTGTGTACATCCTATTTTGTAAGTTTTAAGACTTGTGTTATACTCTCAACCCCTATCGTGTTAGTAATAAGTAATACTTATAGATCGAATTATTGTTAATTGTTTAAATGGTTAACTGGAACCCCTGTACAGGCAGCGCGATACGGTGTTCCGCGAATCCGATAACAATGAGGTCATAGTCTCGGCGCGACGGCGCGCCGTGCGGAATGTGCGCGCTCAGCAGCAAACGCGAGCTGCGCCACAATGTAACCGTATCGCGCAGCTTATGTGTAATGTCGTATTGGGAAATAGTTTATTTTTGTGTGAGATTTTTACCCTTTTCCATTTTTTTAAAAAGGGGGGGATGAGTGTAGGGGTCACGTTGTGCATACGCAGCGATAAGTCACGGGCGACCGCGTCCGATCGCCAGTCGATTGCCGGGAACCTAGACGGACACGCGTAACTTAGATCGTAATAATATCGCATGTACTTAATGTGTGCAAGGACAATAAAGCAAGTCGTTTCGTGTACAAACTGTTTTATTGAGTTCTCCCGTAGACAGGCATCCTTACACGATCCTTTGGCGGCCATGACGGAGTCGCGGAGTTTGTAATGGATTTATTTGGAGCTATCATTACAGCGAGTAACTGAATACTGTGTCAGCGAACTGGGAGACGAGTATAAAGAATAACCCAGTTTCAAATTCACATTTAATTGATTTAATTAATTGATTGGAATGTTCAAAATAATATCCGCGACCTAAATGTATATACTCGTACCCATGTACGATATGAAATTCTTAATTATTAGTCGATTATTTACAATGGGTATAAAGTAATGCTTTACGTCACGGGCGCCATCTTGAGTTACGAGTTAAATAAAAGGATTATAATTTTGAATTCTGAGCGAAGCGGAGGAGGTACTAGATTAACAGCTTTTTTTCTTTTTTTTCTCTTCGAGGCTGGGCGTGGCTATCTCGATTTTCGAATTATGACCTGTGGTGCAACTTCGCGCACACTGCTGCGTTCATACGTGTTCGTCTAGGTATTCAAGCTCTTTACACCATATGGGCCGCGATGGATCATTTTCATCGTACAATATTTCGATCCGTGAGTTAAGTCAACATTATGTGATGTGTAATCGAACGATTCTGAGCAAGTGAAACGAAAAATATATTGCTTTAATTTTACTTTGGAGTTCAGAATAGCCACTGGTTTTAAACATCAGTAAGGTCATCATCAAAGTAAATGACAGAAACATGAAGATTTTAGACTAAGAGCCAAGTTAATCCTGACATACGCAAGTGGGCGTAATGGATTTAAATGGTCTTGGCATTCGTAATTCCTGTTAAAAGTTTGTAATGTTTCTTTAGTGATTAGAATAATTTGGCAGAACTGCTGGAGTCAATCCCTCGACACCCGAGCTAAGTACAAGCGGAATGGAGCCTATTAATTATTACTACTGTGTAAGCACTCCGCAGGGCTTAGACAATTATTTCTATTGTAAAAGAGTGCGAGTGTATTTTAGTGATCAAGTTTATAAATATGCAAGGTCTGAAGTTAATATTTTTTTATTTTAATGCAATGACGGAATGTTGGATATCGAAAGGAACATATGATCGTCTTTTGAACCCTGTTTTTTAGGTTTTATTGAGCTTACTCAATAGTCAATTAAAAAATACGAGCAGACTGACTTAAGAGTTAGATTAGGCAGTTTTTTGTTATTAAATGGGAATATGTTTGTATATTTTACGTCTGTTTGTAAAATTTTATGAAAAATATGACTTTTCAAATCGTCTTTAAGGCGACGTCAACACTTTAATCTTACACGCCAGTCGTAGCTCGTAGCGCGCGTAGAAAACGCTACGGTTGAGCACCCTGGCTACGGCGTCGTAGGCAATCCGTAGCGATCGGTATTAGCGAGAAAACGTGTGCAGAAACAAAATTAACTGCGTTTCTTCTCGGTGGTGATTCCACTATCATCAATATGAGTACAAAATGTCTATACGCAATCTTTTTCTCAATGAGAATAAATAACATGATATCTGTTCAGTGTGAAGTATCGATTTTATTGTATTTATGTATGTTTATGTAGGTTTATTTAAAAAGTATTTATGTAAGTATATGTAATTCGTTCTTAATTATGTTCGTTTTTTTTATTTTACGCCGCCTCAACTGATTCTGCCTCACCCAATGGTTGACTGGTAGAGAATGCTTTTAAGCATTAAGTTCACTTGGACTTCATTTTGTTTGTGCAATAAGGAATATATAAAAATATGAAAATTTCAACAAAAAAAACATACAAACTAACATCAGCTGATCGGCACTCTTGTCTGGGAAAGTAAAATATTTTTTTTGGTATTACGATGTTGGTCCCATACGCAAAGTGGAATGCAGTTAATTTTCATAGGTCGATACCTAGACGATAGATTTCGTTTACTGACTTGACATATTCGATTAGGAATGAAGTTATTTTTTTTAAATGGCTACAAACCATTTATATTCATCAAACAGCAACTCCAAGACAGTTGCAAAAAATGATTCCTCTTTTCGTTTATTAATTTCTCACGGATGTGTTTATAAACAGTCTTTTGTTATGCTTTTGTTAGTGCGACCGCCGGCGGCCTTTTGATCAGTGAGCGTTCATTAATAAAATTGAGTTTGAATGTATTTCTCACTCCACTAGTTCATTGTTGCTTTTGTTCGCTCGTGACTGTTAGTCCCTTGACATACTGCTACTTTCAGCAGCGATGTAGTCGCAAAATGTCAACCATTACACACTGAGTTACTTTTAGCATCAATACAGTCGGGATGCAGGAGATGGTTATTTTCAAATTATGTACTGAATTTTAGCAATTGCATCGATACTTGCGCGTTAGTATCGATGCAGAAGCGCGACTGCATCGATGCTAAATTGAATCTGTTCATTGCGTATGTCGCGATGCTGAAGCGCGTTTTCCAAAAGCCGCAGAGTGTAAGGGGTCTTAATTATAGTACTTATCTGTCAAAGGAAATGAAGAAGCGTAGCGTAGCATAGCATCAGCGTCATTTATCACGATTCGCACTGTCTCTGTGAGATTAAAACATTGCGTCAGGGTGACTGACGGGTCGCTCGTGATCATTCATTAAACTTCGTTCCGAAGAGCGTTTTTAATTTATTATTCGCTTCATAGTTCTGATATGTTATTATCCTCAACATTATTGAGTTTTGCGTTTGGAATTTGCTAGAGTTTATTAGATTTAGCCCGCAGCTTAGTCCTTGGCGAATTTTACGAGACGTTTTAAATTTTATCACAAAAAAACTATACAAATATTGTAAAGCTAAAGACTACTGGACCGCTTTGAAATATTACGTTTGTGTTGGACAGCTTATTTATCGCAAAAGTAAAAAACACTGCGACGGGAGAGCAGGGAGCAATCTCAAGACGACCGCTAATAATGTATAATTGGCGTCGTTTTGTAGCTAACAAAAAATACAACAAGCAAAGTACTGAAGTTAAGCTTCAAGATTCACCGTTCACGCCGAAAAACACTTATCATTACATGATTTGGCCGCGTAAGCTCCTTCAGGACCCCATGTGTCCATCGCCGTCAATCGTACAGTCCGGTTATTTCGCGCGATTGTTTGGGGTTATCCAGGGCTTCCCTTCCTTGTAGACTGAAGTCATCAATGTCAACGTGTTTCTTTAACTTGTCTTGGTAAATTACGTACGTGGCAGCCGTGGCACTGTCTTTTACGTGGCATTTTTTTTCTCGGTGAGCCTCGGACTTTGTCGGATACGTAAATAAAATGGCTGCCGCCGAGCCGAACCCAAGAAGAACGGAGACTTTTTTTTTCTTTACTTTTTCTTCTCCAAATCTTAAGTTTGGCCACGTTCCGTTCCACGAACGCAGTAAAAATCGCAGAGCTCACAATAGGCTCACCAAGGTGACCCGAAACACTGGTATCGAATGATAGATTAATGTTTTGTTTTTGTGCTATTTTATGACTTTTTTAAGATCATATTAAGGCATATTAAGGCACTCGCTGAAAATCAGCGTCGTGGTATGAGTTCTGCTGCTGCCACGACCAATGCTGAGCGGTTGCCTTATTCGGCCTAAGTAGACTAGTACATGTATTTTTGTTAACTTTATTTATTTTTGGGTCGAATAAATTCATTTCCTTTCTTTCTTTCTTTCAAGATATTTTTTTTTCGAAAAAGTTCCAGATCCGAAGGATATTGTCTTTCCGTTGAACTGTCGACAGATATGGTAGCTGAGTACCTACGCAGAATTCTTTTATAAAAATCTTAAAGCAAAGCTGGACTTATATGTCATTTACGTCCTCAGTAGATATGCTTACATGCTTCAAAAATCAAGCTGTTGTCTACGAGATAATAATAAAAAACTTTTTTTTTTAGTTTCGAGTAGAACCAAAAATGGAGATTAATACAAGTGTTGATTTGGGGCGCTACAATCATGATTGTATGATATAATGATTGTTACAATCAATTAAAGTTCATGACTTTGAACACATACTATTGTTATGGAATTAAATGGTTAGAAGTACTGATGGTATTCGATTGATTGTAAACCGTTCGAATGTATACGAAGAATTTGTATAGATTATGCTGCAGTAGTTTTAAATACGATCTTTGTTCATTTGTTTTTTCTTAACTTATAAAATACTTTGTCCTGAACGACTGACTGACTGTCGGATCAATGCTTGTAGAGAATTGAAATTTGGACTTGTTTGTTGGATGTCTTATGGATCTGACAAGAAAGGATTTTCCGAAATTCTACCCCTAAGGTAAAAATGGCAGCAATGCCATTACATTAGTCTCTTAATGTAATTGATTGTAATCTGTTGTGTTTTCCTGAAATAAATAATAATAATAGCAAAGTTTGATTCGAACAACGTGATTCAATCAACTTCAAATCTTGCATAAACATTATTTATCAGTCCGGTTTCGTTTTTTATGGAGATTAATCTTTTAACGGTGTTAAAAAAGTTATGTTATGTTGTAAAGTTATGGGTATAAAGTTATTTTGCGGAAGATTTCTTCAAAGGTGATATCGATACTTCTTTCGCTTTTTGTTTTATTTTTTGACGACCCGTCTGGTGTAGTGGTCGAGAAATCGCCTACTACGCAGCGGGTGCGGGTTCGATCCCCGCACAATACAAACGTTTGTGCGCATGAACATGTCTGTTTGTATTGGTCTGGGTGTTTTCTATGTATATTATGTATGTATTTACAAAAAAAAAAAAAGTATTATATCCGTTGTCTGGCACCCATAACACGGGCTTTGAGTGGCTTACTTTGGGGCTAGATGGCGATGTGTGGGAATGTCCAAAGGATATTTATTTATTTATTATTTATTTATACCCTGGTAATGGATTCCAGAATCAGAAAGAAAAAATATTGACTATGGGTATACAGTATATTTTACAAAGTAAGTACTCTAAGTAAATATATCTGCACTAAACTAAACTAATAGAATTATCTCGCTATGAATTCCCGTTGTCGGGAAATCCTGAGACAAACATACACACAAACATAGGTACTATTACGAAATTTTGCACACGTGTTAGGAAGCCACAAAAGATCAACATTCTCAATCTTACGCAGTTCTGACCACATCACATACATACAGGTAATACTTACCTATTACCTATTTTTTTAAGTCGCTAAAATATAATTAAATATCCAAATAAATGAAATAGGACTAATTTTTTTTTGTAAATTTAACCACTTTAATAGTATTCATGTCGTCTGTAAATAATGCTGAAGCTAAGACTTCAGGGGCCATATTTTTGAATCAATTGCGTCCATATGGCGTATGATTTACTTTGATTCATGTAAAATTTTTGGTAGTATTTGAAATATTGTGTAATTTTTGTTGTATTTTAATCAATTTTAGAACGAAAGTCACTCGTAATTTTTATGCGAGTGATTCAAAAAAGAGCTCCAGGTCCATCTGTCTACTGCTTCTCAAAGTTAGTTAACGCGTAATAGAAATATCCTCAGACACGTGCACTACGGGGCGAACACGTAACCCGATCGCTTCGGCATAGCAATTGTTACTAACGTCACGGAGTAAATACTAACGTAATGTCACGATATAAATATTAAAATATATTGGACACCAATCACATACATTGCCCTGATCCCAAAGTAAGTAGCTAATGCACGTGTGTCATGAAAATCAGACACATCGGTGGTACCACAACACCCAGACCCGAGACAATATAGAAAATTTTGATTTCTACATTGACCCGACCGGGAATCGAATCCGGGAACTCGGAGTGGCGACGCTTGCGACGAAACCAGCTTGCTTAGCCACTACACCACGGAGGTCGTCAAATGAATATATCATGACAGTATTTTGAAAACAAAGAAATAAGTTGCTAACTTTTTTTTCAGCACTGACAAAAAATTCTGTGACTACATAAGTATCAAACACTAAAGCTCAAAAATGATTGCAGCTTGTTATGTTAATGCATATTTAATCATTTGCTCATTGAAATCTTGTCATAATGATGATAGTGCACCCGCCGCGCTTTTCCAGTCAAACTAATTGCAGACACAAAATAATTGCAATCGCATCGCTATCGCTTTCAAATTGTGCAATGGCCTTGCGTATGTATTACGTGATAAGCCCATTAACGCTGGACTAACTTTAGTTATTAACTTATACGTCAGAGACTTATGCACGCTCCAACATGTTTTCGCAATATTTTCCCTGGGATTTAAGGCTTCGTTACGAGAATATGGAGTAAAATAAAGTCAGTGAAATAACATTCTTGCTTACTTTTTACTAAGAAGTACTTAACGGCTGGTAAAGTTTGTGAGGTAATAGGTTTGTAGGGGCTCAACTGGAAAAACACTGGAAAAACTAAGCTTATTTTGCAATTATTTTCAGTAAAAGTCATGAAGGTCATTTATAGCTAACCGTTTTGTTTTTATTACCCGGTAAGTTTATAATGTGTTTTGGTAATATTGAAAAACGTTATACATTTCCCCATGAAAGAATTAACGGGCAGAAGGCCATGGCGATACTATCAGGGTTCTTTTTTGGACTACGGAATCCGAAAAGTACCTTTTTAGCCTTAGCTTGTCACTGAAGTCGGTCAGACGCTGGTCAACGTCTCTCATGGTCTTCTTTTGTAGGATTGTCGACGCAAACGGAGACTCTGTAGTTGGCGCCAGTTCTCGTTTATCGACACACATGTAAAGAAAAAATAATATCACGATGATGTTGATGATGAGATGTATCATGTTAAAAGTTGAAGTGAACAGTGATCAATAGTCAACCGAAAGTTATGGAGCGTTGATAGTTCTGCGCTGTTATTCCTAAACTCTTATTAAAATTAGTATTAATAAGTATAAAACGACCAATTTTTAATAGATTTCTAATTAACCGTTAGGTATCATATTCGACGAATATTACTTATCTGACGTTGATAAAATCGATTCTTAGTAAGTTAGAGTAGTTTAGACTTTTACAGTGACCAATTTTTTTTGTTATTGAAATAACGTCTCGCCCTTAAGTCAGAAGAAGTAAATATGTAGGTATCAGCAATCAGCATTTGTGCTGATATCAGCAGTTTTGTAAGGAACTCTTACATGATCGCACAAGCAGTTGGGTAGATGAAAGATATGTTGTTCCACACACGGCGGGAAACAAATGCTAGTGAAAATGTGAAGACGATAGAAGTTTATTAATTAGTAACTTTAATTCAACTTTTAGTATAGTTGATGAGAAATAAGAATTATTTCCAAGAAATACACTATTTTGAAGTCGCGTTGTTGGTGGTGTCAAGTATACTTCCGCGGAAACGCCGGAACACGACACCTTTCGGCCAAACATCTTCTTGCATATAGGTCGCCATCTTATCAGAAGGAATTCTAATCACAAAGGAATTGAAATTCACATTGCGACTAGACTCTAACGTGATGACCCGCAGGGGAAGATTGGTCTTCTTCTGTCTTCTGTCACGGGATTGCGGGACGCAGCAGCATGACACCTATATTTTGGTTGTGCATAACAAACATTTGTTTTGTGTGAGCGTCGTACTTAGTGATTAATTCAATTACTAAATAATAATTAAATATATTACTTAGAACGACTCGCACAGTTTATATTTAAGTAATATATAATTATACAACTAAAATATTCTCTGTTCCGACAAAATACAAATGAGACGAAGTAAAACTCGCTGACAATTAAAGCTTCTATTAGTAATCATCCTATAATCCTCTATAGCTCAATTAGTACGGCAGCACATTAAAAATTAAATGGCAATTATTAAGCATTAATTAATTTATCAAGTAACTACTACGTAACTCAAATATTATATAAAACTTGATACCAAATTACCGCGTAAAATTGCTACCTATTTCGTAGATTGCGATCCAATTAAGGGACGATTTTTCAATGGTTAGATAAAACTCATCAGATTGTAAAAATAAAGACAAAGACAGATTTGTAAAAATGACAGGTATCTATGATTGCTGACAACCAGGTGATGCTTTCAAATTAGCCATATTGTATTTTGTTCGACGAATATTTCTTATCTGTCTATTGAAAAATCAGCCCTAAGAGGTATGAATTCACATGAATTATTCATAAACAGCTGATTTGTATGCGGTGGCAGTAATAATGGGGCTCAGCTAAGTTTTTGGAACAGTTATGGTCATGTTAACCAGCCGCAAACTACTTGAGCTAATCGAAATACATGAAAGCTTCATTATTTGTAGAGTTCGGTCGCTCTCATGCCTACGGAATCGGATCAACTTTACATCTGACAGGTTAGCAGGCATTTGTCTTGTGTTGTAGGTATTTGTAGATTCTAATACTTCTTACTGTCCTTATTTGAAGATGTGTCAAGCTTTTATCACAAGAGGTAGAATATTAATGTGGAATGTTCAGAAAGCATCGTAAATTAACTGACTTTAACAATCGTCCTGACCTATATATGTACTTTTATGTATGTTAAGTTTAACAATTGGTGTTTGCATGCTGCACCAGCTTTCACCAGAAGCACTTTAGACGCGTTTTAAACTTAAACGAGAGCACTACATTAAAGATATTCCCGCGTGTCTTAAATAATGTGTCTACATCGTGAACAAAATGCTTGAATGCGGCAGATGTGCTCATAAATCCCTCAAGACACTCTCAAACGTTTCAAAATAAAAACCTTGATAAGACTCCGACTGACTTACCAAAGTCGACATCAACGTCTCAAGCAGCAGAACTGTGTACATGTCGCAGTCGGACGGTATACTCCGCCATATTACAATACAGGTAGCAGTTATCAAAAACAGGCCGTTTTGAAATGCGGCGGTTCAACGATTAGCCGGATGTCATTGCGATACGTTCTTCAATAAGGCGGACTACGTTTTGCCGCACGCATTGTACTACTACTTAGATAGAAGAGTGACCATACTTACAAAATAACACAATGTTTAAAACGAAAATAAAAAGTCATTATCTGTTAAAGATTCCATGGAATCCGTGAATTTCTTTTAAAGTATCAAAATACTGCTCCATGGGTACTACTCGAATAGTGTTATTATTTTGGATTATTTTTCGGCAAGATCAAAATAATCAAATTATCTTCATCGGCGTCATTCATAAGATCATATTTTTTACACCAATTAATATTTTTGGTGTAGGGTTTCGCTGAACACCAGAATCCATAGCCACTTTAGCAGTTAGCAGTTTTGATGCGAGTTATAAATTCTAAAACTTTGTATAATGGTTTAATTGTACCTGAATATGGTCATTAAAATCACTGCTAGGACATATTTTAACACGTTTTCATTATTTAATTCACATATGCACTTTCTTTTTGCGACTACATTGTTGTTGTTATGTCAGCCAGCGCCAGGAGTGTTAAAAATCTGAACTAAAACCTCTCAAAGAAGCGGCTAATGTCTCGCTGTGTTATATTATGGCTAGCCGAATTGAATAACGTATGGCGGCGAATACATTCCGGCGGGTTTTTATTCAGCTGCATTTGATCTGGCTAATCGTTGAACCGCCGAAAATATTTAAAAACGGCCCTGTTTTTAATAACGGCTAGCCGTACGAGGTGCTCGTAGCGCAATGGTAGCAGCGCTTTGGTAGTGATACCGAAGTGAAGCAACCTACGGTGCGGTCGTGTTTAGATGGGTGACCATTCTGTCCATATAAGTGACGTACATCACGAGCATCTCCGTGCTTCGGAAGGCACGTTAAGCCGTTGGTTTCGGCTTATATCGGTTGAATATTAGTCGTTAAGCCTAGTCAGGCCTTATGGGCGGCTTGATAACATCTGTCAGCAAGGTTAGTCGCTTGCCTTGCAAACACCCCTTCACCAACCCACACTGAGCCCGCGTGGTGAAGAATGTCTCCAACTGCCTCATAGTTGCGGTAAGGCCTTTGCCTAGCAGTGGGATGATACAGGCTAACTTTACTTTTTTAGCCGTAATTTAATATGGAAGATTATACAATCCGACTGCGACATACCAAGAATTTTCGATTCAACCCGCGGACGGAAAGGAGCGACACTTAAAAACAAAACCGTTGATCCCAGTCACGTCCTTTTTATGGATAACAGTTGCGGCAAATAACAATTTTGTCGAGCAACACCGAGCTCGTCTGCTCAGGCGCGTATTGCGATGCAGTTTTTATAGGTAAGCGGCTCAGCTTTACTGTCAAATTAGCAATTCGTATTGCGATTTCGTTCATTATAATTGTAATATTATTACAATAAAACAACGTTAATATTAATGTTCGTACCGTTGTAGTATTTTTATAATATTATTAATTTGATAATATTCGTTTCCACTGTGTCGGAATTGAGCTGCCTGGAAATTGAACGGCTAAAATTGGATCACAAATTCGCAATACGCCCCCAGTTCCGTTATAAATCTCCAACAGTAATAAAATCTCGCTTAGGGCGTTGTCCGCTGTTTATACTAAACCTTTCACTTGATATAAATCTTCCCGCAGTATTCGGAAAGCCTTAACGCTAGGGCCCTCATTTTTTAATCACTCGCGTTAAGATGGCGTGTGATATTCATTGATCCATGTTCGATTTTCCAATGAAAATTAGTATAATTCCACTCTGGAGTGAATCAAAAAAATATCTGAATTTTATGAATAAGTACTAACGTCTATATTTATTTTTATTTTTTATATGACTGTTTTTATTATAGTTTGTTATACAGATATATTTATATTTCACTCATTCAGCTCTTCATTTTCTATGCACAAAATACCCCTTCCTATAAAACTCATAATTTCTATACCCAAAGGTTGTCTGGAAGAGATTGATTATAGCGATAAGACCGCCTAGTTTGTACATTTCCTTAAAATGAATTTGGAAATCAATTTATGTTTTGTGCAATAAAGATTTATCTTATTTATCTATCTTTTATTTATCTATCTATATTTCTCGGGATTTTTATTCGTTTTTAAACGAAATTCACGCGTCCTAATCAAGCGAGTGATTCAAAAATAGTGCCCCAGGACAAGGGAATGAAGGAAGGTTATGCCTGCTGAACACAACATTCCGTCAATAGGTATCCGTGACAAAAGGAAGGTTACGTAAGGCGGATTTTTCGATTAACTGCATAAGGTACGGTAGCTTACCCAACAAACGTTATTTATATCTATTTTCATGAAAACGTCGAAAAGCGAATATTTTTAACTTGTTTTCTAATGACAAACAAGAACTCAGTATTTTTACATTACGTAAGAAGCTACAATTTTAAATTTACAAAATTAATTATAGTAAGAGGATGGAGAAAAGTTTATCTTCTACACAAAAGTTTTATTAAATCGTTCTTTTTGTTTGCTTAAAGCTGGTAAAAGTAAATTGAAATACATAGTTGTTATGAGTTTATATTAAGAGTGGTAATGTTACTATCCACACTACACGAGTTGAGTATTGGTAATTTCTACTTAATTATGCTTATAGTTTTTAGGGTTCCGTAGTCGAATGGCACAAACGGACCCCTATTGTTTCGTCAAGTCTGTCTGGCTGTGTGTCTGTCCGTATGTCACAGCCACTTTATTCTGAACCTATTTGCAATACATCTAGATGAAACTTGGTAGGTAGGTGAATCTTGATAACCGCTTTTCGATGCTCATTACAAATAATAAAATAAAATGACATTTGAGGGGGACTCCCATATATGGAAGTAAAATATATATATTTTTTTGCGCTAACCTATGCATGTAGGGTGTCTATGGATAGGTCTTTTAAAATAACATCGAGGTTCTTAGAAACACTATGTCTGAAAGTTTAAAATATGGGAGACAGACGCTTCCAAAGTGGTAAATTGGGCGTCCCCCGTCTACGTTTTGAACGAAGCCAGTATCAATATTGAAAAAAAAATGCAAAATGTAGTGCTTTACAAACACTTTCAACGAAAATTGGTTTGAATGAGACCGAACTAGCGGCTTTTGAGATAAAGCAAATTTTCAACAACTGCAAATATAATATTGTCTTTCATACAAATACTATGAAAAACAAAGTTGTTTTTGCTATCAACAAAATATTGTGGTAGTTTGGCTAAATGGAAGTAAGTGGAACCCTAATTTAGTTTAAGTTGGCACGAGACCCTCAGTGCGCGAGTCCGACTCGCACTTGGCTGGTTTTTAATCGACAAATCATCCTTGACAAGGGAATTATGAAAGTATAAGAAATCTCATACAGGTGTTTTTTGGTCAGTGACACTCGACCGTTGTACAAACGAAATAGATGCCAAAAATATGTATTTTGAATAAAAGAAACCTACAAAATCAATTTATAATTGCGATATGTCACCTCTTCGAAGCTTAATAGCTACAGTGTAGCGTAGTATTTCGTAGATACCCGCGTGCTATGAGCAAGGGTGTGAATTTCTTCATTAGTTTTTTAAAATGTTGGGAAAAGGTTATATTTTAATAAAACTTGCATATAATTTAAATACATTTTTTTACGATACGCATAACTCAAACTATCATCCCTCAGTTGGATGTCACTGACCAAAAAACCACTTAGGTAGTATATATTTATTAAGTGCAAAAAAAAATGTTTTAAATGTAGGTACTGAGTTGTTGTAGCTACGTGTAGGGAAGCTTTGCCAATCCAAAAAATGTTGCAAATTCGACGACAAGGTTACGGCGTAAGTATTACTCGAAATTTGAATTAAGAATATGAAACCATTTGTGTACGTTGATGACCAGTGGTGTTAATTCATGGCGCAGCAGTTTTTTTTGCGGTGTCAGTTACATACGTTTGTATTTATAGTTCAATGTTTAAATTACAAGTAAGTAAGTGTACCTTATTATTATTATTTTCCCACATCCCATTTGCGGTAGCGAAGTGAAAAAGTCTTGAACTGTGCAACGTTGAATACGTAATGGAAGAACCGCATATTTCTCTGAGAGTGGAGTACCTACCAATCACTAACATATAAGAGTACCTGAATAAACACACTGAAAACTTAAGGTGAAAGTTTTGACTAGAGCGCAGTTAGGGGTGAAGTAAACGAACTGTGTATGTTTAATTTCATTGAATTGCGGACTAATGTTGAAGAATATTCTTATTTCATAACAAACGTAATGTTATTTATTCATCTATTTATTTTCGAAATAATGAAGCCATTAATACATTTTGGATTAAATTGAATCTAATTGTATACGAATAAAAATACATTACTTAAATAAAGTTAAATAATATGCAATTTAGGGCTGATTTGAACACAACACAATATGGCTAATTTGAAAACGTCACCTAATTGTCAGTAATCATACGTAACTGACATTTTTTAAACATCTATCGCTTTATAATTTATCAGTCTAATAAGTTTTATCTGACCAGCGAAAAATCGGCCCCAACACTAATGACAAGTAAATTCATTTGTTTTTAATTAAATCAACTGTATCAGACGAGAAAACGAACCCTTCTTAATTCGCGAATATCGTACCAGCCGTTTGAAGTCCGTTAGGAAAGTAAAAAAGGTATCATAGCGTTCCTAAGTGACTGCTTTTTCAGGTTCAATATAGCTGTAGAAGCTATAGAAATCTAAATTACTTGTAGATTATAATATCCTTAATAAAACATATTTTGTACAATTTCAACCTTAGCAATTATGTTTGTCAAACTTTTGTATTTACGCTAAATAAAAACGTCTCCGTCACAAGCCTGATTCGTGCACACAAAGTAGTCGTAAGAGTTTAGTACTCATTAGCCAAATAAAAAAGAATGAAATAAAGTTCACAGTAACTTAGTTGCTGTTATATTTTACTTGTATACTAAAGATAGGTAGGTTCATTGTTTTAGTAGTATATTTTTTTCTGCTCTGCTCCCAAACCCCCGTTTGAGAGAGCTGTCATCATCTTATATCTTTTAATTCGTAACAAATACGAGTACTTTTGAAGAATTAGCTTTTATAAAAACGTTATCTCCCACGCTTATGGCCTCTCGTACATTTTCTTTAAACCCGTCATGGACCGGGGAAAAGGCGGGCAAATCTCTCTTAAGTTAATTTGTAACCTGAAAAGCGAAGGGAAATCTCTTTCACCTTTTATTTATTGCCCCCCGGGACCCACGCGGATCGGGTGACCCGGATCTTATTAGATTCTCCAATCAAACTCACGAGTGTTCATTTTAAATAACAAAAACGACAGTGATTTGGGTAATCTACCTAAAAGTATTCTGATTTAAATAATTTAACAAGTTTGGTGCCTACTACCTTTTTTTTACTGAGATGTCATCTGATATTTAAATGATGTTACGTAGTACTTTTCTTTGTTTTAGTAATTATTTTTTTCGGGTCAATTGTTGTGATTGTGTGGTGGAATTGTCATAATAATGATTTGTGCTTTTGATAAAAATAATACAATTAAAGTAGGGAATTAAGTGAAGTGATCTGATCGCACCGTCTTACCCGGATCGCTGTCCCTGCGCTAAGCTTCCTTCTTGAGCATTGAAATGCGAACCACCTCGCACCTCAATGAGTTTGGTTAAGGTAGGCTAGTTTCGTGTTAACTTTACTTATGCGTTATAAAATGATAAATCACTAAAGAGTAGTCTGTATGGCGTCGAGCCATTGACGTTAAACTTGTTTATAAAGAAAAATAACAATCTTACTGCTAGAAATGTTATTCCGTAGAGCAAAAAGAAAGAGTATTGAATCACAAAATAGTAACTCCCAAAATCTCTTGTACTCCACAATGGACGATTGAGCAATAAGGGCGTTACAAAACTTTCCGGAATTAAATAACCGTTCCGCTCTTCCATGTTCCATGCAAATTTTTGTTTACCGCGTTAAAGTCGACGGTAATATTATTTCACAGGAACGCTTTATCCTGCCCGGCTCTTCCTTTTCCCGCCCAATTTCCCGATATTAAATTTATTACGTGCACCGTGGAAAAAGTCAAACGGACCTTAATAATGATTGGGGATTTTCTTTTAGTTATTCAAAGCGTATTTTTTTATTATTCTCAATTTGTCAGTTTCAAACAAATTATATTAGGACAGAACGTTGATTTATTATTCAAGGAAGTTATTAAACCCAAATTGACAAAATTTGAAAGGTATGAAGATTCAAAATCCATGTCGAGACAGACAGATTTTCTGCGTGTTATTTTTGAAAGTAAATGAAAAAGACTGAAATGAACATGGGTGTATGCATTTTACAGGTGACGCCTTTGCTATGAAATCTAATGCAGAAAAATATTTAATCGAGCTGTCAGCTGTCACTTTGACATTTAGTGTTGTTGTTGCTTTCGGTGTTTTATTAAAAATCATCGATAATTTTCATTTCTGTAGGTACCTGAAAGTTGGGTAAAATAGGTATATTATACAATCAATTGTTTTATTAGGTAACCAGATAAGAAATAATCATCATCATTCGTCTTTCAAAATATGAATGATATTTGTAGTTATGAGACGATTTTTTGACATTATAATAGTCTGATATCTACGGATACATTAATTACATATTCTAAAACAAGATTAAAATAAACTCATATTAATTTCGTTTGTCTTATGAATGAAATTTTACTTTAGAGTGGAAAGAAAAGCATATGGGTACCCGAACGTTTCCTTTAATAATAGTATCTTTAGTAGTACACACAATTTCTCCTCTAATTAAAAACGGCAATACCATTTTATATATGGTTCATTACGCAAAGCATTTCAACATCATAATACGTGCGCCAACTTCCTTAAAGTATTTCCGAGTTAATAGAAATATGTCGAGCATCTCTTAATGGCGCACCTGCGATATTTTATTTTCATTTTTCCTCGTAATGCGAAACCTCATTTGGCCGCGCTCAGCGCCGCGCCGCGCGGGTGTAATGCGCTGACGGTTATTGCATTTCTGATGCACACCACGTAAATGAGAGAGGATTTTTTTGAGTGCACAGCCGAGATACAAGAGAGTTGGCGGTAAACTGGTTAACTGAAATATGTTTGTAAAAAGTTGACACACGGAAATTTGACTGTAAAGTTTTGCGTGTATTTCCAACCAGTTGGTATTAAGTAATATCAATGTACTCATATTTTTTGAATTCGTTAACGGTGGTTACCTATACCTATCACATTTTGAGTTCTTGTGATAAAAAACATGAGGCTGGAGTTTATTCAGAAGAGTTTTTTCCTCAATATTCTTTTCATTTTATACTAAATTTATTTCTGTTTTGTTCTTGACTGGCCAATATCAAAATCAAACAGGTCTATTTTTAGGGATTAAAGTCGACCTTATAAGATTGGGATCACGCTTTCTGAATTTGAGGGGCAGCCATGATCGAATTATATTCGAGGGATTTAGTAAAATGATAAAACCTCGTTTTGATAAATTGGTTTGTTGTTTATTTTTCCGCAGTCTTTCAAAATATCGACACATTCACCCTTGGAATAAAGAAACAGGATTGAAAGGGATTTGACCAGAAACATAATAAAGATTGGAGGTCATGGACACAACCTCCAGCTTAATCGATTAATGGAATAGGCGGCGGCGAATTTACCTTATTTTCCAATGCTAATCCCATGCTCCTTCCATTTCCGATGGTTTCTTAGTCCTCCAGAATACGTGGCGTGTCATAGTCTACTATAACTCAGTTGGAATATAAACTTACTTAAACATGCCAATCATAACAAACTTTGACTGATAACAAGCTTATTATGTGTATATTATTAAAAACAAATATATCCCCGAGAGAGTTAAATTAAATTGAAAATGTTATTTCAATCGCCAAAACGATTTCAAATAAGTTTCACTAAAATAGAGGTAGATGAAAAGCTAAGTTATAGATGAAAACTTCTTTGACATAGCCCTAATATGCAAGATAATTGAAAAACACTCACTTGGATAAAAAAAAACTTGTATCAAAATAATCAAAACAAGTAATATCAAATAACTTTTGGACTATGAATAATGTATTTAGTTCCAGGTGAGACAAATGATGCAATGGCGTATTGTTTAAATTCTTTGTAAAGTTAAATTGTCTGTTTATTATACTCGGGTTTCTGAGATCATTTGTCAAGTAATAAACATGTTTTTTATTTCAAAACCGTTCGGTATAATGAAGAATATGTCCATATTAATACAGTCGCTATTACATTAGACTACCGAGATTAAACATTTGGTAGAAGAATACGTTATTCCAGTGGTTCACAATCTTTTATTGGTGACAGAACCCTTTTGATATACTAGGTGGGGCCCTGCAATAAAACCTGCAATAAATAGACTTTAAAAAGTTTCACCTTTTATTATCTTTATTAAAAAGCAAAAAAGTACCTGTCCTGCCATGTATCTTTTACTTATGACTTACTCACATAACAAGTATAATAATAGGAAATATTGAAAAACACAAGTAGGTGACAGCGGTGGCATCATAGTAATATGATGCACCGCGTCAGAACGGTCCAACAGAGAGGGAGGTGTTTTTTTTTATCTAAATTCTTACGAACCCTTACATGGGTATCGCAGAACCTCACTTTGAGTATCGCTGCTTTATTCTATCTAGTGATGATGACAAAATTAGTATTGTAACGCTCTATAATTTTGTATATTTTAAAATATATAGGCTAAATTTTATAATTTAAAGTGGCAGGCTTATTGAGAGCACCATATCAAAATTGGTACGCAAATGACTTTTGTCGTTCGTTTCGTTTACGGATTTGCAATGTTTGACATGTAAGCCTAACGACTCTAAAACTGAGTTTCGACAAATGGTTTTCCGACACTACTTTACTGCGACACTACGCTACTCCGACTATACGCTAATACGACAATATGTATTTCCGACATGACTTTTATCCGACACTATGCTGCTCTGACAGTACTGTAAATCGACATGATTTTACTCAGACACCATGATACACCGACGATATGCTATATCGACATTACTTTACTCAGAAAATCTAAGATGACATATTGGATAAAAGTAAATTAGAAAACAAAACAATTATTACTACGTTTTTTTATTATTACGCTATTACTACGATATTAAAAGGCTGTTTCTAGTATGGACCGTCTTTCACAAATAATACAGCAATGCAACTACGCTATTCCATCCACAAGCGCTCCTTTCGATGAAACTTACCCTACCGATCGGGTGCAATTCACCCAAAGATGGCTTCAGGCGCGGTCGAATAAGATATCTGAATTGTGGCAATACTGTTCGATTCCTGAATAATGTAGCGATGAATAGGCAAGTGAGGCAGAGGTAAGTATCGTCGCATCTAGAGTTCATATTCGAATGGAAATTTGCTACTTATCGGGATCAGGGTTGTCAAGGTGACGACTTCACTCTACTTTACCTGCGAATAATATAAGAGTAAACAGCTTAGGTGAACTTGCACACGATGATTTAACCCAGGATTACGATAACTCTGGTTTAAAATTTCATTTTGTCTCTGTCAACGTAAAATAAACAGACCAAGACAGAAAGAGGATTTAATCCAGGATTAGCGTAATCCTAGGTTAAATCATCATGCGCAAGTGGACTTAAGACAGTTAAGCACCTCTACTTTTAAATAAGCCTATCTTATTGTGATTACGAATTATATTGGTGATATATTTGTAGTATTATTATATTGATAAAACAATTTTTACTGAGTGGGAATTGAACTGCTTGGAAATTCAACAGATTAAGCAATATCGCTATATGCCTTCGTGAGTAAGTATACACTAATATAATATTTATTATCATATAGGAAACCGTTCAGATACATTGCTCTTATGTAATTGTATAATAATAATAATAAATTGTTTATTAAAATTCATTGGTTCTGAAATACATCTTAGAACTTAAAATTAATCACTAAGTGCATTCTCTTATTTACCTGAACTAGGTTAAACCTGTATCTCAGGCTAAATAGAGCTTACACAAGCTATTTACGGCTTACATAATTAACAATAATAACTAAACTTATACAAAATTCAAAAGTAAATCAAAGTCAAAATAAAACCATAATCTAAAAATAATCGATCAGAACGCGAGAAATCAGCAATACTTAGTCATACATTTTAGTACCGTCAGCATAATTACATTTACTACGGCAAATTCAGTGCGTGTTTGTTTCTTGACGCATCAGTAAAGTTGTTTGCTAATAGATATTTGGTCAAGGCAACTGGTAGCAAAATTCTTTGTCAGCGGTAATACGTGGGTCAGTAGGACAAAGCCGATTTACTTTTCGTTACAATACATTAATTATTATTCCTAAGTATAAAATTAGACAAATTTGTGGTACCTACAATATTAAACCTTATGCAATATGCTTATCATAGTAAAATAATTACGAGCCCTCATAATCGACAGTACCGATGTACCGGGTCTCAGCGGCCCCTTTGGCCGGGCAATCGACATCTCCCGTCTTGTGAGCGTGCGGCTTGTTGAAGCGCAAGCATGTAGCGCACTTTGGTGGTTCGGCCTTCTTCGCGCAATCCTTCATGGCATGTCCCACTTCTCCGCAGTGGCCGCAGGTGATGGTTTCTTCCCGACATGTCTTGGCTGCATGCCCATATTGCTGACATTTATAGCACCGCGTAACAAGCGTGAAATCTTTTATAGGGCAAAATTATGGAAATCAGACACAACAGTGATACCACATCACCTAGATCCGAGGGGTACGTATTACAATACCGAATTTTAAAATAACGAATTTCATAAGCACTACGAACGGAAGGCCGAATTTTAGAATGCCGAATGTTTATATGATCGAAAGTTCTAAATACCGACAGTTTGAAATCACGAAAATTCAAAATACCGGATCTTATAAGACCTATAATTGGAATGCCGAATACTAAAATGCCGAATTTTAAAATACCGACTGTTTATATGACCGAAAGTTCCATATACCGACTGTTTATATGACCGAAAGTTTAATATACCGAAAAATTTAAAACCCGATGATTAAAAATACCGAATTTTAGTCCTTTGAACAAAACGCCAAACAAATTGTATACCATTGAGATTGAGGTTTATTAAGAAAAAAAGTAAAAACCGACACCGGAGTCGGTGCCATCACTTTGACTCCAAAAAAAATGTTTGCCTAAAACGGATTCCTTTCCTTTCAATGGTGAAGAGTTTATTTAAGAATTTTTAGTGCATTTTGGTTTTAAAGTCAGTTTTTACTTTTTTTTAAAGTTTATTTTATTTCTTCATTTTTAGTGATTACGTAAGAGGGGGGGGGGGGGGAGTTGCATCTTATGATTCTATTTATGAAGATATTTGGTTTTAATAATATACACATAATAAGCTTGTTATCAGTCAAAGTTTGTTATTATTTGCATGTTTAAGTAAGTTTATATTTTAGCTGACTTTGGACTATGACACGCCACGTATTCTGGAGGACTGAGAAAACATCGGAAATGGAAGGAGCAGGGGATAAGCATTGGAAAATGAGGTGAATTCGCCGCCACCTATTTTTTGAAGGTGTTAAAAGGTAATTGTGAAATAGCAAAATTGAATAAACTTTTGTTGCCAAATGCTATACCCGGATTTCTTTATTTCATTCGAATATTAGTACCTTTTAAACAGCCTTTGTCCACACTAGCCGGGAGTGACTGCGACAGAGACAATATAGAAAATTTTGATTTCTATATTTACCTGACCGGGCATCGAACCCGGGACCTCGAAGTAGCGACGCCGTGAAACCAGCCTGAGTGCTTAGCCAAGTACACCACGGAGGTCATCAAAAAAGTACGGTCATTAAAAATATACGAAATTGCAGGCTGGTGTTATTATTGCCCAATTGCAGACGATTTTCTCAGTTAAAATAGTTCGAAATAGGTTAGAATTGGAAGAAAGGTTGCTTGGCAGTGGAAGTTAGCTTCAGTATATGTACTTTGAACATCGCTTGCAACAGTGCCGGAATATCGGGATCTAACAATAACCAATACCGTCTCGTATATTGTAACCGATGAAAACGTCTACCTTTAGGTAATACTTACCATATATGTATTTTTGTGTGTCCGTTGAAACGGAATATTAGGAGAAAATATAACGTGTAATGTTAAATGCGCAAAACCAAGACACCCTAAATGATTTTTCATTCAATTGACCTAATTCTGAAAGAAATAAAAAAAGTTTAGTTTTACTGGCACTTCTAATCATTTCTTGCTCTGTGGACGACGCTCTGTCGAAAGAGGATTCTGTACGTCTTCACCGGGCCGCTGCGCCTTGCTGACATTATTATTATTATTTTTGTTCATAAAAAACAAATCATTGCTTATTTAGGTATTTTGGCGGGTTTGCGCACGTGATGGTTTGTCTTATTAATAAATAGACAGGGCAACATTTTTTTTTCTTGAAAAATGTAACCTATACTGAAAAGTTGTTTTCGGGTTCTGAGAATTTACCGTTACACGTTTTAAAATAATATTTAAAACTGAAATATTAGGTACTCAAAATTGACTTTAATAAAAAATAGTATTTGTGTGCTTCAAGTGTAAATATTAATAAGGACTTTCATCTCATCGCACAACCCTAATGTTATAGAGGTCGTTTCAAATTGACGTTTGTATACGATTGTACAATGCAATGTGAATTATCTTGTACCTACCTGTAGTTAAACACGATGCACCTCCACAGACTGGCCCCTTGACGATCTAGTTTTCAATTCGATAAGGGAATTGAACTTTATCGAAAAACGTGCGGACGTCATTTCTAATATTTCAATGTACCTATACCCGGAGAAAAGTGTGGGAATTATTGAGATCGAATGTTCACATTCGATCACACATTTTCAGCTATTTCATAACATGAATTATTTAGTTTTCCACTTGCCAGTACCATAAATTACCTACGTCAAATTTAAACTCTCAAATTAAATTTAACACAATTGGGTGTGAATAAATGAATGCCATGAATTCCATGAAGAAATATAACGTGAAATCTCGAAAACGATTTCACTTATAAGGGCCGATTTTCCCAATTTCAGATCAGACTTATCAGAATTAATTAGTGTAAATCGACCGATTGTAAAATTACACTTACATAAATGATTGCTGACAAATAGGTTTCGTTTTCTAATGCTATTTGTATTGTATTTTTAAAGGGCCGATTTTTCAATGGTCAGATAAAACATATCAGTCTGATAAATTATAAAACGACAGATTTACAAAAAAATGACAGTTACGTATAATTGCTAATAATTAGGTGACGTTTTCAAATTAACTATATTGTAATTTATTCGACGAATATTCCTTATCTGAAGTTGACAAAATCAGGCCTAAATAATTTTCAAGATTTCGCGTTTATTAAATACGTTAGTATTAAGATTAATTACCTGCTAGTCAGGTAATATTTCGTGTTCAGTTAAGAAGGTTTTCGATAAGATAAAATAATTTTCATAATTAGGTATAATGTATTGTTTTGTATCGTAGCAAGCTTAATAAATTTCTAAGTAACAGCACGTGAGTGTATTTCGTATCAGATTATTTGCGCGATTTTTTAACCTACAAGCTACAACAACATGGAGTCATGATTTACGAGTGAGCCCATGATGGATGAGCTTAGAAGTGCCGAGTATGGTCGACGAACTGGTGGCAAACAGCTGTTTGCATTGAAAAATACGGCAATATAATACAGCATGCAATGCAAAGAAACGCAGAAAGGACAACTATACCTTAACTTAACTATTAGTACTAACAAACTTTAGAAAAAACGGCTGATGTCTTACGCTTTGTACTGTGTAAAGGCGGACTTCTTCTAAAGGTCGCAAGATTTCACAACTGAAACTGAAATGCAAAAGGCTGCTTACAATTTGGTACTTACTTTAAAACTCATTGGGAAGTTGATAGTAGAATCCAACAATTCTCGTAGGTAGCCCTGAAACTAGAATAGAATAGAATAGAAAACTCTTTATTCAAGTTATGTACACTTACAAAAAATAAAACAACAGTTTACAAGATTGACGCGTAGGTAGGTGGTGCATAAATGAAAAGTCAAATCTACTCAGCGTATGCCGCAGAATCAAATATCCTGAGGCGCTGGTCTTCCGCAGACGCCAGAAAAAAAAAGAGATCACTGCTACTCACAATAAACATTTTGAAATAAAGATAAACAATTTTAAAATATTAAAACAACGGTTTTAATATTTTAAAATGTGTTTTTTCAAATTTTTGAATCTATTTTTAACTACCAACACTTTATGCTTGGAGATATCATATGCCAGATCAACCAAGAAATGAATAAAAACAAAATAAAACATAAGTAATTGCAAACGTATGCATTGCATATGAGCACAGCAAAACATGTCACAAACAGCGGATTTTCCTTTTGTAAATCTAGTAGATACTGTTTATAGTTACACTTGAAAGTACGCAATGCTGTAAGCTTTTTGAATGGTGGAGGATGTTATTCCAGCATTTCGTGGCTAAATAATGAATGTTAAGTTTTGACGTCAGGTAGAGAGGTAAAGTCGCAAACCGTCGTTGCAGTCATAAGTTGGTTCATGGAATATCAAATAAGGTACGAGTGTGTTAGATTAATAAGTAGGTCAACATAAACGTTGACTAACAGATTATGGTGTGCAAAGTTCGGGTATTAGCTCGTGTGCTCCCGGTCTCACTTGCTGTTCGTACGTCATAAATCAAGCGGCGGACAAGTGCAAGTGAAACTACGGAACTGGAATTCGGCAAAGACAACAATTCGTATTTGTACATGCAATATGCTTCCAGTGGCTTTAAACACCTACAAATATACACATTAAAAATAAGCACAGAAAATATAATAGTACTACGTACGACATAAGCGCCATTAGCCTCTTAGATAATGGTTTAGAATGTTTTAAATACTCATTGTCATATTTTGTATTCTTAAAGATGAAACAAGAAACCAAAAATTGCGCACGGGTGGGGCTCGAACCAGCAACTTCTTGGCTAACGGGGCCAAATGCTCTACCAATAAAATTGAGCTACCGTACTGTCGGTCCGACTGTGCAAAATTTCTGGTCTCTTATGGATAATACAATTTCACACTTTTATGATAGCTTACGACGTAAATAACGTTTAGTATATGAGTTACAATGCTTTAATAATTATATAAATATTGTCCGGGACCGTACCGCACGTACCCGATTTAAATTGAACAGAGAGAGTAAAACTGGCAGAGGCATAGACAATGAAAAAAAAAAAACTTTTTAAAGTAAAAACAATTACAGCCTTGTCACAAAGCTAGCTTATTGTTAATGTTGTTTTCAACAAAGTTCTATTACGGTTAATAAAGTAAAAACGTGCCAGCTATGGTTTTGGCAGCGGCTGGGATCGTACTCGAAGCGAGTGCTCAAATTGCAAGTGCCTATAAATATCCCATGGGACACGGAATCGTAATGGGGCAGGATATAGTGGGCTCATTTTTCTTTTTTAGCTAGCGGACCCAGCGATCTTTGTTGTCCCGCTCCGGCCCAGTTATTTGACGGTGACGATAACAAAGTGTCCAAACGCTCAATTTCCCTAATTATTCCTTTCATACGAACCTTCTCCTGATGATATAATACTATTTTCTCCACTTTTTAAACAGTTTTCACCACTGAAACAACACGCGTGAGTTGAGAGCAGTGCACACATGCGACGCGCAATGTCAACTATCACACGGCTACACACAGGAATTGTTTTGAAAAGTGTAAGGTATATTGGAAGTTGTTTTCGAACTAGTTTAGTTGTTGTCCAGGAAATGCCTTTGTGAAAGCATCGGACAAGACCTCGGTACCAATTCTCGTGCAATTCGTATAAGAAAAAAGTTCACCGATCGAATTTTCATTGCTCAAGAAAAAATAGTATATAATTTCTCAGGGTCACGATTTCTATGCACTCCGATTACGTTTGTGCGGTAGGTTTTTGACGTGTGGATATATAACTTGAATTTAAGTTAGAACGGTAAAACTGGCAATTGAATTATCATACGAATTTAGTTCGATTGACGTTAAAATCGCCTTCCTCGTTTTTTACTTTACACGGCGATTATTAAGACGGCAGCTGCATATCAATATTTCATTTCACGCTTTGCCTAAATATACTACACTTTTAGCCTTATAAACCCACCCTTATCAAGAGTCGTTAAAGTTTGGTTTAGTTATGCTAAACGTGATTAGAAGCAGGATGGGGTTGACTGAGAGGAATTTGTCTGTGTCACGGATTATCACGTGACTGACGATTAGGGCGATGCTGCCCTGAAAAGGAACCCTCGTCAGTTTGTCGCCGACTCATAATTTGACGTTAAATGTCAGCACAGAAATTAACTTACAACACACAATTTTCGCAAGCGAAGCTGCTAACCTTGGAATTATGGTAATATCCAAAGTAGTAATTTTTAGGGTATTACCAAAACTATCCCGGCGGGGAAACGTCAAGTCGTATGATGGATGTACCGTCATGTTAGGATATGCGATACATGCTTTAAAGTTTAAACGATTTACATTTTAACTTCTTACTCTGAAGCCACTCGTGCTTTGAAGATAATTACCAAACTTTTGCTACTAACATAACACTCGTGATAGGTTAGCTGATACTTCATGGCAGATAGCATTAACTTTCTTACAGACTGGCATGTATTTTCGAGATTAATGGTCTATTTGTAAATTTAAGCGACAGTGGCTCTTTTATAACAATTTCTAAACTGAACCTGAGCAAAGCCATAACTGAACACAAAGTTAAATATCTATGGACACACATTTGAAATATGAAGTGCGAGAAGTGCTAAATAAACCGTGGCTACCTTTATAAAGTGGAAACCTTGATGTATATGGCTGCACAGCCGTTACAAATAGTAACTACCTACCTACTTTATATTTGTATAACGCGTTCGGTATTTGCTCACTGCCATCGAGCAGTAATAAAGTTGCTGTCATAATAAGTGTTGTTTCATTCATTTCACTGGCGGACGGAGGATCGTGTCGTGAGCTACCCGCAAAAAAAAAGAAATGGCTTATATCGGAAATTTATCCGTATTTGATCATAAAACGAGTGAATGGGCGATTTTCTACGGCAAACTCAAACAATATTTGAAGATCAATAATGTCACTGATGACAAGAAAAGTGGGATCATTTTAACGCATTTAAATGATGAAACATATCGCTTGGCGCGTAACTTAGCTTACCCAAAGGAGCTGGAATCGCTAAGTTACGATGACTTGACAGAATTACTCAATGCCCATTTCAAGCCGAAAAAGTGTTCATTTGTAGACAAGGCTAATTTTCACGGAGCTAAAAGAAATCCAGGCGAATCGTTGAGTGATTGGGCGGCGCGGTTGAGAGGTCTGGCAAGCTATTGCGACTTTGGTACCGCTCTGGAGACAAACTTGCTCGACCGCTTTGTCCTGGGCATGGGTCCTGGCTCGGAACGCGATAAACTCTTCGAGCAAAACCCGTCTACACTCACATTGACACGGGCTATTGAATTGGCTGAGCAGGCAGCGTGCGCAAAGGAGGCGAAAATCATGAGCAGTAACGAAGCCAGCATTATTAAGGAGGAACCAGTGTTTCGCGCGAGATTCCAGGGTCGAGCAGGGCGAGGGTACGGCGCCGCCGCTGGCAGTGGCGGGTCCGATGATGCCTCGACAAGCCGCGAAGCGGCGCGGCGGAACGTCGGCGCGAGGTGTTCGGTATGCGGTTTAAAAAATCATGCAAGTGATCAGTGCCGTTACAAAAACTATAAATGTCAAAAGTGTGGTGTTAAAGGCCATTTAAAAAAAGTGTGTGATAGTGTCAAAGGTTCGTGCGTTTATCACGTTGACGCGAAGTCGGGGTGCGACGATATTAATGAGGTCAAGGACGTCGCTTGCGAAGAATGTCAGAACTTTAACATAAGGTATGCAGCTGATAAACCAATATTAATCGACCTTTATTTGGGTAACTGTTATCTCACTATGGAACTAGATTCTGGCTCAGGTAAATGTGTAATTTCCGATACACTGTACAAGGAAAAAAAATTCAAATATAAACTTAGAAAATGCCATGTTCAAATGTGTTTATACAACGGGCATAAAATCACTCCCATTGGGTATTTTACAATAAATGCCAGATTTAATGATATAACAAAAACCATTAATATTTTTGTGATTAAAAACGGCGGACCACCATTGTTGGGAAGAGATTTTATGACCACATTTAACTTGATAATTACAAACAATTTAAATTCAATATCCAGTAGCACAGACATAGATGTATTGTTAGCAAAGTTTCCTGATTTATGGCGCGATGATTTGGGTTCATTTAATAAATTTAAAGTTAGTCTTAAATTAAAAGAGAACTCGACTCCTAAATATTTCAAGCCACGACCAGTGCCCTTTGCCCTAAAAGGGAAAATCGAAGAAGAACTTAATCGTTTGGTAAGTTCAGGTATTTTGGTTCCTATCGATTTTTGAGAGGTACGAATTGAAGAGGTATTTGCCACAATAGGTGGAGGTGAGCATTATAGTAAAATAGACCTTAAGAATGCTTACAACCAATTTGTTTTAGATGAATCTTGTCAAGAGCTAACCGCGATTAACACTCATAAGGGCCTTTTCAAATATACTAGGTTGGTATACGGCCTAGCCAACGCCCCAGCCATATTTCAGAAAGCCGCTCCTCTCAGGCATTGATGGCGTAAGTATATGGCTTGATGACGTGTGTGTTACGGCCCCTAACAGGTCTTGTCATATAGAAAGGCTAGGCGAAGTACTACGTAGACTAAATGAAGCTGGGCTAAGACTACATAAAGATTTTCTTCCAAGACAACGTTACTTATTTAGGCTACGTTATTAGTAAAGAGGGCCTTAAAACATGTCCAACAAAGTTAGGGCTATACTGGACGCACCCGAGCCGACCAACGTTACAGAGGTAAAGCGGTTCCTAGGGGTCGTCAACTGCTATAGAAACTTTATTCCTAACGCATCATCTGTACTAGGTCCAGTTCACGAACTGCTAAGAAAGGGTGCGGCATGGAGATGGGGTGAGCCTCAAAAGCGCAGCATAGAAGCGGTGAGACGCGAGCTGGCCTCGGAGCGCGTGCTGGCGCACTTCGAGCCCGAGGCACAGCTAGTGCTGGCGGTGGACGCCGGGCCCGCCGGCCTGGGCGCCGTGCTCGCGCAGCGCGCCGCCGACGGCAGCGAGCGGCCCTTGGCGTTCGCGTCGCGCTCGCTCACGGTCAGTGAACGCAACTATAGCCAAATACAGAAAGAGGCCACAACCATCATGTTCGGGGTGAAGCATTTCCACCAATACTTGTACGGCCGCAGTGACCCTTTCATTCTGAAGACCGACCATAGGCCATTAGTTTCAATTTTTAATAAGAGTATGGTATCCCAGTAACTACAGCGCTGAGACTACAGCGCTATGCTATAACGTTGTCGGCCTACAACTATATTGTGCAGTATGTCTCGAGTGACAATAATACGGTTGCTGATTATTTTTCACGCGCACCGATAAAATGTAGCCACGATTGCAATGACGCGCAAAACCGGTCGAATGAAGATAGTGATACGTATTGTGCACTCAAGTTTCTTAACGAAGTATCTCCGGCGGTCACCATCAATGATATCGCGCAAGCGGTGACAAACGATCATGAGTTATGTAAAGTGCGTAGGTATATGCAACATGGCTGGCCGCGAAAGATTACATGTAAATCAATTATGCCATATTTTCAATGTAGGTCCGATTTGCAATATGAAAGTGGGTGTCTTTTTAGAGGTCATAGGGTAGTTATACCTACGGTGCTTAGGGATAAGATGTTATCGGAACTACATGACTCACATTTAGGTATAACAAAAACAAAAAGCAATGCTCGGAGCAGGATGTGGTGGCCGGGCATCGACGGGGACATCGAGCGCTGGATCGGCTCGTGTGCCACCTGCGTGAGCGTACGCGCCGCCGCGCCGCGCGACCCTCCCGCGCCCTGGCCCGCCCCCGCCGCTCCCTGGCAGCGCGTGCACATAGACTACATGACGATAGGGCAAAGGGTATACTTGGTGGTGATTGATGCATTCAGTAAATGGTTGGAATGTATATATATGAACAATGGAACTTCTAGTAAGGCTTTAATCATGAAACTTAAATTGATTTTTTCTACCTTTGGAATACCAAACTTACTTGTATCCGATAATGACGTAAAAATTAATTCCAACGAGTTTAGAGTTTTTTGTATGAATAACGGTATTAAATATATGACGTCACCCATATATCATCCGCCCAGTAATGGTCAGGCTGAAAATTCAGTCAGGACGTGCAAAAAAATGTGAAAATGCATTATCCAGGAAAACTTATCATCAAATAAAATTGATGAGTTACTGTTAGGTTATTTATTTAACTACAGGAACACCGTGCATTGCACTACCGAGGAAACTCCCGCGAAATTAATGTTTGGTAGGCATTTACGTTCGCGTCTCGATTTGATATTGCCACCAACTATTACTCACACTGTAAAACAGGTTCCAAATAAAAGACAATTCGGTGTAGGCGATATAGTTTGGACTCGCTGGTACAATGCACGTTCAGAATCTTGGCAATTAGGAATAATTAAGGAAAGGATCGGTCATAAAATGTACAAAATTACTTTCAAGGATCATAATATTGTTTGTATTCGCCATATAGATCAAATAATTAAATATACGGGATATGATTGTAAAAATGAAAGAGGCCGCGCTAGCAATGCACCTCAATTGTTTTCTCCGACATCACCTGCACCCTCAAGCATACAACAGCGGTCCATTCCATCAATATCCGAGCACCAATCTCCTACCGAGTCATCAGAACAGATGCCTGATGTTGATAATGATGCAAACATTTGTACTGCTGTGTTGGATGAGGATGAGGGTGAGGAATGGGATGATTGTGAGGCGGGCGAGTGTTCGCGAGGTAACCGTACAGTATCAGGTTGTGTATCTGTGTGTATCTAAGTTGGTTTTATTTTGGCCTCGAGTCTTACCGTAACCATTGGCCCGGTGAATTAACTATGCATCTTAAATCCTAGACAAAACTCAATTCTTTTAAACACCACCAAGGAATCAATCCTGATATTTAGAAAAATTGCGCCAAAATGAAATTATGAAATAGCTAATAATAAAGCTGGCTGGTTTCTAGCTCAAAGGATTAGCATAGCTATCCAACGCGGCAACGCAGCCGGCATCATAGCCTCTTTGCCGCAAGGAAATGGTTTCGGTTTTGAATAGGTAGTTTTTTTTTTTATGTTGCATGTCTTAGTTTTATTTATTCTTGTTTCTAATCTTTGATATTAAAGAGATCCTAATAATTATATTTCAGATCAGTGGGTAAAATAATTCAAGTAAGTTACTAACCATAGAAGACTATCAACACATTGTATTTGTGTACCTCATCGAGCATTTTAATGTTTTTTTATTAACAATAGCAAATGGCACCATGTAGGTATCTATAATTATTTTAATAGTTTTTCGTTATTAAAATTGATGTTATGCTGATCATGTAAGTCTTGTATAATTTGTATTGTTTTAAACTTTCATAGGCACTATAATATTAGTTGCGCTTGTAACGTTGCCGAAATATCGGAAGGTCATAAATAATAAGGTACATGGTAGCAATTCCGTAGAACTATTGTATTTGGCAACTATACTATTACTATAATATTCTTTTCAACACACTTGCTCAAATTGACGTTTTTATTCCACCGATTTTTGGCACATAATCATAGATATTAAACACACGTGCTTTTTCTGTATATTATTGCACCAGTGCCTTTTGTTTATTAACCCGACCAATTTACTTTTGTACCCTAGTACCAAGTAGTAAGTAAGAAGATGAAGCGACATGATTTAGTCGGGTTATAACATACACACCAAACAGTATTTATGCGATAAATAACAGTATGTACATATTTATTTCAACAAATGGTAAATCCAGCTTTATTACTAAAAATAACTCAAATTCATTCAAAATTTTCTATACTTTGTGTTTTAAATAACGAATTATTACATTTTTAATCTTGGCTGTTGGCCGATCTAGTTCGCGCCTTAACCTTGCGCGCGCATCAGTTTCGCGGCAAGAAAAAAAAAACAACACGCCACTTTTCGTAAATAGTTGGCGGCTGTGGTGTGACGAAGTTTGGATTAATGGCAAGTGTGTTAAAAAACGTCGTATGAAACACGTGTGCCTGTGACCATTATATACGCGGCTTTCTTATGGCGCACTCGCTTTCGCTCGTGCGCACACAATATCGCCTTGTATATAATGGTCAACTTAGCACACTTGTATCATAATGTACTATATCTTACGTTATTCTTGATTTAATAGTCTAGGTTATACTTTAGGATTCACTCTGAACCTAACAGACACTCACAACCTAACTGAATTCCTAACAATTAGCTGTAATTATATATTTTTATCATAGAGGGACATGGCCATCTCTGGAGGAGGCCTTTACCCAATCCGGGGATCTTGCAACTTAATTAGTTAGAAAAAAAAAAGAATTTATATATAACACAATGATAATTATAAAAATGTGAAGCAAGAAACAAAAACCGGCCAAGTGCGAGTCGGACTCGCCCACTGAGGGTTCCGTGCCAACTTTAACTGAATTAGGGAATCCACTTACTTCTACTAAGCTTAAATACCACAATATTTTGTTGACGGCAAATATAACTTTGTTCTTCATAGTGTTTGTATGAAAAACAATGTCGCAGTCACTCCCGGCTAGTGTGGACAAAGGGTGTTTAAAAGGTACTAATATTCGAATGAAATAAAGAAATCCGGGTATAGCATTTGGCAACAAAAGTTTATTCAAATTTGCTATTACACATCTACCTTTTAACACCTTTAAACAAATCAAATTCAAAACTTAATAGCTCAGAATTCAGTAGAGACTAGGTTAGGTTCTAATTTAGTTATCTATATCTATACTATTACAAATCTTTATGTTCACAAATTTCTAATTAAATAAAGATAAACCACCAATTTAAGATTTTAATTTCCTACTTGATTCCAAAATTTATCCTCAAAGGGATTCCTAAGTTATGCTTAAATTAATAGCTAAATTATCCCACTTTTCCTAAGTTAAAGTAAATACAAGAAAACCAACCTTGGATTTCATCGGAGGTTACTATTTCAAATCTTTGTTGCATCAAACTACAAACAATTCTGCAACATTACCCCAAAATTTCACCGATACCGATCCATCCTCAAAACAGCAGACAAGAAGCAAATCAATCCATAAGGAAGTTCTGACTTCAAAAATTAATCCAAATGAGGTCTTAGTAAGGTCTAAGTAAGGGCTTAGTAAGGTCTAAGTAAGGTCACTGAAAAGAATTTACAAAAGGTTAGTTCAACGCATAAACCAAAGTAAAAGTTAAAAAACACTAACTTTTCATAATAAATATTTACCTGAGGTTACAACATGATCACCAAATTGTGACTGTTCAACTTACAGACACATATCAAAAGCGAAACCTAGAAATAAAAGAAAGTTCTAGTTAACAACCAATTTTTTTTTTCTAAGTGAGGGTGGTTATACTTTTCATCACCCTATTTATGAAATCTATAATAAACCAATTTAATACCTGCAAAAGCTGGCTCGCCATATAATTTCTGAATTGATTACTAAACATTTATGCTAATTATTCTATTTGAGACCTGAAATGATAAAAATTACAACTCTCAATACAATATGCCCAGATGTAGGTAGGCTACATTTTCTTTACAAGGATTTCCAAAGGAGTTTCTCAACATACTTACCATTTTTCCAGTCATTTATATCAAATCATTTTCGAAATTAATTCATCCAAATTGACATGTTGGCGGCGTCTGAAACGATAAAAAGAACCATGTGCTCAGACTCTAAGAAATGTCTCGCAACAAACAAAAATCAACGCAAACCTTTCTGCAGATACTTACCAGGAATAACTATCAAACTACAAAATAATTTGGGGCGTGCCCCATATTCAAATATCTAATTTTTCATTTTCCACACACGTTCCACTCCGACGCACGACCAACAGTCCGGAACCGGAAAAAAAGCAGCTGTCACACTTGACAAATGTCAGTGTCATCATATCTATGCCAAAATATGGACTGGAGTCCTACATCCATTCAGCTTTTCGTTTCACGCGAACTTATATAAAAATATACAACGTTACAACAAAGTTATGTTTGCGGTTGTTGAAAATGTGCTATATCTTAAAAACTACTGGTTCGATCCCGTCCGAACCAATATTCTTTGAAAGAATTTGTTAAGGTCTACATTACATATTTTTTTCAAAATTTTCACTTGCTTTGTTTAGAAATCAGATGGGGGGGACGCCCATTTTACCACTTTGGAAGCATCTTGCTGTGAAACGTTAGACTTTAATAGAAAATGGTTTTAGAAACCTCTATGTCATTTTGAAAGACCTATCTATAGACACCCCACACGCATAGGTTGGACTAAAAAAAAAAATTTTCGGTTTTAGTTTCATGTATGAGAGCCCCCCCCCCTCAAATATCATTTTGTTTTTTGTATAAGAATCGTAAAGCGGTAAACAGGATGCATCTTTCTACCAAATTTCAACAGTGTGATGCTTATAGTTACAGAATAAAATGGCTGTGACATACGGACGGACAGACAGACAGACAGACAGACTTGACGGAACTATAAGGGTTCCGTTTTTTGCCATTCGGCTACGGAACCCTAAAAAAGCTTATTTATTTACATATTTTTATTCGTTGTTAGTTCACCAGTGCAGCCATGTTAGTTACTGCATGCATGACTTTTTTCTGTATCTTAAGTGATAATATTCAAGATTTTCCTCGTGAGATATTATAATAAATCCGGAGGTTTGGGACCTCCTTATTATTCCGATCAGAAGCCGCAAGATCCGGGGCTGGACCAATCTCTATCACCATCAATTAGGGAATTAAATGATGTGTGTACGAGTAGGTTAAATAAAATCTAATAAAGAAAACATTTTGCAAGATTCCCTGTATAATTTTGTCGTCGACGTGCAAGCGACCCTTATAAATAATGTATAACAGAAACAAAACTTTAACAAAACGAGCTCTTATTGAAACACGGTGTTAAAATACTTTGCTAATAATATTTAAATCTCGTGACATTTGGTTTTGAGATTTAACAGTCAATGTGTAGGGCATTAAGATACAATGCTTGTTTATTTTTTAACTAATTCATTCGAATAGGTATGTACCTATTTGTTTTATTTTTTTAACACAACTTGATCCTACTTTGACACACTGAATTAAATAGGTATAATGTCAGTGGCAAGGTCGATTCAAAAATGTTTGCTCAACATTATGTTAATTATTTGTAAAACGTCAATTGGTTTAATACTTGATATAATTAATGATGTCAAATTGGTGTTTCATATGCTTACATGTTACGTGATTAAGCTGAAAAGTTGCAAAAATGTGAACCATTTAAAAAGTTTAAGCATCTGGTAATTTTAGAAGATTATCTCTACTGTAGAAAAACAGTATTGGGAAGACGTTTTCAAACGTATCAACAAGTAGAGTAGAGTGGAACCTTCAAATCAAACAGATTTTTAAAATAATTTTGTTACACAGCAAATAATGAAATATGAAGCTGAGCAATTATTACTGCCATCCAGCACAGTTTTAATCACATTTTTAGGGTTCCGTAGCCTGATAAAACAATATTGTTTACATTTCCTTACAGTAGTGGATTGCCAGACGAAGAAAATGATTTAAGATATAAAATTAATTTGCAACTGCATAAATTGACATTATATGAGGTGAATAAATTCCACCTAATTGACATGAATAATTATTTAAAAAACAAAGTATATTTGACGCGAGATAATTATTATGTAAATAATTATTTCAAACGACAGATAGCAATGTCGCTATCATATTATTTTGACTATTCAGCCAAGAACTTGGCTACCAAATCTGCTTTTATTGAGCAGATTATTGACATGAATATTCAACCATTGGAATCAGTTCCAATAACAAACAATCATTTAAATAAGTAGATCAGACAATAGAGGATAACTCTTGCTTATCAGAAATTGTAGAATCAAATCAATTAAATATAGTACATCAAAATATTCAAGGCTTTTCTGGAAAAGATTTGGAAATTGAATTGTTTTTGAATAAAATGAATATTCATGTTCTCTGCATAACTGAGCACTGGCTCTAGCAGCATGAACTGATGTTATCGATAGATAATTATAATCTTATTAGTTCGTTCACTAGGGAGACTGCCATTCGCGGCGGGACACTTATATTAATTAATAATAAACTAAAATGTAAAGAGCGAAAAGACATAGTGTCTCTCACTATTGAGCGAACAATTGAGATATCGTGTGCGGAGCTGGACGACTACATTATTGTCTGTGTTTATAGACCCCCAAGTGGAAACTTTAAATTATTTGAATCTGTAATGGAAAATGTGTTAAACAAAATATGTAAAACTACAAAGAAAGTAGTTGTATGTGGAGATTTCAATGTGGACATTATAGATATTACCGAGGAAAATCGCGTTCGGTTTTTGAGCATTTTCAAATCATTTGACCTCACTCCGATTTTCGCTGAGCCCACTAGAGTAACTCCTACAACAGCTACTTGCTTAGATAATATTCTCTGCAACTGTAAAATCATCAAACAATCTATTATTAATTTTGTAAAATCGGATCATTGCGGTCAGATAGTTACACTACAGAACCGTTTTATTCCACCCCGTCTAGAAATCAAATGCAGGCCGGTCACTGCATCTCGTAAGGACAAATTTAAAAACCTTGTAAGTGATAAAATACCGTCTATACCTTTTGATAAAAAAATGCTAGTGACTTGTATGAACAATTATTTCAGGTAGTTAAAAAACAATTTGATATTACTTTCCCTCAAAAGAAAATAGTTATCAATAACTGTAAACCGAAATTCAGTGACTGGGCTACACGAGGAGTTTATACAAGTAGGAAAAAAATGTTTGAATTGTATAACAAAAAAGCATATAGAAAGGATCTATCGTTTCATGAGTACGTTAAGAGATACTCAAAAATTTTCAAAAGAGTTTGCTATGTAGCTAAGTCGAATTACATACGCGATAAAATTAAAAAATCTAGTAATAAAATCAAAGAAACATGGAATATTATAAATAAAGAAACATGTAAAACGAAATCTCATGATAACAAATTTAGTCTAGAAATAAACAACAAGCTTATTAAATCTGATGACGAGGTAGCAAACGCTTTTGAGGATTACTTCTGTAATATTCCTATAGAGACGACTAAACAGTTGAGTTCTTGCTCAAGTCACGCGAAATCATTACTTGTGTCGAGTGTTCATAAGTGCGAATCCTCATTTAAATTCAGAAATATTGGTCCTTTAGACATCATAAAAACATTTAAAGAATTAAAACAAAAGAAAACAGAGGATAAATCGGGTATATCAATAGACACAATAAAACCCATTATACCTCTAATAGCTCCTTACTTATCTTATATCTTTAATGAATGTATTGACCAAAATCAGTTTCCAAATTTATTGAAACATAGTAAGGTTGTCCCTTTATTTAAATCGGGAGACAAAAGTGACCCCAGCAATTTTAGGCCTATTTCAATATTACCCACAATAAGTAAAATTTTTGAAAAACTCATTTATAATCAATTGCTTTCCCATTTTAAACTTAATAATTTACTACACGAAAAACAGTTTGGGTTCTCTAAAGGTAGAAATACAACTGATGCCGGAGTAGCACTCATCAGACACATTCTTGATGCTTATGAAGACAAACATGATGCCGTAGGTGTATTCTGTGATTTATCAAAGGCGTTTGATTGTGTAGACCATCAGACACTGCTCATTAAGTTAGAACACTATGGTGTCTCGGAAAACTCATCTAAGTTGTTAAGTTCGTACTTATCAGGTAGAATACAATCAGTTAACATAAATGGTACCTACTCTTCCGGAGCCCCTCTTCAAATGGGGGTCCCTCAAGGGCTCAATATTGGGGCCTTTGCTTTTCCTGATATATGTAAACGACCTGCCATTTTATTCCACAAATCTTTGTGAGATAGTTCTGTTTGCTGATGATACTTCTTTGATTTTTAAAATGAAAAGACATGAAGAAAATTTTGACGAAGTAAACAATACTCTCTCCAAAGTATTGAATTGGTTCACCACCAATAACTTGTTGCTGAATGCTAGTAAAACTAAATGTGTAAAATTCACTTTGCCTAATGTAAAACAACTTACACCAAATATTGTACTAAATGGTAATAATCTAGTTTTAATAGACTCCACTGTATTTCTGGGCATTACACTTGACTCAAAATTACAGTGGGGACCTCATATTGAAACCCTAGCTAGGAGGCTAAGCTCGGCTGCCTTTGCAGTTAGAAAAATAAGGTATCTGACTGATGTTGAAACGGCGAGGCTTGTGTATTTTAGTTACTTCCACAGTATTATGTCTCACGGTCTTCTCTTGTGGGGTTCTGCTGCAGACATTGATACCATATTTATTTTGCAGAAAAGAGCCATTCGTGCTATTTATAAACTTAGTCCTCGTGACTCCCTCAGAGAGGTCTTTAAGAAAATCAACATATTAACTGTGGCTTCTCAATACATTTTTGACAATATAATGTACGTCCGTAAAAATTTAGATTATTTCATGAAGAAGAGCGACATTCACTCATATAACACAAGAAATAAACACAAGCTTGTCGTTCCTAACCTCAGATTAGTTAAAACTAGTAATTCGTTCATGGGAAATTGTATAAAATTCTTTAATAATATACCACACAATCTTGTCGAATTGCCGGTTGATAAATTTAAGAAACACGTTAAAAACACGCTTATGTCTAAAGGCTATTATAAGGTTCAAGACTACCTGAACGACACGAATGTGTGGTCCGTCCAGCCTGCACCGACTGATGTACTTACCTTTGATGATTTTGATTTTACGGCAGCTAGTGGTGACTGAGTTTGTTCCGGCGTTTCTTCTCAGCACTTGCCTCATTGTCTGTGTTCTGTCTCGAAGCGCTGGTAGGGCCCAAAAGATAAGGAGACATGATTCGGCCCCTTCAGGGCACAATTATTTTTATTTTATTTTTCACTGTACATTTGACGTTCATAAGTGGCATATTGTGTCCTAAATTGAATAAATATTTTTTTGATTTGATTTGATTTGAAAGAAAGTAGTTGTATGTGGAGATTTCAATGTGGACATTATAGATATTACGGAGGAACATCGCGTTCGGTTTTTGAGCATTTTCAAATCATTTGACCTCACTCCGGTTTTTGCTGAGCCCACTAGAGTTACTCCTACAACAGCTACTTGCCTAGATAATATTCTCTGCAACTGTAAAATCATCAAACAATCTATAATTAATTTTGTAAAATCGGATCATTGCGGTCAGATAGTTACACTACAGAACCGTTTTATTCCACCCCGTCTAGAAATCAAATGCAGGCCGGTCACTGCATCTCGTAAGAACAAATTTAAAAACCTTGTAAGTGATAAAATACCGTTTATATCTTTTTATAAAAAAATGCTAGTGACTCGTATGAACAATTATTTCAGGTAGTTAAAAAACAATTTGATATTACTTTCCCTCAAAAGAAAATAGTTATTAATAACTGCAAACCGAAATTCAGTGACTGGGCTACACGAGGAGTTTATACAAGTAGGAAAAAATGTTTGAATTGTATAACAAAAAAACATATAGAAAGGATCTATCGTTTCATGAGTACGTTAAGAGGTACTCAAAAATTTTCAAAAGAGTTTGCTATGTAGCTAAGTCGAATTACATACGCGATAAAATTAAAAAATCTAGTAATAAAATCAAAGAAACATGGAATATTATAAATAAAGAAACATGTAAAACGAAATCTCATGATAACAAATTTAGTCTAGAAATAAACAACAAGCTTATTAAATCTGATGACGAGGTAGCAAACGCTTTTGAGGATTACTTCTGTAATATTCCTATAGAGACGACTAAACAGTTGAGTTCTTGCTCAAGTCACGCGAAATCATTACTAGTGTCGAGTGTTCATAGGTGCGAATCCTCATTTAAATTCAGAAATATTGGTCCTTTAGACATCATAAAAACATTTAAAGAATTAAAGCAAAAGAAAACAGAGGATAAATCGGGTAAATCAATAGACACAATAAAACCCATTATACCTTTAATAGCTCCTTACTTATCTTATATCTTTAATGAATGTATTGACCAAAATCAGTTTCCAAATTTATTGAAACATAGTAAGGTTGTCCTTTTATTTAAATCAGGAATTTTAGGCCTATTTCAATATTTCCCACGATAAGTAAAATTTTTGAAAAACTCATTTATAATCAATTAATTACCCCAGCAATTTTAGGCCTATTTCAATATTACCCACGATAAGTAAAATTTTTGAAAAACTCATTTATAATCAATTACTTTCCCATTTTAAACTTAATAATTTACTACACGATAAACAGTTTGGGTTCTCTAAAGGTAGAAATACAACTGATGCCGGAGTAGCACTCATCAGACACATTCTTGATGCTTATGAAGACAAACATGATGCCGTCGGTGTATTCTGTGATTTGTCAAAGGCGTTTGATTGTGTAGACCATCAGACACTGCTCATTAAGTTAGAACACTATGGTGTCTCGGAAAACTCATCTAAGTTGTTAAGTTCGTACTTATCGTGTAGAATACAATCAGTTAACATAAATGGTACCTACTCTTCCGGAGCCCCTCTTCAAATGGGGGTCCCCCAGGGCTCAATATTGGGGCCTTTACTTTTCCTTATATATGTAAACGACCTGCCATTTTATTCCACAAATCTTTGTGAGATAGTTCTGTTTGCTGATGACACTTCTTTGATTTTTAAAATGAAAAGACATGAAGAAAATTTTGACGAAGTAAACAATACTCTCTCCAAAGTATTGAATTGGTTCACCACCAATAACTTGTTGCTGAATGCTAGTAAAACAAAATGTGTAAAATTCACTTTGCCTAATGTAAAGCAACTTACACCAAATATTGTACTAAATGGTAATAATCTAGTCTTAATAGACTCCACTGTATTTCTGGGCATTACACTTGACTCAAAATTACAGTGGGGACCTCATATTGAAGCCCTAGCTAGGAGGCTAAGCTCGGCTGCCTTTGCAGTTAGAAAAATAAGGTATCTGACTGATGTTGAAACGGCGAGGCTTGTGTATTATAGTTACTTCCACAGTATTATGTCTTACGGTCTTCTCTTGTGGGGTTCTGCTGCAGACATTGATACCATATTTATTTTGCAGAAAAGAGCCATTCGTGCTATTTATAAACTTAGTCCTCGTGACTCCCTCAGAGAGGTCTTTAAGAAAATCAACATATTAACTGTGGCTTCTCAATACATTTTTGACAATATAATGTACGTCCGTAAAAATTTAGATTATTTCATGAAGAAGAGCGACATTCACTCATATAACACAAGAAATAAACACAAGCTTGTCGTTCCTAACCTCAGATTAGTTAAAACTAGTAATTCGTTCATGGGAAATTGTATAAAATTCTTTAATAATATACCACACAATCTTGTCGAATTGCCGGTTGATAAATTTAAGAAACACGTTAAAAACACGCTTATGTCTAAAGGCTATTATAAGGTTCAAGACTACCTGAACGACACGAATGTGTGGTCCGTCCAGCCTGCACCGACTGATGTACTTACCTTTGATGATTTTGATTTTACGGCAGCTAGTGGTGACTGAGTTTGTTCCGGCGTTTCTTCTCAGCACTTGCCTCATTGTCTGTGTTCTGTCTCGAAGCGCTGGTAGGGCCCAAAAGATAAGGAGACATGATTCGGCCCCTTCAGGGCACAATTATTTTTATTTTATTTTTCACTGTACATTTGACGTTCATAAGTGGCATATTGTTTCCTAAATTGAATAAACAATATTTGACTTTGACTTTGACTTTGAATGGCAGTAAACAGAACCCTTATAGTTTCGTCGAGTCTGTCTGTCTGTCTGTATGTCTGTCCGTCCGTAGGTCACAACCACTTTACTCTGTAACTATAAGCATCACACTGTTGAAATTTGGTAGGAAGATGTATCCTTTTACCCGCTTTACGATTCTTTTACACAAAATAATAAATAATGATATTTAAGGAGGAGCTCCCATACATGAAACTAAAACCGAATTTTTAAACCTATGCGTTTGGGGTAATCTATAGATAGGTATTTTAAAATGACATGGAGGTTCCTAAATCCATTTTCTTTTAAAGTCTAACGTTTCATAGGTAGACGCTTCCAAAGTGGTAAAATGGGCGTCCCCCCATCTAATTTCTAAACTATTTTATGTAAATTTTGAAAAAATGTATAATGTAGATCTTAACAAATACTTTCAAAGAATATTGGTTTGGACTTTGGACGGGATCGCACGAGAAGTTTTGAGATATAGCACATTTTCAACAACCGCAAACATAACTTTGTTCTTCATACAAACACTATGAAAAACAAAGTTATATTTGCTGTTAACAAAATATTGTGGTAAGTGGATTCCCTAATTCAGTTAAAGTTGGCACGGAACCCTCAGTACGAGTCCGACTCGCACTTGGCCGGTTTTTTTTTAAATTGTCATCATCAAGTTGCATTCCCCATTAGATTGACCCTTTTTGATATTTTAAATGTCCATTAATACAGAGAGATTTCTTTGATATTTTTTTGATAATTGGTTCATCCCAATTAGCTATGAGACTTATTGATAGCAATAAACAGCTATACTAAATAAATATTATACTTTGATCTATTTATTCAAAGCTATAAATACTCGTAGTCAACATTATATTTCTGGAATTATGCATATGTATGTATATGTATATATGTTATTTCTTTGCTCCTGGAAATACAAGATTTTACCAACGAAACCTAAGACTTATCCGACTGAATAAGTATAAAACAATAGATTTTATTTTATTCCGACAAAAACCTAAGTGTCGTTTTCAAATTAGGCGTATTGTTTTTTATTCATCGAGCTAACCTTAGTAGAATTCATTCTGAAGCTTTATGAAAGACTTTGGCAAAAGGACTGTACGCCATACTAGTTCCATAACTTTATTAGTTTATAAGACGTACAATACACGTTACTTCTAACTGCTCCCCGATTTAAAGTAACTAGCCGTGCGAGAATTAAATAACCTGTCATATTTTACGTAGCCTTTGTATTTCAATTTTCACTTTGACGTAACTAAGGAATTCCGGGAAATCGCAGTTGGCAACACCCTCCACAACAGTGTTGCGTCACAAGTTTATTTATTACTTTTTAACCGACTTCAAAAAAGGAGGAGGTTATCAATTCGACTGTATGTTTTTTTTTGTATGTTTGTCACCTCATATCTCAGTCGTTTGTAGACCAAATCGAAATTTTTTTTCGCCTACTTAGAGGGTGTACCTTCTAGTTGGTCCCATTTTTTCCATTTTGGGATCTGATGATGGGATCTTGGTGTAATCGAGGGAAACCCTCAAATTTTAAAGGCACGTATAGTGTTTCTTTACTAGAATCTTAATGTTGACGTGTTGTTACGTCTTATAATCAACATTTTGTGGGGCTGAGCTGATGGTGGAACTCCTTAACGTTTAAAAGTTCAGTAATTATAATAACGAAACTTATGATAGGTAATTTGTAGCTTCTTTAAAAATAGAATCATAAGGTGCACCCCCCCCCCCCCCCTCTCTAATGTAATCACTAAAAATAAAGAAATAAAATAAACTTTAGAAAAAGTAAAAACCGACTTCAAAACCAAAATGCACTAAAAGTCTTAAATAAACTCTTCACCATTGAAAGGAAAGGCAAGGAAAGGAATCCGTTTTAGGCAAACAAATTTCTTTTTGGAGTCGGTGCTGTGATAGTTGATGTTTGATGGTCAAAGTGATGTTGTGCTATCAAAAATGTATTTTTTTTAGTATTGAGTAATAATGTGTTTGTATAATAACGTTAGGTTAAGTCTCTATTGTAACCAACAAATTGATCCTTTGTTGGTCGAAATAAATAAATGTATGAATGGATGATACACTTATTAAAAACTTATTACCCATATCTCAAAAACTCCTAGACTGATTTTGATGAAACTTACACTGTACCCTAAGTTGAAGTACAAGTATATCTATCTGAATGAACTATAAATATAAATAAATCATCTTGCTATGACTTTTTCTTTCGAGAAATCCGTAGACAAACATACAAATATAAAACTCGTACATACACATTGAATTGATTACCTCCTGTTTTTTGCTTTTGTTTAAATAGAAATGGTCTAATAAATATTAAGGTATTTTTTTAAAAGAATATACTGCAAAGTTTCAGCCTGTTTTTTACAATGTCTTAATGTAACCGGAAAAGTAATTTGTCCATATTATTCGTTGGTTAGTCTTGTTGCCAATGATGAAACAAGCCCTTATACTAATTTACTTTTAAGCTCCCACGTCAAGAGCTTTAATTGGTACATATGTCAGTAAATTGTCCTGCCTTCGACTCTGAGATTTAATTCACCATGTAGTATGCCCTGCTACGCGTCTATTAACTCGCACACAGGTTAAGCGCAAGAAAGAGAAAGTAGAAAACCTCACTCCCTCCCACGCCTCACAGCACTGCCAGCCGCCTGTCGCTCATTCGTGTCCGTGCGCGCGCGCCGTTACCACGCACGCAGTAACCACAGTATATATCGTTAAGTTTTTATTTCGTGCTAAACGAAACTTACCTTATAGTGATACGTATATATTCATTAAGTGAATGTGAAGTAAAACGCACTACCTAGCGTGGCTGCACCATGCATGCTTTACGCTTCGCGGCCGAGCTAGCACGCGATGCTAGCCAGTCCGCATTTTCCGCTCCGAATCAATACGCGATATTGATCTGTAGCAAATACCAGCCGAGCTGACACGCGATGTCAGCCAGTCCTAATTATCTAGATCATTTGTGATCTCAGCTGAGACTTTTGGTATGCGTTGCGTCCAATTTCCTACCCTTATGTTCATTGCGAAAAAGAGGAACAAGTTGGGTGAATTTACAGTCAATTGGGCTTTAATGCTAATAATAAATTACAGCCAAAGGCATTCATACATAATTCCACATACTAAGCAGCGCTGACGATGCGCCATCATGGCCTCTAAGTATGAAGCAGCGGCCCTCGCCCGCACTCATCCGGCCCAACAGGCACCTGCCTGGGTATGTTCTACCTGTGCGAACGCGACGGCCCATGATGCGCCGCGAATTACTTCGTAACGGTGATCTACCGTCACAACTGCAGCGTTTTTTCAACGTTTCGCACTTGGAATCAGAATCCGACCAAAAAAGGTATGTGTTTTTATGAAAACTTTATTATATCGCCTTAAAGCCGTACGTACATATGTACTTATTACGGGCTACCGTATTCCACTCGTGGCGAAACCACGACCGAACACTTGTCTCAGCCAATCTTTTGATAAATATTAAAATGGAGCATAATGTAAGCCATCACACTAACAAACTAAAATAGCAATAAAATAATACAAAGCACCTTTTCGTAAGTACCGAAAAATAGTGGCGGCAGATTTATTTCAAATCGAATATTTTTTTATTTATTTTGTACATTTTTGCTCGGAAAAGTAAGAATGAGAGATTTAAAAACACTTTAACTGCCTAGACCTTAATCATAAATACACGTATTCTGCAACCTGCAGTACACGCTCCAATTTTTTTCCCAAAGCTCTAAAAACGGTAGCATGGCATCCCTCCATAGCTCACGTAGTTATGGGTGGTTTTGGTCTTATATCCGCCATTGATTACAACTCTTTTGTACGTATTTCTTGCCAATGGCTATAAAATTGTCTAATTAAACAATGCTATGGTAAACGCAACACTGCTTAATAATACTGCTTAAAATATCGAATTTAATAGATTGTGTAAAAAGATAACAATTTACTTTTTTTGAAAGCAAGTTTCTACATACATTTCTGCTTTCTGTTTATACCTATAACTATTCAGCTTGTGGTTGGCTCTTTGATTATAAATAGCAAGCAAGCAAGCTGTAAGCTTGCCCAGTACGTACCAAAATATGGTTGGGTCCATATAAAAACCGGTCCGTTTAAAAACCCCATTTTTTGCTTTCAATTTTAACAGCTATGATAAAAATGAGAATGAGCTTTGCTCAATACCTGGCATTTGTATGATTCTGAATGGTAGAAAATTTGACGTATTTAGTTTTGAAATCCAACTAAGATTTAATCAATTTCTCAGGAAATATAACGGTAAAGCTTAGATTTTATTTACCGATGCAATAACAACTAGCTGGAAAGCGTGATTGTTTTGAAATGTATCTTATCAAATTCCCTAATCAATATAGTACTACCGACATATTAGATTTATTAAGGTGCTCGCGGTATTCCATTGTTTTAGAGTTGATTACATTTTTAGAAAAATATGCTGTGACAGTGATACGCTTTTTTATGAATGCATTCATATAACCGTTGCAAAGTTCGGTACTTAATCTCGAGTCGAGAAAACTGTGTCCTTTATCTTTGGAAAAGTCAGCCACCGACCAGTAAAGATTGTGACAACCTTTGGTCACCTTAAATTAATTTACTTTTGTTTCTATGAGCTTGTTTTTTAACATATGCTACCACGATCACCACCGAAGAATAATTCAAATAAAATGTTATATTGTATGAAGTATCCGCAGATAGCACTAACCAGAACTAATCAACACATTGTTAAATATACCGTAAGAATAGGTAGCTACAAAATTGAAACAAGTCCATTTTACGAAAATAATGCCTTTTTGTTTTTTATGGATATGCAATAACAAAGCATATGAATTGGTACAATTTAATTTTCTCAAGTATAATATTATTTTATTTAATATTCTTCGGTTATTTTTATTTGTCATGTGCCACATTCCACACGTAAAACGTAGGGACGTTTAAGGTGTGATAAATACAAGACATGTTCATTATTACGCAAATACTACTATCGATATTATTATTTTTTAACAAAAGGCAATTATTATATATTAAAATAAATAAATAAAACTGGCGTATCCTAAATGCAATGCTGCATTAGACCCAAATTGCACTACAATTATCTAATTTGAGTTATTGGAAATATGAACCATGTTAATTTTCCTACTATTTATTCTGTGATTTAATAATAAACTACATCAAATAAATATATTCTCTAATCATCAGTTTTTTTCACCCAATTACATTCATCCACTCCACAACAATCTTCCCCAGAAAGCCACTAAGTTACTAAGGAACGATTCTTTGGAAACGTTGCTCCAATCAGTAATAAAATAGATACTTATAATATGAACTTTATCGTTTGATGTTTAAAGAATTCGATAAACTGTGTTTAATAAATTTTCAAAGGACATTTCATCTTAATATTCACCAGTTACTAAGGTATGGTGGAACAATTGTAGAATTAAAATTAATAACAAAACAGGTCTAGTGGCACGATAGTCCGGCCCGCCTCCTAGTTGAATATATATATATATATATATATATATATATATATCATTTTCAAAATGTTTTTTTAAAGGACTTTCCCTTCACTCTTACGCCAGAGGAGGTCAAATTTGAGTCAAATAATTATTGTAAACCAAATTTTTTTTTTTTTATGACCCATATATTTGAATGTTTTTAAATATGTATGAAACCAGTCTACCTTGGGATCTCGATATGACAAAGGTACTTGTATACGATATCAGTTTATTTTTAGATTTTTTGTCCAAATAGGAACCCAAATTCTGAATCATAATCAGTTTTTTTTGACACTGCTCATAATATTGAAACAAGTCAATATTTGTCAAACTTAAATATATATAATTAAATAAATAAAAAACTCATAGTAACTGACTCGAAAGATAGTAACTAACTCGAAAGATATTTACTATAATCCTTAAAAGTTATCCAGGCAATAAAATTGTGAGTAAATTTACAACGAGAAATCTGACCATGTGCCGACTATCGAATACTCGGCGAACATTCCTGGTCGATTAGTCGAATATAAGATAAACGTGTTTGGCCGGGGCCGGGTAGTACCAAAACTTCTGTCGGAGAAATTGTTTGCGGTCGTTCGCCCTTATAAAGTCACAAAGTTCTCAGAAGACGATTTTTAATCTTCTTCATTTCTGAAGAAGATTGTATATTTTAAATTGATTGATATAGTTACTTTTCAGTAACTAAAATACTTATTGATTTTTTAATTATATATAAATAAATAAAAAATCATTACTTACCTACTTACCCATGCCCTAAAAATTTCTGATAACGACAATATTTCAAAGCCATTGAATTTTCGTATTCTTTTGGTAACTCAGCAAATAATCATATAGCATTGATAGATACCTATAAATATTTCATAATCTTAAGAGAATTTCATTCCTTAAAATAAATAAATTAATCAATTGCTTTTATATCAATCATCTAACACTTTTTATAACCAAATGTTTTCTTAGGTATTCGAAATTTAAATGTATAAAATATTATTTATATGTTTAGTATTCGGACGTATATCTTTAAAACAGTCACATTAAAACCTAAATATCCCATTCTAAAAAGCAATAGAATATCATGTATGTATTTCAAATCTATAATTATAAAATATGTTAAAAAATTGCAAGACAAGATAACGATTTGTCAGACTTACCTTCCAGCCCGTTACCTTATCAAAGATAATGCGCTTACTAAAAAGTGTTTTCTGTATGTAGCTTTCCTCGTAATAAAATTATCATTTGTTTTACGTGCCAAATTCAGTGTGTAAAACTATAAAATTCGCAAACCGTCTCAGCTCAACAATACGTATTCCGTATTGTTTGTTATTTATATAACACGCCACAATAAAAATAAGAAATAAAACTATTTCAGTTTCAGATTCCTAAAATACATAAATTATATATTTTTAGTTAATCATTAAAAAAATAAACTCACAAATATCTTCTTTCTTCCTTGTAAAAATATTTCTTTATAGTAGAAAGTTATTACTTATCATAGTTATCATACATCCATTCTTTTTTAGTAATAGTAATACATCTAAATGTCAAAGATGGTGACGTGAACAATAAATTGTTATTTAATATGATCGTTCTAACGATCAAACACTAACAGAGATGTCAACTTATTCTGTTGTAACAACATTGATTTTACTACGAACATCTACATGGTGAATTAAATCTCAGAGTCGAAGGCAGGACAATTGGATGATCAAACGAACTTACCTTAAGTGAAGTTCGATCCAAATTGTCCTGACTTCGACGAAGAGATTTAAGGTCCCACCCTTCCCAATTCCCGTGTACGTTTTTTATGCAAAAATAATCGTCACCCATACCATAAGTATAATCAATGTTGTACATCTCATACATCGGTCTCCTTGCTCTGAAATGAATGAGCGACAGGCGGCTGGCAGTGCTGTGAGGCGTGGGAGGGAGTGAGGTTTTCTACTTTCTCTTTCTTGCGCTAAACCTGTGTGCGAGTTAATAGACGCGTAGCAGGGCATACTACATGGTGAATTAAATCTCAGAGTCGAAGTCAGGACAATTTGGATCGAACTTCACTTAAGGTAAGTTCGTTTGATCATCCAATTATAAAAGGTTTGGTGTATATCCAATGACGATTGAAGTAATAAAATCAATACTTTAGTGGTATGAAATACAGATTAACAATCGTTCAATCAAGGTTTTATCAATGTTAGATGTAATAAGCGCGTATCAAACACGGGGAACATTCCTGCGGAGAACGAGGGAGAAATTAATTACCTTATTAATTTAGATACCTAATTGAAAATGCGAGGAGGCTCCGTTATCAAGATGACGTGCGGTGTCTGTTCTCTTTAAAAGTTATAATGAGCGTACGAGAAACAACGCGCGATCTTATTAGGGCGGATTTGATTATTTGTTTCGTAACTTCTGATTTTGATCGGCAAGGTTCGCTACTCATGAAGGACATTATCATTAATCAAAACACCACGTACAATTTGCACATTATTTTAACCAAATTAAAAAATGATGTTATCAATTCAATGTGTATGCATGTGATGTCGTTAGAATTTGATAATATTTGAGGTTTATCAATTCAAGGCTGCTTCCAAACACGTGTGCAAAATTTCGTAAGGGTATGTATGTTTAAATATCCTTTGGACAAATAAATATCTTTTGGTCATTCCCACACATCGCCATCTAGTCCCAAAGTAAGCTACTCAAAGCTTGTGTTATGGGTGCCAAACAACGGATATAATACTTGAATTTCTTTTTTTGTAAATAAATACATGATATACATAGAAAATACCCAGGCCAATACAAACAGACATGTTCATGCACACAATTGTTTTGTATTGTGCGGGAATCGAACCCGCACCCGCTGCGTAGTAGGTGATTTCTCGATCACTACACCAGTCGAAAACGAGAAGTTATATTGAGATGATTTTTTTTTAGTACATTCAGGTATATTTTATCTTAGGGTACAGTGTAAATTTCATCAAAAACGGTCTAGTAGTTTTTGAAATATGGGTAACAACTAAAAATCATTAAAAAAAAACGCCCTCAAAATCCTGACTAAAAAGCTTAAAATAACACATTTTCCCTATGTTTTTTTGTTAAACCGTAACCTAGGTGTTTTTCTTTATGTGTACGTCTATTATATTTTAAAAAAAAACACCCTTAGTAAAGTTTCTTTAAGACATTGACTTTGGAAATAAAAAGTACCTAAGTATTACATATTAAGTATTTTTTGTAATCCTTTTAAGTATGGCTACATACCTATAACTACATTCTTCATACCTCGTGGTAGGCAGTCTGGACAGGCGTGTGAAAGTGGATGTCCTGCGGCTAATAATGTCGATGACCTGCGGTATTCATGATGAATAAAATAGTTTCTATAAGGGTTCCATGTTGCCCGTTGTGATTTGGATCCCTAAAATATGACAAAATAAAGTGAAAAAAACACTAGCTAAGATATTTCCAGATACACATCGATACTTATTCTCTTGAAGTGACGTGAAGTCCCCACAGTAATAAATATGGAGGTATTTCCGTGGTTAACCCTAATTCGTCATTTACCTGATTATACAACGTAGGTAAGTTTGCTGTTATTACGTATCTCTAACGTTTGCAAATAGGAATGACGTCACGGCATTATTTTGTCCGAATAATCACGAAGTAGTTCTTGATAGCACTGACAAATTTAATAAACTTTAGTTATTACAGTCGCCGTCAGATATATTGGAGAAGACAAAGTGACCAAATACTTCTGAACAGTTTAAAATGTCAATAAGTTTCATACACTACAAGGTACCATTTATATCAGAACATTCATAACTCGATTAATATCTGAGCAGAAGCTAGTCAATAACTTCTATACACACAACTAACCAATAATATCTGAACATCAAATGTCAAATATATCTACGCAGTCGGTCTTAAATATCTGAACAATCGAGGAAAATTGCATAAGGAAGTGCTTCCAACTTAACTATAAATAAATACTATTTAAAATAGGAACTCTTTTCATAGTTTATATATTATAGTAAGATGACGCTGGCAGTTTGTAACGCTTTGTAGTTTTTGTATTGTCATCACTGTCATGAAAGTGTCATGCAATAAATAAATTCAGGCAAGTGAGTGTTCAGATATTATTGGTTAGTTGTGTGTGTAGTAGTTATTGACTTACATCTGCTCAGATATTTATGAAGTAATGAATGTTATGATATTAATGGTAACTTGTAGTGTATGGAACTTATTGACGTTTGAAACTGTTCAGAAATATTTGGTCACTTTGTCTGCTCCAATATATCTGACGGCGACTGTACATTCACAAAATTTAACTTACACCTTTTCCAAGGTCGATTTTACTTACGTCAGATAAGACTTATCCGACTGAATAAGTATAAAACGATCAATTTTAAAATGACATTTACACAACGAATGCTGACAAATACATGACATTTTGAAATTAGGCGTATTGTGTTGTATTCGATGAATATTTCTTATCTGACTCCTTATTGAAAATTAATGCCTAAGAGTAATTTTTGTAAGATTAGTGCGGGGATAATTTATAGGTACACCTTTAAATTTTGTGAGAAACTGTGTGTGTGGTGGAGTGAAATAAAGGGCTGGGGCGTCGAAAAAAAAGACCACCACGTGGAGCGACTGGTTTATTATTACTAACATTGACTTTCAAGATTTGGCAAATTGTAAAAAAGTTGAAAATTTTTGGATAAGCACACTCATTATTTTTGCTTGCCTGCCACTCCTTAAAACTTCGATGGTCGGTCAGCATGACCGACAAAATCTTTTCACTGCACTATTGTCGGTAACACCTAACTATAATTCTCCAAAAATAATATTCACACACGCCGACAGTTCTTTCTTGATCGCTTCAATTTTATTTTTGAAAAACCTATAAAGATGAAATAAGCAACCAAAAATTTGCGCACGGGCGGGACTTGAACCAGCAAACTTGTCCTATTGCAGGTCGCCAGGCTATCCTCAATGGGACCGTATATAATCTAATTCCGCTTTTAGGCAAAAAATATAATCTCTCGCTACTCAGAAGTAAAATTAAAAATCTGAAGTATAGTTTAATTATATGTATACATACATACAACAAAGTAAAGATCACAGGATTCTACAAGAGGCATGCCTCGTGCAACGGGTCACTGTCAATAAACTAAGACTTATGTCCGTAACAGCGAGAAATGTATTTCCTGCGGCTGACTCTTGAATGTGCATTGCCAGTGATCATAAGTATTAAAATTGCTATGACTTAAAAGTTAGTTAACCCTTCTGCGGGATTGGTGTGTCAGCGCCGCGCCGAGATGTCACAAGTCGGGCCCACCGAATACACAAACCGAAACAAATCCAATTGACGCAACGCAAATACTCGAATTGGTCACGATCGCGCCGAGTTATTGATTCCGCGTGAATATGAATTGACGGCGATTTTCACACGTGATTCACTCACAACATCGTTCAACGGAAGCGTCGGTATAAAGTGAGTAAATCAGATCATGTAACACAATTAAATCATGAACGTTGTAAACATTACGCTGGTTCGGTGAAGTTTCAATAAAATTATCACCGGATTAATTGTTTTAAAGCAAATAAATGGAAATGAACACATTGAACAGTCAGAAATCAAATCAAATTCGGAGTTGCATGGTGTGCGTCAAAACCTAATATTTGCTTCAGTTAAAAAGTATTCACGTATGAATTATAATTGTAAGATAAAAGCTATATATTTTTTTCTAAAATTTAGTTCGCACTTTGATGTTAACGTACTTCATTTGACCTAAAGGAAAAGCTGCCAAAGAAATACCCTTGTGAAAACGTCTTTCATGAATTTTTATGGTGAGTAAAAAATCAAAGCAGATATCAGGTAAAACCCGGCTCGCCGAATAAAAACAACGAGACTACGCGCGCGGAATCCAGCCCGGTTTATGAGGGTTAACTAATGCCATCCGAAGATCCTTTCACCGGTTACAATAGTGCTCATTCCTTCTGTTCAGTTTTAGTGTCGCCCTTGCCTAAAACCTGAGGTGTAACTAACGCGAAGGGATGATATTGCCTCTTGTACTAAGAAAAAGAAGGGTAAAAAATACTTTAAAACATCGGCCAAATGCGAATCGGACTTGCACACTTGACCCCTAGTGTGCACCATATGGAGCAACTGGTTTATTATTATTAAGAAAGAACCGGCCAAGTGCGAGTCGGACTCGCGCACTGAGGGTTCCGTGTCAACTTTAACTGAATTAGAGATCCATTTATTTCCACTTATTTATATCCATTTATTTTGGCTAACCAAAATAGCACAATATTTTGTTGAAATATAAATATAATGAAATATAACTGTGTTTTTCATTGTATTTGTATAAGTATGGGAGCCCCCCTTAAATATGATCATTTTTATTTTTTTGTATGAGAATCGTAAAGTGGATAACAGGATACCTACCCACTAAGTCTCAGAAAAAAATGGCTGTGACATACGGACGTACAGACAGACAGACTTGACAAAATTATAAGAGTTCCGTTTTTGCCATTCGGCTACAGAACCCCTTCAAACGGTTTGTGTTACACACCTGTGTTACAAGTCAGCTGAAAATCCATGTTTTTTTTTAAATTTTTTTTTGTACATCGAAAAAACAAAATAGTTATAATGCATCTGTGACTCGTCACGTTGATATTAGTCTTGACCTTTTTTAGAAGTTTCTATAAGTAACGGATAATTATCTTAGTTACTGTCCTTGTGTTTGTTTATGTAACATTAGTACATAATTAATTTCAGTTTGCATGTCAAAGTTAGTGAATTAAATGAGAGAATGCAAATGCTCGCGATAATGGAATAACAACGGAATGTCCGAATGGACTGCACGTATAATGGAGTTGCTCGTAAATCATTAGGGGTAATGTGTGTATCCGTGTGAACAGAGTCAAGAGGTATGGAGTTTGCAATAACTTGGCCGCTTGCAAGTGAATAGCTTAGCTACCAGCTCACGTGTGCTTACGTGGCATTGTTTGTATTTCACAGCAATACTGGAAATTCGGAAACATATATCATGTTTATTACGTTTATATGGATTTTAATTGGTTTCTTTTATCATAACACCAATTTTTGAGGTGAAAAGGAATACCGTGCCGGATATTTTAAGGTATGTGATGGAATTGCTAATAACTCTCTCTTCCTTTATCGTTAATACTTATAATTTTCAAGGTCTTATAAACCTTTAATTTCAGTCATATTAAAACTGAAAAGTTGACAACAAGCATATGTATACGATTTTACATAGCTTATAAGAATTATTGAAATGAAACCATAAATAGCTCTCTTTAGTTCTCCAGGTCAAAAAGAGTGTTGAAAAAGGGATTTGGTTCAAAACGATCCAGTGGCAGCTTCCCAGGTATCAGTGGTTGTATCACAATAGTTTACGCAGAAAACACATTGTTGTACTGCACAGATTGCGTTCTGGACATTATCCGTCTAACAAATTTGCATTTCTTATGAGGAAGGTCCTTTCCCCAAATTGTGACATTTGTGGCACTATGACGACGTCCAACATATACTTGTCGAATGTGAGAAATATCGGAGGGGGAGGGATTTAATGATTCGGAAGTTCAATATAAACATGTACGATGTAGGTGCATTCATTAAAATTTTATCTGCCCCTACATCTGAGGCTGCGAAATGTTTAGCAAACGTATTTCTGAAACCTTGAATTCCTGCTAGGTACCTGCGCAACTGTCTGTGTTAACTCTATGTATAAAATAGATTAAGGTACGATGGGGCTGGCATGTGATGTATCAAAAGCCCCAAAGTAAATTAAGATTGGAAAAACAGCTATTTATGGTTTCTTGAACTTAAGTCTTTTTATGTCTCAACATTGTTCATTAAAAAATCGGAGCTCTCAAAATATTTCCTAGCTTTAGGAAAAGCATAAGCGTCTTATCCTAGTTGGTATTAAACACGAAACACCCTGTTGACGTTTTGATTGTGAACGTACGAGTATTTTAGCTCCCTCTCCATACATATTCATTGCCTTTACTGTGGGACGTCAAATCTATTCGCTCTCAAAGTAAATTGCAGAATACCTGTTGCCTTATATGTATTACCGAAGATTACTTCACTCAGCGTGATAAAAAACATAAAGTGTTAAGACTATCGTATGCAGGCGGAGCAATTGGCGGAATCGAGTACGTTTGCGGTACAAATATACTTACGGGCGACAACGTTTTACAATCCATAAACCTTTATGGAATGAGTCCAAATTGGTTTCATTCGTTTAAATACATCCTGTACTAAGCGTGACCGTCTTCGATTTATTAAAATTAAGGGTTGATAGGTTAAAAACCTTGTTTAAACCTCTAGTTTGTTCTATTTCTCGGCCTTATTTGAATTGTATTAATTATTATTACGTGAAGTTTGTCATGTGAATAACAAAAGTTGGTTACAATGTGCATATTTGGTTAGGTTTTTCGTTCCAATATTTCAAAGTTATCTATATAGCTAGTTCTCATTGTACTGGGGAGAATCAACGTAGACGTGTGATTTTATAGGTAAAGTGTATGTTAGGATTTTGAAACGAAACAAATGAAAGCGAATTTAAAAATAAATTGATATTGCAAAATAATAACTTGAAAATTAAAATTTATTTTCACAGATTTATCATATAACTTTGAATTAATCACTGAATCTTATAAATTATCATTTTGTTAATCTTAGAATTGTAAAATGTATGCTTAAGGTGGGTAACCTGCTATAATCGTGAATAAAATCGAAAATATGAACGGCTCTATTCTCTGCATTAAACATAAATTAGGTCATTTAAACAAAAAAAAAACTTATTAAGACAGGTATTAACAATGCAAATATACATATAATATAAGAAATCGCAACCCGACACAGTCTGCTAATTAACAGATCAATATTTAGCGTTAATAGGTGTAGCCTACCTATATTAATAACGCGGTAAAGTGATATACTTACTCATTCCGTATTAGTATACATTAGGTACGTTAGTTTGTTAAGTAGCAGTAACTCGCTGCCTTTTATGGCTCTAGCCCTAGCTAGTTAATAAGAGTCAGTAACTTTTAAGTTTTGGGTGGGGGTGCTCGGAGCTTCATGTTGAGAACTTCATTAAAATTATAAGATTTATTTACGTTAAATTTTGTACAAAAGACCTAAATCTCCAAGCGTTTCTGACAAAAGGTTAAAGTAACGTAAGCCGTAAGGACATCATCACAAAATCGTGTTAGCACCTCTTTGTCCCGTAAAGCTGCAAGACGATACAGAAGCTCGCAGTGGAGTGCGAAGAGCGTGCTGCTTCATTCCAGCTGACCTGCTTAGCAAGCGCAAACTCTTATCGGCACCGGCTCTAACACAGCTTATAAATTAATGTTATTTTCTAATTACCAGTCAAGTAAGAATCGGAATTTTAGAAAAGGTAGTACCTACTCTTACATTATAAAAATGTCTTAATACATCCTATGATATTTAAAATTCCAGCAAAATATAATGAACAACTCAATCTTAGCTGTAACTCATAGCACTATCTCATGAGGTAAAATTAAATCTGGAATTAGAAATAACCTGTGGTAGTATTGGTGACAAGGATATTTTTTGCGTTCTTCTTTTAGGTAGTATAGTTCCACATTGAAATAAGTAGTGAAAATACCTACATATAAAGCCCCGTCGACTAAACAGGGTGTAAAAATTAAGAGCCAAATTCAAGGTTGTCAATCAGGCTTAGAATACAGGACAAATATTTTTTTGAAGAAAATTAATAATATTAGTAATAGACCCCCTAGCCGATTTCGAATACAGTGACCAGACTGCGCGGGACATATTATAGTGCACTGATTGGACAGCAATCTGACACGACCGGAGAGAGAAAAGGCGCAGGACCAACCTGGGACTTCTGGCGCAGCCGTCGCTTCAAAGTGCGACCCTCTAACCGCTGCGCCACCGAGGCAGATATTAGTATAATAATTATATTATGTCAATAAATGAGTCTATTATTTACTACAGGAACGTATTGATTGGTTTGTTAGACTACATAACTACAAACGCAGTCGCTTTTCTGTTTTAAATTAATAATGTTATAATAACCTCCTCTCGTAGATAACGAATCGCTGAATCGCATTACTTCATTCAGACCAACTTTGCGGGCTGCGACCCTACTAACGGTAATGCTAGCTATACTATAATATATTACAACTCGGCCGTATCTTTGAAATAAATGCCCACAGCCGCGTGGTTCGTAATAATGTGATAGGGCTGCCTGCCTCAAGCATGTTTCTGTTTGAATTTTGATTGTAAATATAATGTTTGTATACATATACGTATAAACTAATGAAATAATTCGTCCGCTTGCATGAAGTTTGAATACTGTATAGATACATTACCGTGCTCTATGTACGATAGAGCAATGAATGCCCGCGGAATTAAGTGTGAGTGATGATTTAGCATACCAAAATCATCAATTTTGATATGCGAACTCATCAGTTTCGCTTTAATTATTTCTTATCTAATTACTCTGGATGGACGGAGTTTTCGGTTCATAAGAACTAAACACAGAAAAAAAAGTTATTATAATGTTTAGTCACTATAAACTTAATAATATAAATTGCACTTGTAATAAGCAACTTTGGTTGTGTGGCAGACAAGGAATCGAACCCAGTCTCATACGCTATCCTGGCGAATGCCTAATATACCGGATAGCGTAAGACACGGGGTTCGATTCTTTACATATGCAATTTATACAGTAAAAAAAACAAAAATTGCACTCCGGGAGTGCCGGCAGAAGTGAAAACTTGAATATCAACGTTGTGCATTTTTGATTTTTTCGAATAGTTAGGGAATAATTTTGAATGAATTGCTCTTATTATCAATATAAAAGTACTATCATCTTTGTGATAGAATACAATATTTATTTATTACGCTATCGTACACAAACATAACAATTTATATTATATTAAATTACATTAAAAAGTTTATCTCTCAGAAAAATCAACTTACATCCATAATTTCGCCAACCGTCTTACGGTTTTTCGATCAGCCCACGTGTCCTGACGCGAGTTTCACATTTTTCCCCCATCCCACAAAAGTGCTCAACGCCGCTAAAGAAGTTTTCACTTAAAAAATTTTTTGCAACAAAAAATATTTGTACTTTTCTTTTTTTCTATTCTTGACTCGACTCCTGACACCCTCTAGAGTTTGGAGTTTTTTTACCCGCATTGGAATAAATGCTAATGTCAAACAAATTGGAATGGAAGCATAAAAACTAAAACTACTATTACCAGTCATAATTTATTTTCTTGCTGTTATTTTTAGTCGCCTACACCTGTAGTTTCCAAGTGACCGGGTTCGCGAGTGCGAAATCTTGTCAGCGCTGAGGGCATTCCATCCTGCCGCGTTTTGACTAGAGATGTATAGCTGTTTTAGCGTCGATGGTAAATAAAGGATCGATGCGCATCAGCAAGGTAATGTACCTAAACTCGATTGCTGTGGCGGTGGCCGAGTGGTATAGGCACGCATACCTACGCTCGGATAGCGTAAAACACAGGGCTCGATTCCTCGCCTGTCATTCAGCCAAAGTTTCTTTTTACAAGTGCAATTTATATTATTAAACTCGATTGCTCACAAATTCTTATTTATTATAGAGAGCTACTATTCGCCCCGATTTTGCCCAGTTTTCGCATTTCCCGTACAAACTCTCGTTCCCTATTCTATTCTATCTTCATCTCCAGGGTCCAGTATACCACTGAGCTAAAAGGCATGAATGATAGTCATTTATACCGTTTATAGAAATCTCTGACGAACTTCGTGGTGTAGTGGCTAAGCACGATGGGTTTCAAGGCGTCGCCGTTCCGAGGTCTCAGTTCGATTTACGGTCGGAATTATTGAAATCAAAGTTTTCTATATTGTCTCGAGTTGGTGTGTGCTACCAACGATGTTTCTGATTTCCATAACACAAGAGCATTAGCTACTTAAATCTTTGGATTCAGAGCAATGTATGTGATTGGTGTCCATTAGAAAAAAAATGACATTATGCTATGTATTTGTAATTTTGTTAAGTTGTCAAAAACCTATTCATGCTATTATGTTGCGTATCACGTTTTATCGATAAACCGATTGTTACATCCTTAGTCCCGATTTATCGCTCACAGTTCAGATGACTAATATATCTCTTTTAGTTCAGCAGCGAAACAGTTAAGTGATTCGCAGTCGCGACGGGATTTACGCGTCCGTCCTTTGTACGGACGACAGCACGTCAAGATGAACACTGCGGTATCTAAAGAGGTTGTAATAAGGACTATTTTATTACAAAAATATAAAGTCTGATGTGCTGGCGACTGTACTTTGGTAAAGTAACGCATAACTAATGAGTTGGACACACAATTTGGTTCCACATCTTCTTTTGTTACGAAATAAATACGCGCGATAAAAAAATGATACCTGCTACAGCTAACCTTAATACTCTTTATTTCATGTTTTTTAAATTATTTTGTTATACCTAAATACAAAATACTGTTTTCTCTTCAAAGGTTCCAAAGACCGTCTGAAAGGGATCGCTTCCAGGTATAAAACCGCCATAGTTGCACCAAAAAAAATTATAATTATTTCTTATTTACCTTAATGTGCATGCATTAAGTACCTAAGTCAAGAAAATGCACGGCGAGTGTAGACTGTTGGTGTAGGTAAGTTTGGCATGACCGACTCTTAATGAATTTTCTCCTAAGCACTTATTTATTTTATGATTTTTGTTATTTACCTATATTTCAAAAAAGACGGGACCGATTTTGATGCAACTCAAAGTGTGCCCTAAGTTAAAATAAATCTAATCGACCATAAAAGAATCATTTCGCTATAACTTCCTGTATTTGAGAAATCTGTCGACAAACATACATACAATTTTGCACGCGTGTTTGTATAGCTTTTATAGATCAACATACTGGAATATTATCAAATTCCAACAATATACATACATACACATTGATTTAATATTGACATCCACAAAATACACAGACGCTACAGATTTACCTGTTTTTCCACAAGTCTCTACCAAGTGCCAAATCAACGTAACTTTGTTGAGAGTTCAAATCATCAAAGAGACTTTATGTCATAAATTATAATTATGTAAAAGGCAGTTAAGAAGTTCCCGTAATGAATCTTATCATTCGATTTGAAAACACAAACTAACTACGTGGGTGTATTGAAGAAACATCAAAATATTTCGTTAAAGTTAACACAATTTCAGAGTTTCAAGCTTTCTGAAACAAAACAGGTTTATTTTCCAAGTTAAAGGTGCTTCTTTTAGAATATTTGGCCACTGACTTTATAGGTCTCAAAATTCAGATCTAGGCTTCGCCAAACAGACATGTATTTAGGTAGATGGCAGCCAGTTTTGGGTCCCATTGCAGTACCGATTGAAATAAAGGTATTCGAACCAATTATCGATTTAAGGTAAATTTCAATTAATATATCAATCATTATAATTTAATCAAAATGATAAAAACATATGGAAAGAGTACAAAATAAAGCGTTTGACCCCCCCCCCCCCCCTGTAATTAGTATGCTGTGTTGATGAATACATTTATTCGACGACATTATTATTTGCATATGTAGTAAATATTGCGTCGATTATTTAGATACATATCTGTGCTTTGCCGTCAAATTGTTCACTTTGCTGGATCCGTAATATTGAGTCTTCCTTGCCTTGCGTACGAAGAAGCAATAGATATGGCATTAGATACACCTATTTTTAATTGAGAATCTCGTACAAAGCCTGCAAGGGTTAGATACCTGACCTGGCCCCCGATTCAGAACCATTCGATAACGATTCGATAACTTTCACTTATTAATAAAATTATAATAACGTGGATTCATCGGATGCATTTTTTGTTGTTCCATTATTATAAAAAAAATTCACCAATCAAAGTTTCATTGCCCGAGATCTTTGTTTTTCAGCGTCACGATTTGTATGCATTTCGATTTCGTACGTGCGGTAGTTTATTTTTTGCGTGGTGACATTACTTGATTTTTAGGTAAAACGGTACAACTCGCAATCGAATAAGCATACAAATTAAGTTCTATTGACATGAGAATTGCCTCCCTGATGTTATGAATTTTATTCGTTATCCTACACATCATAGTTCAGGCTTCAAACGGCTCAATGAAATGGGAACACTTCATACTCATTTTAAAAATCTCTCTTTTTTAATTTTATTGATTTGCGTTAGTAGACCTGATTTTTTAAAATAACAAACAACAATGACTATAATAATGTTCCCTTGGATCATTCTATGAACTATTACAAAAAAAGTAATCCATTTAAGCTGACAAGTTTTGTCGTAAGAGCAAGCGGTAATATTTTTACCTATTTTGAGACATGAAGTTTGTTTCAGCAAAGTCAATACTACGCTATTTACCTCCAACTCTTATAATACTTTGGTACTGATTTCATTGGAAGTCCCAAAATAAACTTATTTAATTTTTCTGAGAACTCTAATCTTGATTCCTTGGGATAATATTTTCGTGTTTCTGAGAAAATATATAGTTTTTAATTGAAAGTCCGCAATATTAATTAGAAGTAGTTAATTATTAAAGGTACTTTATGTCGAAATACGTCCTACAGCAAGATAGTCAGATGAACTTTAGAAGTTGTAAAGATCGCAGGATCACACTGATAAAGACCGCTTACGACCGGTTTCTATTAAAAACCATGCCTCCAACCAAGGAGGATTCTGTTTATAGTAGTGGACTTCTTGTAACTGATAAATATGATGATGATGATGAATATCAAAATATGTATTAGACAAATTGGTTCTCGTATAACGAATTTGGCGCAATTGTGTTAGGAAGGCAAAGAGAAGCGCTTCCTACCGACTACTGGGTGTTATGCCGGCGATATTCATTGTAGTTAAATCCGATCTGAATCTTAAATATTGAGGTTCAAGTTCCATACTTCGACTATAACGCCATCTAGTTGCGTCATGCCGAGACAGTATGTTGTGATAATATGTAGTGACAGCGGTTGATCATAGATGACGCTACAACGAGCAAATACTACAATTCAGATTTAAGCTTGAGAGCATAGAGGTATTTGCTTATGTTAGTGCACAATTATATGTGCACTTGACGTCTTAGAAAATGAAAAGGTATTGTGCAATAAAGTGTCTAGTACACTTATACTTAGTACTTTAAGTTTTAACCACCTTTTCATTTCATGCCAAGTTGTATTTTAACCAAACTGTCAAAACTGTTTGTAAAGTTTTGGAACTTCCAAATCGGACAACATCGAATCAAATAACTAAATTTAGGGACTAAAAGACACGATTTGAGAATGAAGAGAGCCGAATGTGCGTTGATTTCTAAAAGACGATCTGAACATTCATTGAATTTGGTAATAATTTTTTATTTTTTTTTTACCTTATTATTTATGAGTTTCTGACTAACTCCGTGATCATGGCGCTTGCAACAGTTCCGAAATATCGGAAACTCATAAATAATAAGGTACATGGTAGCAATCCCGTATCTAACTATTCTAATGTAAGTGACCATGAAAGTTTAAAACAACAAATAGTGTTCTGTATAAACTACCTCCAAAACTTTTCCCAGGTAAGAAATCAAGATTTCGTTGTAAAAAAACTACAGCTAATCAAATGTTAATTATTTCGGTACGTTCTAACGAGCCACGACGCTAATTCATATTAAAAGAATAAACAAGATTACTTATACTTGTTTACTACGTAAGCACTTCAAATTTCATTCTTAAACGCAACAGTTTTTCATTCTTAAACGCAACAGTTTTTCATTCCTTATATAATATCATTAGATATTTGTAAGATTTTACACTTCAAGCAAATAATTGAATCTCAATTATTTACTTTCTTTTTGTGAAAAAAAATACATTTCAAATATTTAATCAATGATGGATCTTAAACTTTAAAGATAAATTTGATTTGATTTTTGTTGTAATAAATCCACTTCTATAATTTTGGAGCACATCGTTAGCGAAATAACGATAAAAATATATCAAGTTTTATATTTACTGCAATTAAACGAGTGCTTATAACGTCACAACTGTTTCACGGAATTTAATTTGCTACGCCAAATTGCCTAACAAACTTAATTTGATCCTCTATTTAAGCGAAATGAAAGGTAAATTGATCCAATTTTATGAAGAGAAGGGCTAAATTTAACTGATATCTGTCTGGGTCAAAACTAGGCTGAAATAATCTTAAGTAGGACACAAGGATCTCAATGAGCGTGATGTATTTCAAGAAATGACAAGGATCGTTACTTATGTTTTCAATAAAACTTTTTATGTAATTACAGGACCTACGACTTAATTGTAAGGTTCAACACGAAACTTATTAAAAGACGAATTGATTTTTGACGACCTCCGTGGTGTAATGGCTAAGTATGCTGGTTATCAAGGCATAGCCGCTCCGTGGTCTCGGGTTCGATTCCCGGTCGGGTCAATGTAGAAATCAGAGCTTTCTACATTGTCTCGGGTCTGGGTGTTGTTGTACCACCGTTGTTTCTGATTTCCATAACACGAGTGCGTTAGCTACTTACTTTGGTCAGAGCAATGTATGTGATTGTCCAATATTTATTTTTATTTTTTTAAACTGTAAATTCAATATTTTCTCGTGCTCATCACACAAATACCCTTGTGGTTTTCAAACGTGTCCTCGTAACTGTCCGTGTTCCTGTGTACGCAGACCACAACACGAAACGTAGGCATAATTAATGGGACACGGCCTATGAATGACCATAATTAAAACACCGGTCAAGTGCGAATCGAACTAGCGCGACAAGGGTTCCATAAATATTATGAAACGAAATATACGCACGTTAAAGCCTATGCGATGTTTTTACTTGTTCTATAAGAGTTTCCTCGTGATTCTAACAAATTCAATCTGATTGACGTAGAATCATGAAAATTTATAGAGGATATGATCGTTCCTTCGTCAGATTCCGTTACGATGATTTGTTATGTCATTCATAATGGTTTTGTTACAAATTCAGGTGCAATTCTTAAATGTTCAGTTTTATTTGCCGCTGAAAGAAACTCAATTTATTATTTTCAGTTCGATATCTCAAAAGTGCTTCAAAGGGCTTAGTTAGACCTCAGCCGTTGTAAATGTAAATATTTTTAAAAGATACGTACTAAAGTTTTCAACTCAAATCGTACTCTCTCTACTCATCATCATGCAAGGAACTCTAAAAAGGATATAGCGAGGCTTACCTATTATAATTTTATTTTATAACTGGGATCCTCGAAATCCTTAAAAAATTATCATTATCTCGGAAAATATTTTGACCCGACCCACAGTTACAGCTGTTGCTGGAATGTTTCGTTCGATACGTCAAAAAATCGGATAAGAACAAATAAAATTACGGCACGCGTTCATTAACTTAGCTCGTGGAGGGAGTGTGACAACTGATACCTCCGCCGCGCCGACACGTCGGTGAGATGGCTCGATACAGGAACTTCGGAGGGTTGATATGTTTATAACATATATTGAAATTTGCTTTGATTTTTACCTACTTCGAAAAAACTGGTAATCAATTAATGTGTTTGTAGGTATGTGATATCGTATTTTTTTTTATCAAATAGGTACTTTATTAATAACAGAAAATAAAAAATAAAACTAAGACATGCAACATAAAAAAAAAACATTTTCTTGCGCCATGGTGGCTATGATGCTTGCTGCGTCACCGTGTTGGATAGATATGCTAATTCTTTGAGCTAGGAACCGTTACAGAAATACAATTTTGGCGCAATTTTTCAAAACAGCAATTAAGCGGAGCTTCCCCACGGCTCAAATGTTTCAACAAACGGCGCAAACACATAATCACTTGTAAGTGAGGCGTACTTGCGGCGCTTGGCGTTTTCAGCCAACTCCGCTGCTGCTAGTACGTTGATCTATTAAAGCATCCTAACACGTGTGCAAAATTTGACGCAGGAGAAACAAATTATTTTGCAAGCGGTGCATGATGTGTGTAGGTAAGTTTGACATTGTGCACCGACTCTCAAATAATGTTTTTCTCCGAAATAAAAAACGGATGCGTTATTTGAAGCTTTTAAATAGTTTTTTTAGGCTTAACTAACGAAACCATAGGTACGGTATTTCAGAAACAACAAAAACCCTATTGCGTCTTCGGTCGCCGCTTTATGCCATTAGGTCACCAAAATATTCGCATGCGTTATGCAGAATTTACATATACTATGCGTTTCTGAATCCTAGTCGATATCATTCAGCAGCAATGCTGCCGCATGCGAATACGTTGGTGTATATTAACAGACTAGCGGTCCTCCGCGACTTCGTCCGCGCGTTTTGAGTTCTCTCTCTCTCTTCCCTTCCCTTGCAGTGTGATTTTTAGAGCCTAAAGCCTTCCTAGATAAATAAGCTATCATACACAGAAATAATTTGTCAAATCGTTCCAGCAGTTCCTAAGATTAGCGCGTTCAAACAAACAAACAAACTCTTCAGCTTTATAACATTAGTATAGATGAAATAAATGTAAAGTCAAAGCCCTAGGTCATTGAAATCTACGAGTCGATTTTGAACTGGCTACATGCGGGCACAGGATTGCTTTGTGTAGTGCTAATTGAGTTGGAATTTCCAATTTCTACCGATTCATCAAATTTGTTCGAGTAGAATTGATTGTTTCGTTCGAACAGGCATATTAGACAATCAAACTGCAGATCTTTTGACCCGTTATGTTAGACAAAATAGCGTTGATATCATTTCTAATGTTATTCTTATTAGTAAAGTAAATACTATGTAAGTAGGAGCCTATGATACCATATTCATAGACCCTAGGTCACGGAAGCCCGCACAAAATATATTAATCTCTTAAAAAAAAGGCCTGTGCTCATCAATTGAGTTCCAAATAAACAGTTGGGCGGGAGTAGGGCGGCCATCATTCCGCAGTGTCGCGTATAATGCAGTTTGTGTCTCATTGGTGGCGACACACAGACCGCTTTACTGTTTCAATCTATTTGCGAATGTGTGAAAATGCGTTTCAGCTATTGGAGCCACTCCGCTACCGATGCGAATGAATTTAGTGGCAGAATTGCTGACTTACTAATATGATGATAGGAGATCTGTTGAAATTACAGAATAGGGTTCGGATATGATTCGAGAGAAAAAACATATTTATTTTAATTAACATATATATTTACTCAAGAAAAAATAATGGTTCAAGTCATGTTAGCTTTATGTATCACTAGCTGTACTCGTGGCGTTACCCGGGTAAATTTTGGATTTCCCGTAAAATATGTCAACGCAAAACACATATTTTCATTGAAAGTAAGAGGCCAGAAACGAGTGCGTGTTGTAGTTATGCTGCGAGCATTATTTTGGTGCGCAGTTATTTAAAAACTGTGATAGCTTTTAAAATATTTCTTGAAATCCAAATGATGTAAAGGGCTATTTTGTTCTAAATGAAATGCTCGATATAATGAATTTATATGTTTATTTTAGTACAAATAATCAAAACACTTTTGAAAACAGTACATTATTTTAATCAAATTTATTAACATTAAGAGTTTTTAGTGAGTATGGTTCACTCACTAAAAATCATATAGGCTATATGCTGTCGCGAACTTTAACATTAAACTTTTAATGCGAAACATTCCCGTCACAAATGTTTTTTAAGAATCTCAAACTGTTTACACAACGTACACGTCTAAAACCTTCCTTAAACATAAGCTGTCTAAAACAAATATATTTTTTTAATCGGACCTGTAGTTCCTGAGATAAGCGCCTTCAAACAAAGTAAGAAACAAACTCTTCAACTATATAATATTAGTATAGAAATGTAGATAGATCTATCTCAGATTAAATAATTAATTTGAGGGATCCATTATTTAATATTTATTGTCTGTACAATGCAATATTTTCTACATTACTTTGTAGTATAAAGCAATTCGGAACGTTTTTATTAATATTTCCATCACAGCGTCCTAAGAACGTGCCTTCCAGTAGGAACAAAAATAGCGACATTGTTAATTTGACAGACATTTAGCACAAAATAATGTTGGCGTCAAAGGGTTGGTGATAGGCACGAAAAAAACAACTTGTCACATCATATAAGTCTATCTACATACGACGAACTGGCACTCCTTCGTCCATGACTTTATGTAGGTTTGCTTTATACATAGGACTATGTTTTTTTTCTCGTTTACAATATACATGAGTTAAAGACGAAGGTAACTAATTTTTATCATTTTTTTATACGTGGACTTTGTTGACTTTTGTTGAAATAAGTGTACTTAAAAATTACTTGTATAGTCTGTTGGCTACTTTAAAAATTTCCAGGGCTATATACCTAGTCTTGCCATAAATTATTGTCACAAAAAAAAATGAAAATAATATTTATTACTTTACATTGTGTAATTTTTATACATAAATACAAAACAATTTCAAATATAAAAAGCTTACTCGAAGTGGTCTCCATTGGCTGCAATACAGTCCTTTAAACGTTGAGGCCAGTTATCAATAGAAGCACGCACTCTTTCCATGGGGAAATTCTTCACTGACAATCGTATGGATTGTTTTAGGGACTCCAAATTATCATGGCGTTAAAAGCAAGCCGTACTCTTTTAGACCATAAATCATAGTCCAGCGGGTTAAGATCGGGACTACACGACGGCCAGTCTTCAGCTCTGATGAAGTCTGAAACGTTCGCTTCCAACCAAGACTTCGTGGACCGAACTTTATGACCCGGAGCCGAATCTTGTTGGAAAGACCATGCTTGGTTATTGAACATGGTGTTGTTAAGGGGCTTAACTACTTTCTCAAGAATGGTATCTTGATACACTTGTGCCGATGTTTTGATAGCGTTTTCAAAAAAATATGGCTCATTCTCTCCTTCATAGCTAACACCCCACCAAACGATCACTGAAGTCGGGTAATGCCCACGTTGTACTCTGGCGACTAATTGGGAAGCTTCCTTAGAGGTTTGAGCACAAAAACGGTCATTTTGTTTGTTAATATGTAGCTCAATTGTAAAGATTTTCTCATCCGAAAACATTTTTTTTTAACCTCCATTTGCGTACTTCAGTAGTTTTTTCGATTTTACCACCCTATTCTTTTTAAATTATCAGTAAAAAAATGACCAGTGAGTCTCTTATTGGCTGCAAGTCCTAAGTCATCTTTTAAAATACGGGACTTGTTTCTCGGTGCTATCTTCATCTCCCGAGATAAAATCTTTTGCTTTCGGACAGGATTTCTGCGAATTCTTTCCCTTACTGCTTTGACCACCTTTTTCGTACAAACGACGGCCTGATCTTTTTCTGTCACAAACAAAGGAGGGCTCATTGTACCTATTGATAGCCTGATACACAAACATTTTATTAATACCAAGCGTATGGAGAGTTTTAAAAATTGCATTGGCTCCATACCAACTTTGTGTAATGCAATCACAGCGATTCTGTTTTTTTTATCACCCCACTCCATTTTAATATAGCAAAATATTATAAAATGCATTTGCGCCAGAATTAGAAAACACAATGAGCAATCGTATAAAAATGTCAGCTTCCAAATTCAAATGTAATATCATTCTTATTTTTAATTGTAACAGTATTTATAGCCAGACTGGTGTATATACTTGATTTTCGAACTTTTTATGGTGTCAAGTAGCTACACATGTCCCTTACATATGATAAGAAGTTTAACCAATTTGAATGTTAAGTAATTTTTATACAACATTTTTGCGTGTGTTAAAAAATATCACAGAATATTGATGTTTTTTTTTAAAATCAAAACCTTAAGTTTGCGATTGCATTTCAAATGTTGACTGTTTAAGACTTGAAGAAATAAAACATTTGTTAGTGGTAAAAAGTTATCTCGGAGGGCCCAGAAGATGTGAACGACAAAAGGTGTGCCGGACGCCCGAACACGTGAACAAAATTCGATAAATCATAGGAAATAGTATTTTAAATCGTCAAGTTATCGGTAAGTTACCACGATAGGCAAGGCTCGTTTGTTACATGCCATTCTATTTTTGCCAATATTTGTGTACGCGACGGATCACCGAGAAATTCATCCCAAAATTGCGCCATTTAGGTTTTTGCACTATTATAACTCTCGAAGCCACTAAATTAACCAGAACCGTCCTCATGCAACCTTCCGCGTTCCTAAATCTGATCAAGCAAATGAATGAATGACTATTAACCACAATTGAAGAAATAAAGACGGCATCGAAGAAGGAGCTAAACAGTGACTCTGTTTAGCTCCTTCGTTCAATGCCGACGAAAAAATATTTTTTGAAGTTTTTGGAGATTATAAAAAAAATCATTACCACAAGTACTTACTTAAAAGGAACAAAATAGGATCACATAATTAATAATTATTTTTTGAAAAAACGTCGCGATATTTTTTGAACAGATCTCTACCCATTTTCTGAAAGCAAAAAATATAATACTTTTATTCGGCCGAGAAAAGGATATGCAAAAAACAAGACTACTCGAGTCAAGAAGGCACCCGCTCAGCATAAGTTGTGGCAGCGAACAGATACCATGACGCTGATTTTCAGCATAGGGTGCCTTTGTGGGTAGAAATATTTGTTAAAAAAAAATGAATACAATAATGAAACTATAAACACAAATCAAATGACACCTGCCAAAGATAAGTAATTCTCGTATAGATTTTATCATTTAAAAAATATTTCCCCTCATTTTTCCTCTTCCCGAGGCCTCTCCATAATTTCCTTATTGTGTTTAGAGGCAGTGAGTTTGTGGGTAGGCCTCCAGAAGACCTCTCTATATTATAATAAATTCTTGCATTTTTATGTTCCAGTTCACACTTGGCATTGGCAGGGACTCACTCCGGGTGCTAAGGCAACCAGACCTGCGCATCCCCTGCTGTCAGCGTCCGTCATTCTAGTTTATTTACATATAGTTTTATTTTAATTTTATGTTTTTATATTTGATATTGTGTCATAAGTTTTAATTTAGTGTTTTGGCAGGTTTTTCCAAATTTCTTTTTGTGATAAGTGTTAAGGCTTATGAGCACATTATCTCCATCGGTGGGCACCCACTCACAGCCGCAGTTCTTTCAGTGCTCAATTTGTAATACCAAAAGGGCTTTTAAAGGTCCAGATTCTCCATCTTTAGCTCTTCCCCCTCTTCAAAATTTCCAACCCTTACAGATACTTGATGACGGCGACACGTTTGCTGCCATCATGTCTTTTCCGGCTGGTTCTGCTGGCGGTATCGACGGCATCACTCCCCAACACCTTAAGGATTTGGTAAGTGCTTCCGCTGCTGACGCCGGTAGAATTTTGCTTTCCAATATTACAAAACTGTGCAACCTTCTCTTATCTGGCAGGGTTTCTGAAAGTTTTCTCCCGTTTTTATTTGGTGCTAGACTTTGTGCCTTTCGAAAAAAAGATGGTGGCATTCGCCCTATTGCTGTTGGCTCAACGTTTTGTCGTCTTGCAGCCAAATTAGCCTGTCGTGATATTTTTTCTCCTTTGAAAGAGTATTTTCAACCCATCCAACTCGGTTTCGGCAGTAAGGGCGGTTGCGAGGCTGTGGTTCATTCAGCTCGCAATTTCCTCTCCTGTGACGAATCTGAAGTTTTTTTGAAACTTGATGTGAAGAATGCTTTCAATTCTCTTGACAGGTCTGCCTTTCTGAATGAAGTTCAGACTCACACTCCTCAGATTTATCCCTTTGTTTTTCAGTGTTACAATAATCAATCAAAATTGCTTTACAATGAACATTCAATTGTTTCTGCAGTCGGTGTTCAGCAAGGCGACCCTTTAGGTCCAGCCCTTTTTAGTTTAGGCATCCATCCTGTCATTTCATCCTTAAATTCTAAATTCAATGTCTGGTATCTGGATGACGGCTCCTTTGGAGGCAAAGCAAAAGTTGTTTTCCAAAATCTTGTCCTGGTTATAGAGGGATTTAAGAAATTTGGCTTAGAACTAAACCATTCAAAATGTGAACTTTTTATTAATGACCACGTTTAGTCTGGTTCCCGTCAGGATATCATTGATAAATTTAATTCCCTTGCTCCTAACATTAAAATTCTTAATTCTGAATCGCTTTGCCTTTTAGGTGCCCCTCTTCTTGATCCCAGCATCGAACCTTTTCTTGATAAAAAGTTGAATGATTTCACTCTATCAGCCCCCAGATTAGAACACCTAAATTCACACATTGCTTTTACTATACTGAAATCGTGACTTTTTGTGCCTAAATTTACATATTTCCTACGTGCTAGTCCTATCTGGAAAAATAATAATTATTTAAAACTATTTGACACTACTCTTAAAAATAGTATGGAAAAAATTTTAAATTTACATTTTGATAACAATTCCTGGACTCAGGCTTCGCTTCCTATTCGTTTTGGTGGGATCGGAATTCGCCAAATTTCTAGTATAGCCCTCCCCGCTTTTCTCTCCTCTTTGCATAGCACTTCCGTTTTAGCCGGAAAAATCTTTGAGCATCCTCGCCAGCTTTCTGAGGTGAGAGAGGCGGAGGAGTTTTGGCAAGGTCTCTGTCCTAGAGAAGACATTCCAAAGGAACGTCACCAACAAAAACTTTGGGATATCCCTCTTGCGAGAGAGACCTTCAATTCTTTACTTCAAAATTCCGTCAGTGACAGTAGTCGAGCAAGGCTCTTGGCGGTTTCCTGCAAAGATTCTGGTCACTGGCTTCATGCTTTACCGTCAAAAAATTTAGGCACTCTTTTCGATAGTGAGTCTTTCCGGGTGTGTGTGGGTCTCCGCCTTGGCACCCCTATATGTGAAATTTTTACGTGTCCCTGTGGCAAGGAGATTGACAAATTTGGTCTCCACTGCCTTTGTTGCCAACAAAGCACTGGGCGTCTCGCCCGTCACTCTACCCTTAATGACGCCATCAGAAGAGCTCTTGCCACCATTAATGTTCCTTCCACGTTGGAACCACGTGGTTTGGTCCGTGACGATGGCAAGAGACCCGATGGCCTCACGCTTATTCCCTGGGAACGGGGTCGGGCCTTAGTTTGGTATGCATCTTGTGTCGATACTTTGGCCCCATCCCATCTCAGAGAATCAGCCCTTAAAGCTGGAGCAGCAGCGGAGTTGGCTGAAAACGCCAAGCGTCGCAAGTACGTCTCATTTGCAAGTGATTATGTGTTTGCGCCGTTTGGTGTTGAAACATTTGGGCCGTGGGGACCCTCTGCTAAATTGCTGTTTGGTAAAATTGCACCAAAATTAAATTCTGTCACAGCCAATAATAATGTTGGCTGGTTCCTAGCTCAAAGGATTAGCATAGCTATTCAACGCGGCAACGCAGCCAGCATCATAGCCTCCTTGCCTCAAGGAAATGGTTTCGTTTTTGAATAGGTAGACTTTAATTATTTTTTTTTGTAGCATGCCTTCGTTTTATTTCTTCTTGTTTGTTATTAATAAAGATGTTTTTTAACCAAACATCACAAACAAACATAATACAATTATTTTTAGAACATAGTAGCACAAAAACTTGATTACTCCCTCTACTTTATTTTATCAAACAACTTGAAGTAAATTTTTTTGCAACGAGATACTCTTAGTTGTTGAAAAGTTATCATATAATTTCAATCATTTTTATTTATTAACCATACGTTATTGGACTCTCTGGCGCAGCATAGGAGCCACAAACTTTTAGAGTAAAATATTTTTTAGCGACATTTTATGCTTAAAACTGGCGCAAAGTGTATGTTGGCTTTCTGAGGACACTTAGCTCGAGAATTTTATCAATATTTCGCTTGTTTAATTGGCGACGGCAAGGAAAAGAGTTCAAAATGTACAGAAGTCACCACTTTTATAAGTATTATTATGCTTTCTTGTTACTGGTAAATAATAATCTCGTCATAATTATTTTATTTTTTATTGGTAACAAAGACATAATCGTATTGTATTAAATATTAAAAACTATAAGAATCTGGACTAATGCCCTAAAATGTTGCACCTGGGCGCCAAACTAAAGTTGCATAGGTAACGCCTACAAAGCTAAAATTTAATATTCAAAATAAAATAATTAATAAGAATGTTGTTTTATAAGTGACGCTAAGCTGAGTTCATCTGCGAGAGCTTTTACTGCAGCTTTGTACCGAGAAGAACTCGCGTCATATTTGATATATACCTATATCAAGCCTGCCCTGCAATTGATAATAACAGGCGACGTAGGCGACACATTCTGACGACAGGGTTGTGTTGTGAGACTTTGTTCCTGTATTTGTCGATATTTTATTTGATTTTTAGGTAAAACGTTTAACTCGCAATCGAATTACCACACGAAAAAAGTTGCTGAGAGAATCGCCACCCAGGAAATTTTAGTGTGTGATGCACAATTTCGTGTAGAACCGAACAATAAAGTTACTGCCTTTGAACACTGAAGCAGTTTATATTAAGTTTCTTTAGCCTTTCCTGTCCAAACCTGAGGAGCACCCTAACATTTTTAGTAAACCTTTTCTGCACTTTCTCTATATGTTTTGAGTGGACTTCGTAACTATACATTTACACTAAAAATATTTCGTATGCAGAAGTAACATAAGTAATAATATAATTACACATTTTAACCTTAAGATATGATTTCCCTCAAATATTATAAATATTACGCTTAATTATTATAAATTGCCTAATTTGTATCATGGTAACATATCAAAACTTTTGTTTAACATTAAGAAAAAAAAGTTGTAACTGCGTATAATGTAACGCCAACCGTGCCTGTCTCCTGGACTAAAAACTCTATATGCACGAAGAACGTCTTAGCTTACAATATCTACAAGCGAGCGTATTCTGATACCGCACTGTTTCTTCAACTACCTTACAATATATTAGTTTTATCAGTATCACTTAAACATATTCAAACTTCACAAGTATGCAACTAAGGCAATTATTCCGTAAGGTGCGCAGACTAGTCGTTTTTTAGGGTTCCGCAGCCGAATGGCAAAAAACGGAACCCTTATAGATTCGTCAAGTCTGTCTGTCCGTTCGTATGTCACAGCCATTTTATTCTGTAACTGTAAGCAAAATAAAAAATAATGATATTCAGGGGGGGGGGGGGGGGGGCTTCCATACATGAATCTAAAACCGAATTTTTTTTGGCAAACCTTTGTGTGTGGGGTGTCTGTAGATAGGTCGTTTAAAATAACATAGGGGTTTCTAAAACTATTTTCTTTTAAAGTCTAACGTTTCTTAGCTAGATGCTTCCAAAGTAGTAAAATGGGCTTCCCCCCATATAACTTCTAAACTAAGCGAGTGTGAATTTAAAAAAATATAATGTACATCATAACAAATACGTTCAACGAAAATTGGTTTAGACGGGATCGAACGAGAAGTTTTCGAGATATAGCACATTTTCAACAACCGCACACATAACTTTGTTTTTCATACAAATACTATGAAAAACAAAGTTATACTTGTTGTCAACAAAATATTCTGCTATTTTACACAGCGGAAGTAAGTGGATTGCCTAATTCAGTTAACGTTGGCACGGAACCCTCAGTGCGCGAGTCCGACTCGCACTTGGCCGGTTTTTTTCAATACGACTAACACATCAAATCATACGTCTACTTCTCAGAATCAGGGCTACGTCATGAAGCATGGTATTTTAAAGTCCGTCTAGACCTCATGCCAACTTCTGAGTTGCTTTGTTCACTTCAAAACATGCAGTTGTTTTCGAGAAATAATTGTTTGAAAACACTCAAAACTATTATTTGTTTGATTTGTTTATAATTTTAAATACGCTTCTTGATTTTTCTGAAAGGTTAAAATGACAACGTGAAAAACTTTTCAATATCTTTCTTGCCCTTCGAATTTGCCTTCATTGACAAATTTCGAAGTGTAAAATATAAACTTTTGTAATAGAAACAAATTTTAAACACAACCGAACCTATCTGCGCTGAAACAGTACAAGCTAAAGCAGTTTGAAAGTGAAAACAATAACAAAGAGGGTGAAAACGATAAAGTTTGTAAGCAGACGGCCTTTAAAAATGAAGCGTAAAATTTTCTCCTCTCTAATTTTAGGGTCCGCTATAATAATAAGGATGAGAATAAAATCAAGAGGATTTTTATGTGCGCAAGTGTACTATCACAAGTAATGCGCTGAGCTCAAAATTTAATTTATTTATCTAGACACAGCTTTTCAGTCTTTTGTTAACAAAGCAAAAGACATAACATAACTTAAACGGCTCCTCTACTTTCAAACGATAATGCATTTATTTTTTTTATATTTTTTTATTATAAAATATTTATTTGTTTATTTAAATTGTATTATGGTGTGTATTTTATGATCATTTATTAACATGCAATTTAAGTAATGTGAAATTATTGTTTTTCTCTTATCTCTTTATAAAAATTGTTCACTTAACTTTTGCTTAAAATATTTCATCGCTATGACTCTTATTTCATTATTCATGCTGTTCCTTACCTGAAGGTTATTTGGAAGAAATTGCTTCAAGCAATAAGACCGCTTTAATTGTACTAATATACAGCGTGTATAAGAAGTTTTTTTAATCAATGATTCTTGAGAGTATACGAAGTTACCTTGACCTGGTCATAGTGCTCCAAAATGCTTTAACTTAGAGATATAGTAATCCCAAGGTAAAGTTCCTAATCAATGTATATCAAAATCACTAACTCGTTTTAGTAATTGATAACGTAAAGTTCTCGGACTGGACACATTTGTTTGCAATACATTGCTGGTTTAATTTATTTTGTTTAAAAATAACAATAACATTGTTTTTCAGTTATAATATTTGTTGCTTTTATCACAGGCCACACTTGTATAAGATGCTATCCTGTGTAATTATGTTTATGGTGTGCAAAAATGTAAATTTATTATTATTAAATAGTACTCAACAATAAATTGATAACAAAAACACTTAATTTAAACTGAGCTACGGAATCTAATGGCCCATCACCTGCCATCCTCTTATTATCTGAAAGCCAGTCCCGGTTATTACGTCATTTGTTTTAAGGTAATGGCGTCTTCGTTTCTTTTCACATTTACCGGCACACCGGCCCTTATATTTTATCTCCTTCGAATTAATATGGACAAATTGAATACAGGAAAAGTGTTTTAAGGAATCTTATATTCTTATTCTGGAAAATAAAATTCAAATTAACTTTCACAAAGATGAAATAAGAAACCAAAAGTTTGCGCACGGGCGGGACTCGAACTAGCAACTTCTTGGCTAACAGGCCCAACGCTCTACCAATTAAGCTACCGTGCTGTCGGTTCGACCTTGCGAAATTTGTGGTCTCGTAGCGAAGCGTCATCAATTTCCAAGTTAAATTTATTCTGTAAAGAATAACTACATGAGCCACTGTTTCATAAACAGACGGGTAGATGGCGCTTAACGTCACGCGTAATGACGTATCTATAAGACACCACAAATTTTGCAAGTTCGAACCGACAGCACGGTAGCTCAATTGGTAGAGCGATTGGCTCGGTTAGCCAAGAAGTTGCTGGTCCGAGTCCCACCCGTGCGCAAACTTTCGTTTTCTTATTTCATCTTTGTGAATATAAAATATGACACTGTGAGTGGTCAAAACATTATAAACCATCAAATTAACTTTCCATATTGTTCGTATCAATTCGAACATAAAAATAATTATGTTAGTTAAAATTCTATATTCAATTATTAATTTTACAAACTATAGCGGGTTTTTAAACGCGTTGCAACAAGTAATTTGAGAAATATTTAGTGGTGCCAATTTTTGCCACATAAACCTGCGTCCATCAGAATAAAAATGAAATATGAGACTTTGAGATAAGTACCTAAAGATGTGTGATTACAGCTACTTGCAGGTAAATGTAAATAGTTTTATTTTTGTATGTCTTTTTTCCACTAGTTTATCCTAGAGTTGTAAGTCTTGTTTTTACATTCCTTTGGAACTTCATTGCCCTCTAGTAATATAAGAAAAATAAGCCGATTTAGAATACAGTGACCAAGCTTAACGAAAGCCAACTGTGCGGGACATATTATAGCGTAGGGACTGCAATCTGACATGATCCGAGAGAGATCAGGCTTTACTTGCTTTTCACGGGGGTCAAACACCGCCAACTTCTATGCACCGGGATACCCTGAGAATTTCGAAACAGTAAAATCCATGTCCATATTATATGGTACCTCAATGTGGACCGAAATAAAGGTTTTTCTAAGGTGACTAAATGAATTCATTTATTTTTTCATGTAGCTTACGGGACTTACGAAGAAAGTAGTCGATTGGGAGTGTATGCCTTCAGTTTGGGTCATAATAAGAAGAAGCTCACTCTAGGTAAGGATATTATGAAGTTAATAGCCATATACAATAAGTTTATTATTCCAATTCTTGTCGCCCGCCCTATCCATAAGTTTCATAGGTTATTTTTAGAACAACTCATATCCAAGTCAGTGCCAGAGACAGTTCAAGGTCTAGCTAAGTCTGGCAGCTGTAATGTTCACTTTGCAAATGTTTCCTAACTTAGAGATGTGGTATTTCATGTACTTTACTCACTAAAGAATTTATTAATTAAATGAAAGAAAAATCAAAAAAATAATACAAATATGCAACTCAACTGAAAAAAACATATCTGAAACCATAAACACAAACCAAACATCACAAACAAACATAATACAATTATTTTAAGCACATACGAGTATTAGCACAAAAACTTGATTACTCCCTCTATTTTAACAAACAACTTGAAGTCAATATTTTTGCAACGAGAGAATCTTAGTTGTTGAAAACTTATCGTATAATTTCAAACATTTTTATTTATTAACCATACGTTATTGGATTCTCCAGCACAACCCAGAAGCCACAAACTTTTTGAGTAAAAATATTTTTCAGCTACATTTTATGCATAAAACTGGCGCAAAGTGTATGTTGGCTTTCCGAGGACACTAGCTAGAGAACTTTATCAATATTTCGCCTGTTTTATTGGCGACGGGTCAAAATGTACAGAAGTTACCACTTTGACTCGTATGTAACATTATGCTTTCTTGTTAATAATAATCTCGTCATAATTATTTTATTGTTATTGGTAGCAAACACAGACAATAATCGTATTGTACGGACAACAGCACGTCAAGGTAAACACCGCGGTGTCTTATGCCGTTGTAATAAGGACTAGTTTGCAACAAAAGTGGGTAACCCGATTTGCTGGCGACTGTACAAAAAAAACTATGAGAAACTGGACTAATGCCCTTTAATGTTACACCTGTGCGCCAAACTAAAGTTGCGTAGGTAAACAATGTTAATAAAATACCTATAAAGCTAAAATTTAAAATTCAACAATTAATAAGAATATTTTTTTTTATAAGTGACGCTAAGCTGAGGTCATGGTCGAGAGCTTTTACTGCAGCTTTGTACCGAGAAGAACTTGCTTGATATACATTTAACAAGCTTGTCCTGCAATTGATTATAATAGGCGACACATTCTGACGACAGGGTTGTGTTGAGACATTGTTCCTGTATCCAGACAAGAAAAAGTAGGTAATGGACTCATGTTAACCCTAGCGTTGAATACCAGTGAGGAGGTGAGATCAGGGGGCCAATTCTCGTGAAGTAGTATTTTTTCCGTGTGGTAATTCGTATACGAAGTTCACAATTCTATTGTAAAAGTTCGAGTGATACATAAAACTGCTATTCTCATGCACCGGTAGAACATTTCACGTTCGAATTTCATTACAACGTTCCATTGCAGAGATCGTACGGGCGTTTTTAAAAACGCCGAAATAAAGTATATTTAAGTCCATCTAAAAATTTTAATTTTGGTGAAATTAGACAATAAATCTATTTGTTTGTTTAATTTGGTGTATATATTCACAAAACTATACATATTGTTAAAAATATAATAACGGTAGATCAATTATTAAAATTTCATTATTCATGCATAGCATGAAATGAAACGCAGCGAAGCGCCATATTACCTTTCTCTATGGCCCTAAATGTCAATGTGTGTGTCAAAATTGTTCCAAATATCGATTTTTCAGTGACTGAGAAAATTTATTTGTTTTCTCAAATTTTGCCTAAAATAAGAATGACAATGCTAAATACAAACTAAATGTAGATATTTTCTAAGGTTGGTATGACGCTGTTTGTTTAATTATATGCTTTTTTATTTACTTAACTACAAGAAACAGGCATTTAATTATTCTTTAGTAGTAATTGGTTCAGTTAACTAACATCACAGATATTAGTGCACCTTCTTATAGTGTAGCCTGGATAAAGTTTTTAATATCCTTTGTAGATATGTAGTGTCTTACAGAACAAACTATTTTTATTTACAGATAGTCTGGATTATGTTGTAGCAGAGAGAATATTTAGTTGCCAATCTAATTCGATAAAATACTGGTTAAAATACATGGGAATACTTGAATACCTTAATTCTCTGGTATCTAGGTAAGTACGTAATTAACTAGATACATACACAATGATAGTTTTATTTTCACAATTTATAAATCAATCCATCAGATTTTCCATTTATAATCTAAATCTATGTGTGTTATAGTATTGCCTATAGTTGCCTTATTATAAACAAATAGTACATTAACAATCTGTTCTATGCGTGCTTGAATGTGTTCAAACATAATTTATGAATTCCACCTACAAATATCTACAATAATCATTATTATCCCAGAAAAGAGATACTAAGCTAAAAACATGATGGTGTTCAAGTTTTGTTTTTATTTTGTGTGTAGTAGGTAACTTTCTGTGATATTTATGTTGGTTATTGTTTTTTTGCAGAAGCAAGCAGTAGAACAAATTATAATAATTGAAAGGGAAGGAGTGCCAAATGAAGGGATTTTAAATACTCCTGGGAACACAACCGCATGCATTTCACAACAAAATAAATGATTAGTTAGAAATGTAAGCGCGTTGAATTAAAGGATGGAAACTTTCCTGATATGACCAATGGCTTTAAATTGTTTTTTTTAACAATAACATTACTGCTTCTTAGATGTTTTGTGTTTTGACTGATGTATGAAGAAAATAAAACCACTTGCTAAATTGGTATTTTTTATTTGTATGTTATTTATTTAATGCTTCAACACCCGAGCGGTCGCATGAAACCGCATAACAATAGAATATCTCTTGTGTCTCGTTCACATACGCTTGAGGGATTTAAATCCCTCAAGCGTATGTGAACGAGCCACAATGCAAATTCTATTGTTATGCGGTTGCCTGCAACCGCTCGGGTGTTGAAGCATTAAGTATACTGTATAATCTTCCTTAGTCATTGACATTAAGAAATTTAAATTCAGGATTGTTTTAAATACATAGGGGAATCCATGTTCATGAGCTTGAAACAGAGTCAAAATATAAAACCAGGGTCTGAGAATGAAGCTGAAGGTGAACAAAGGTACTCCGTAATAAGACAACAAAACCTAATCGAGTTGGACTCGTAAGATTCGACTTGTAAACTACTTACTTTGTCTTTAGAGTATCCAGGGTTGGATAGCTCTTAACATAATATTAAGTCCTATCGAGGTCACCGCTGCCTAACCATCTTAAGAGCTGAAATCGCTTGCACCTTGTGTAGCCTTTTGTTTGAACCGACGCCTGTTTCGTGTCTTGTGTGCAAGCGATTTTCCTTTGAAAGTGGTAAGTCGGGAGTGACCACGGCCTAGGCATGCCGGAAAAACGGAGATCCTGTTTTTTGTAAGTCAATTCATATACTAGAAACTTCTCCAAATCGTAGAAGTACTCTTCTGAAAGCCGCATCAAAATCAGTTTAGCCAAACATGATATAATAGAGGGCAAATAAATCATTATATATTGGACACACAGAAAACCTTCTTTATTTGAAGTCGGCTAAAAATCCTTCAAAGTCAATGTAAATTTTCTCAATTTTAGGTTAGGTTATCATTTTGCCCGATTAGAACCTCAATAGTTCGTATACGAATTTTGAAATCTATTGGTCTCCAGCAATCGAAATGTTCGTGTGACGTTCCATCGAATTAGTTCGACTGTGAAGGTCTGAGAATACACAAGCCTTGTTTCCTTCGAAAAAAATTCGAGTGGTGAAATTTTTTACGTGTGTGAACTTTTTTCGATCATGCGAGAATCGGCCTCCAGGAGGCCGATTCCCATGCAGTTCGTATACAAAAAAAGTTCACCGATCGAATTTTCTTCATCGAAGAAAAACTTATTATTTATTTCTCAGGGTCATGATTTCTATGTATTTTGATTTCGTTTTTGTGATAGTTTTTTACGTGTCGATATTTTATTTGATTTTTAGGTAAAACGTTTAACTCGAAATCGAATTACCACACGAAAAAAGTTCGATTGCCGCGAGAATCGCCATCCAGGAAATTCGAGTGTGTGATGCACAATTTCGTGTAGAACCGTACAATATAGTTGCTGCCTTCTAACACTCAAGCAGTTTATTTTAAGTTTCTTTAGCCTTTCCGTGTTTAAACCCGAGGAGCACCCTAACAATTTTAGTAAACTTTCTCTATATAATGAGTGGACTTTGTTATGTGGTGAGCAAACAACTACTCGAGTTTACTCCGAACAAGGAAATAGAACAAGGTAATCAGACTAGCCATTTTTTAAAATGGGACTAATACAACAAATCACAATTCTTTTTTAGGAACAGAGCTAAGTCATGTAACATGGTATTTTAAAGTCCATCTAGACCTCATGCCAACGTCGTACTTCTGTGCTGCTTTGTTCACTTTAAAGTGGCCACATTAGCTAAGTGGCAATAAATTGAGCATGCAGTTTTATTTCGAGAAATAATTGTTTGAAAGCACTCAATATGTGTTTGATTTATTTATAATGTGCACTACCCTTCTTGATTTGTCTGAAAGGTTAAAATGTCAACTTGAAAAACTTTCAATATCATTTTGCCCTTCGAAGTTGCCTCCATTGACAATTTTCGAAGTGTAAAATATAAACTTTTGTAATAGAAACAAATTTTAAACACAACGGAACCTATCAGCGCTGAAACAGTACAAGCTGAAGCAGTTTGAAACTGAAAACAATAACAAAGAGAGTGAAAACGATAAAGTTTGTAAGCAGATGGCCTTTAATAATAAAGCGCGAAATTTTCTCCACTCTAATTTTAGGGTCCGCTAAAATAATCAGAATGAGACTAAAATTAAAAGGATTTTTATATCGGGTGTAACAAAAAGCTTAACGAACCCGAAGACCACGTATTCCACCCATTTGTACGATCATTTTTTTCCTTGACACCATACCTGGGAAATTCCGAATCATTTCCCGAAGAAACATGTTGTTAATTTTTTAAACTTTATTAATTAAATCGTTTTAAAGATAGCAATCAGCAATGAACCGCGCACACGCACACAACAATAATGTCTTAGTGTGCGTACCCTCGCTGCGTAGCAACGCACTCGTCGAGCGAGGTCGACGAACGCTTACAGATGATCGCGCGCGCCCGATCAGCTGGTAGCTGTGTGTGGTTTATTGAAAAGTTGGCTTGCTGACTTTATTTATTACAACTTAATTTATTGGTTCTTGCCTTAAATCAACTAAATAAACCACCACCAGTTATTGTCAGAGTAAGTTAGTAGGTTTGATTGCCTAGAAAATTGCGTTACAGTGGACGAAATTAACAACGGGTTTGTGGAAACTGTTCAAACGGTGGGGTCTAAGTATTTTAGGCCTGGCCGTAAAAATAGACCTCAAAACCTGTCGGTCCACACTCTCGACCTTATGGCAAAACGTCGATCTATGGCACTGCAGACCTCTGTTAATGCTGAAAACGACAGGCAGCTCAATAGACAAATATGGAAGTCCCTGCGACACGACATCCGTTGCTTTAACACTAATAGTGTTAAAGAAACGATAGAGCGGAACCAAGGCTCCAAAGTGTTTGCAAGGGACATGTCTATTGTGCAAAGCCTGTTGACGAAGCTTAAGACGGAGGAGAACCAAACCCGTTGATAGCTCGGCCAGAGACCCACGAGCTATCCTGACCCGTCACTACACCGAAGACATCCCGGACATCAGCCTCTACGAGATTAGGATGACCCTTAAACAGCTCGAAAACAACAAGGCACCTGGCGAGGACGGAATCACAGCAGAGCTTCTGAAGGCGGGTGGAACACCGGTACTTAAAGTCCTTCAGAGACTTTAATTCCGAGCTGCTAGAGGGCATCACGCCTGAGGCATGGAACAGGAGTGTGGTGGTGTTGTTCTTCAAAAAAGGAGACAAAACCTTATTGAAGAACTACAGACCCATCTCACTCCTGAGCCATGTCTACAAGCTGTTTTCAAGGGTCATCACGAACCGTCTCGCACGTAGGTTTGATGACTTCCAGCCTCCTGAACAAGCCGGTTTCCGAAAAGGCTATAGTACCATAGACCACATTCATACGCTTAGGCAAATTATACAGAAGTCCGAGGAGTATAATATGCCTCTATGCTTAGCGTTTGTGGACTATGAGAAGGCCTTTGATTCGATCGAAACTTGGGCGGTGCTTCAGTCTCTGCAGCGGTGCCACATAGACTATAGGTATATAGAGGTGTTAAGGTGCCTTTACAATAACGCCACCATGTCGGTCCGAGTATAGGAGCAGAACACGAAGGCGATTCCATTGCGGAGAGGTGTGAGACAGGGAGAAGTCATATCTCCGAAACTGTTCACAGCGGCATTGAAAGACGCCTTCAAACTTCTGGAATGGGAAGGAATCGGCATCAATGTTAATGGCAAATACATCACACACCTCCGATTTGCTGATGATATAGTTGTTGTGGCAAAAACGCTGGACGATCTTGGCACTATGCTCGAAGACCTTGACCGAGTCTCCCAACAAGTGGGTCTTAAAATGAACATGGAAAAGACGAAAATTATGTCGAACTCCCTTGTCGTACCCACTCCAGTATCCGTTGGGAACTCAACTCTCGAAGTTGTCGACGAGTACGTCTACCTGGGACAAGTGATCCAATTGGGTAGGTCCAACTTCGAGAAAGAGGTCAATCGACGAATCCAACTCGGCTGGGCAGCGTTTGGGAAATTGCGCAAGAGTATCTTCTCATCTCATCTACCTCAGTGTCTGAAGACGAAAGTCTTCAATCAGTGTGTGATACCAGTGATGACATACGGATCCGAAACATGGTCTCTTACTATGGGCCTTATAATGAAGCTCAAAATCACACAACGAGCGATGGAAAGGGCTATGCTGGGTGATTCTCTACGTGATCGAATCAAAAATGAGGAGATACGTAGAAGAACTAAGCTAACGGACATAGCCTTGAGAATCAGTAAGCTCAAGTGGCAATGGGCAGGGCACATAGCGCGAAGAACTGATGGCCGTTGGGGCAGGAAAGTTCTAGATTGGAGACCCTTCGACCAGAGACGCAGCGTGGGACGTCCACCAACAAGATAGACAGACGACCTTATAAAGATCGCAGGATCAAACTGGTTGCAGACCGCTAGTGATCGGTCGCTGTGGAAATCCGTGGGGGAGGCCTATGTTCAGCAGTGGACGTCCTTTGGCTGATAATGATGATGATGATGATGAAGTTAGTAGGTAGGTTGGTAGCTCTTACTTTGTTTGCGTTGCCCGCCCAGGATTCGAACTCTAAACCTTAGGTTCAAAAGCCTACACTTTAATCAACCATTTGAAGGCATGCAACGCAGTTTGTTACGACATGACTACAAAATTTCACAAATTGCAAATAGCTAACTTTCTCGGATAATTTAGGTGGATCAAAACGTAGGCATCGAAACAATCTTAAAGACTTTAGCTGTATCACATGTCTTAAGACTAATTTGTTTTAAAAGGTGTTAAGTTACGTAAAATCAAGCCCTGTTGACAAAGGCGCCTAGAAAAAGGGAACAGCAACATCAGAACCCATAAAACAACCAATTGATTAGTTTGGATTTTAAATATCTTAAGTCAAGCTCTTTAAATCCAACAACAATAATTTCTAATTCCTTTTTGAATAATTACTTTCAGCGACAAAATAATTGCAATTTAGAATTTGATCGATTAATTAAATAAGCAATTTATTAATTTATCCGCACAAATAAGCAGACCATTAAAATTAAAAGTCTTTTTCGTTTCACCAAAAGTCGATACTTACAAAATTTATAAGTTATTGAAAATGGGATTCCTAAGTATGCCTACCTACAACGTACGCCTAGATAAAAAGAATAGCAACATCCCCAATTTGCTAAACCGACCAAATGATTCGTTCAAGTTTCTTCTTTCGTAAATTAAGCTCTTAATGACTAAAAACAGAATGAAGATTAATTGAATGTGTTACCTTTTTAATAACTACAGATAGCATCAAAACACTGCATACTTTAGGATACCAAAATCGCTTGTTGTAAGTGTACTGTGTGTGTGACTTAATGTAGGTACCAAAAATAAACAGGCACTAAGGCAAATAATAATAATGGTACCGCCGTTTGACTAAATTCCTTCTGTTTTAAGTACTTATTAATAATTACCTACAAATGATAACACGTACTGAAAATGGTGGTATCCATAAAGGCTTTAACAATCCATGTTCCTTTAATGAAAACCCTTAGCAAAAAATGCAAAGAAAATTCATAACGCGGACTTTTACACCCGATCGAGCTTGGAAGGGCCAAATTCATGGGCCGCTTGCCAGCGAAGAAGTTGACAACATGACACATCTTCTACTCATTGTTCTCTTACTCGTTGCATTCTTCCCTTCACATTTCGCTTCACCACCAAGCGATACGGAGGTCTTAATTTTACCTTCAATCAACAAAAAATGATCTCACACTTTTTTATCTTACAATAACAAAACCTTCATTGATTTTACACAATACAATTTATGCAAAAGGTAGACGTATCAAATCAAGCTCTTTAACTCTAACGACAATTATTTCTAATTCTTATTTGAATATTTACTTTCAGCGACAAATTGATTGCATTGCAATTTAAAATTTGATCAATAAATAAACAAGCAATTTATTAATTTATCTTCACAATAAGCAGACCATTAAAATTAAAAGTCTTTTTCGTTTCACCAAAAGTCGATACTTACAAAATTTATAAGTTATTGAAAATGGGATTCCTAAGTATGCCTACCTACAACGTACGCCTAGATAAAAAGAATAGCAACATCCCCAATTTGCTAAACCGACCAAATGATTCGTTCAAGTTTCTTCTTTCGTAAATTAAGCTCTTAATGACTAAAAACAGAATGAAGATTAATTGAATGTGTTACCTTTTTAATAACTACAGATAGCATCAAAACACTGCATACTTTAGGATACCAAAATCGCTTGTTGTAAGTGTACTGTGTGTGTGACTTAATGTAGGTACCAAAAATAAACAGGCACTAAGGCAAATAATAATAATGGTACCGCCGTTTGACTAAATTCCTTCTGTTTTAAGTACTTATTAATAATTACCTACAAATGATAACACGTACTGAAAATGGTGGTATCCATAAAGGCTTTAACAATCCATGTTCCTTTAATGAAAACCCTTAGCAAAAAATGCAAAGAAAATTCATAACGCGGACTTTTACACCCGATCGAGCTTGGAAGGGCCAAATTCATGGGCCGCTTGCCAGCGAAGAAGTTGACAACATGACACATCTTCTACTCATTGTTCTCTTACTCGTTGTATTCTTCCCTTCACATTTCGCTTCACCACCAAGCGATACGGAGGTCTTAATTTTACCTTCAATCAACAAAAAATGATCTCACACTTTTTTATCTTACAATAACAAAACCTTCACTGATTTTACACAATTCAATTTGTACAAAAGGTAGACTTATTATTACCAAGTTGGAATTTTCTACCAGTCATACTTGACAGTAAACCAGAAATTGTTGATTGCCTTCTTCATTTCAATTTGAAATCTACGCGCGGATCGCGTTCATCGCATGCATTCGGCTTTTCCCGCACCGGCCGGCCAATAGCAAACGACACGTTCGGCGCGGCCGCGGCCAGCTTTGACGGCGAAATCAAAGACAAATACCTACTGAACGAACATTTAGTTCGGTTTCTCACGTCATCGAATGCGTTTGTAAATTGCAAGTATTCTATTTTCGCGCACGGTTTGCTTTTTACGTGTTCTTTGTGATAGTGAAAGTTATTAAAGATGCCTTGGCATCAGTACAGTGCTCGTGAGTTGGTGAACATGATCTTTTGTTATGGGATGGCTCATGGCAATGCGTCTAAAGCAATGTGTCTTTACGGAGCGGAATACCCCGACGCACATCAGCCTATAACGTGTGGGCTGGCATAGTACGAAACCAAATCCTTGGGGCCAGTTTTTTTACCAGCGCGTATGGATGGGGCAGCCTACCTAGGCATGATAAATAACGTCCTGGTAGAGGCTCTGGACGACATGCCACTAGCCCAGCTCCGAGACTCTTGGTTCCAGCATGATGGTCCACCGCCTCACATCGTGAGACCTGTGCGTGAGCGCCTGACGGAGTTGTTCGGAGACCACTGGATCGGCAGGTATGGGCCTCATGCGTGGCCAGCCAGATCGCCCGACTTAACCCCGCTGGACTTTTTTTTGTGGGGCTACGTAAAGGACAGAGTGTTTGACCGGTCATGCACATCTAGTGATGAAATGCGTCAAAAAATAATTGACGTATTTGACGAACTTAAACGGCGATCGGGGCGTGAAGGCATACTGGAAAGAGTGCATGAGAACACGCGCTACCGAGCGGGTATTTGTTTGGCGATGGTCGCCAGTTCAAGCCGCAGCTGGTTCGGCTTGAGAGGCCTCGACCTGGACGATTCGTATGGAGAGTAGGTAAGTACTTTTGTTTTACAGTTTGTTTTGCCGAGTGTAATTTTCGTAACGACGCGCGCGTAGGTACAGCGAACCGCGGCGCGTTGGTCTCCCGCTTCGCCCTGCTTGTCCCCACGCACACGTTCAAATACACGCACACAAACCCAATCTGTAGCGCTTCGTTCGCGCAGCGCGCTATACATTGCCGGCAATAAATGCATGATTTATTTTAATGCCTAAAAATTAAAGTCGTTTCCCAGCGATAATTTTTGTTACATACGATTCATTACAATGTACCTAATGCGAGGTTAAAGGCTTCGTTAAGCCTTTTGTTACACCCTGTATGTGCAAGTGTTCTATCAAAATTATTGCGCTGAGATCAAAATTCAATTTATTAATCTAGACGCAGCTGTTCAGTCTTTTGTTTACAAAACAAAATGCAATAAACGGCTCCGCTACTTGCAACCGATTATGCATTAATTTTTACCTGTTTTTTTTATATATGGTGTATATACTTTTATATTCTGTAAATGTGTTTGATTAAATGTAATTTTTTTAATGTATATTGTATTATGTTTTGTACTTTATTATCATTTATTAACATGCATTTTTATTTAATGCGAAGTTATTATTTTTTCTCTTATCTCTCTTTATTAAAATCTGTTTACTTGACTTTTGCTTTAAATATTTTATCGCTATGCCTCTTTTTTATTATTCATGCTTTTGCTTACCTGAAGGTTATTTGGAAGTAATTGATTCAAGCAATAATTGTATTAATTTAATTGTACTAATATCAGCGTGTGGCATGTAAAAGAAGTTTTTTTAATCAATGATTCTTCAGAGTATACGAAGTTACCTTGACCTGGTCAAAGTACTCTCTAATGTATGTCAAAATCACTAAGTTGTTTAAGTAAAGTAAATTTCACGACAAATTTGTTTGCAATACATTGCTGGTTTGATTAAACAAAAAACAATAACATTGTTTTTAATTTAAATTTACTTAAAGTGCCTAGATTTAAATGTTTTGCTTTTTTCACAAACTACACTTGTAGATGCTATCCTGTGCAATTATTTTTATATTATGTTTTTAGTGCAATAAAATATATTTAATATTATAAAACAGTACTCAGCAAGAAATTGATAACAAAAGCACTTAATTTAACCTGAGCTACGGAATCTGCTGGCCCATCATCTGCCATCCTCTTATTATCTGAAAGCCAGTCCCGGTTATTACGTCATTTGTTTCAAAGGAATGGCGTCATCGTTTCTTTTCACATTTACCGGCGCACCGGCCCTTATATTTCATTCTCATCGAATTGATATGGACAAATTGAACACAGGAAAAGTGTTTAACGGTAATTTATTTCGGAAAATGAAATTCAAATTACCTATCCATATTGTTTGTATCAATTTGAGCTTAAAAAAATGTTAGTTAAAATTCTATAATCAATTAATTATTTTACAAATTATAGCGGATTTTTAAACGCGTTGCAACAAGTATTTTGAGAAATATTTAGTAGTGCCAATTTTTGCCAAATAAACTTGGGTCCGTTAGCATAAATATAAAATATGAGACTTTGAGATAAGTACCTTAAGATGTGTGATGACAGCTACTTACAGGTAAATGTGAAGAATTTTATTTTTGCATGTCATTTTAGGGTTCCGTAGCCGAATGGCAAAAAACGGAACCCTTATAGTTTCGTCAAGTCTGTCTGTCTGTCTGTCCGCCCGTATGTCACAGCCATTTTATTCTGTAACTGTAAGCATCACACTGTTGAAATTTGGTAGGACGATGTATCCTGTTAACCGCCTTACGATTCTTATACAAAAAATAAAAATAATGACATTTAAGGGGGAGGGTGGCTAAGACTACTACGAGTATATGACTATGGCTAAAAGTACTAAGACTTCCATACATAAAACTAAAAGAAATATTTAGTCAAACCCAAGCTGTCTATGGATAGGTCTTTTAAAATGACATCGAGGTTTGTAAAACCATTTTCTTTTATAGTCTAGCGTTTCACAGCTAGACGCTTCCAAAGTGGTAAAATAGGCGTCCCTCCATCTAATTTCCAAACTAAGCGAGTGTAAATTTTGAAAAAATATATATAATGTCGATCTTAATAAATACTTTCAACGAAAATTGGTTCGGACGGGATCGAACGAGAAGTTTTTAAGATATAACACATTTTCAACAAACGCAAACTTAGCTTTGTACTTTATACAAACACTAAGAAAAACAAAGTTATATTTGCTGTCAACAAAATTTTGTGATGTTTTATAGCCTAACGACTTCCTGGATAAATGATTTATCCAACACAAAAATATTTTTTGAATCAGTCTGATGGTTTAAGATAAGCGCATTGAAACAAAAAAATAATCACAAACTGAAGTCCCCGCGACTGCGACGGCGCGTTCAGAGTTTGTTCTTTTCCTTCCCGTCGCATTGTGTTTTATGGCCTTGATTAAACCTTCCTCGATAAATAAGCTATCCAAAAAAAACATGTTTTTTCAATCATTCCAGTACTTTCTGTGATTAGCGCGTTCAAACAAACAAATATAATGTTGAGTGAGGTCTTTTCAATGAGACATTACAGGCACACAGCAGACATGGGAACTGGGTTGGCTTCTTCTCGTCCAACCTATGCTAGCTAATAGTTTCGTTTGTTTTTGTTGCTTTTTTGTCTAAAAATTCAAATCACCTTCTTATATGATTTAGAATATTTTTAACACACATAGTGTTATTTTGTATTCTTGTAAAATGAAATAAGAAAACATTAATTGCGCACGGGCGGGATTCAAATCTGCGACCTCTGGCAAATCTTCTCATATGTTTCTGAAATCTCTTGCAACTCGTAATAAATACTCCAACAAACTTGAGCGTTGATAGTTATACAGAGTGTGGATAATAGGAGCAAATATTTTAATCTATGATTCCACAGAGTTTACGTAGTTATCTTAACCTATTCTAACTGCTCTAAAATGCTTTACCTCAGAGATATAGCAATACAAAGTTACAATTCCTAATCAACGTATAGCAAAATCGCTCACACTCACTCACTAACACGTTAAAGGACAGTATCAAGTTCTATGTCAGGACACATTTGTTTGCAATACATTGCTATTTTGATATATTTTATTAAAAATTTTAAATCATGTAAAATTTATAACTAGTTGGTTAGAGCGCCTAATTTTCAATTTTTTTATCCATTACAGGCAACACCCTTTATACAGACGCCATCTGGCGAGCCAACCGTTGAGAAGCATTACAGTCATGTTTCAAAAGACAATCTTCATATCGTTCTGCCCACATACCACATCTCAAAGTTAGGAAATATCTGCAAAGTGAACATTACAGCTGCCAGACTTAACTAGACCTTGAGCTGTCTCTGGCACTTACTTGGATATGAGTTGTTCTAAAAATAACCTATCAAACATATGGACAAGGCGGGCGACAATAATTCTAATAATTATCTAATTGTATATGGCTTTCCTCAGTCATAACATCCTTAACTAGAGTGAGCTTCATCTTAATATGACCCAAGCTGTAGGCATCGCACGACTTTCTTCGTAAGTACATCTCGTAAGCTGACATGAAAAAATAAATGAATAAATCACACTATAAAGCGAAAAACCTTTATTTCAGCCCTTATTGAGGTGTCATATAAAATGGACCTGGTTTTTTTCGGTTCAGAAATTCTCAGGGTATCCCGGAGTATAGAAGTGGGCAGTGTTCGTGTTTGACCCCGTGAAAAGAACGTAAAGCCTGGGCCCCTATTTTTGAATCACTCGCGTCAAGATGGCGAGTGAAAATCATTCATTAAAGTTTAATTTTCTCATGAAAATCAGTTGAAATCCACATGGTAGGGATTTGCAAAAATATTTATTATTTTTGTTAGTACTTACGTCAATAATTCGCGTGATAATCGTAAATTTTCAATTCGTTTTCAAACAATTATCACACGCCATATTTAAGCGAGTGATTCAAAAATAGAGGCCCGGATTTCTCACCAACATCTTAGTCTACCCGTGACCACGAACGCTGTAAAGTGTTCGAAACGTCGAGATAAAATTAATAAACTCGCGAAAAGTTAATCCGTAAAAAAGTTGTTTTATTTCGATCAGGTAATAACGATTAATTTATATTACTCTCTATATGTCTATTTACATACTATGACTTTTAGCATCGATGCAGTCGTGCGTTTTGAAAATGCGGTTCAGCTTCGCGACTCACGCAATGAACAGATTTTATTTAGCACAAATTTAGTCGCCAAAATACGGTTAATAATTTGTCAATATCCAGCTTCTGCATCGTGATTGTATCGATGCTAAAAGTGCGCAGTATGTAAAGGTGGGCAATGCAATATTGCTGTGATTTGTGTTCACTAATAAGAACATAAATAGTGGTCTGTATAAAATACATCCAAAGATTTTTCATGAAAGAAATCAAGATTGGATTGCAAGAAACTACACCTAAATGAATGTTAATTATTTAGGTTCTAACAGGCCACGACGCTAATTCATTTTAATAAGTATAAACAAGATTACTTATACTTGTTTACTACGTAAGCACTTCAAATTTCAATCTCATAAACGCAAAAGTTTTTCATTCCTTCTAATGATATTTGTTAGATTTTCCACTTCAATTAAATAATAATTATTAAAGTAGAAACCTAAATTATTTACTTACTTTCTGTAAAAAAAAACATTACAAATATTTAATCAATGATGGTTCTTAAACTTCAAAGATCAAGTTGATTTGATTTAAGGCGAAATAATTCCACTTCTAGAATTTTGGAGCACATCGTTAGCAAAATAACGATAAAAATATATCATGTTTTATATTTACTGCAATAAAAAGAGTGCTTTTATCATCACAACTGTTTCACGGAATCTAATTTGCTTCGGCAAATCGCCTAACAAACTTAATTTGATCCTCTATTTAAGCGAAACGAGAGGTAAATTGATCCAATTTTATGAAGAGAAGGACTAAATTCAACTGATATCTGTCTGGGTCAAAACTAGGCCGAAATAATCTTAAGTAGGACACAAGGATCTCTATGAGCGTGATGTATTTCAAGAAATGACAAGGATCGTTACTTGTGTTTTCAATGAAACTTTTTAATTACTGGACCTACGACTAAATAGTAAGGTTCAATACGAAACTTATTAAAAGACGAATCGATTATTGACGACCTCCGTGGTGTAATGACTAAGTATGCTGGTTATCAAGGCATTGCCGCTCCGTGGTCCCGAGTTCGATTCCCGGTCAGAAATCAGAGCTTTCTACATTGTCTCGGGTCTGGGTGTTGTGGTACCACCGTTGTTTCTGATTTTCATAACACGAGTGCGTTAGCTACTTACTTTGAGATCAGAGCAATGTATGTGATTGTCCAATATTTATTTGTTATTTTTTTAAACTGTAAATTCAATATTTTCTCGTGCTCATCACACAAATACCCTTGTGGTATTCAAACGTGTCCTCGTAACTGTCCATGTTCCTGTGTACGCAGACCACAACACGAAACGTAGGCATAATTAATGGGACACGGCCTACAAATGACCATAATTAAAACACCGGTCAAGTGCGAATCGAAATAGCTCGACGAGGGTTCCATAAATAGTATGAAACGGAAATTCTATGCGATGTTTTTACTTCTTCTTTAATAGTTTCCTCGTGATTCTAACAAGTTCAATCTGATTGACATAGAATCATGAAAATTTATAGAGGATATGATCGTTCCTTCGTCAGATTCCGTTACGATGATTTGTTATGTCATTCATAATGGTTTTGTTACAAATTCTCGTGCAAGTCTTAAATGTTCAGTTTTATTTGCCGCTGAGAGAAACTTAATTTATTATTTTCAGTTCGATATCTCAAAAGGGTTTCCAAGGGCTTAGACCTCAGTCTTTGTGAACGTAAATGTTTTTAAAAGATACGTTATAAAGTTTGCAACTCAAATCGTACTATCTACTTATCATCATACAAGGAACTCGAAAAAGGATATAACGAGGCTTACCTATGATAATTTTAATTTATAACTGGGATTCTCTAAATCCGTAAAAAGGTATCATTATCTCGGAAAATATTTTGACTCGACTCACAGTTACAGCTGTTGCTGGAAGTTATTTCGTTCGATACGTCAAAAATCGGAAAAGACCAAATAAAATTACGGCACGCGTTCATTCACTTAGCTCGTGGAGGGAGTGTGACAACTGATACCTCCGCCGCGCCGACACGTCGGTGAGATGGCTCGATACAGGAACTTCGGAGGGTTGATATGTTTATAACGTATATTGAAATTTGCTTTGATTTTTACCGACTTCGAAGGTGGTAATCAATTTATTGTGTGTTTGTATGTGATATCGTCAGAATTTCATTAAAATTTTAGTATGTGAATACTTAATAATAACAAAAAAGAAAAAATAAACCTTAGACATGCAACAAAAAAAAATAACTTAAAATCTACCTATTTAAAAACGAAATTATTTCCTTGCGGCAAGGAGTCTATGGTGCTGACTGCATTGCCGTGTTGGATAGATATATGCTTATTCTGGCTGTTACAGAATTCAATTTTGGCGATTTTTTTCTAAACAGCAATTTAGCAGAGCTTCCCCACGGCCCAAATGTTTCAATAAACGGCGCAAACACATAATCACTTGCAAGTGAGACGTACTTGTGACGCTTGGTGTTTTCAGCCAACTCCGCTGCTGCTAGTACGTTTGTCTATTAAGGCTAACACGTGTGCAAAATTAAACGCAGAAGCGGTGCATGATGTGTGGACTATTAGTGTAGGTAAGCTTGACATTGTGCACAGATTTTAAAAAAATGTGTTTCTCCTAAATAAAAAACGAATGCGTTATATGAGGCTTTTAATGGTTTTACAGGCTCAACTAACGAAACCATAGGTACGGTATTTCAGATACAAAAAAAAAAAACCTATTGCGTCTACGGTCGCATCCTTATGTAATTAGCTCTCCAAAATATACAGAATTCACATATGCTATGCGTATTCTAATCCTAGTCAATATCGTTCAGCAGTAACGCTGCCGCATGCGAATACGTTGGTGTATATGTATTTACAGACTAGTAGTCCCCACGACTTCGTGTGATGTTTTAAAGCCTTAAAACTTTCGCGATAAATAAGCTATCTAACACAAAAATAATATATCAAATCGGTCCAGCAGTTCCTAAGATTAGCGCGTTCAAACAAACAAACTCTTAAACTTTATAACATTAGTATAGATGAAATAGACGTTTAGACAAAGCCCTAGGTCATTGAAATCTACGAGTCGATTTTGAACTGTCTACATGCGGGCACAGGATTGCTTCGTGTACTAATTGAGTAGGAATTTCCAATTTCTACCGATTCATCAAATTTATTCGAGTAGAATTGATTGTTTCGTTCGAACAGGCATATTAAACAATCAAACTGCAGCTCTTTTGACCCGTTATGTTAGACAAAATAGCGTTGAGATCATTTCTAATGTTCTTCTTATTATAAGTAAAGTAAATACCCTATAAGTACCATTTAAGGAGCCTATGATACCATATTCATTCACCCCAGGTCACGGAAGCCCGCACAAAATATATTAGTCTCTTTTTAAAAAAAATGTTTTACCGCCTGTGCTCATCAATTGAGTTCCAAATAAACAGTTGGGCGTGAGTAGGGCGGCCATCATTCCGCAGTGTCGCGTATAATGCAGTTTGTGTCTCATTGGTGGCGACACACAGACCGCTTCATTGTTTCAATGTATTTGCGAACGAGTGAAAATGCGTTTCAGCTATTGCAGCCACTCCGCTACCGATGGGAATGAATTTAGTGGCAGAATTTCAGTTCGCTGATAGGACATATGTTATAAATTATAAATAACAGAATATTCTATGCATCGATTACTCAAGAAAAAATAATGATCCAAGTCATGTTAGATTTATGTATCACTAGCTGTACCCGTGGCGTCACCCGCGTAAATTTTGGATTTCCCGTAAAATATGTCAACGCAAAACACATATTTTCATTGGAAGTCAGAGGCCAGAAGCTATAGTTGTTAGCGCAAGTGCGTGTTGTACTTATGCTGCGAGCATAATTTAGGTGCGGATTTATATGAAAGCGCTGATAGGTTTTAAAATATTTAATGAAATCAAATGATGTAATGCTATTATGTTCAAAATGAAATGCTCGAGATAATGAATATGTTTATTTTAGTATAAATACATACCCGTGGGCATCAAAACACCTTTGAAAACATTACATTATTTTTTATCATATTTATGAACATAAAAAGATGTGTAGTGAGTAAACCATATCATATAGCCATATGCTGTCGCAAACTTTAATTTTAAACTTTTAAAGCGAAACAATCCCGTCACAAATGATTTTTATGCATCTCAAACTGTATACGCTGTGTACATAACGTAAATGCCTAAAACATTCCTTAAAAATAAGCTGTCTAAAACAAATATATTTTTCAAATTTGACCTGTAGTTCCTGAGATAAGCGCATTCAAACATAGAAAGAAACAAACTCTCTAACTATATAATAATAGTATAGAAGTATGGATAGATCTATCTCATATTTAATTATTTTTTTTGAGGGATCCATTATTCTGTGTTTATTGTCTGTACAATGAATTATTTTCTACATTACTTTGTAGTATAAAGCAATTCGGAACGTTCGTATTAATATTTCCATCACAACCTAAGAACGTGCCTTCCAGTAGGATCAAAAATAGCGACCTTGTTAATTTGACAGACATTCCGCACAAAATAATGTTGGCGTCAAAGGGTTGGTGATAGGCACAAAAAAAAAACAACTTGTCACATCATATATATGTATGAATCTACATACGACGAACTGGCACTCCTTTGTCCATAACTTTATGTAGGTTTGCTTTACACATAGGACTATGATTTTTCTCGTTTCAAATATTCTATGAGTTAAAGACGTAACTACATAATTTTCATTATTTTTCATACGCGGACGTAGTGGGAAATAGTGTACATAAAAAAACTTGTATAGTCTGTTCGCGACTTTCGAATATTCGAGGGCTACATATAATTAGTTTACAAACTTTGTATGCTGTTAAGTAGCTACACATGTCCCTTAAACATGATAAGAAGTTTGGCCAATTTGAATGTTTAGTCATTTTTACAGCATTTTAGCTTAGGCGTGTGTTAAAAAATATGGCAGAAAATAAATACTTAAATAAAATAGTTTTAAGTTTGCATGCCCATTTCAATATTGACTGTGGAATATTTCACGGCTATACGATGGTTCGAAGTATTATATCGGAGGGCCCAGAAGATGTGAACGACAAAAGTTTTGCCGGACGTCCGAACACGTCAACAAAACGTTGATAAAACATAGGAAATAGTATTTAAATCGTCAAGTTATCGGTAAGTTACCACAGTAGGTAATTTTCGCTTGGTAGATGCCATTCTATTTTAGCTAATGATTTGGGTACGCCATGGATCCCCGCTAAATTCATCCCAAAATTGCGCCTTATAGGTTTTTGTACCAATATAACTCCCGCAGCCACTAAATTAACCAGAACTGTCCTCATGCGACCTTCCACGTTCTTAAATCTGATCAAGCAAATGAAAGAATGACCGTTAGCCACGATAGAAGAGATGAACGGCAGAAGACGGCATCGAAGAAGGAGCTTATCAGGGTCACAAAAAAGATTTTTTGAAGTACTTTGAGAATTAAAAAAAAACATTGTGTTATGTAAGTGGTACTTTTTCAAATCAAATATCACAAACAAACATAATACAATTATTTTAAGCACATATTAGCACAAAAACCTAATTACTCCCTCTACTTTATTTTATCACACAACTTGAAGTCAGTATTTTTGCAACGAGAGGCTCCTAGTTGTTGGAAACTTATCAAATAATTTCAAACATTTTATTTATTAACCATACGTTATTGGACTCTCCAGCGCAGCACAGAAGCCACAAACTTTTTCTGTAAAAATATTTTTCAGCAACATTTTATGCATAAAACTGGCGCAAAGTGTATGTTGGCTTTCTGAGGACACTTAGCTAGAGAACTTGATCAATATTTCACTTGTTTTATTGGCGATGGGTCACGGCTAGGAAAAGAGAGCAAAATGTACAGAAGTTACCACTTTTATAAGTAACAATATGCTTTCTTGTTAATAAAGTTGCTGCCTTCGAACACTCAAGCAGTTTATTTTAAGTTTCTTTAGCCTTTCCGTGTATAAACCCGAGGAGCACCCTAACAATTTAAGTAAACCTTTTCTGCTCTTTCTCTTCAACTTATGAGTGAACGCCGAACTAGGAAATTGAAAAATATAGTTTACTCCGAACTAGGGAATAGAAAAAGGTGATCAGACTAGCCGTTTTTTTAAATGCAACTAACACAACAAATCAAACTTCTTTTTCTCAGAAACAGGGCTACGTCATGTAGCATGGTATTTTAAAGTCATTCAGCCTCATGCCAACGTCGTACTTCTGTGCTGCTTTGTTCACTTCAAAGTGGCTACATTTAAACGAACTGTGTGGCAAGATATTAAGAATGGAGTTTTTTTTTTTTGTAAAATAATTGTTTGAAAACACTTTTAACTAATATTTTTTGATTTATTAATAATTTGAACTACGCATCTTGTTGACTTTATTAATAACAAATAAGAAATAAATAAAACTAAGACATGAAACATAAAAAATAACTTAATATCTACCTATTCAAAAACGAAACCATTTCCTTGCGGCAAGGAGGCTATGATGCTGGCTGCGTTGCCGCGTTGGATAGCTATGCTGATCCTTTGAGTTAGGAACCAGCCAGCCAACTACGCATCTTGATTTGTCTGAAAGGTTACAATGTCAACATGAAAAACTTTTCAATAACTTTTTGCCCTTCGAAGTTGCCTCCATTGTCAATTTTCGAAGAGCTAAATATAAACTTTTGTAATAGAAACAAATTTTAAACACAACCGAACCTATCAGCGCTGAAACAGTACAAGCTGAAGCAGTTTGAAACTAAATACAATAACAATGAGAGTGAAAACGATAAAGTTTGTAAGCAGATGGCCTTTAAAAAGAAAGCGCAAAATTTTCTCCTCTCTAATTTTAGGGTCCGCTTAAATAATCAAGATGATAATAAAATCAAAAGGATTTTTTATGAGCTCAAGTGTTTTATTAAAATTTTTGCACTGAGATCAAAATTCAATTTAATAATCTAGATGCAGCTATTCATTCTTTTGTATTGTAACATAAATCGAACGGATTCCGGAACGGTTGTTTGCAGACGATTAATGCATTGTTTTCACATGTTTGTTTATATGGTGAAAACATTTTTATATTATGTAAATGTATTTGATAAAATTTATACGTGGTTTATCAAATTATTTATTTAAATGAAATTTTATGAAATAATAATAAATATTCTGTATTGCACAAGTAAGGACACAAGAAACAACAAAATTACATATTCATGTTTATTTATTATATTATTTTTTTAAATGAAATTTTATGTAATAATAATAATAATAAATATTCTGTATTGCACAAGTAAGGACACAAGAAACAAAAAAATTACAGACAAATCATTTGTACAATATTGGCGGTCTTATCGCTGGAAGCGATCTCTTCCAGACAACCATTGGGTAGAGGAAACAACGTTTATTTGTGAGGTAGAAAGCGGTGTGCAAAAATATACCTAATATTTTAATATTACACTTTAATAACATATACATAGTAAAAATATAATATAATAAGAAATAAAAAACAATAAAAGTTCAATAATAATATGTTATTAATAATACACATTATATTACAAACACAATAAAACAAATTAATAAATACATATAATATACGTACATACTCTTATGCTAGATCCATTACAAAAAAATCCGTTAGTTTTTTTAAAGCTAAAGGAAGTGCGCTTTTCTCTAGCTTTAAACACTGGAAAGGACTGAGATTGTCGGATACGTAGTGGAAGAGAATTCCACAGTCGAACATTGAAGAGAATTGAACAGTCGAAGCATTGGGAGGAGGAAGCGGGAAAGGAAAGGTGTAGTCGACGGCAATAACGCATGTTAATCTGGGGTGTGATTGTGTAAACGAATCGTATTCATTTGACAGTTCGAAACGTACGGTATGGTCTGTCAAATGGCAAAGAACAAAGGGTTTGATTGATTATATCGTATGTTTTGAACTGTCAAATGAATACAATTGCTTTACACAATTCCACCTCTGGTCGTTGGCGGATTGCAGAAATTGAAAACGTTCCTTGAGATAGGGGGGAGATTGTGGATTGAAAAGAACATTGTTCAACAGAGTAAGGATGTAAAGATTACGTCGCAAGCGTATAGGAAGCCACTCAAGCTGAGTACGGAAGTCGGAGACATGATCATACTTACGTAAGCCGAAAATAATGCGAATGCAGAAGTTTTGGAGGCGTTCAAGTTTATCAAGGAACTTTTCACTGAGGTCTAGATAGCTGTAGTCAGCGTAGTCAAGAATGGGAAGCAGCAGTGCCAGAACATGAATGTAGGGACATATTATAGAGTAGGGACAGCAATCTGACATGATCCGAGAGAGATCAGGTTTTACGTGCTTTTCACGGGGGTCAAACACCGCCCACTTCTACACTCCGGGATACCCAGAGAATTTCTGAACAGAAAAAATCCGGGTCCATATTATAACCTCAATACGGACTGAAATAAAGGTTTTTCGCTTTAATTTGCGACTAAATGAATTCATTTATTTTTTCATGACAGCTTACGAAATGTACTTACAAAGAAAGTCGTCGACTGGGAGTGTATGCCTACAGCTTAGGTCATAATAAGAAGAAGCTCTAGGTTAGGATATTATGACTGAGAATAGCCATATACAATAAGTTTAGTATTAGAATTATTCTCGCCCGTCTAATCCATAAGTTTGACAGGTTATTTTTAGAACAACTCATATCCAAGTAAGTTCTAGAGACACTTCAAGGTCTAGCTAAGTCTGGCAGCTGTAATGTTCACTTTGCAGATATTTCCTGACTTAGAGATGTGGTATGTAGACGGAACGATATGAAGATTGTCTTTTGAAACATGACTGTAATGCTACTCAACGGTTGGCTCGCCAGATGGCGTCTGTATAAAACTGTGAGTATCAAATATATTCTGAATCATATGAGAATGAGTTGATATACTTCATTTACTGTGTTTTGCATCAATGAAATAAATTTGAGACGTTGTATCTATACTAATATAAAGCTGAAGAATTTTTGGATAGAAAGAAACAAATAAAATACATTTATTAATTAGGGGTTTCACACACACAAACCATAAGATAAAATAACGTAAAATAAAAATAAACCATGAAAATAAAACAAAAAAGCAACAACAACAAAAACAGTCGAAACTATTTGCAAGCAAAGGTTGGACGAGAACAAGCCAACCCGGTGTCCGTTGTGTGCCTGTAATGTCCCAATCAAGCGGACCTCACTCAGCATATATTTGATAGTTTGAATGCGCTAATTACAGGAACTACTGGACTGATTTTAAAATATGATTTTGTGTTGGATTGCTTATTTATCGAGGAATGCTTAAGGCTATAAAACATCACACTGCGACGGGAGCGGAGGGAACAAACTCAAATCGCGCAGACGTAGTCGCGGGGACCGACAGACCGGTAGTCTATACGAATATTATGGAGCTGTAGAGTTTGTTTGTTTGTTTAAACGCGCTTATCTCAAACCATAGGACTCCTTCGATTTTTTTTGTGTTGGATAGATCATTTATCAAGGAAGTCTTTAGGCTATAAAACATCACAGCATCTTCTCTTTTAAAGAGACGTAGGGCGTAGCGCGTCGCGTTGGGCGGCGCGTCTCACTTTTAAATCAAACTTATGGTGTTGCATAGGCATAAAAAATTGCTTTTTCACGCGTTTGTTTGTTGAGCCTCTTTCAAGGAGAAGCGTGACTTCGCGCGTCGCTTGCAGCGTGGCTTCCAGCGGCGCGTCGGGCTTTTCTACCGCTTTTAAAGAGGCGACGCGTGAAGCGACCTGTGTCGTTCTACACGCTAACTCAAACTCTAGAAATGTACGCGGTTTTGGTCGCCGCTTCATCCGCCGCTATAGAGCTTCGTTCTGAGCGACTCCCGCTGTGACTCTTGCAGATTATTGGCATCCTTCCAGTCAGTCGTGTTTGAATAAATCGTGTGTGTTGTTTGTTTAATGGATGATTTCATTGACATATAGCTTGAATATAGTTTTTTTTTTAAAGTAAATGATTTACCGATTCAGCCGCCGCACAGTGGATCGACACCATACTAGCAAAGGGACATAGGCAACTTAAATATACATGTGTCAGTTTTTGACAAACAAATCATTCCATCGTATACGCCTAATTATAAGCTGTAAAAAACTTATGAAGCATTTTCTTATTGGAATCTTATATTGAGAGATATGGCACCAAACGTGATTTCTTAGTATGGGAAATGGCAGAAAAAATAGTGTATCTTCGGATTTTCTTCGTGTTTCGACTTGATTTTTTTATATGGTATTAAAATATATATTTGCTACATTTTCTCCAAACAAACATGGTGCGCAACACACACCCCTTGCGGGTTACAAGCGTTGGCCTATTTTTTCCTTCATAAGTTATTATTTCGACATATTTTATCTCCGAATTTCACTTCAATGGTGACTTACTAATAAATGGTCAGGCCATAGATCATCGGTACACTGATATCAGATTCCCAGTTTTTTTTTTATTGTACCCAATCTCTGGAAAAATTTGTTTTTATTAACGATTCGTAATATATATAAGCCGTTAAGCTAATTAGCTAAGTTTTCGTTACACACGTATGGTGCTTTGTTTCTTTAATGACTTAGCTATTACTTTTAAAAAAAGGCTTATTTGATCAAGTACGTAAATATGTTGTATTGTAGTGGTTTAAAGAAAAGTACATTATGCTTTTGCTAAAACATGTCACTGTAATAAAATAAATTAAAATCCTTTAAAGATATCATAAAAACTAACTATTTACTTAACTTGCTATCAACCAACATTTCACAAATAGTAATAAAAATAAATCAATTAAACAGTTTAAAAACAATATTAAATCACAATACAACAAAATAACAAAAAAACAGCTATATAATAAATAAATTAACCGATCAGATCAACTAATAAAATTAACTTTAAAAAAAGTAAAAACCGACTTCAAAACCAAAATGCACTAAAAAGTCTTAAATAAACTCTTGACTATTGAAAGGAAAGGAACCCATTTTAGGCAAACAATTTCTTTTTGGAGTCGGTGCTGTGATAGTTGATGCTTGATGGTCAAAGTGATGGCACCGACTCCAAAAAGAAATTGTTTGCCTAAAATGGGTTCCTTTCCTTTCAATAGTCAAGAGTTTATTTAAGACTTTTTAGTGCATTTTGGTTTTGAAGTCGGTTTTTACTTTTTTTAAAGTTAATTTTATTTCTTCATTTTTAGAGATTACAGGAGAATGGGGGGGGGAACCTTATGACTCTGTTTTTTAAGAAGCTACAAACTACCTATTATAAGTTTTTTCATTATAATTACTGAACTCCAAAGCTTTAAGGAGTTCCACCATCAGCTCAGCCCCACAAGATGTTGACTATTAGACGTAACAACATGTCAACATTATGATTCAAGTATAGAAACACTATACGTAAAATTTGAGGGTTTTCCTCAATTACACCAAGATCCCATCATCAGATCCCAAACTGAAGGACCAACTAGAAGGTATACCCTCTAAGTAGGCGAAAAAATTTTTCGAATCGGTCGACAAACGACTGAGATATGAGGTAACAAACATACAAAAAAAAACATACAGTCGAATTGAAAAAGACAATTCTTAATCACAGAAAATATCATCTTCAGATTCTATTTCAGACTCTTTGGAATCACTATCAGGAATTAAATTTGTAACATCACAAAATTCTACCAGGTTTTCTTCCAAAACTAACATTTCATAAACTTCTTTGAACATTTTTTTCTTTTCTGACATGATGATTTATGAACAACAATATGATTTATGGCCTGACCATTTATTAGTAAGTCACCATTGAAGTGAAATTCGGAGATAACATATGTCGAAATAATAACTTATGAAGGAAAAAATAGGCCAACGCTTGTACCCCGCAAGGGGTGTGTGTTGCGCACCATGTTTGTTTGGAGAAAATGTAGCAAATATATATTTTAATACCATATAAAAAAAATCAAGTCGAAACACGAAGAAAATCCGAAGATACACTATTTTTTCTGCCATTTCCCATACTAAGAAATCACGTTTGGTGCCATATCTCTCAATATAAGATTCCAATAAGAAAATGCTTCATAAGTTTTTTACAGCTTATAATTAGGCGTATACGATGGAATGATTTGTTTGTCAAAAACTGACACATGTATATTTAAGTTGCCTATGTCCCTTTGCTAGTATGGCGTCGATCCACTGTGCGCCGTGTCCATCACGGCGTCGCCCGTCGCATCAAATGCCGCGTCCGACGCGGTGACGCTCGCGGCATGCAACGCTACAACACAAACAAAAGCTTCTCCTTGAACGCTGCAAACTTTACCATATAATTGTGGTACTCGCTGCCCGCTGCGCGCAACGCGACGCGCGAACCCATGCTTCCTCCTTGAATGAGGCCTTATGGAGCAGCAGCTGACGAGAGGTTTAAAGCGGTGTTGCTGACGCCGCGAGTATCGCGGTGGGTGAACTAGCAATTATTGCAACGCGGGATTGCGGTGGTTGAAATTACGGGTGACGTCGCGAACGACGCGGCTACATTTCTGTGTTTGAATTTGCGCCGCGGGAAGCCACGCCCTACGTGACGCTGGATGCCCCACGGTAATATTATAAAATCTGATCTAGATATGCAACTTCGTATGAAGGTTTGGACTTCAAACTTCATTTACAGAGTTACGGAGCTAAGCATTTAATTTCGAAGCTTGACGCGAATTTAATTACCCTACTTAACTACACTGCAAGTTAAAATCAAAAAAATCAAAAATAATTTATTCAATTTAGGACACAAAATGCCACTTATGAACGTCAATAATTAGTGTAATATCAATCAATTTTGGCCCGTATGGGGCAAGAACATGTCTCCTTATCATTTGGGCCCTACTAGCGCTTCGAGACAAAACACAGACAATTTGGCAAGTGCCGAGAAGTAACGTCGGAACTAACTCAGTCACCACTTAACGTCAACAGTTAACAAGGTAGATGAAAATTTTCGTGATAAAATATCCGGATTAATTTGCTATTTTAAACCCAGCGTTGCCGCTTTTCTATTTTCTAGCGGGATCACAAAGAAAAATCGTTTAGTGCTCGTAAGTGGTTAAGCAAAATTAATTGAGCTTTTGAGCCCTAGTCGTTGCGCTTAATACACGGCTACATATTAAAAGTACTGGTGAAATTTATTAGTTTTTGCGAACAGAAAGCCTTTGTTCTCGGGTGCGGGATGATTTATCCGAACAATAATGCTCGGTTTCATGTTGTTTTTTATTAGGACACCTGTACCCGTGGTCACACAAGGCGAGCTTTTAAAAAAATATATTATAAAAAATATACTGTACTGTGTGTTTTTAGTATATATGTACGAGTACAGTGTTATAGTTTTAAAACGGTAAAACTAAGACGATTGCGAAGAACTTGATGCTAAAAAAATAAAGCCTTCAAAAATCAGACTCAAATAACACATTTTCCTCCTGTTTAGGAGAATCAAATTTATTTAGAGTCGGTGCATGATGTGCGTAGACTATTTATGAACGTAAGCTTAGATGCTGTTTTGAGCTTTTTAGTCAATTTTTTTGAAGGCGGTTTAGTTTTAAAATATTTTTTTGAAAAAAAAACATAGAAACATCTCGCTATGACAATTTGTTTGCGAGAAATCCGTTGACAAACATACAAACATAATACACTAAACGAAATTTTGCACTTTCTAACGATATCATATACAAACACATTGAATTGATTACCAAAAGGGCCGAAATGGAACCCGATGCCAATTGTGGCACATATCAAGATATTGGAACTGGAAGCTCGTTGCACTATTTCAACCCTTTACACACTGCGACTTTGAGCATCGATGCAGTCGCGCGTTTTGGAAACGCATGACAGCATCGCTACTCACGCGATTTTGATTTCGCTTTAGAATCGATACTGCTAACATGCGTTAGTATCGATGCAGTCGCCAATATACAGTACATAATTTGTCAATTTCTAGCTTCTGCATCGCAACTGCATCGACACTAACGTACGTTAGCATCGCGACTGTATCGATGCTAAAAGTAATTACGCACGTAAAGGTTGATATTTTGTGACTGAATCGATACTGCTTCGTTGCTAAAAGTCGAAGTGTGCGAAGGGTCTTCGATTTCGAAATGAAATTAAACGTTATTTTTCACAAAATAATTTGCCACTTTTTATAACAAAACAAACCCATCAAAAACAATACTTGTCAAAAAAACCAAGTCTCGCAACTCAGTTGTTCTGCGGTAAAAAGTTGTAAGATCCATGTAATACCAAGGCGGTTATTAATTTATTCAGTCTCTACTTAAGCGACTTTCTGTCTGAATACGTCCAGTCTCTAAGACCACGATCGTGGTCCATAACAATTGAAAATCAATTGTGTCTGAAATCTCCGTACACGAAGCATTAACTTGTTACGTAATAATTAACAGCATGTTATAGTGACGCATATCAATATTAAAATTCTTTAATGTTTTCTGTAAATATATTGAGACTTGGCCATCGCACTAAATAATTAAATTTACATGTGTTTTCAGGCGATTGAATTTACACGTGTTTTCAGGCGATGGCCAAGTCTCAATATATTTACATAAAACATTAAAGAATTTTAATATTGATATGCGTCACTATAAGATGCTGTTAATTATTACGTAACAACTTATTGCTTCAAGTACGGAGATTCCAGACACAATTGATTTTCAATTGTTATGGACCACGATCGTGGTCTTAGAGACTGGATGTATTAAGACAGAAAGTCGCTTAAGTAGAGACTGAATAAATTAATAACCGACTTGGTATTACATGGATCTCACAACTTTTTACCGCAGAACAACTGAGTTGCGAGTCTTGGTTTTTTTGACAAGTATTGTTTTTGATGGGATCTCATTTCTTTTTGTATTTTGTAGACAGTTCTACTTTTTTCCTTTTCGGTACCTTCTACTTATTGTGTATATGTATATCTACCAGCAACGAATTTTCTTAAAGCCCTCTCTCTGACTTATGAACATTTCGCCTCGCGCTAGCACCGTGACAGCTCGCTCGGCGACATTCACCTTTCCGCGCGCCCCGCCACTGTCCCCGCCACTGTCCCCGCCCCGGGCCCTCGCGCTAGCACCGCGCAGCGCATAATAACGGCCCGCGCTCACTTGCTAGCATCGCAGCGCGTGGTATAATAATTAATTTACAACCTTACGCACTCGTAATAAGTACTAATACGCACGTAGGTACATTTTTTGCATTAAAAAATTTAATTTACACGTATTTTCATGACGGGAATACTCATTTTTTGCTCGATTTGGCAGGGGCACTACCATGCGCCTATATTTATATGGGACTAGCTTAAACCCGCGGCTTCGCACGCGATAATAATAACTGCCGTAAAACATCGTTTCCGAATAAAGTCAATATTGAAAAATTTAACTGAAGACTCTGTATGGGCTTTGTTTTCTTTGCGGTCTTTTCTAGATTTTTTAGTTTTTCCTTGATTCATACACCAAACACTTCTTATATTCCATATTTGAAGCTTCTAGGTCTACTAGAAGTGCCTTAGAATTTTGATGATCGGTGAGTCAGTGAGTGACAAAATTAAGAAATTTGACCCGTTACAATTCTTAAAATTCTGGTTCAAATTGAATGAAATTTGAAATATACCGTGTCTTTACAATGCTGCATCGTTCCTGAATTTCAGTATTCTAGTTTTATCCACAACGAAGTTACAGGGGGTTGAAAATGGTCTGAAATGCTTCGAGAAAAGGATGGTACGGCCGTGACGCTTTTTTGCTCGACTTGGTGGGGGCACTGCCGTGCCCCCAGATTTTTGGATTAGAAGATCGATAAACTTAAATCACATCGAAAATGTATGAAGCTATGATCCCAAACACAGTTCAACTTATTTCAGCCCTATCAAATACTCATAACTGAAAGAGATAAACTCTGTGTTGAAGAATATTCTTATTTCATAACAAAGTTACTAATCATACAATAATCAATGCAGTAAGTAAAATTACGCGGGACAATTCCACAACAATCCATCTCATTACAAACACAATCTATCTGACAGGACTAGTGCTGTCCATAAGTCCTAGTGTTGTCTATCATAGTAATGCCATAATCAATTATCCGTCTAACATAACAGATCAAGGGATTGAAAATGCTAAGTATAGATTACGAAATAAGGAACGTAACTTGCTTAAAGGTACCTACTTGAGATATTAAAGCCAAGTCGGGAAAACAGCTTCTCTTTTCCTGGAGGATTACCTAGCTAAATTCAGCACAATTTCCCAGCCTTTCTTTTCAGTAATAGGTTTGAATTCTTTATTGCAACTAACGTCAAGTGACTTACCTATGCATTTAGGAATCTTAAGTTTTCTTGTATGAGCTTAAATATTTTATTAAAGAAAGTTTAATATTCTACGTTTTATGTTAAGTGCTTAATTTTTTCATGTTCTTGTACACAGAACAGAAATGTTTCTGTAAGCAGTTTTTTTTTTCTAAGAAATGTAACATCCATTGCTTAGAGTGGTGGTGGAATGAGATCGCTTATATTGTACTCGTAATTTGTCTATTTACCGACTTCAAAAAATAGGAGTTTCTCAGTTCGACCTGTATGTGTCTGATATCGTAAAAATTGGTTAATTCTTTTCGTGTGTTGATCTATTAAGGCTAATACGTGTGCATTTTTTTAAGTGTTTTTATGTTTGTCGCAAGATTTATCAAAAACGAGAAGTCATAGCAAAATGAGTCTTTTTTTAGTTCAATCAGGTACAGTCAATTACGGGTACAGTGTAAGTTTCATCAAAACCGATCAAGTAATTTTTGAGATAGGCGTAATAACAAAAATTATGAAAAAATAAAATAAACTAAAACACCTAAAAACTAACTCAAACGCTTAAAATAACGCATTCATCTTTTATTTAGGAGAAACAAATTATTTTGGAGTTGGTGCATGACGTCTTACATAAGTACACCAACAGTCTACACACATTATATACCGACTCCAAAATAATTTGTTTCTCATTATAAGAAGATGAATAAGTTTTTTAGTCAGTTTTTCTAAGGCGGTTTAATTTTTTAAATGATTTTGTTTCTTGTGTCCCTATTTGTGCAGTATAGAATATTTATTTGTTTAGTTACGTTACCATGTCCAAAAGCTAAAACTTCGAGACAAACTCGATATCGTTACACTGAGTGCAGTGTCGAATTTGAGTTAGAACAAATGCATTCAAGTAGCTCGAAGTTCCGATGGTCGGATTTCAGTTATCGCGCATTATCTTTAATTCAATGAAACCCTCTCAGGAACTCAGTTTCAGTTCCAGACACCGAAAATTTTACTCGTTCCCTGCTCGAAAAACACTTTTCATCCACTTTAAGTAAAAACCCTTCGATTTATTCGGTTTCTTCCATACTTGTTTTACGATAATTTTAAGGTATTTCATTTCAAAGTAGTTCGCATCGAACAAAAAAGTTTCAGTGTTTTTAATAACACAAAATTTTACTTTTAGTAAAATTTTTTTGACTTGCTGATCTGGAAGTTTTTATTTGTTTGCGAATGTTTTGTAAAAAAATAATGTAGACTTTAAATTTTACTTGTTTAAGACAACTGTGTCAGACAAGGATTCGAACTCTTACTTTAACCCTGTGTCTTACGCTGTCCGGGCGCATGCCTATACCACTCGGCCACCTGACACATATTGGCAAGTCTGTTGGATAATTCCAAGAAATTCTTTAACGCGCAGGCTGTTTTGATTTTGTTATTCAAATTGAAAAGTTTTTAAATTATGATTCCAGAATCTTACTTTAGTAGTGTCGTAATTTTCAAATAAATAGCTGCTATCGTTTATTCGAACTGGTATTTATAACAGTTACATTTAAATTTATTTCCTGGCAACACCGATATATTTTGGAGGGGAGTTTTGTATTCGGGGAGAGCGCGGAGTCCGGCAGTGCAGTTGGTTTGCGGCATCAAGTTGAAGAGGTTTATCTAAAGTTGTACCCTGTTCGAAGAATAAAAGTATTGAAAAAGTCTCAGTGTTATAATTTCATTACAAGTCAGAAGTGGTGCTGTCCCACGAGCTATGTCCGAGAGAAACTGTAAGTAGTTTTTATTATTCTTAAAGTGATTATAACGCTTCTCAGATATTAATAAACGAATTCTATATACAAACCACACTACATACACTGATTTCACACCCATTGCTCTCCGGAGTCACAGGCACCCCTTGTGGGCACTTTACACGAAGAGACAATGATGGTATTGAGTGGGCTAGTGCTTGCGCTGTTTTTGGTCGGGGCTACTCTCCGATAAAATAGGTGCAGCATTTGGCTCATCCATAACCATCAGATTAGACTGTTTCATTTTGAACATTGTATTTAAATATTAGGTTTAGAAGAACTTGAAATAACCTTACATTATTCTCATTAACCTCTCAAGCGTGTGTGAACGAGACACGATAGATATTTTATTGTTATGCCTGCAATTGCTTGGATATTGAAAAGTTAATTGCCATCAGAATTTCAACAGATTCATTTTATTTAAAGGTTATATGACCTTCAATAAAGTTATGAGAAGTTCTGTTGTCATGTGATATTAGTATTTGTTTAAAATGAAATTATTTGAAGACCATGAAGCCATGTAGCCATGTATGTGTGCTGCGTAGAAAAATAATAGCCATGTAGGTGTGCTATTAAAATATAACCATGTGAAGTGATCTTGGTTTTTATTTGAAGTGAATCTGAAGGCCGTGTAGCCATGTAGGTGTGCTGTGTGCAAAAGAAGTAGCCATGTAGGTGAGCTGTAAAAATATAGTCATCCGAATTGATAATGATAGCTGTGCCAAATTAATGTAACTTATAGTCGTAAATGTATGCTATTAGCATAAAAAGTAATATAATTGTCGTGAATCAAACTCGGTTGAGTTTATAAAGTTATTTATTCGATCAACACACTTATCTTTGATACAAATCACTATCTCTAGCCACATTAATAATTATAACTACATTTTAACATAGGTTCCTTCCCTCAACCTTTCGCTTCGGCGGTCAGCACTAGACTGCCTCGCCTTTCGAGTGCACTCCGCAAGTCAGAAAATAAGAAGGGAAGGGGCAGCCAGTGTTGCCTTTTTTAAATAGCGATAACGTTATTCGATAAAGTAACAATACTCGATTTTAAAGAAATATAAATAACGTTAACTGTTATTATGAGGAGTTAAAATTACAAGAGGGCTACTGATTGAATTTAAGTACAAAAATCATCACATTCGGCCATCCGACCTAATGCACCTCCTGGTGCATTTTTAAAAATATTTACAATGGCGCATTTATATCAATACTATTACAGCATACTACATTTATCATATTACAAGCAATATAAATTAAGCTGTTGAGCTCACTTAGTAATTCTAAGTTTACTTTAGCGTACACATTAGAAAATCATCACATTCGGCATTTAAGTTTAGCAAGAAATAAAGGTTATGCTACAATCATACTGTTGAGCACACTCAGTAATACACAGCAAACATAATTACAAAATATACTTATTAATAACAATTATCACATTTCTAGATCTTTTTATAATTACAATCTATTTTTGGTTGACTTGAGTTGCTGTAGCTTTGACCAATATAGATTGGTCTATTGAATCTTTAGATTGATTATACTTTGCCTGCTTACCTGCCTTATAAGACTTGTGGCAACGAACATTTTATACATTTTATGTAACCGGGTTCATAATCTATTATGTAGGTACCTATAGTTTCATAGTTACTTCGACTAATAAGTAAAGAATGGTTATGTTATTATACTTATGATAACAATCGTAACTATTAATTTGACTAATCTTTTTTTTTACTCCTGTCTATGAATGACAAAAAGTCATTTATCGAAGCCATTTTTATTTTATTTCATTACAGTCTATTATCTTCTAATATACTTAAGAAGAATTTTTAAAAAAACATCTGATTTTAAGATAACAATATGGCAAGAATCTAACTTAATTGACTTTTAAATAGATGAATAATGAACATGTATATGTGACTTTTTGTAGTTTTAAGTGTGTGACATATAAACGATCCTAACCTTAAAGAGACCTTTTCTACATAAACAACAGTTCATTTAAAAAGTAAAAATCACTCAAGTCAGTAAAAGACAAGTTAATTGGACACCAATCGCATATATTGTTCTGATCCCAAAGTAAGTAGCTAATGCACTTGTGTTATGGAAATTAGACACAAAGGTGGTACCACAACACCCAGACCCGAGACAATATAGAAAATTATGATATCTATATTGACCCGACCGGGAATCGAACCCGGGACCTCAGAGCGGCGACGCCTTGAAACCAGCGTGCCTAGCCTCTACACCACGTAGGTCGTCAAATTAATACCTCATTACTACAAATAACATCATTATACTCCATTACAATATGTTTTCGAGTCTTTAATTTCTATTATCGACATTATCTTGCATGCATTCAATTTTTGAATAACTCAAAGAAATGACTGAACGGTGCATCTAGCAATATGATAATAGTTCACAATTTGTATAATGATATGTATCAAGTAAATAAAATAATAAGGTTAAAACAAAAGTTTCTTTCTGAAACACAGTCTCATGATTTGAATTTTTCATATTGAGTAATGTATTAGGATATAAACCTATGTATTGAGATAAATATTAAGAAAGTCACCAAAGCATCCAAAATAAATGTCACTTATTAATCGTGGAGAACATAATCAAGAATTATTGAAGCTACTTAGATAACTTTAAAAAAAAGTTAAATTTCGTAATTTGCGTGGCGCATATCAATGAAAGTTATGAATTTTAGCACTTAAAGTCATAAAAGTAGAATTAAGCTATTATGTATATTAAATTAAATCGTTGGGTTTTGGTTTTCTTATTGGAATTGAATGGCTGCCTTAATGTCTGTTTTCAATCCCTTATAAATACTGTTTACGGAGATACAGACATTTAAGGGATCATTATTATTATTATCTTATCTGAGTGACTTATAGAATCTCTTATGATCTTACAATTTATTGGTTACATAAAATATTACTTTGTAGTTTAACTTTCCCTAATATTATGTGTGTTCGGATGAGAAAAAAACAATATTTCAGGGCCCATATCAACCATATTTGTTAATTATTAACGAACAGTGCATGAAAGTGTGGTCTTAATTTAGTAGCAGGAACAAGTACCACTTTATTAATCATTATACAAATAATTTAAATAGAATTGAGATTAGATTTAATAGTCAAATGACATTAATAATTAAACCCTACCACGAATACAATTTACTCAGCAAAGTAAACTCAACGATATTATGCTGTTACATGTAAAAATGAATAAACTGCATGATATTGCCAAGAATACAGAAAAATATCAAAGTGGGGAACTAGAGTAAAAACTAGTTTTGAAATAAAGCCTATGTGCATAATTATTTATTAATTGACTTATGAGATCACGGTCTCCTATTTACGCTGACGTTTTGGCGTGTAGACGTCCCTAGTCCCCATTTAAATGTATTGCGATGCGTCTTTAGTTATTCGTAACCCAAGCATATTGCAGAGGAAACGTCGTGTTTGGCGTCAATATAATATTCATAAATGAAAATACATTTCTTTTCATGTCAATGTTTAGTACATTATGTAAGGTCACCTCGTTTTAAGTGATAATATTTTAACAGAGCATCAAACAATAACATAGAAAGAGGACCCTTTTTTTGGAAAACTGGCCCGCATACGATTTTATTTTTCCTAACAAAAAAAATATTATTCTTTAAGGGCACCCTGTCCCGCAACAATTCCTTTCGTCTCTTACATAAGTACTAAATTGAGCGAAAACTAGACAAGCGTATATAATAAAAGTGCTAAAAGACAATTAGTATAAAAATAATATTACGAAACAAATGTTTTTACAAATTGTCGGAGTAATGATTTATAGATAAACAATGTCATTTAAAACAAATTTATATAGACATTGAGGATACATTAATTTAACTGACTGTCTACTAGTAAAGAATACTTATAAGAAGGTTATTTAATAAGTAAAAGTAAAGTATAGCTACCTAAGCTCGTTGTTGATGTATAATTTCATTTTTTTTTGTTTGTGCAGTATTACAGAAATATTATGTAGTAAGTTATTTGATTCCTAAATGTTTATAGTAGTCATAAATTAATATTAGTAAGTATAAGTATAGGACCATCTGTTCCAAAATTAATATAATTACTCCACAATTTATTAACAGGTAAAACTTACCTATTAAATTGTTTTACTTTGCTGTACCCTACCGGGTGTGCACATGTAGCGAATGATGTTAAGTTCGTTATTAATTATTTATCTACTGTCTATTTCTTTCATCAAATAAATGATAATTGATAAACTTTTTATATACATTTTATGTCTTACAAGTTTGGCGGTTAACTGCGCTATCAAAATTGCAACGGAATCTGTTACTCTTTATAGTTCTAGTATGGTTAAAACGACAGAACAATTTATATAGAGGAAGTAAGGGTATTTTCTATGAATGTTATATAAACGAACTGCATTGTAACGCGTTAAGCGACTTTAATGGCGTTTAAGTAACCCGACATTAAAATTACCGCGTCAATGAATTAATTAAATATTTGTTTTGAAATAATTAAGTCACGACGTTAATTCAAGTAAGAATTTACTGACATCCTGTGCTAATAGGTGTATTTTTCTCATAATCGTGGTAAATGCGCGGTATTTTTCGTAAAGTCAACTTAGTATAAGATTAGGTCTGTGGGAGCGATTAAAAAATGAATATTACACTAATTTATTTTTAATTAAAGCATTGACAGTGATCTCATACAATACGGTGAAAAGGGCTTCTGATGTTTATGCATTTACCAAAATTATCAGTTGTACGGAAAACAGCACGTCAAGGTAAAAACTGCGGTATTTTAGGTTAAGTTTGCAACAAAAGTGGGTAATTTGATGTGCTGTCAACTGTACATATATTCAAAATTCTAAACTCAATCGTAACAAAATAACCCATTCTACTAAAAAGAAGTGATGATATTTTTTTCTTTTGTACATGATAAATAACATCCTAGCCTACTCGCGACCACGAACGCTGCAATGGTTTTAAAACGATGGGAATCAAGATAAACCTCCGCGAAAAATATCAGAATTGTGTGTACAAGGACTAATCCAGTGAATGAATATACTACAGTTAAAACATAGTAGTTGTTATTTTTTCCTCTTTGTGATCGGAGCCAAACAGTCACTTCGGATTGTGTGAAACAGTAATTTTAGGTGACTACGGCTTCGAGCGTCGGTGACGCCGAAATGGTACTTTTTGATTTGTGACTTCCTTTAGAAGATGTCGATGTCCTCAACCTCAATCGCGAGCTCTTTCGTCCCAACCAGCCTGGTTTGGTCTCGTGTTCTCCAGTCTCATCACCTCGGAAGAAAAAGAATACCAGCATTAGTGTTGTTATCAACAAAATCATATTTTGGATATGGTAATTATTTACTAAGTTATGAATTATCTTTGTAAATTAACTGTATGTATTTATGAGAATAAATGTCTTTAAATCTAATTACTATGGAGCCATTATCTTCATTTGTTAGAGCATAATTTTAGTAAAGGAATAATGTTGCAAATAATCCTGAACGCAAGTAAGTGCGCCTATATAGCTCACATGACCGTTGCTAAAGAAAATTTCTAGTAAAAGAATTCACAGTAAGACTTGACCTTTTGTAAAACATACATAGCTTCTTCATGGCACAAATGGCCCGATCTAATCGAGAAAAATACATAGCTAGTATACATAACTGTGTTCATGTATTCCACAATACATGAATTTAATTGATTGATTGATTGACTGACTTTGCCACTACTACTGCTTTTGAATAAAAAAAAATGTACAGAACTATGGACACACTTGGTCCTCGCGACACACCTGGCCGCTATTTGAGGACACACTTGGTCCACGCGACACACCTGGCCGCTATTTGAGGACACACTTGGTCCACACGACACACCTGGCCGCTATTTGAGGACACACTTGGTCCATGCGACACACCTGGCCGCTACTTAAGGACACACTTGGTCCACGCGACACACCTGGTCGCTACATAAGGACACACTTGGCCCATGCGACACACCTGGCCGCTACTTAAGGACGCACTTGGCCCACGCGACACACCTGGCCGCTAAAACTAATTTGTAAAATCTGACACTATGACACTATTTCAAGTTATATATTGAATGAGTTCGAATGTATATTAATTTAAAATATAAATGTATATAATTTAAATTGGGTTGAATTGGCAATAAGGCATTTACCTCAAAATGCCTTTATATCAAGTCATATAAAATGGAATTGAAGTGAAAGAAAAATTATTCTTATTTAATTTACTTGAGTTGTATTAAATTGAACTCAGTTAAATAAATAAAAAAACTCAGTATTGTTTCACTCACTTACATAATCAATGGGTGTATTTAAAAATTAAATACCCTAAAGGGCACTCAATTCAAGTCATATAACAAACGAAATTGAATTGAAATAAGAAATGATTCGAATATTCATAATTAAATTGGATTGAAATGGTTGAAATTTAACACAATTGATTCAAACACACAACTGTTGAACTCACTAACATAGTTTATAAGTCTGTTAACAAATTATGAATGCAAAGTCTGAAAAAACGATTTTTTTACTGTATAATTATTTATGAACACAAAAATATTACCCCTAGAACAGTTGCAGGTTGAACGGTTATTCTCAATCAACTAAACATAGCTACCTACAATAGGCATTGACATGATAATATTTAAACCCTCAAGCGTATGTGAACGAGACACAATGCAAATTCTATTGTTATGCGGTTGCCTGCAACCGCTCGGGTGTTGAAGCATTAATACCTATTTCTTTTCGTATTTCCTATTAGGATGGAGGAACTACTGAGCTCATTTATTATATTTAGCTATTTAGTTGCACGTACTCGTGTCTCGAATCCACTGAACATTATCAAGGAGTAGCCTTGACCAAATGGTCAGTTAGAAACTTAACACAATTTTATCAGGATAGTATCGCTACAGTCTACTTACCAAAGCAGAATACTATCCCAACAAACTGATCAATTCTAAGCAAAAGCTTGTTACTTTACGAAAACTAATTCATAAGCGATTGACAAATAAAGTATAATAAAATATTCTAATACTCGTATAGTATAAAAATAATAATAGTACGTACGTACCCTTTGTGAGCTGAAGGTTTCCTCTTCCACTTCCGACGTGTCGTGAATCAAACTCGGTTGAGTTTATAAAGTTATTTATTCGATCAACACACTTATCTTTGATACAAATCACTATCTCTAGCCACATTAATAATTATAACTACATTTTAACATAGGTTCCTTCCCTCAACCTTTCGCTTCGGCGGTCAGCACTAGACTGCCTCGCCTTTCGAGTGCACTCCGCAAGTCAGAAAATAAGAAGGGAAGGGGCAGCCAGTGTTGCCTTTTTTAAATAGCGATAACGTTATTCGATAAAGTAACAATACTCGATTTTAAAGAAATATAAATAACGTTAACTGTTATTATGAGGAGTTAAAATTACAAGAGGGCTACTGATTGAATTTAAGTACAAAAATCATCACATAATGTATAAGTGAACTCAGTTTTAGTTTCATTGTTAGATAAGTTTAAAGGTTTTGTTTTGTGCTATGACCCTGACGAGAATAATTTGCCTTAGACTGATTAAATGTCAGTTTGTACTTTAATATGAGTTGCTTTCGTAGCTAAGTGTGATACTTGGTTGCTTTCTTTGTCTGGGATTAGTTAAGTGTGCTATGACCCTGACGCGAATAATTTCCCTTAGACTGATTAAGTGTGCCAGTTTGCACTTTAATATAAAATGATTTCGTAGCTAATTATGCTACTTTACTGTTTTCTTTGTTAGGGAATAGTTAAGTGTGCTATGACCCTGATGATAATAATTTGCCTAAGACTGATTAAGTTTGTCAGTTTGTACTTTAATATGAATTGATTTTGTAGCTAAGTATGCTACCTAGTTGTTTTATTTGTCGGGGAATAGTTAAGTGTGCTATGACCCTGACAAGAATAGTTTGCCCTAGACTGATAAATTGTCAGTTTCTACTTTCATATGAATTGATTTCGTCACTAAGTATCCCAACTGGTTATTTTCTTCCTCACTGGATAGTTTTATCCCTATCGAGAATAATTTGCCTTCATACTGATAAGTGTGTCAATGTCAGACTGATTAAGATGTACTTCGATATGAATTAATTTTGTAACTAAGTACGCTACTTCATTTTTTTCCATACCGAGAAATAGTTAAGTGGGCTATGACCCTAATAGGAATTATTTGCTTTAGAGTGATTAAATGTCACTGTCAGACTGATAGTCACCGACAACTTTTATATGGATTGGTTTTGTAACTAAATATGCCGAGTGGTTGTTTTTTTTCGTCGGGGAATTGTTAAGTTTATTACTTTTATATGGACTGATTTTGTAGCTAAGTGTGCAAATTGACAGGTTCCTTGTCAGATGATAGTTAAGTGTGATATTTCTCTGACGGAGGCAACTGTGGCTGATTATATGTCCGTTTGTACTCTAGTATGAACTGAGTTTGCCACGCGGTTATTCTCTTAATGACATAGTTTTTTTTGATACAGTGATATAAGTTAATGGTAAACTTACAAGTGGCTAACATAGCCAGATAATAATCTTGATGCTAGGCAAAGTTATAATGGTGATGAAATTTTGAGTGCTATATTAATTACCTACCATAAATGAAAGATATTTTTATATGTAAAAGTTAAATAAAATATGCAATTTTTCATAAATATTACCTTATGCCCTTGTGCTAATTTTTTCATAATTGCTTTTATTTTACTTCTTAAAAACCCTTGAGAAAATATTTACTCATAACTTCGAATTCATAATTGAAATTTTCTGGTTCAAAATTAATATTCTATTAAAGAATAAATGTTTTCTGCCTACTTGATTAAATTCAAATCATTTACTAGCGAAAATGTGTTAAAATATAAAATGCTAGTTAAAAGCACAGGTTCACAGGTTTTTACAAAAAGCAATGCAAGGCGTGAAAACTTTATTTAAATGTCATACAATATTTTGTCCCGTAGCGAAATCTAATTTATCAATACATGACAAAGTTTTTCATATTTTATTATTATAAATTATAAGTGTATTATTATTAATTTCTACTAAGTTATGAAGACTAATGATTATACAATAAAGGCATCTGATAAATCCTAATGATTTTGTCTCGTGCGATCTGATGAGTCTGCATCACACGCGATGTCGCGCATGAGCTCGAAAGAAGCAAAGACCCCACGGTGAATGATGGAGGATGTCACTAAGAGGCAGAGCCGAGAAGGAAGACGTGTAGCTGGCTGGACTTACTCAAAGCTCCAAATTATACCCTAATACAGCTTTGGGGCAATTTTGGGGGTACCTAATGCTGAGCAGCACAAGAAACTGTCACTGTTTTCAATGCCTCTTTTCAAGGAGTTGACTATGTTGTAGTAGGTATTCAATTTAAGTCGGTACATTTTATTAGCCTTGAAATAATTTTCTGCGTTATAATACACTTTTGTAATGACCTACCCTCTTGAGGGTTTCCTCTTTGTAACAATTGTTTTAAGTGTAGTATTGGTAAGTCTATAAAACATTCTGATGATTCATAAAAAAAAAAATCATTTCCCCATGAAATAATCAATCAAATAATCCCAAAGAGCAATATTAAGCAGCTAGTATAGCTGGAGTTTAATTTTTCTAAAGACATTCTTATGAATAGGCTGTTTGCCTAAGCTTTTAAAAATTTAGACGAAATATTATTTGAAATTTAATTTAAGTAAATCGTAAAGCAAGTACCGTATCTTACCTATGTCTCAGTGGATTAAATTAGTAACACTAGAACCATTTAATATAATTTCCCCATCATGCTAAAAAACTATTACTTGATTCAGAATAAGGTTAATAAATTTGGGAAAATAATGCTTATTTTGTGTGTATTCATCTTAACTTGCAATTTCTTGTGCGCACAACCAACCATTCCCTATCGTATGGGTTGTTTTTGCTGAATTTTTGGTTCACAAAAAGGGTATGATTGTGATTTCTTTTTTAAATTAAGTAAAAGTACACCACAGCTTTTTGCTTGATAAACCTTAATTATTTATTGCTCCCAAAGAATACAATTCACTTGACCAAAGATATACAAAACACAAATGGTATTAGGAATTGCAAACAGGTGACATGTTACACGAATTATTTTTATTTTTACTTTTGGCTAAACTTTAACAAGAATCGAGTCATTCATTAAGTATCAATAATGTTGCGGGTGGTATTGATAAAAGTTTCGTCCTAACCGGTTCTCCGTTCGCATTTGAGAAACGCATTACGTAACTGTAAGTAATTGTAATTGTTTTTTTATTATAATTTTATAAATAATAAGTGTTATAAACTTTTAATCTAATTTGATGATTTATTGGATTTGAAATAATTTATACACTATTAAATATCAAGATCTTTTAGGAAATGATGTATCATGCTTCTTTTAACAGATAAACTGAATATGATTTAGTTTTTAAGCTGTCTGGCAAATGTTTGGTACATTACACCTTGATAATGTAAAAGCAATACACTGCACTTTTTATAAATAAAATATTTAGGTTACATTACAAAACTTTATTAGCTATGTTTGAAGGTTAGTAAAGGTAAGATCACAATTTACAGACGAATAACATTACGACTTAAACTCTCAAAACATTCTAAAGCGTATTTTATTCAATTTAATTCTTTATAATGTGCACTTAGCGTTACATAAACTATAACTTAATTAACAAATTGCACTTTAAACTTAGTTACCGCTAGTTAATGAGTAAAACTAAACAGTTTTAATGTAGTGCATCTACAAGTCTGGTATTAAGCAGCCGCTTATAAAGTTACAAGTTACGTTTGTTGAGAACGTTTTAATGGATTTTGAAAGTTATTTAATTTTTTTATGAATATTCAGAGTACGCAAAAGTAAACTTACTATAGTTGAAATCGCCGCTTTTGATGAATGATTAGATCAATTGACAACCTTAAATAAAAACACTGAGACGATTGTAAGCTTGAGTCGAAGTAGTACACAAAATCTGCAAGATTTTAAAATATTTTTTAAAATATTAGTTCTACAGCTTATAATTACTCAATGTAGACATTGTTGCTGTATAAACAAATCAATGGGCATTTTTTTATAATTTTACGAATTCATAGCATTTTATCACCATATCCATGAATGATATCTATCATAAATTATCGCCATCTAGTGATGGTGTTGGCGACGCTGTAAGAACAATATTTAACAATGTTTGCTGGCACAAATATTTTATCTGCCATGTTTAATGTTGTACAATGTTTGAATTATTTGCTTTATTTTGACGACCCGTTTGGTGTAGTGGTCGAGAAATCGCCTACTACGCAGCGGGTTGCGGGTTCGATCCTCGCACAATACAAACATTTGTGTGCATGAACATGTCTGTTTGTATTGGTCTGGGTGTTTTCTATGTATATTATGTATGTATTTACAAACAAAAAGTATTTAAGTATTATATCCGTTGTCTGGCACCCATAACACAAGCTTTGAGTAGCTTACTTTGGGACTGGATGGCGATGTGTGGGAATGTCCAAAGGATATTTATTTATTTTATTTATTTATTTATTATTTTATATAAAATAAAATAGGACCCAAAGAAAACTAAATTAATATTGATTTACAGTTTTAATTATTACTTAATCTTGATAAATCTTACCAAAATTGTATTCAAATTATTTATATGCTGTTTCGAATGATTAAGTAGATCAATAAGAAGATATATTTGTATTTAGATTTAACTTTAGTACTAGACGGTCTGGTATATACAAACTGTTGAAATATAATGTAGAATATTTGCTATTACTGCGCGAATGTCGTAATGACTCAAGGAAATTATTAATTATCTGAAACAAATTTTATAAATACTTTCTTAGCATTTTGCAACCAATTTTTTTATTATTATTTCATTTTCATTTATTTCATTATTATGAGTGTAAAATGAAAATTTCATGTTTTATTTATTACACTTTAATTTTCTTGGCATTAATAATTATTCATGCACATGTTAAATTATTTAAATTCCGTTTGAAAACTTTAGATTGCACTTAGATGCTATTTTTACTATTCAAAATCATAAGGTAATGTTTGGTTATTTATGTCTTTGGTTATTTATCTCGTTTCAACCCAACTGAACTGCAAGCCATTCGAGCGCCAGGAGGCTGCTCGATGTAGGACGGCCGAATGTCGTAATTTTCAAATAAATAGCTGCTACCGTTTATTCGAACTGGTATTTATAACAGTTACATTTAAATTTATTTCCTGGCAACACCGATATATTTTGGAGGGGAGTTTTGTATTCGGGGAGAGCGCGGAGTCCGGCAGTGCAGTTGGTTTGCGGCATCAAGTTGAAGAGGTTGTATCTAAAGTTGTACCCTGTTCGAAGAATAAAAGTATTGAAAAAGTCTCAGTGTTATAATTTCATTACAGTAGGTACGGACAACAGCACGTCAAGGTTAACACTGTGGTAACTTATGTAGTTGTAATAAGGGCTAGTTTTCAACAAAAGTGGGTAGCCTGATATGCTGTCGACTGTACATTAAAAATATTTAAAAAAATATATGTCCAAGCAAAAATAAAAGTTAAAAAGGTAACAAGGCGTTTACTAAGACTAAAATAAATCTATACTAATATTATAAGGCTGACGAGTTTCTTTGTTTGTTTGTCTGTTTGAACACGCTAGTTTTAAGAACTACTGGTCCGATTTGATTATTTTTTTGTGTTAAATAGATTATTAATTGAGAAAGGCTTTAAAAGATATGAAACATTACGCTGCAACGGCAGGGGAGGGAGCAAACTTAAGACGAAAAATTAAATCATATAAAAATATTCGCTCACATCGCGTTCCTTTCGCGATTTTCCTTTGAGTGGCCAAACCAAACCCTGAATAGACTTACTAAGCGGATTGCCTTCTGTTTTTGAAGCATACTTAGAACAAATTGGCAAACCTTATGAAAACGCAAACGTATTTTTAGAATTTGATTTTTTTCTTGAGCTGAAACTGAAAATGTGTTAAAGTGTTTACCTATCTTGCTTGATGCTTAAGTAAAGATATACAAAATACTATTTTAAGAAAGAAAGAAAAGCTTTTATTGATCAGGGACATCACAAACACACACATTAGGAAAACAAACTTTACGTGATTAATTATTATTTTACCTTACTTGTTTTTTTTTTAAATAGATCATTTTATTATATTCATTTTTTGGGCTCGTAGCGCAATGGTAGCAGCGTTTTGGTAGTGATACCGAAGTGAAGCAACTAACAGCGCGGTCGTGTTTGGATGGTTGACCGACCATATAAGTGACGTATATCATGTGCATCTCCGTGCTTCGGAAGGCTCGTTAAGTCGATAGTCTCGGCTAATATCAGTTGATATTAGTCGTCAGATGCCTTATGGGCGGCTTAATAACATCTGACAGCAGGGTTAGTCGCTTGCCTTGCAAACAACCTTCCGCCAATCGACACTGAGCGCGCGTGGTGGAGTATGGCTTGAACTACCTCATATTTGAGGTAAGGCCTGCTCAGCAGTAGGACGTTCCGGTCTAACTTTACTTTAATTATGATACATTTATTTGGCACACATCAGCAGGAATATAAGTAAAGATAGAAAGGAAAAGACGTAACTAAAAAGACTAAATACTAAAGATGACGTTACTCAGTATTTTTACAGCACTTTGCAAAGTAAGTTCAAATGAATGGGAAGCTGTTCGACAGCTACTATAATTAAAACCTCGCGAAAAGGCGAGTCGGATCGTCGGACTTGGCTGTGACCTTTAATCCGGACCTCGGAACTTTAACTCAAAAAGTTAGTTAAAATTAGTTTGATCACGCTTTATAATTACCGGGTGGGCTCTTTAGTCTGCAGCAGACTCGACTTTTAATCTCACGGTCCGCGAGATTCCCGACTTATATACTGACTGCAGGAAAAGTTAAAGAACCCTTACACAGCGAATATCGGCATCGATGCAGTCGCAGGAACGAGACGAGAAAGCGATGCAGTCATAAAAATTCAGTACAAAATTTGACATTTTCCAGCTTATGCATCGCGACTGTATCGATGCTAAAAGTAGCGCAGTGTGTAAAGGTTGACATTTTGCGACCGCATCGATGCTAAAGCGCATTAACATCGCGACTGCATCGCTGCTAAAAGTCGCAGTGTGTAAAGGGTCAAAAATGATTTGTATTTGACTTAGGTGGAAGGTAACATGTAAATAGCTGTTGATATATAATGTATCTTGGGATCCAATTCTTTTCAAGACCCGACCAGCATTACATCCTGCAAGATCTCAAGACACAGTAAGCTCATTCTGCGTGGATAGAAACGAAAATTAGTATTAATGAGTGATGGTACTTTCATTTTTAGGGTTCCGTAGCCGAATCGCAAAAAACCGGAACCTTTTTAGTTTCGTCAAGTTTGTTCGTCTGTCTGTCTTAACTTAGTTATTCATACAAATACTATCAAAACAAAGTTTTTATAACTGTTAACAAAATATTGAGGTACTAGCGGTCCCCCGCGACTTCGTCCGCGCGTTTTGAGTTTGCTCCCTCCCCTCCCGTCGCAGCGTCATGTTTTATATCCTAAAGCCTTTCTCGATAAATAAGCTATCCAACACAGAAATATTTTTTCAAATCGGTCCAGCAGTTCCTTAGATAAGCGCGTTCAAACAAACAAACTCTATAGCTTTATAATATATTAGCGCAAGTGCACGTTGTACTTACGCTGCGAACATTATTTTGGTGCGGAGTTATGTTAAAACTGTGATAGCTCCTAAGATATTTATTGAAATCAAATGATATAAAGGGCAAATGCTCGTGATGATGAATGTATTTATTTTGATAAGAATAAAAATACCTGTGTGTATAATACACCTCTTAAAATAATGCATTATTTTTTTACAAATTTATTAACATAAAAAAGGTTGTAGTAAGTCAACCATAAAAGATAGACATATGCTGTCGCGGACTTTATTATAGAACTCTTAATGCTTAACAATCCTGTCATACATGATTTTTGTGTAACTTAAGCGGTTTCCGCAGCGTATGCAGCGGAAGCTCTCAAAAGGAAAATCTTTCTCCCGTTTTCGCAACATTTTTCATTTCTGCTGTGGTCTTATGAGTCGTATCTTTATGTTATATAGCTTAAAGCCTTCCTCGATAAATGGACTATCCAACGCAAAATTTTCAAATCGGGCCGGTAGTTTTTGAGATTAGCGCGTTCAAACAAACAAACAAACAAACAAACAAACAAACTCTTCAGCTTTATAATATTAGTATAGATTTTGGCCAAGTGGAAGTAAGTGTATCACTAATTTAGTTGAGTTGGCACGGAATATATGCGAGTCCGACTTGCACTTGTCCGGTTTTTCATAACTATATAATGACAACCTATATAATGACCACAGATGCTGTAAAGCAACCATCAGGCATAAAATAGTTTTAATAAAACGTGTGTGAAATAAATCCGTAACGTATTTCATTTCAATGGGTAGTATTCGCGTAAACTTCGTAACTAAATAAGGTGTTGATGTCTTAAGAAATAACTTTCAAAATTACGTGAAAGTTGCGATTACATAGCAATTGGAGACTATTGTGTTTGACACAAATAAAAAAGTAACAAGACAAAAAACAGCGACCGAACAAAATAATCAATTCCTCATTAATTGGTAGAGCTTTTTTATTTTAATGCTCGTATTAAAATAAAAAACCGGCCAAGTGCGAGTCGGACTCGCGCACTGAGGGTTCCGTGCCAACTTTAACTGAATTAGGGAATCCATTTACTTCTACTTAGTAAAATACCACAATATTTTGTTGACTACAAATATAACTTTGTTTTTCATAGTGTTTGTATGAAGTACAAAGTTATGTTTGCGGTTGTTGAAAATGTGCTATATCTCAAAAACTACTTGTTCGATCCCGTCCGAACCAATTTTCGTTGAAAGTATTTATTAAGATCTACATTATATATTTTTTTCAAAATTTACACTTGCTTAGTTTAGAAATTAGATGGGGGGGGACGCCCATTTTATCACTTTGGAAGCGTCTAGCTATGAAACGTTTGACTTTAAAAGAAAATGGTTTTAGAAACCTCTATGTTATTTTGAAAGACCTATCCATAGACACCCCACACGCATAGGTTTGACAAAAAAAAATTTTTTTGGTTTTAGTTTCATGTATGAGAGCCCCCCCATAACTGTCATTATTTTTTATTTTTTGTATGAGAATCGGTAAGCGGTTAACAAGATACATCTTCCTACCAAATTTCAATTGTGTAATGCTTATAGTTACAGAATAAAATGGGTGTGACATACGGACGGACAGACAGACAGACAGACAGACAGACAGACAGACAGACAGACAGACAGACAGACAGACAGACAGACAGACTTGACGAAACTATAAGGGTTCCGTTTTTTGCCATTCGGCTACGGAACCCTAAAAAGTTAATGTTAAACCTTAATGTATGTTCTAATAACGTAAAATATTAAGTGAGATGATAACATAAATCCATCTATTTATGCAAATCAGGGTATATGATAGATGGCTAAGCTTGGCGGAATAATGGAGGTCGCCAACTTACTAAATCTTCCATCTGGGTCGTTACTCATACTTTACATTTCCACTTTTTATAATTTAGACCTTTAGGCTGAGTAGCCCGATCTTAAAGCAATCTTAGCCTTGAACAAGCCATTTGAATAAAAATACCGTCCTCAAAAAACTGACTCAAATGCTTAAAATAACGCATTAGCACTTAAATTAGGAGAAAAAAAAAAACATTTGAAGTCGGTGCATGATGTAGTAGACTTAGTGTAGGTGAGCTTGACTTCATACACCGTCTCGTAAATGCGTTATTTTACGTTTAATAGTCAGTTTTTGAAGTCGTTAATTTTTAAAAATATTTTTTATTTCAGGATTTTTAGTTATTTACCCGTATACCTATCAAAAACTACTGGAATGATTTGATTTTGATGAAACTTAGATTGTACTTTAAGTTGAAATTTCCTTTTTTTTTAACGTCAGGAAATGTCAATTACGCACCGTACCTCTCCGTCGGGGAACGGAGGGGCGTGTGTGGGACTCCCCCGGATTCGGGTATACCCACTTAAACCTGACGACGCCCGCCGCGTTTGTTGGCTTTGGCAGCAGGGGCCGCGGTGTCTCAACAGTCCCGCGACCCTTGCCAGCGCAACCTCCACCCTCTATCAGGAGGGCGGATCTCCACGGAGTAGGGTGAGCCCACTCCCGACGGCACACTGGCGCCTGGTGATTGGACAGAGGTGTCCCCACACCGTCTGTCCGAGACCCTCCCGACGAGGCGAGCCACGCCCGACGGCAAATGCACGCCGAGCTCGCCCAGAGGACCAAAGTCCGCAGGACATCCCCTGCCTCCTCTGATACACCAGAGGGGAGTCCAACGACTTTTAGTGAGCCGCCGCTCGATGCGAGACAGACGCGACTCACTATGGCCACTGCCGCCCGATACGGGAACAGACGCAGCGGCACTTTCCACGGAGCATCTTGGCTTCACCTGCCGCTCGATTGCGACAGGCTACTGAGCCCCCTCGCCACGACAAGGCGTGCTCTATTCGAGGGGGAAGTTGAAATATCCTAACCTAACCTAATCGAACTAAAGGGTAAACTAGACTAGGCATTTTACGGACCAGCTATGCGGGTTAAGTTATAAAGATACCTGGGGTAAATGACACTTTTACTTGGGAAATTTCCTCAAAATTAATTATTTACATCTAAGAATTCAGAATAAGGCATAGCGTGCAATTGTTAGGGTTAAATTCTGACATCTACACATTTATTAGTGAGGCAAACGGGTCGAAACGATGGCTTGACCATTGTGTAGTCACTAATTGTATTATGGAGACCGTTGTAAACACATATGTTGAATACAATGTGCTGTGGTCTGACCACTTTCCCCTCGTAATGCAATGTAAACTTGATAATATAATGCCAAAATTATGTAATTTAAATAACAACCAGCCATATAGTAAAATCCGCTGGGGGGAAAGGAAACCTAATCAGATTGACGCCTATAGTAAATTTTGTAATGATAGTTTAAAATTAATTGACTTTCCTATTGAATTAAGTTTATGTAGTGACTATACGAGGGTCAAACTGAAAGTTCTTAGAACTGGCCACTTATAAACAATATAATAAAAAAAATATTCTAAAATTTGAAAATAGAACTCTTTGCCAGTATTACTGAGTACATATTTCATTCATTTGTCATTTGTTTTACGATTTGGCGGCAAATTGAAAATTGTCTGTGTCACGTCAACATGAATTTAACACGAGAAAATTTTCGTGCAATGATTTTTTATGACTTTCGATGTCATTTAAGTCAACAAGAAAGTTATGATAGACTACGATTGGCCTTTCACGATGAAGCCCCATCTCGTGCGACTGTTTACAACTGGTTTAATGAGTTTAAACGTGGTCGCACTAATCTCACTGATGATGTACGTGAGGGACGGCCTTCTACGGCGACGACTGAAAATAACATCTGTGTTGTGCGGCGTATGATAGAGACTGACAAAAGAGTGACCTATCAGCAGATTCGGACAAGCTTAGGCATCGGTATGAGTCAAGTGCACAAAATCCTCCACGAACATTTAGCGGTCAGGAAGCTTTGCGCCCGGTGGATACCTCATAATTTGACTAAGGCTCAAAAACTCCATCGTGTGGATTGGTGCCGTAAAATGATTGAAAGATTTAACGGAGGTGACTCAAATGCTGTGTTCGACATACTAACAGGTGACGAAAGCTGGATTTACTGTTATGATCCTGAAACCAAAAGACAATCTGCTCAGTGGGTGTTTCCTTTCGAGGAGTTGCCAACTAAAGTGAAGAGAGATCGAAGTGCGGGAAAAAAAATGGTGGCCTCGTTCTTTGGAAGGATAGGTCATTTCGCAACAATTGTGTTAGAGGATCAAAAAACAGTTTCTGCAGAATGGTACACTACCAATTGTTTGCCACTTGTCTTGGAAAAAGTTCGAGAGAAACGACCTCGCAGTAGGATCCTCCTTCACCACGACAACGCCTCGTCGCACACCGCCAAGCGAACGATCGACTATTTGGCGACATCAAACGTTGAATTACTGGGTCACCCGCCGTATAGCCCCAACCTCGCGCCTTGTGATTTTTATTTATTTCCAAAAATTAAAGAAAAACTTAAAGGAAAGCGGTTTATGAATGCTGAAGAAGCGGTGGCTGCGTATCGCGATGCCATTGAAGAGACCCCTAAGGACGAGTGGGCAAAGTGCTTTTCCCAGTGGTTCCATCGCATGCAGCGGTGTATTGACGTCAATGGACAATATTTTGAAAAGATATAATAAAACTAATAACTGGCTAATGTAATCAGTTTTTGATTTTCTAAGAACTTTCAGTTTGACCCTCGTAGTTGTAATAATTTGGACCATAGAAATATTATTGATAAAATGTATGATGACATTAATAATGTATTGTGCCAAGCAGCTTCTGAGAGTTATAATCTGAATACTTTCAGACGTAAGAAGCCGGTTATAGGGTGGAACAGGTATGTGAGTGACGCTCATAGGGAGGCCCGGAAAAAGTTTGAGTTGTGGGTGTGGTATGGCAGGCCGAGACAGGGTCGTGTGTGGAGTGATATGCAAATGAGTCGTAGGATTTTTAAATCTCGTTTACGATGGTGCCAAAACAATAGTGACCAAATTAAAATGAATACTTTAGCGTCGCATCACTCCAGGCAGGATTTTCGCAGCTTCTGAAAATCGACTAGTAAACTTAATAGTAGGCCGGGCTTACCTGTGAGTGTCAACGGTATCAGTGATCTGACTAGCATAGCAGAGACATTTAGAGAACACTTTGCCGTGAGATCGCGTTTGGGGCCATCACAGTCGAAATGCGGTTCTGGTTGTCGTTGTGAGGAGGTCTGTGCTCGTTTTACGGCTAAAGAAGTAAATAATGTCATTAAATCTATGTCGCGTGGGAAGTCTCCTGGCCACGATGACCTTAGCATAGAACACCTTAAATATGCTGGTACTCATCTGCCTAGAGTTTTGGCAATGTTCTACTCCTTGTGTGTCAACCACTCTTATTTACCTGCGCAGATGATGAGGACTGTGGTGGTACCGATTGTGAAAAGCAAAACTGGTGATATCGGTGACCTAAACAACTACAGACCTATCTCGTTGGCCACTATTGTCGCCAAAGTGCTTGACAGTTTGCTAAACACTCAGCTTGATAAATATCTTCAAATACATAATAACCAGTTTGGTTTTAAATCAGGTCTATCTACAGAAACAGCGGTATTGTGTTTGAAGCAGACTGTCAGGTACTACACCGATAGAAAAACACCTGTGTTTGCCTGTTTCCTCGACCTATCGAAGGCGTTTGACCTGGTTAGTTATGACATCCTGTGGCAAAAGCTTCATCAAACGCAAATGCCGGAAGAACTCATTCGAATTTTTCAATATTGGTACCAGGAGCAGGTCAACGTCGTTCGGTGGGCGGGGTCATATTCGAGTCCGTACAGGTTGGAGTGCGGGGTGAGGCAGGGGGGGCTGACCTCGCCTAAGCTCTTCAACTTGTATGTAAATGCGCTGATTGAGGAGCTCAGCAGCACGCATGTCGGCTGCCATATTGGAGGCGTTTGTCTTAACAATATTAGCTATGCTGATGACATGGTGCTGCTGAGCGCCTCAGCGTGCGGGTTATCGAAGCTGCTTGGCATATGCCAAAAATACGCGGACGATCACGGCTTGTTATACAACGTGAAAAAAAGTGAACTCATGGTTCAGGCCCGAGGAAGATATCTTGATAACATTCCAAACATTAAACTCAACGGGTTTCCTCTTGTTAGAGTCGAAAAGTTTAAATATCTTGGGCATGTTGTAACCTCGGATCTGAAAGACGATGCGGATATAGAGAGGGAGCATAGGGCCTTGTCTGTTCGTGCGAACATGATAGCCCGCAGATTTGCTCGCTGTTCGAGGGACGTCAAAATCACCTTGTTCAGGGCATTTTGTACGTCCTTCTACACGAGTAGTCTGTGGGTGAGTTATACGCAGAGGCAGTACGCAGCGCTTCGTGTCCAGTATAATAACGCGTTTAGGGTGCTGCTGGGGCTGCCTCGCTTCTGCAGCGCATCGGGAATGTTCGCCGAAGCGCGCGTGGACTGCTTTTATGCAACCATGCGCAAGCGGTGCACATCCCTGGTACGCAGGGTGAGGGCCAGCCGCAACAGCATCCTGAGTGCTTTTGCGGAGCGATTTGACTGCCAGTACCTGTACCACTGCAATATGGTTCACGTACTGACTTCGAGAATTTTATAACGTCAAATGCACAAACAACCCATTCCCTGAGCTGAACCACTGTTGAACATTCACTTGCGTACACCATGGTTTTAATTTCACCCCACAAATAAAAATCCAAAGGCGTGAGATCAGGGGATCGCGCTGGCTAGCTGATTGGGCTGACGAAAACGTCTCTGCGTTTCTCGGAGGTTATTTATCTGCGAGTACACGCTAACCATAAAAAAAGCTCGCGGTTAGAGTACGACATTATCACGAACCATGCACTATCACTTCACTGCAATCTAACGAAGGTCATTGCGATCTAAACAAACTTATAGCAAATTCGCCTAATTAGGTCACGGTCGCGCGTTCACTGAACGGATTTTTTCTGTTTACGGGGCACGCCCGGGGTGCGCGGCGGCGGGTTCAAAGAGCTAGCCTGTGGGTGGGGCGAATCTTGCGCATCGTACGCTTTATGCGATAGAGATAAAGATTATATTTCTTAGCACTTTCCGTACCTACACGTTTGGCGACGCGCTTCATAGAGATATTGTTATTATAAACATGCCATTTATTGCAATGCGACTCTCGTGAACAAAAGTGCTTAGCATGTTTAATGTAATATTTTATGAGTTTTACTTTGTAAGCTTGATTTAGGTTGTTTTTAATTTGTATTATGCTTATTTATGGACTTTATGTCTGGCTAGTGCGAAAACACGATTACAGTTTCAACACTTACGATTTTTAATTTGATTTCACAGAATGCATGTATATCCGTAATACAACCTACCCTTAAAGTTTGTCGACTGTTTTCGGGGTCACCCTGTAGATAATTCATATCCAATCAATTCAGTGTACTAGAACTTAGCCTAATGCAAATACATTATAATTTAAGATAATGACGCCGCATTAATGATGGGAGGGAATCAATCATTACCCTTTTAAATTACCTGTAACTGTCTTTCAAATATTCAGAAACGTATTACAGGCCGCACGTGACCAATTGGAAATGATATATTTCGGCGAAACGGAATGAGTCAGCTGGATTGCTCCATTACGATCCATTAGTGGGAATCACGCCAGTCAGCCATTGATAGAAACGCTCTAGGATGGTAGGTGTGAGCTGGTGTTGATTAATTGTAACATTCCGCTTACATGAGAAAACATTCTCACAATCACATCAGCAGTAAATTAATCTACGCGATCTCATAAGATAGAGATACGTAGCTAGATATTATTATGTCCATGTTTTGATTAATGAAGTATTTAAATTAACTAAGATATCTTAGTTTATATATATGTTACGGCTAATAGCCGAAGTGCGGCTACACCTAGTTTTAGCCGGCTACAACTAGGTGCAGCCCGCCACATGCGGTTAATCTTAGGTGTATCCTACTTATCTTCGGTTACAACTAGGTTTAGCCTTCATTATAGCGGCTAGAACTAGGTACAGCCGCACACTGGTGGTTAAACTTAGGTGTATCCTATTTATCATCGGCTAGAACAAGGTTTTCAGTTCAGTTATGATTTTGATACAAATGTGGCCAATCCTAAAAATTGTGCACGGAAAACCTCGTCACAGGGCAGTATCGAACGTGCCCATCAAGACGTTCAATGTATGCTGATGACTTGGATGAAAGACGAAAACTGCGAAAAGTGGTCAGAAGGACTTAGATTTGTCCAACTTATGAAAAATAGAGCCTATCATCACGGAATTAAAAGATCACCTTACCAGGCTATGTTTGGTTGTGTCGTCGTTAAGTGGGCCTACGATCTTCAGCACTTCTGACTGAGACAATCAAAAATAAAGAAAACGAAGAAGACTTGGAAAAAAATCTTAAAATGTTAGAAGAGGACGGAAATAATGCTGAAAGTGGGACAATAACAGATTTAAACCACGAAGGGACTGAAGGTGAAGCAGCAGAAAACAGAACAGATTGTGAGATTTGTAATCAAAATGAAAAATGTGACCTCTGCTTTAAACGACAGACAATAGATACTAATAGAAAAGGCGCAAAAGATTCGTTGAGAGGAAAAGCAAATAAAATGACAGCATTATCTAACAGAAAGTTTCCTCCGTGCAAAATAGGTGACACAGTTCGGGTGAAAATTCCTGACGTAGACAGAGGTAGAGGCGATTAGAACGAGGCTTATTCGCCATTCAAGTTTATCTTGTTCAAATAAGTGATAGACATTCTTCCAACATACTATCACATATGAGAGTTTGTTGATTTTTGTATAATTAAAACTGAATTAAAAAGTTATCCTTTTTGTTTTAAAAATATGAGAGAAGGGAACAAAGACTTAGTTGATTTTTTTATAGTTAAGAAGGAAACTTAATTTTTTATATTTATTATTTTTTTATCTTTGCGCCAAAGATCTAGTTCTGTCAGTTTATGAAGAGAAGATTTATAATATTTTGTGTTTTAATTACTTATAATAACGTCTTTATTGGTTAAGAGACATTTGCCAAAGATATAAGAAAATATGTAAAATATTTTCCAATGCTTTTCTAAAATTATAATATAATAATTATAGTATTTTGTGTAACTCTAAATATCATTCAAGTTTATCTTGTTCAAATAAGTGATAGACATTCTTGCAACATACTATCATATATGAGAGTTTGTTGATTTTTGTATAATTAAAACTAAGTAAAATACTTATCCTATTTGTTTTAACATAAAAATATGAGAGAAGAGAACAAAGACTTAGTTGATTTTTTCATAGTTAAAAAGTAAAACTTTATTTTTTAAGTTTATTTTGTTATGTCTAGTTCTGTTAGTTTATGTAAAGAAGATTTATAATATTTTCTGTTTTAATTACTTATAATAACGCCTTTTTTTAAAGATATTTGCCTGTCAAATAATAATTAATAAATGCCACTTAAACATCCCTGTCTTTTATTTATTCCATGTAATCGAATCAATCGGGAAACGCAAAATTAGAATCTCAAAACAACTGAAGTGAAAACCTTGTTCTAGACGATGATAAATATGATACACCTAAGTTTAACCACCAGTGTGCGGCTGTACCTAGTTCTAGCCGCTATAATGAAGGCTAAACCTAGTTGTAACCGAAGATAAGTAGGATACACCTAAGATTAACCGCATGTGGCGGTCTGCACCTAGTTGTAGCCGGCTAAAACTAGGTGTAGCCGCACTTCGGATATTAGCCGTAACATATATACTATACTGCTGGCATGGCACATATCGCGAAAAACTGATGGTCGTTAGGATCTCCCCCTTTGATCAAAGACGCGGCGTAGGACGTCCCCTGGCAAAATAGACAGACGACCTTATAAAGATCGCAGTATCAAACTAGATGCAGACCAATCGCTCTGGAAAACTGTGGGTAGGCCTATGTTCAGCAGTGGACGTCTTTTGGCTGATAATGATGATGTTTTGATCTCGAAAATCATTTTTTACGGCTTGGAAGAGTAAATGGAAAAGACAGCTTACGGGAAATCAGTCAGTAAATTGAGCGGGAAGTTTCGAAAATAATGACCCTACCACTACAACCGTCACACCTGATAACGTGAGCATTCCTCAAATTTCCTGACATAGCCGTGAAGCCAGTGTGAAATGACTCAAGTCTCTCAAAGGGCGCGGCCTCGCGGGAATAGGGCGACTCTTTTGTACGAACTTCTGATGTCATTCGCTCGCGCCAGGGATCACACGTGATGGAATTTTGTCACCTATTGCTTATTACGTTGGACATGGGAACGGGAGAATAATAAGAGTTATTAGGATATTGATCTGTCGTAAAACGAGTTTCTCGATACTAATCTCCAATCATTTGAATAATAAAAAATAAAATTTTAACAAAAAAGTTACTAACGGAAATTAAAACATAATATTTGTTTAAAATTTCTGATAACACATATTTTAAAAAAAACTTGGTACTTGACAAGCCAAACCAATTTGTTAGCCAATTGTAATGGGGCCCTATTTTTAAACCACTCGTTTAAATATTTCGTGTGAATTTCGTTGAAAAACAAATTAAAAACCAACGTAAATCACGCAAAATAAAAACGTGAGTACTCACAAAGCTTAAACTTTATTTATTCAAATCCCTCTAGTGTGGATTTTCTTTCGAAAATTGGACTTTCTTAAATCCATATATTGACGCGAGTGATTTGAAAATAGACATCCTGGGTATTTTGGTACCAAAACGCCACTTATCAGTAACCGGTAGTCACTCAGTGATTAATGACCAAAAAGATCGAGAAATCAAATTATAACGTCCATAAATTAGGAAAACGTTTTAAAATAAATCATACCGTTTTCCAAACTGATTCATTTCACTGATTAATTTTCGGGAATCACTCGAAGCTTTCTAAATCAAAGATTAATTTGGTAATAAATATTTCCTATCGTAACATTGCGGTGAGATCTTAGTCAAAAGCCACCTGTCTTGTTATATTGTGGGAAAAGATTAATGATCAACAGTAATTAAATGTGATTAGAATGGAATCATTTTCCGTTGAAGATGGATCGGACAAAGACTTATTTGTTAGTTGTAAAATGAGCTTATGCATTGAAGCGTAAGATAGGATGCAAGCAGGATATTCTAACATAGAACTGTTTCACTGTGACCTCTAATGAAGAATTCAGGGTGTTGTTTTGGTCAGTGACATCCAACTCAGGGATGATAATATGAGTTATGCTAATTATAAAAAAGAAAACAAATTATATATTTTTACGCAAGTTTAAGAAAAGAAAACCTGTTTACAACATTCCAAGAAAAAAACAAAACACATGGGGAAACTCGCACCCGCAAGCGTAACTCGCGCCTATCTACGAAATACTACGCCGTAGCTAGTAAGCTACGAATAGGAGACCATCAAGGCGACTTATCGATCAGAACGTTCGATAAGTCATTCGGCTGGGGTTTTGGCTAGGTTTTCTATTAATTTTTAAATGCATGTCGCAGTTTGATTGAATGTTGATATGTCAGTTCGGTAAAAATATTTATAAAAGAACAAAATTGTATAGTTGCATCGGATAAATCCACGATATTATAATTTTATTAATATGTGAAAGTTATCAAATCGTAACCGTATTGGTAATCGAATGGTTCTGAATTAGGGGACTGGTGTTGGTAGTTTGGAATCGCTCGTAACGCAATAATAAATTGCTTTTGTGTTTTTTTTTTTTTAAATAATTGTTTGTTCAACCACTCCTAAGTCGCTCGTCGCTGACTAAAACAACACCTGTACACGTGTTGTGCGTAACAATCACAATTGAATGAAAGAAGTAATCATTTGTTTATTTCCATCTTTTAATTACTTTGCTGGTATCGTGTAGGATGATTAGGGACTTTTGATTGAGAAAAGAAATATTTTTGCCCGGTTTAACCCAATAATTTACTAATTAAAAAATATATACGAGTATAAATGTAGATTAAAAGACACGCTACTCACTTAATTTCATAAATTGATGCATTACTTACTGTACATATAATTTATTTATACCAACTTAAAAAAAGGTATCGAATCAATTCGACATTTATTATGTGGTATCGTATGAATTAAAATAAATAAATAGATGTTGATCGATTATTATGTGATTTATGTATTACACTATTACATCAACATCACTATTCAAACCTCGAATAGATGCTTTAAGAGGACAGGCACTTTTTATTGTGGAATTGTGATTTCAGACCACCACGTCAACTCGTAAACAAATGTCCAATTCTGTAATACCGAAGGGCAATTCCGATTGCTATCGTTTTATTGAGCTGGACTATGAGAATTAAGGTGAAACACTACGTGCCACCGTCATCGTTAGTAATTGGACAATTTCCTTTGAGTTATTTTCTTATCAGACAATACAAAAAGAAGTAAACAGAACCTGTTTTCATAAATATTTTTTACCTTGCCTGACATAAAAGAAAATTTGTCACAAATGTTGACATTAAAATAATTCTATTGACTACGTGGCGACTTTATTATTATGGAATTGAATTAAATTAATTTATGTAACCAAATTAATTCTATGATGTGACGTATTTAGTTCAATGTAATTTAATTTATATAATTGTTAAACCTGAGTATTCAAAGTTTATATGCTGCATGTGGCAAGGCATGTAACCTCATGCTTTTTAAATTTGTGATAACAAAACCCTTGTTCTCATAAATTTATCATGTTCTATGCAAATAAACGATTCTAGAAAACAGATGACCAAAAGCCTATTGAGGTGTTTCGGACATGTAAAAAGGGGAGACGACGAATACCCTGTAAAAAAAGCTATGGAGATACTTAAAGGGAAAAATGGCAGAGGAAGACCACCGGCCACGTGGTGGACAACCGTCATTAAGGATATTAAACGGACACAGCTGGATTCACCGACAGGTTATTAAAATATATTTTTTATAGTGAACAAGATTATTTTAATAATTTTGATAAACAATGTTTTATAAATAGTTTAATATTATATATATATATATATATATATATATATATATATATATATATATATATATATATATATATATTATAATGTTACATTTAATGACTTAAAATTCATGATATTGTTAATTTAATTTTATGACATCTTTATTAAAATTTTGACATTATGAGATCAATCATTATAAACGGACTTATTTATTTATTTGTTAAATTGATTATTAATATTTGAAGGCCTGCATGCAGGCTGAATATAATTACTACCTATTTTTAAGATCTGCAGTTTGTAACTTGCATACTCTTTTATATTCTGGCAAATAAATCTTTGATTCGATTTGACAACCCAGAACAGTGTCCTGACGCCATCGAACGAGGAGGGCCGACCCCAAAGAAAGCAAGCAGGCAAAGAAGAAGAAGAAGAAGACCGTGCTTGACATAAACAAATACTAGAAGCCACCAGAGAGCCACTTAAAGCTAGTAAAGGTAACTGCTTTAATAAAAATAATAGTCCCCCTAGCCGATTTCGACTACGGTGGCCAGCAGTCACAACGACTAACCGACTGCGCGGAACATATTATAGTGCACAAGTGGGTGCGCAAACACAGGTGCACTCTCTTTTCCGCTCATTCTCTTAGTCTGATGGGACAGCAATCTGACACGACCGGAGAGAGATCAGGCCCAGGACCAAACGACTTTACGTGCTTTCCGAGGCGGAAAAACCCAGGTACGTATTTTTGGCCTCACCCGGGAAACGAATCCGGGACCTGATCGCTTTAAAGTGCAACCCTCTAACCGCTGCGCCACCACGGCAGTTTACCACCGAGGTAACTGCTTTAAGCTAGGTACATCTCTATTTTATAACTAAACCACCGATCAAAATGAAACCTACTAAATGTCAGTTCATATAAAGTTACGATAAAAAATAAAGGATCTGTTTATACAAGGAATTCCTCGTCAAGTCGGTTTCTCCAACAAAAATTCTCAAAAATTCCTTACACGAATGACATAGATATTTTTGGGTATTTTGCTATTCGTTTATTGAGTTCGATTAGTAAACACAAGTTCGTAATGAAAATAAATATTTTGATTTCAGGTAAAAAAAAATATTTTATCATATCTCCAGTGATACTACTTTCGCAAAACTAAGAATAAAACGTTTTTGGTGAATTAGTTGAACTACGGATCCAACAATAAATAAGCTATAGATTCTATCATTGATCATTAACTAAGTACACACACACAAGTTGGATTTAAGCTAAAGATGGATTGCAATACCCCCGTTCTCTTTGACACAATCGGCATTCGAGGGATAAATTTTATTATACGTTTTGTTTTTCTTTTATAATTCTTTAAATTATTTAATGAACAGACCGAAGAATGTACAAGTGGCGGACTTAATGCTTAAAACATTCTCTAGCAGTCAACCATTGGGCAAAGCAGAAACGATCGAGATCTGTCCTGGCAGTACAGAACTTTATATTGTGCAAAGAAATCAATCTAAATCGTTTCTGCGTCACCCAATGGTTGACTGTTAGAGAAGATCACGTGAAATCGATAACCCGGGCTGAATCATCTTGACCCTCAGGTTTGATAACTTACAAACCCGGGAAAGATACTATTACTGTCCCATCGGGCTATGAGAGTGAAAGAAATAGAGAGTGCACCTGTGTTTGCGCACACACTTGTGCACTACAATATGTCCCGCGCAGTCGGTTAGTCGTTGTGACTGGCCACCATAGTCGAAATCGGCTAGGCGGACTATTACTATTATTACATTCATGGCAACAGAATTCTACCGATACCAAAATTTGCACCTTTCATACATTGGGTGACACTAATTCCTATGGCGATGGTGGACTGCCAACTGCTACTGTAACATGAAAAAAAACCTGTATATTTTAGTCATCAAAGTATAATTAAATAAATAAATGTTGGACACCAATCATATACATTGCTCTGATCCCAAAGTAATTAGCTAATGCACTTGTGTTATGGAAATCAGAAACAACGGTGGTACCATAGCACCCCGACCAGAGACAATATAGAAAATTTTGATTTCTACATTGACCGACCGGAAATCGAACCCGGGACCTCGTAGCGGCGACGACTTGAAACCAGCGTGCTTAGCCACTACACCACGAAGGTCGTTGGAGCACGGAGTATAAGTAATATCACGTGAATATTTGCCAAACAACAGTCTTCACAAATATCAGCTAATATCGCCAGTAGAGGTGACATTAGGAGCCGAATAACCCCGAGGGTCCAGTGCTACCGAATAAACAAGCACACACCATGCCGTTACAGTTACGGTACGCGCTTTTCACCAAAATATTGCGCATTTAGGTCCAGGGGCCCTATTTTTGAATCACTCGCTTAAAGATGGCGTGTTTGTTATTAATATCACACGCCATCATGACGCGAGTGATCAAAAATAGTGGCCTAGGGCCCCTATGTTTTAATCACTTGGTTGGATATGGCGTGTGATTTTTGTTGGAAAACAAATAAAAAATAATGAAAGTCACACGAAATAAGAACGTATGTATTCTCAAAATACAGTTACCTTTTTTCTTATCACTTCCATGTGAAATCATACTTATTTCCATTGGAAAATCGTACATTAATCAATGCATGTAACACGCCACCTTGACTCGAGTGAATCAAAAAAAGAGGCCCTGGGCGCCTATTTTACCGACTTAAAAAAGAGAGGTATGTATCTGATATCGTTGGAATGTAATAATATTTGAGTATATTGATCTATTAAGGCTTCCAAACACGTGTGTAAAATTTCGTAAGTGTTTGTATGGTTATATATTTGTTTATATGTTTGTCCCTGGATTTCTCGGAAACGAGAAGCTATAGCGAGATGATTGATTTTAGTCTAATCAGGTATACTTGCTTCACGTAATAACTAAAATCATCAAAGAAAAAAATAATTAAAAAAATTAAACCGACTTCGTGAAGCTTACCTACGACCAATAAATAGTCTACACACATCATGTACCGACTCCAAAAGAATTTGTTTCTCCTAAATAGAGAACGAATGCTTTGTTTTAAGCTTTATAGTCAGTTTTTTGAAGTCAACTGAATATATATTTAAAAAAAAACACTTGCGTCGATATGCTTTGATTAAATGTCAGATTTTCCATTAAAAACTAGTATAATTCCACACGGGACTGGCGAAAAAATCCTAAATTTGTACTAACGTGTATATTTCACGTGATTTCGATTGATTTTCAAATTTTTCCGCAAGAAAATTATTCGCCATATTCAAGCGTGTGATTTAAGAATAGGGCCCCGGTACTGTTTGCGCATCCGCAGGGGTGTTTATGTTTATTGAAAAGGCAATCGTATTAAATCGGAGCGAGTGTTATGGTGTAAAAATGTTTTTCACACTTTCCTTTATATGTAACCTTAATATAAATAAACTGTCTCTTATAAAAAAGGTATGGTTAAATAAGTCTGATCGAATTCTTTTTCATTCATTTCAGGTAATATTTACTAAAATTATTGTCAGTTTTGTCGCAAATCGAATATTAAACTTTTATATTTGCTGAAATATTTTTCTCTTTCTTATTTTACAAAGATTCAGAGTTTCCTCGAAAACTCCGATACTTTTTGTGTGTTTTCATACTTTTGGTGTGTCATAAGAGACCCTTGATTTTGCAGTTTTTCCATACATCCTTCCTGTTTTCTATTATATCCCTAAGGAACAGTTGGCGGTAATATATGACTTTTAATATCTCAGGATATGTTTTATACATGCGTTATGGGATATGGCAAATGTATTTTGCGATGAATTTCCCATTATTATTGTTTAATAAATAAGCCCATTCGTTAGCCGGGCACTTTTACTTCGTTTCATAATATTCTAAAGATTTTTCCATATAAACTATTTCTGTTAAGGTATGCCGTAATCTTATTTATTGATATATTAAGTTGAAGTATTTTTCACAGTTGTTTTTTTAAGAAACAATAAATAAATAAAGAATCACAGCCTTTATTAACAAAAATATTACAAAATTTCAACACAAATTTCTTTTTTTACCGACTTCAAAATAAGTGGCAATTAATTCAATGAACATGTTTGTGATTTCGTTGGAATTTGAGAATATTTGATTATGGTGAGCAATTTTACACATGACCTAAATTTCGTAAGTATGATTTCGTATGATGTATATATGTCCACGGATTTCTCGAAGACTCGAAGTCATAGCGACGACGAGACGATAATCTTTTTGAGTTTAATTACGTTTATTTCAACTAAGGGAACAGTGTCAGTTTTATCAAAATCGGTCTAGGAGTTTTTGAGATATGGGTAGTAACTAAAAATCATGAAATAATAGGCCACATCCTGTATAGGAGGCAGGTGAGGTAAGTACTTATTGACATTCACATTTGTCTTTTCATCGACATGCACAAATATTTAAATAAGTAATAAGCCTGCTGAGAATATTTCTTCCTTTTACGATTTCAGTGTATAGAATGTAAAAAAATAATGCTCAATCGTGACGGTTGTTGTAAAAAAAATTATACGCAGGCGAAAGCTTCCACAAAAGATTGTTCAAGAATCGAAGGTCTATAATTATTGTTCGACAAACGTCCCTTTTGTTGGCTTCCCTATCGATATCGCCCAGATTCTTCCCCGTCAAATGACCATTGTATATTTAGAAACACCGCACGTAGCTCCGCCATCTGTCTTCTTTGGCTGAGTTTCTTTATGGTCTGCCGTAATGGGACGCGAGCGATTTATAACCGAAGCTAACGGGCAGTTTTTTGCGAGCCATCTGAAATATGTATCGCAGATGTATGGACCTGAGCAATTGTTGCATAGTGGACAGTGGTGGATATTTCATACAGTTTGAACGATATTTCTGCAACGAAATATTAGTATAGTTGCTGATATAACTATATTTCCAAACTGGTTTAATACTAAAACAGATAATGAAATAATATTTAAATATTGTTTTATTTTGAAAGTGTTAAAGAGTACCTAGATTAAAAAAATATGTATTAGCCTGCATACAAGCTATAAACAAATGTTTTTTTTGTTTACACTTAAAGAGCTTATATAATGTATGTATTCTTGCAAATCAACTTTCTGATTTCTGAAAAATACTTTTATTTTTAAGTATATTTACTCCTGTTAAAAATGCGCTGAAATCACACAATATGTGCACAAAGAGGTAAATATTTAGAATTCGCGAAAAATCAGGCGGATTGGGTTGCGTCAGTCTCGCATTATTGTGGTAAATTGCAAAAAAGTATCGGCAAGTTCTTTCGTAAAACGGAACGTGAATGAATGAAATGATGTTTAGAGAATTACCACAATGGTTTTCATCTGAATCTAAAAATCATTGCGGTGAAATAACCAAGCAATTGAATATTAAAAATATTAAAAACAAACAATGATTTACAATTAATGTTGCATATCAACAAATTGCAACTTTTATAATATTTTTCAAACAAACAAGCCTTAAACAGGTATAAAAGCAGAGAATAAATCGGTCGAGGTTTTCAATAAGGTCAAGCTATAAACTCTGGCCGTACAATTTGCAGTAATGAAATAGTCTCTCATTGTAGAGGTATATCTTAAGTTTAGATGGTCTGTGCTTACCGTGATTCGCTATGAACTTAATTCAGAATACTTGTGTATTTAGCAGCGCATGTTAAAGCTGCACCTTAACACGGCAAATAATGGCACGTGTACCGAGTAAATAACTAGCGCTTCAATTGAGTCCAAATAATAATATAACAAAAGAATTTCCTATAATGAAATCAGATGCAACAAAAGGCTTGTTCATTCAGACACTTAATTGTTGCCTTTAACATAATGAAGTACATTAGTAGAATATTTGCCAATGCCACATAGAGTTAAAAATGACACTTTTACTGTGCGTTCATGAGTAAAACGGATGCCTGGTGCTCACTCCGTCCGCCATTGCTAAATACTTAAATCTTTTTTTCTAACTTAACTTAAAAGAAAGAGTGAACATATGATTTTTTTGTACAAAAATACTATAAAATATTCGGCAGTACACAGATTGATATTACTTTTTACTTTTATAGATATACAAAACTAAATTTTTGGTTTCAATGACATAAAATAGGGTGTCTCCACGTGACAATAATAAGAGTACACAAAATAAGACTGAAAAAATAGACGTTTAATCCTTAACAAATTCTCGCGCAATTCGTAAAGGAAAAAAGTTCACCGATAAAATTTTCTTTGTCAATTTTTTTTCTAAAATTCTCAGAGTCACGATTTCTATACTTTTAGTTATTGGTCGTGCGGTAGTTTTTTACATGTATCTACATTCTTTCATTTTTCTTGATTTTAGGTAAATAAGTTAAACTCGCAATTGAAGTACCACACGAAAAAAGTTCGATTGCCACGAGACTCGGCCGGCCGACTGCTGGAAGAAATTAAGAGTTGCATATAGATTTAGGTTTTTGATAATTTCATTCCTCATCAACAGAATCCAGAAAAAATGCTAATAACCCTGAAAAATAAATGTGGGAAATAATCCCTGTGCCTGGGTAAGGACTTCCTTTTTTTGTCGCTACATGTAATTCTTGTAAATCAATTTAAACTACGTTTATTTATACCGAATTCAAAATAAAGAGGTTACTTTGTTGTAGTGTTATAAATATGCAATACATATAAGTGTCAGGAAAAATACCTAGTATTTAAAAGAAAGTTATTTAATGTTGACATTATAGGCAAAAGACGTATAGTTCCCACATATCGCTTAGCTCCAATGGGCTAAGGTCATATGTTCCCTACATGTTTATTTTCCTTATTTGACAAAGTTCCGCAAGAAATTAACAATCATTTTGTAATTCCAATTAAAACCCCTGCGCTGGCCCTCACGGCGTATAGGGAGCGTCCTCCGGGTGGCGGATGGGGGAGCGGTCGGTAGCATTGCTATTTGGCTAAGTCCGATGGACTCGCTGACCAAAGTAGGGTGTGGTCCTCCAGCAATATGGGGGTAGTGCGACGGGCTGACGACCCTTCCACGGAAAAAAAAAAAAACTATGTTACGAAACCGACAAGAGAAAGAAGAAAACGAGCCGATCCCAAACTTAACGAACACTGGCGAGGAACAATGGACACCCGATTAGCCACATGGAATGTGCGGAGTCTCTACAGACCAGGGACAGTATACAAGGTCATTAACGAAATGCAGACCTACGGCATAGGGATAGCTGCGTTGCAAGAAGTTAGATGGCCAGGCCAAGGAGAATGCAACATCGACAACAAAGCTACCTTATTCTACAGCGGCTCAGACTCTGGACACCATGAGTATGGTACTGGATTTTTGATCAGGAATGAGCTCCTGGGATGTGTTATCCGTTTCGACGCAGTCTCGGACAGAATCTGTGTAATGCGTTTCAAGAGCAAGTTCTCTCACGTGTCCATAATAAACGCATATGCCCCCACGGAATTGGCTAGTGATCTGGAGAAAGACCAGTTTTATGATGATTTGGAATCAACTTATGACCGGATAAGCAGTTACGACGTCAATATACTTCTAGGGGATTTTGATGCGCAAATCGGGAGAGAACAAGCGTTTGTGCCTACAATTGGTCTACACAGTAAACATACCGTGTCCAATGATAATGGGTTTAGATTGATCACCTTTGCGGCTTCAAAATCACTCGTGATCAAGAGCACTATGTATCCCCGGAAGGACATTTATAAGGGTACATGGAAGTCTCCAGATGGTAGAACGGTCAATCAAATCGACCATGTTCAGGATGTCAGGGTGTATAGGGGCGCTAATTGTGATAGTGACCATTACATGCAAAGAATTAAACTAAAAATGAAGATCATTTCCAAGAAAAGAGCAAAGCTACACAGAGAAGACATCATCGATACGGAAAACTTAAAAGATCCAGGAACTCGATCGCAATTCCAATTAGAGATTGGCAATAGATTTCATGGACTTCAAGTTGATGAAATGGATGTGGATGCTCTTTGGGACACCATGAAGAATACAATAAAAGAAGTGGGCCTAAAGATCATAGGGAAAAAGAAACGGAAAAGGAAAAGAAAGTGGTGGACAGAAGAATGTGAGAAGATTGTGGAAGATACCAGGAAGTACCGCATTCTTGCAGAAGAAAGTCCACAGTGGAAGCAGCAATACAACGACCTTAGACTGAAGTCGAAGAAGATCATACGGAAAGCGAAAAGGAAACAGATGGAAGACATCATAGCTGAGATGCAGACCTTGATAAGATCTAATGAATCACGCAAGTTTTACCAAGAAGTACGATAAGTAAAGAAAGGCTACCAACCCACCACACAATTCCTACTTGATGATGCGGGCAATCTCGTGACAGATTCAGATGATTTAAAGAGCAGATGGCGCGAATATTTCCAGGGTTTACTAAATTGTCCGGAGCCGGAGCAACCCGTCACTTCCGTATCCGGGATAAATGTTGATATGGAAGTACCAGAAGAAGATCCATTATCGTTTGAAGAGGTTAGGAAAGAAATAATGAGACTCAAAAATAATAAGGCACCCGGCATTGACAGTTTGTACGCCGAGATCTGGAAATACGGAGGAGGTGCTGTCCAATCAACTCTGTACGAATTGCTTTGCAAAATTTGGACGGCTGAAAAACAGCCCGGCGAATGGAACATTGGAGTCATATATCCTGTTCATAAAAAGGGTTGTAGGAAGACATGTTCCAACTACCGAGGTATCGCTCTCCTTCCGACAGCTTATAAGGTGTTGTCGTATGTGCTTCTGGATAGACTTGAACCGTACGCGGAAAAAATCATAGGGGACTATCAGTGTGGATTCCGGCCTAACCGTAGCACCGTGGACCAAATCTTCCTTCTAAAGCAACTGATGGAGAAGAAATGGGAATATGCTCAGAGCATCCACTCGCTGTTTGTCAACTTCAGTAAGGCCTACGACAGTATCGATAGAGAATCACTGTACAACATACTTGACAGCTTTGGCATCCCACGAAATCTAATTACGCTACTTAAGGTTGCGACAAGAGTGAGCAAGATGCGCGTCAGGGTTGGGGGTGAATTGACGGAGGAGTTCGATGTGGTAACGGGACTTAAACAAGGAGATGCTTTGTCTCCAATGCTCTTCAACCTGGCTCTAGAAAATATTTCATCCGAAAAGTTATGTCTCTGGACATAGGTGTACGACTGAACGGACAACATAGAATCATTGGTTACGTGGATGACTTGGCTCTCCTGGGCCAGACCAAGGGAGAAGTAGAGATTGCGGTGCAGAACCTTGCTTCTGAGGCATCCAGAGTTGGACTCAGAATAAATCAGGAGAAGACGGAATATCTCCACATGAAGCGTTATAAAAACACAAGGCAACAGCGCGAACATCTGCGATGTGGAGATATTATTTTTAAAGGAGCCGCAAAATTTAAGTACCTGGGGTGTACCATTACCGACACAAACACAAGGGAAGAGGAGATAGATACCCGAATACAGAATGCCTTGCGATGTACAGCTGCCCTTCACAAGGTGCTGGTGTCCAAGCTTCTTAGCAGGAGAACCAAGATACAGATATACAAAACTGTCATAAGACCGATCTTGATGTACGGCAGTGAGGTTTGGACGCTAACCCTTAAGGAAGAAGAAAAGCTTTTAGTGGCGGAGAGGAAGATCATGAGGAAGATTCTGGGTCCAACTCGGAGAGAAGATGGCAGCTGGAGGGTCCGGAAAAACCAAGAGATCGAGGAGCTGGTTGCCGAACCTAACATCTTGGGAGAAGCCAAAGCTCAGAGACTCCGTTGGATGGGCCATCTCGAAAGAATGGGGGAGGATCGTAGCGCCAAAGCAGTTTATCTTGGAATACCTCGTGGCCGCCGCCCCGTCGGCCGGCCCAGATACCGCTGGAAGGACGCCGTCCTGTCAGATCTGCAGGAGCTACAAGTTGCAGACTGGCAAGAGGCGGCGCAAGACCGGATCAGATGGCGTTCTCTTGTTTCGGAGGCCAAGACACACTTTGGGTCGCTGCGCCAAAGGAGTAAGTAAGTAAGTAATTAAAAAAACAGAATCTCCAATATACCTAAAAATCGAACGGCGTATCTTCCTTCGTTTAGCCATCTATACTAATATTATAAAGCTGAAGAGTTTGTTTGTTTGTTTGTTTGTTTGTTTGAACGCGCTAATCTCAAAAACTACTGGCCCGATTTGAAAAAATATTTTTACGTTGGATAGTCCATTTATCGAGGAAGGCTTTAGGCTATATAACATAAAGATACGACTCATAAGACCACAGCAGAAATGAAAAATGTTGCGAAAACGGGAGGAAGATATTCCTTTTGAGAGCTTCCGCTGCATACGCTGCAGAAACCGCTTAAGTTACACAAAAAACATTTATGACAGGATTGTTCAGCATTAAGAGTTCTATAATAAAGTCCGCGACAGCATATGTCTATCTTTTATGGTTGACTTACTACAACCTTTTTTATGTTAATAAATTTGTAAAAAAAAATATGCATTATTTTTAGAGGTGTATTACACACAGGTATTTATTCTTATTAAAATAAATACATTCATCATCACGAGCATTTCATTTAGAACCAAGTTGCACTTTACATCATTTGATTTCAATAAATATCTTAGGAGCTATCACAGTTTTAACATAACTCCGCACCAAAATAATGTTCGCAGCTTAAGTACAACGTGCGCTTGCGCTAATATATTATAAAGCTGAAGAGTTTGTTTGTTTGAACGCGCTTATCTCAGGAACTGCTGAACCGATTAGAAAAAATATTTCTGTGTTGGATAGCTTATTTATCGAGAAAGGCTTTAGGATATAAAACATCACGCTGCGACGGGAGGGGAGGAAGCAAACTCAAAACGCGCGGACGAAGTCGCGGGGGACCGCTAGTAACCTATAAAAGTCACGCACCTTGACCGAAAATCACTAGTCAGTTAAAACTTAAATGGCAGTCAGTGTCGTATAAGTTCTAATTCTTAACTTTTTTTCTGTTCTAGTTCTTTCCTAATGTCCGTATTTTACCATTCGGCTATAGAGCTAGTGTTAAAAATGAAATCAAAAACGGTCATCAACTGTCATAAATGGTAATATTCATTAATATTGATTCAGTAATATTTTATAACTTTTTCGGTTGTGCGTACACGATTGGTCGAATTCGGTAGGTCACGTGACTTTCACGCAGGTCTATGAAACACCATTTTTTACATCGTATTTCAATCATATTTACAAAAAACAATAAAAAGTCATAATAAGTAATCAAAACTCATTCAAACAACGACACAAAATGTGTGTTTTTTTTGCGCAAACTGATTCAGGAAAATATATTTACGGTTCATCTCATACGGTCAAATTGATTGAATTTGACCGTATTTGACCGGTCATATATGGTTTATGAGAAATGTGACTGGTCAGATATATTCATTTTACATTTAATACACCAAATCTCAAAATTTAAAGTAGACCCAAACCCCAGCCCAAACAGAGTTACTATTAAGAACAAAACCTTTTCCTTCAGGCCAGTAAGCGAGGATGACACGCAGCTAGCGTGAACACGTGAAGTTAAGTCATCAAAGTCCTGCTATTTTAGCACGTGTAGACACCCTATTATTGTATGAAGGACATGGGTCCTTCATACAAAATATGAAACTTTGTTTAACTCTAAAAGTAAAAAGAAATATCAAACTGAGTACATCCGAATATTTTATAGTATTTTTGTACAAAAAAAAACATATGTTCACTCATTGTTTTAATTCTATTTAGCAAAAAAGATTAAGGTATTTAGCAATGGCGGACGGAGTGAGCACCAGGCATCCGTTTTACTCATGAACGCACAGTAAAAGTGGTTCATTTTTATGCTGAATAGTCCTATTTCTAGCCAATTCATACAATGTAAACGATGCAATGCGAATCTATAGTTTGTTCATAGAGATATAATAGCGGTTGGATGGAGTGAGCACAATAAATTAATAGTAAATGTTTTAAGACGAAACTTGACGATCTGAAAGTACAGGCTCCAATTAAAGAGAATTGTAACAAAAAAAAAACACTGAATGACTCGACCAACTTATTTTAGTATGAAGATATGGCTGACCGCTTGTGAGGACTGAGTGAGCACACATTTAACTAAATATCTTTCATTGAATCGCATTACAAAAAGAAAACCTTGTTTCTACAATTGTTTTAAACCTGTGACTAAATGATAAATAGACATTTAATTGAATCTGGAGAAGCTCACTTGGTGGAAACGCAGACTAAATTTTTAACATAACTGATAAATGTTCAGCTCAGAGCATTGTTTGTTCCGTGTGTATTTGGGTGCCTTCATTACTCAGCTAGCTTCGCTCTTGTTTGCATGCTAGCAATGGATAGTACACAAGTTATAACGTCGCTGTTATAAGGTCTGCATTTGTACACATCACTTGGAGGAAACAACGCCTTGCAGTCGCAATCAGTGAGATACGCGATTGTGTTGAACTTCTTGTCACGAAGCTAGTTCAGCATTTACAAAGTTTTGTGTTTAGTTGCCTTGTTAAAGTAATCCAGAACAACATAACATTCGTTCGGATAACTAACACAGCTCACAGGCATGATTTTGAGATATTATTTCATACCATGAGTTTTCATACTCTAGAATGATTTTTATTCCTTAAGCATAGTAGGCATTTGAACTTTGTAGTGCTAGGGGAAGCCCCATTTATTATAAGCAACGAATTACCGATGTAGACTTCTTTAGTTGTATTCTGAGTTATTATTATTGATTTATTTATTTATTAAGCAAACAACGTTTTAAAATCAAATAACACTAGTCCAAGAAAACTATTTACATAGTTTGCCTATGGGATCACAAGTCTCTAAAATATCAACAATAAAATCTTAAGTACTAAGCTAAGTTAGCTAAAAAATAATTTTAAGTATACGTTCACACGAGCTGCTTACTTTATTATTTGCTACACATAGATTTGTATTTAAGTAGAATCAAGGCCGAATTTACGAACGTCAGATAATAGTTATCCGACCGAGAGTGGATTTTACCTGCGTCAGACAGGACTTATACGACCGAATAAGTATATTCGAAAATGACATTTGGGTAAATGATTGCTGACAAATAGGTGACGTTTTCGAATGAGGCGTTTTATATTTTAATTAATGAATATTCCTTATTTGACGTCAGGAAAATCGGGATCGGGCCTTAGTAGATTGTATTCTCATTTATTTATACTGTTGCATTAGGTGTTATGATTATCCTGTAATTATAACTTAAACTTTTGAAAATAAATAAATAATAATAATACCAATCGCATACATTGCTCAGATCTCAAAGCAAGTAGCTAATGCTGTTGTGTTATGGAAATCAGACACAACGGTGATACTAAAACACCAAGGCCCGAGACGACTTTTTATTAGTTTCTATATTGACCCGACTGGGAATCGATTCTGAATAAATTAATAAGTGTGAAGAGTATGCGTCTTAAATGCTTCAACACCCGAGCGGTCGCATGAGACCGCATAACAATAGAATATCTATTGTGTCTCGTTCACATACGCTTGAGGGATTAATATAAATCTATGTTTGTAGTTAACACCGTGTATGAAGTCGTGTTACAATTATATACACGAAGTGCAACGTACTTATTTACATATAAGTAAAGCTCGGCTGATCAGACCATCGGTCTTATCATCGATCATCGGTAATCACCAATGCCTGTCCGTCCGTCCCGTCCGGAAGTTTAGTTTGCTTCAACTTTGAAGCAACCTCCTAGCTAGACTCTATTTTAGTACTTAGATATTTTATAGCCGTTAATTGAAACCAGCCATAATAGAATTGAGAGGTACATAAAAATCTTATTATTCTCATCCTTAATTTTATAAGAAATATGGTTAAAGATCTTTATGAGAATCAATTACAAGTTGATAAGAATTACAAATTCACTTATTCAGAAAACACAATCATCTGTTAATATAGTTAAACACAAATGAGCGCAAAACATAATAAAAATAAGTAACATGTATATTTTTGACGGTCAGCCAATAAACAATTAACTTTGAGAGTTCGCCCTAAGGGCCAACCCACACGTAACACAACCACAACACAACGCAGCGTCAAAATGTGGTCGAGCAGTGGTATGTGTGAATAGTGTCGCTGCAATGGCAAAAAACAGAACCCGTATAGATTTGTCAAGTCAGCCACTTTATTTTGTAACTATATGCATCACACTGTTGAAATTAAGTTGGAAGATGTATCCTGTTAATCGCTTTACGATTCTTATACAATAAATTACTACCATACATGAAATTAATTTTTTTTTACAATGCGTGACAGCCCGTCTATAGATAGTTCTTTTAAAATGACATAAAGGTTTCTAAAATAATTTTCCTTAAAAGTCTTCTTTAAAGAAACCCTTATGACGAAAGGGTATTATAAAGAAGATGATTATTTTAAAGATAATAATGTATGGACTTGTATGATCACTACAAACATTGTAAACCTATTAAATAGAGGCATTGACAATAGTGACTGAGTTTGTTGCGCAGCTTTTTTTCAGCACTAGCCCAAAATTGTCCCGAAGCTCTGGTAGGATTTATATTGGGACGTGTAAAAGTGTCCCCAGTGGGCATTATATGTATTTGCATATATAAATGACTTATTGAGTTTGATAGAAAGACGCTTCCAAAGTGGTAAAATGGGCGTCCCCCCTTCTAACTTCTAAACTAAGCGAGTGTAAATTTTGAAAAAATATGTAATGTAGATCTTACCAAATACTTTTAATGAAAATTGGTTTGAACGAGATCGAACTAGGAGTTTTTAAGATCTATAAGGTTACCTCGTTTTAAGTGATAATATTTTAACAGAGCATCAAACAATAACATAGAAAGAGGACCCAATAATTATTTTTTTTGAAAACTGGCCCGTTTACGTTTTTATTTTTCCTAACAAAAAAAATATTATTTTTTAAGAGCACCCTGTTCCGCGACATCGCCTTTCGTCTCTTACATAAGTACTACATTGAGCGAAAACTAGACAGACGTATGGGCCTGAGTGTGACGGAAGATGGACTAGCTAAGCGAGAACGAGACAGACGCGTGGGCGTGAGCGTGACAGAAGATGCCTATCTCATTAATGCGGCGTGCCGATGCGTGGTACTCGGGCGGTAGGGGGCGCCGCTGCGCGCCTATTTATTTGGTCCTACATAATAATAATAATAAAGGTAACTACCTACTGCATTCGATTACCTATTATAACGAAACACTAATATGAAAAAAACATTATCAACGTGTATCAGTACCTAATAAATCAAACAGATAGATCAGGTTAGAGAAGGTATGTGCCCATTTATCTGAGGCCTAAAACAGCTGGGTAGGTATGATTCTCTGAAACAGAAACTCAACTTAGGTAGGTATGTGTTCATTAATCGTAGGCCTAAAACCCTAACAGCTGGGTATGTATGATAAACTAAGACAGAAACTCAACTTAGGTACCTATGTGTTTATCGCAGGCTTAAAACATGAACAGCTGGGCAGGTATGATAAACTAAAACTACCTAATTGTGTTGTGTTCCTTCTGTTTATTTAATAATAATAAGGAGACAAAGCTTATGTGAAAGTAAAGTTACTAATTGTGTTGTGTTACCTCTGTTTATTTAATAATAATAAGACAAATCTTATGTGAAAGTAAACTTAAAAAAGAATACCTATTAAAATTCTCAATCTTACTAAATTTAACTTAGACAGATGTTGTAGTTACCTACCTACCTACCTCATGAGTACCTATTGATTCCTTTTGATTCAGAAGATGGATATGCACTTAAAATTGCGTGAGTAAAATTAACACAGTTTTGTTTTAAATTTCGTTTATTAGGTACCGTAAATTAACATAACACATAAAACGCGAACACATCTTTGAAAATTACGTACATTTTTATTATTTTTTACTTTTAATTATCACACTTGCTCAGTTTTTGTACAGATATGTGGATACAAGTCTTATTTCACAATAAAATAAATTAAAACTAGGATTTCTGCATTGGTTTACAAATACGTTTTCTTTATTAGCAGCGATAAGTTAACATTTGAAAACAATGACGTCAAAGATTTGAAGTAAAACAGGTTACTATTTTTACGGTAATATCTTATTTTACAATTGCCAATTGAGGCGATACCTCCTAACCTTATTATTATGCAAACTGGGCCTCTATTTTTGAATCACTCGTTTGAACATGGCGTGTGAGTTTTGTTTGAAAACAAATTAAAAATCAATAAAAATCACGCAAAATATTCGCGTTGGTACTCACAAAATTCATTAATCATTTTTGTAAATCACTTCCACGTGAGATTATACTAATTTTCATAGGAAAATCGGACATTAAACAATGAATATCACACACAATCTTGACGAGAGTGATTCAAAAATAAGGGCCCTGAAGCGAGCACTAGACAATCTAGCTATCACGAGCACTGCTTTTTTTTCACTAGTCATCACGGCATTCACTGTTCATTCACACACGTATGCACTGAACGGTAAAACTGTACAATAAAGGACGCGGGGTAGGGGGAGGGGAGGGGGGTTGGGGGGAGGGGGTTGAAGGGGTGTACCCCCTGATACACTCCCCTCTTGAAGCAAGCTTTTGGTTTCTGAGATATTCATGATTGAAGTTTGAGGTTATGACTGGACTAAAAGTGTTAAAATTCAGTTTTGGATCATCAAATTAAGGGGTGGGGGGAGAGGGAGTGGAGGGGAAGGTGTAGTAAAGAGGGGGGACTTGCCTATTCCCTACAAAATTGCCTATTTTCAGGGGTTTAAAGAGATTACTGTTGTCTGTTAAAAAAAAAATAACCACGAAATTCAAGGCTCACGCTCCGCTGCGCTTCGCGCTCGCCTTGAATTTCTAACCTATCACGTGGCCTACAGGACTTTGGCAAAGGTGTACAATTGCCAATTTTCAGGGGTTTAAAGAGATTACTGTTGTCTGTTAAAAAAAAAATAGCCACGAAATTCAAGGCTCACGCTCCGCTGCGCTTCGCGCTCGCCTTGAATTTCTAACCTATCTAGTGGCCTAAGGACTTGATGTTTAGGTACATTGATTGACTGTATAGAATCAACATTCACGTAATGAATCACAACTGACAGATCGTAGTTTTATAAGGTTGGTAGTCAATCATAATATTGACGTAAAATCATAAATTTTGTTCTAATTTTGCGATTTTTAAAAATTTATTTCTCGAAAACTACTAGGTTGCTTCAAAAAACGACTTCACCGAAAGACTTCTTGCATCATGTAGTTTCTGACAAAAAATTATGAAACGCAAAGTCAGCGTCCTGTTTAGTACAGTTTATCCGGTGTGGCCCCCGCCCCCGCTCCCCAGCGGCCGCGAGCGCGACAAGTGTAGGCAGGCAGGCAACACGGCGGCGATGGGCGGCGCGTATGACAATACCTACAAAGAAAGACCGAGAGCTCCGCTCAGCAACACGCGGCACGGGGTGTTTCATTTTACTCTTTTTTCTACATGTTTAGAGGCGATTTTCTCGAAAACTAGCGTATAAAAAATTTTTTTTTTCGTACAAAATATATTTCATTTATTTTTCTGAATCTGCCTTTAAAATATTATCACTTAAAACGAGGTAGCTTTATACGAGGGTCAAACTGAAAGTTCTTAGAACTGGCCACTTATAAACAATATAATAAAAAAAATATTCTAAAATTTGAAAATAGAACTCTTTGCCAATATTACTGAGTATATATTTCATTCATTTGTCATTTGTTTTACGATTTGGCGGCAAATTGAAAATTGTCTGTGTCACGTCAACATGAATTTAACACGAGAAAATTTTCGTGCAATGATTTTTTATGACTTTCGATGTCATTTAAGTCAACAAGAAAGTTATGATAGACTACGATTGGCCTTTCACGATGAAGCCCCATCTCGTGCGACTGTTTACAACTGGTTTAATGAGTTTAAACGTGGTCGCACTAATCTCACTGATGATGTACGTGAGGGACGGCCTTTTACGGCGACGACTGAAAATAACATCTGTGTTGTGCGGCGTATGATAGAGACTGACAAAAGAGTGACCTATCAGCAGATTCGGACAAGCTTAGGCATCGGTATGAGTCAAGTGCACAAAATCCTCCACGAACATTTAGCGGTCAGGAAGCTTTGCGCCCGGTGGATACCTCATAATTTGACTAAGGCTCAAAAACTACATCGTGTGGATTGGTGCCGTAAAATGATTGAAAGATTTAACGGAGGTGACTCAAATGCTGTGTTCGACATACTAACAGGTGACGAAAGCTGGATTTACTGTTATGATCCTGAAACCAAAAGACAATCTGCTCAGTGGGTGTTTCCTTTCGAGGAGTTGCCAACTAAAGTGAAGAGAGATCGAAGTGCGGGAAAAAAAATGGTGGCCTCGTTCTTTGGAAGGATAGGTCATTTCGCAACAATTGTGTTAGAGGATCAAAAAACAGTTTCTGCAGAATGGTACACTACCAATTGTTTGCCACTTGTCTTGGAAAAAGTTCGAGAGAAACGACCTCGCAGTAGGATCCTCCTTCACCACGACAACGCCTCGTCGCACACCGCCAAGCGAACGATCGACTATTTGGCGACATCAAACGTTGAATTACTGGGTCACCCGCCGTATAGCCCCGACCTCGCGCCTTGTGATTTTTATTTATTTCCAAAAATTAAAGAAAAACTTAAAGGAAAGCGGTTTATGAATGCTGAAGAAGCGGTGGCTGCGTATCGCGATGCCATTGAAGAGACCCCTAAGGACGAGTGGGCAAAGTGCTTTTCCCAGTGGTTCCATCGCATGCAGCGGTGTATTGACGTCAATGGACAATATTTTGAAAAGATATAATAAAACTAATAACTGGCTAATGTAATCAGTTTTTGATTTTCTAAGAACTTTCAGTTTGACCCTCGTATAGAGCATATTTTCAATAACCGCAAACATAACTTTGTTTTTCATACAAATACTATGAAAAAACAAGTTATAGTTTTTTGCTGTCAAAAAAATATTGAGGTATTTTAGCTAAGTGAAATTAAGTGGATTCCCTAATTCAGGTAAAATTGGCCCTCAGTGCGCGAGTCCGACTCGCAGTTGGCCGGGTTTTTTGTAGTTGCGTTGTGTTTTCGACAATGTTGATGTCATGGTATCGATGTTCTCGGTTCTTTCGAGACCATTAGTTTTGGTGTCGCTGTGGTTGCGTTGTGGTTGCAATGTCGTTGTAATGTCGTCGGTACCACAGAATAAGTCGATAACGACTGCAAAATGCGGTACGTGTGAATGGTTCTATTCATTTTCAATACAAAATATACGCTCGACCACGTGGTGTAGTTTTTACTCGTATTATTGACTATAGGTTAAGAGGTTGTTGAATGATTTTTCAAAAGTCAGATAAGAAATATTCTTCGAACAAAATACAATATGACTATTTGAAAACGTCACCTGCTTGTCAGCAATCATATGTATTTTTCATTTTTAACCGACTTCAAAAAAGGAGGAGGTTATCAATTTGACTGTATGTTTTTTTTTATTATTTTTTTTTTGTATGTATGTTACCTCATATCTCAGTCGTTTGTCAACCGAATCGAAAAATTTTTTCACCCACTTAGAGGGTATACCTTCTAGTTGGTCCCATTTTTTCCATTTTGGGATCTGATGATGGGATCTTGGTGTATTCGAGGGAAACCCTCAAATTTTAAAGGCACGTATAGTGTTTCTTTACTAGAATCTTAATGTTGACGTGTTGTTCCGTCTGATAGTCAACATTTTGTGGGGCTGAGCTGATGGTGGAACTCCTTAACGCCTAGGAGTTCAGTAATTATAATGACGAAACTTATGATAGGTAATTTGTAGCTTCGTAAAAAATAGAATCATAAGGTGCAACTCCCCCCCCCCTCTCTTATGTAATCACTAAAAATAAAGAAATAAAATAAACTTTTAAAAAAAGTAAAAACCGGCTTCAAAACCAAAATGCACTAAAAAGTCTTAAGTAAACTCTTCACCATTGAAAGGAAAGGAATCCGTTTTAGGCAAACAATTTCTTTTTGGATTCGGTGCCATCACTTTGACCATCAAGCATCAACTATCACAGCACCGACTGGATTGGCGGACTCGGCGACGGACGCAGACGAATAAAGTTGATTGATTCTGCATCTGCATTTTTAAAGCTCCAACGACGAGCTTTATGACCTATTGAAAGTTTGTTAGTGTTAGGACGAGTAACATGACTTTATTTATTTTACTTTATTGTACACCGAAAACACAATTATACAGGAGAACATCTCTTTAATATTAGTTAGTAGTACAATTTAGTTGTGCTTTTTGAAGTCATACCTACTTACCCAGCTTACTTCTTCTTACTAGCTACTGTACTTAGCTTGCATTTTTTAAACTTTCATGTCACATTTTTTTATATTTTGTAACGTTGTATATTTTTGTCTAAGTTCGCGTGAAACGAAAAGCTTAATGGATGTAGGACTTCAGTCCATATTTTGGCATAGATAAGATGGATGGTGACACTGACATGTGTCAAGTGGGACAGCTGCTTTTTTTCTGGTGCCGCACTGTTGGTCGTGCGTCGGAGTGGAACGTGTCTTAATATGTAATTAATTAAAGAAATGTGATTACGGGGCACGCCCCAAATTATTTTGTAGTTTGATAGTTATTCCTGACGCCGCCAACATGTCAATTTGGATGAATTAATTTCAAAAATGATTTGATATAAATGACTGGAAAATGGTCTCAAATAGAAAAATTAGCATAAATGTTTAGTAATTAATTCAGAAATTATATGGCGAGCCAGCTTTTGCAGGTTTCGCTTTTGATATGTGTCTGTAAGTTGAACAGTCACAATTTGGTGATCATGTTGTAACCTCAGTGACCTTACTTAGACCTTACTAAGACCTTACTTAGACCTCATTTGGATTAATTTTTGAAGTCAGAACTCCCTTATGGATTGATTTGCTTCTTGTCTGCTGTTTTGAGGATGGATCGGTATCGGTGAAATTTTGGGGTAATGTTGCAGAATTGTTTGTAGTTTGATGCAACAAAGATTTGAAATAGTAACCTCCGTTGAAATCCAAGGTTGGTTTTCTTGTAATTACTTTAACTTTAGGAAAAGTGGGATAATTTAGCTATTAATTTAGGCATAATTTAGGAATCCCTTTGAGGATAAATTTTGGAATTTATTTAGGTAATTAAACACTTAAATTGGTGGTTTATCTTTATTTAATTAGAAATTTGTGAACATTAAGAGTTGTAATAGTATAGATATTGATAACTAAATTAGAACCTAACCTAGTCTCTACTGTATTCTGAGCTATTAAGTTTTGTATTTGATTTTTTTTTGAAGGTGTTAAAAGGTAATTGTGAAATAGCAAATTTGAATAAACTTTTGTTGCCAAATGCTATACCCGGATTTCTTTATTTCATTCGAATATTAGTACCTCTTAAACACCCTTTGTCCACACTAGCCGGGAGTGACTGCGACAAATGGCGCCCAACTTTAGAATTAGTTATTAGTACAATTTTGAGCACTTTGTTGTTAGAATTTTTTTTGGAATGCTAATTAACCACCATATTATTTAGCTTAGGTTTAATTTTGCCTGTGTTACTAACTGGTTAGGAATTATCCCACAAGTTTAATGTTGCATCAAACAATTTGTATTTACTAACCAAATAAAAGTTGTTGTTATGGTGTAAACCTTATTTTGTGAAATCCCAATTTGTTGTGTTTGATTTTATTTAGCATTTAAAATACTCACAATCTGTTTAATATTGTGATATATTTTGAGTTGTTTTGGTTGTAATATTTTGGACTCACTTTATATTGTTTTGTATGAAAACTTGTAAAAATATAAACCACCAAATAATAGTTAACATGATTAATTAATGTTACTTAACAGTAATATTACAGTGTAACTTATATGAGTTTGCGTTGAGAATTAGTTGAAATAATTTTGGATTTTAATTATTGATTTTGTTGTAGTTACATTGATAAATGAGGTATGAAGTAAATTGTAGGGTCATTGTGGTTGCGCGTCAGCGTTATTGGAGTTGTTCTGAAAACGAATTAAATTATGTTTCTTGCATCTGTTTTGTATATAAACCAGGAAATCAGTTACAATTTTCTCGGTGTAACGCATTGTTTTGGTAAATCGACTCTGTTGTTTCCTATTAGGCGTGCTACTGGTACGAATGTTGCCAAAAATTTTAGAAACCATTTATAGTGATTCATGAGTTACTGAAACCGTGATTGTGGTTAATTGGACACATATTATGGGATCGTGATTCAGGGAGGCACTGGTTTGTTACAACATTCCTTAACATAATTTTACAGGGATACCGCGACGGAGTACGCAGTAACTATGCCTAAGGAGTATTATGTCGGTGAGTTCGGTTTTTTAAAGGATATTTTTTGAAGTTTTTAGTGTCCGTGCTAGACATGCCACAAATTTTGTTGTTTTAGGGCGCAGAAATGCGTTTTGATTTTTGGTTGGTGATGTAGTTTGGGAGTCCAGCTACACTCAAGTGATGCCCAATTTGGCACCAGTTTGTTTGTTTTTTGTTTGGTGTGGGATCACTGAGGTATTTTTCACCATTTTGTTTACGAGTTGGAGGCTATGGATGGTCGTTCACTCGATTCGTGGCATATTGAGGTTATTAAGACATAAGTTTTGATTCGACTAGAGTTTCTTTGGTTGTGTTTAAATTGATAAAAATTCTAAACACAAAAGTGATAGGGTACAGTTTTATTTAGATTGAGAAATAAAACTGTTTAGTTTTTGTATGATGAAGTATGAAAGGCGAGGTTGATAAGATGGTTTGCTTGTGGAAGAATGAAATTAATTTGTTTGTGGGTAGGTATGTTTTAGCGGAAACCCTTAAGTTAAGTCGCTTGAAACTTATGATTTTGAATTGTTGTCTAGCATGAGGTCGTTTTGGAATTATTTGAATGTGTTTTTTGCCCGATTTTGGACTTAATTAACTTTATGAGTAAATTTAGAAAATATAAAGAAATTACTTTGATATTGAGATTTTATTTTGAGGGCTTTTGGATAATTTTGAACAGAACATTCAATGTAGTTGATTTGTTTTTTTTGTGAGCTTTTGGATTATTTTGAACAGAACAATCTTTAATGGCGTTGACGTTGAGATCTTTAGGTATTTATGAATGTTTTTAGTTGGAAAAAAATTTAAAACGGCGTTTTTGAGTTTATATTTTCAGGTAACTATTTTGGATATTTTGAACAGAAAATCTTAAATAGCTTTGAGTTAAGATTTTTTTGAGGTATCGTCGATATTTTGGAATGGAATATTCTTAAATAGCGTTGATTTTGAGTTTCTATTTGTAGATCTTTTGAATAATTTTAGCAGAGCACCTTTAAATAACATAGGGTTGGCTTTTTTTGAGGTCCTTTGGGACATATTTTTTTTTTGGTATATACTTTTGATCTACAGTAATAGTTTGAATCCTTCTTGTGAAATTGTTTGCCCTTTTAGTGTCAGTTGAGATTGTTGGATAGTGGAAGGAGATTATTTTGATTTTATTTTGGCATTTGGTAACAGTACATATTTTTACAGTTACGGAAGCTGGGGACAGCTTTCGGTTCACTGTAGTGAACCTCTTTTCTTTGGGAGGGGGGTATTGTAACGTTGTATATTTTTGTCTAAGTTCGCGTGAAACGAAAAGCTTAATGGATGTAGGACTTCAGTCCATATTTTGGCATAGATAAGATGGATGGTGACACTGACATGTGTCAAGTGGGACAGCTGCTTTTTTTCCGGTGCCGCACTGTTGGTCGTGCGTCGGAGTGGAACGTGTCTTAATATGTAATTAATTAAAGAAATGTGATTACGGGGCACGCCCCAAATTATTTTGTAGTTTGATAGTTATTCCTGACGCCGCCAACATGTCAATTTGGATGAATTAATTTCAAAAATGATTTGATATAAATGACTGGAAAATGGTCTCAAATAGAAAAATTAGCATAAATGTTTAGTAATTAATTCAGAAATTATATGGCGAGCCAGCTTTTGCAGGTTTCGCTTTTGATATGTGTCTGTAAGTTGAACAGTCACAATTTGGTGATCATGTTGTAACCTCAGTGACCTTACTTAGACCTTACTAAGACCTTACTTAGACCTCATTTGGATTAATTTTTGAAGTCAGAACTCCCTTATGGATTGATTTGCTTCTTGTCTGCTGTTTTGAGGATGGATCGGTATCGGTGAAATTTTGGGGTAATGTTGCAGAATTGTTTGTAGTTTGATGCAACAAAGATTTGAAATAGTAACCTCCGTTGAAATCCAAGGTTGGTTTTCTTGTAATTACTTTAACTTTAGGAAAAGTGGGATAATTTAGCTATTAATAGTGGCATAATTTAGGAATCCCTTTGAGGATAAATTTTGGAATTTATTTAGGTAATTAAACACTTAAATTGGTGGTTTATCTTTATTTAATTAGAAATTTGTGAACATTAAGAGTTGTAATAGTATAGATATTGATAACTAAATTAGAACCTAACCTAGTCTCTACTGTATTCTGAGCTATTAATTTTTGTATTTGATTTTTTTTTGAAGGTGTTAAAAGGTAATTGTGAAATAGCAAATTTGAATAAACTTTTGTTGCCAAATGCTATACCCGGATTTCTTTATTTCATTCGAATATTAGTACCTTTTAAACACCCTTTGTCCGCTTGAGAGGCGCCTAGCGGCGCCTCTTATGCGCGCTATGAGTTGAACAATTCACCTAGACTGAAACTAAAACTCCGATTAGGTTGAACGACCGCGATCCAGAGAACCCAATTCCCTACTATCACACTTACATCTAGTAAAATAGCTGACTGTCTTCTATTAAGATCGTTTTTCGCTTTCGGTAATAGTGAAACTCTAAAGACAATAAGCTAACCTGTGAGCTGATTTATCCAGATTAATGGGGAGCTAAGAAATTATATTTCATACTACATAACCATATCATTTAAAATTTAAATGGTAAATCTTAGTTATTGAAACGTTGCTGGTACCTAACCCACTATTATGATAGTTCCCAGTTTTCAATTTAAGTTAAAGTAAAACTTAAAGACAATTAAGTTAACCAAAACGAAAAAGCCTTGATAGTTTATGATATCAGTAAAGATCATTGAAATTATAAGGAAGTAGTTTTGGTGGGGATCAAAAAAAAAATAACAAATAAAACAAATTGCTTCAAAAAATTTTATTTTCTTCACACCACTTGTTTAACAAAAACACATTTTTTAATGCACACGTCTTAGTGTGATATATACAACTAAATACATCGTTTGATTCCTTATATTTATCATACAAATTAACTAAACTAGGACAGAACTTATCTTCTAAATTATGAATATCTTTATTTTCTGTTATATCTTTTAACCAATTAACTTTTTCTCCTCCCTTGGTAAAAATGGTTTTGTTTGACAACAGTTCTATGATCAGGTCTTTATGATGAGAGTATGGCAAATAACCCTCTTTCCAGTAAACTGCTCTATTTCTCTCAATCCAACTAACCTGTCTTCTCTCTGTTTTGGTTAGGTTGTAATAAGGAAATGGGGGTTTAATAAGAAAAACATGTACTTTTTGTTTGTTTAAAATTGCTATTTCCTTAAGAATAAATTTATTATCATCTGTTTTAAAACCCTGCACATCTACTAAAACTTTCATGATAGTTTTCGAACGACTTTACTCAAAGGCTTGTATTCAAACAGACGATCGTTAATAATTAAACAGTATGCTGTTGTATCATCCGGTAAATAGTCCAAGCATTCAATTTCTATTCGCACATCTACAGGTCCAGTTTTCAAAGTTTCGTTTTGTCTTGAGCAATCAATAATAAACAATGGAGCTTTGCTTTTAATCTTCAAATCAAGAAGAGGCGAAAAATCATTTGACAATGTTAGCAGAGCTCTCTCTAAGGTATCAAATTGGTTCACTAGCAATAACTTGCTTCTTAATACAAAAAAGACTAAATGTATTAAATTCACCATGCCTAACGTGAAGCAAGCTACCACAGAAATTGTACTTAACGGTGAAAAATTAGATCTATCAAACTCCACTGTTTTTCTGGGCATTACATTGGATTCGAAATTGCAGTGGGGACCACATGTTGACGCTCTGGCTGGGAGACTCGCTTCAGCTGCCTTTGCGGTTAGAAAAATTAGACATTTGACTGATGTTGAAACAGCCAGGCTTGTGTACTTTAGTTACTTTCATAGTATAATGTCTTATGGTCTTCTCTTGTGGGGTTCTGCTGCGGACATCGATACCATCTTTATTTTACAGAAAAGAGCCATTCGTGCCATTTACAAACTTAGTCCCCGCGAATCCCTGAGAGAATTCTTTAAGGAAATTAACATCCTCACTGTCGCTTCTCAATACATATTTGATAATATCATGTACGTACGTAAAAAATTAGATTTTTTCATGAAAAAAAGTGACATACATTCGTATAACACACGAAATAAAAGCAAACTTGTCATTCCAAACTTCAGGTTAGCCAAAACAATGAATTCATTCCTGGGAAATTGTGTTAAATTTTTCAACAATATACCTAATAATGTCATCGAACTACCTATTCACAAATTTAAGTTACATGTCAAAACTACCCTAATGTCGAAGGGGTATTATAAAATTCAAGACTATCTTAATGACGAAAATGTATGGACAGTCCAGCCTGCACCAAACTGATGTACCTACCTGTTTATTTTGATTTGTATCATTTTTGAGGCAGCTAGTGGTGACTGAGTTTGTTCCGGCGTTTCTTCTCAGCACTTGCCAAATTGTCTGTGTTTTGTCTCGAAGCGCTAGTAGGGCCCAAAAGATAAGGAGACATGTTCTTGCCCCATACGGGCCAAAATTGATTGATATTTCACTAATTATTGACGTTCATAAGTGGCATTTTGTGTCCTAAATTGAATAAATTATTTTTGATTTGATTTGATTTGATTTGAAAATTATTTAGATCAAGTAATGGGTCTGGTGGAATGTTGTAATACGAATGACGGAATTTAGTGTACATTTCATATAATATACTATATTTATTTTCATCAAACTTCAGATTCATAGATTCGTAGGGATAATATTGTGAATTCAAAAATAACGTTACGTTTGTTAACTTACAATGATCAAACTCTGAACAATCCAATGTCCTACTATTCTTTCTTTTTGATTGTAAACCTAAAATTACGTAACGAGGTTTTTCTATTTGTGAAGCAGTTTTTACCGACCATGAATGCTTTACTGTTTTAGGCAATACAGGGTATTCATATAAATCCCAGTTTCTAAATGCAATTTGGATAGGCTTATCTTTTTCAAGAAGTTTAAGCAATTTCAGTTTCTCATAATCCGAAACTTTAATATGTGGAACTCGCCACTGTACTTTTTGAATATTTATTTTAATATAATTGACATCATCTGGTAAAATGACACTATTCAAAATGCTATGACCTCTGTTTAAAATAAGTTCATGGTTGCAGTTAATCACAATTTTTTTATAATCTTCTGCGAATCCTAATATTTTATCAAGGGGTATAACTACACTGAAATTATTATTATTTATTAAAGTCCCATTTAAACTCCACCCCCATGTAGCTGCAACTTTGCTCTCCCCTTCATTCATTGATATATACGATTTCATACAAGTAGTTATGCCAGCATTTTTGATACGATCTAGTTCAATACCATTCATTTCATATCGAATATCTTGGAATAGAAATAAAAATGGGTTATTACTCAGTTTGAGCGCTTTTTTAATATTTTTACCATCTTTATCATAGGGTTGTATTGATCCTTCAATGTAAATCGCACTCGCTGATGGTAATATGTATATATCCTGCTGATGAATTGGTATTCTTATTTCATCATTTTCATTAAAATTATTATTGTAAGGGTTGTAAGTATGAATTTCATAGCTTTCGATTGAGTTGTCGTATTGAGGATAATCACTAATTCCTAGAATATTCATGTTTTAAATCCTAAAGCTTGAAGAAACTTTTTATTTACTTTCGTTATTTTTTTAACAGGCTTAACACGTGTGGACACTTTAACACTACGACAAGAATTGATACGTTTGATGTTCGTATTCTGAGCTTTATAAAATACTATCATATCGCTTTACGTAAATGAAGACGCAATTGAATACTTTCTCCTTGGAAATCAATGTAGTTTCCGTATTCGTCTAGAATCTTTACACTGAGAGATGATATACAGTATTTGTTTACGGGAAGGTATATAATATTTTTCGGTATTTCAATATATCGATGACCAGGCGATACGTTCGGCACAAATTCATGTATGATATGCGAAGGTGATCCGTTATTATATGATCCTTGCACTAAATCACATTCAATCCTTATCATGGACAGAGGCAGAATGTTTACTGGGCTTACAGATTCATACCATTTATTTGCTTCTAACTTTACGTTCTGAAAGCCTAGTAACTCTCCAATGCTATTTTTAACAGTGAAATCCACTTTTTTAGAACAATAAAAATAACTCTTTAATGTATTATTATTAGGTTTAATCTTGATTTCACAATCGGTGATGTTTGTTTCAAGATATTCAGCAACATCGTAAAGATCATAAGTCCCAACAGGTATTTGTATCTGTTTATTATTATCACCATATGTAAATATATTGTTAAGAGCAGTTACATTTGGTATGGAATTTAAAGCAGAAAAATATAATAATCCACATTCACATTTTTCCCATAAAGTTAAGGGTGGTTGAAATTGTGATTCTAAGTAAGATTTGTTTCCGGTAATAGTTAAAGTGATAGACATGATTGAGTACTAATTCATTTAAGAACTTTCTCGACTATTTATCTAGTATTTTTGACCAAAAGTTTCTAAGAAATAGCAGACATAAATGCCCACAGTTAAACGGATGATTTTTTTGTACATTTTCGGTATTGTATTTTAAAAATCTAGAGCCAACATAAGAAATGAATTCTTTTGGAGGCTTCAAATTACCATAGCTGTCAAAATATATTACATTTTTATAATATTTTATGTAGGCTACCCAGTGAGAACCCGGTTTTTTTGAACTATCGAGGTTGATAATACCACATTCTTTTGGATACGGATACTTTGGCAATTCATCACGCATATAAACACCTCGAAAGAATGGAATATCTTTACCATATTTAATTATATCGATATTGCTCAAAGCTCGATTGGGTAGCCGATGCCTTAGTTTTTTTTATTACAAATAAAAATTCCTAGTCCATCATGATGAGGTCTAACTTCTAAGCCTTTCCCTATACACAAAGTTTCCATCTTTTCATTGTGTCGTTTTAATTCGGCTAAGCGTTTTTTAGCAGCTTTAAATGCATTGATAGCTTTAGTGATTGCCGCTGCTCCACCAGCTAAGCTTCCAGCAGCAGACAAACCAGCAAATATAGGTATGAGAGGAAGAACTCCACCAGTTTTTGGCACAGGTATCATACGTGGGAGTTTTACAGTATAATCTTTCATAGACTCCTTAGCTGCTGCAATAGCTAGATCAATAGCCATCTTTTTACACTTAGGCTTTAGTTTTTGTAAATGTTTTTTTGCGTGAGACACAATTTTTTTAAAATGTTTCTTGACACTACCTTCACTTTTTAAGGTTTTCTTATTTTTTCTCAAACCATAGCCTGTAGCAATTTTAGCTAGCATAGCTTTATTTACTAAATGTGCTGCTAACTTTTCTCCTACACCAGCATTTACATCTTGAGCACGTTTTCTTGCCATTTTCATTAATATCATATCAGCTATGTGACGATCTCTTGATGAAGACGATTTGTAATAAGCTATATCGTGTTCTTTACAGTACTCGTCTAATAAATTAATACCCCTTCCTCGTTGAAGTTTTACTAGTTTAGTTCCAGGACCGCAATAGTTATATCCAGGTATGTGAAGTTCGAACGGTAAATTATTTATAAACCAATTAAGGAGACTGCTGTCTACCATAACTCGTATAGGACTAATTTAATGGTAAAGCGTTACTGTATTAATATACTATTGAACGATATTTGACTTATTAATCCAACAATTTTCATTTGAAGACAATCCCAACCATTTCACTAGCACCTTATTTCCCTTTGTTCTTAGTACTTTTTCTATTAAGTATATATTAGGATGCTTTGTTTTTAATAATTCTTGCTCATAAAATGCTCCTAAAATAGGTCTCTTTCCAGAATCCTCAATAATATATGTTGGTGGGACCGTTTTTTGTACTTTGATAATCTTGAATATTTCTGCTGACCAGTTAGGTGTGTAACCTTTTTCAAATACTCCTTTGTGTTTGCTAATTCGCACAAAGTCCCCAACACTGAACTTAAACTTCTTTACTATTCTATTTGATAGTTTAGCATATCTATCATGCAATATCTGAACATTATTTTGATTTACATTTACAGGTTTAAGGCCAATAGTTCTATGATAAGTATGGTTATATTCATAAATGACGTCATTTAAAGTACCATCAATCCATTTATAATTACCTTTTAAATTAAATAATTTATACATTTTTGTTTTCAATGTTCTAATAAGTCTTTCTGCAATGAAAGCCTTTTTAACGGAATACGTTGAATAATGTCGGATTCCATTATTTAAAAAAATGTTTTTTAGTTCACTGTTATAAAACTCTGTTCCAAAGTCAGTTTGCAAGTTTTTCGGGACACGTCCACTAGTGAATAAATCAGTGAAAGCCTTAGATATATCATGTTTTGTTTTCCGCTTTAATGGATAGGCCCATGCATATTTTGAAAAAGTGTCAATAACAATCAAAATATATTTATAACCCTTATTTTCCTTAGAGACCGCTTGCATATCGATTAGATCAGCTTGCCACAAATCATCAATACCTTTCATAATAACACTCCGACGAGGAAAATTAACCCTCACATTTTTATGTATTTCGTTAACCACATCAGATTTACTCATTTTTTGAATTTATTTGCAATTTTTTCAATATTATTTAATTTAAAAGTCACCTCACTCAACTTATGATCAGTTGCCTGAATGAGTTTTAAACAGTTTTCTATGGATTTATATAACAACTCTTTTTCGGTTGTATATTTTATGTCCATCTTTTTATGGTTATCTTCTATAGTTTTATCAACATACTCCTTGTTTACGCTATCTGTGGGGTAAACTGGTGATTTTACATTACGTATTACTTTATTATGAGCATCCAAAATGTTGTTATTCAGACGTTTCAAAGCACAATCAGCTAAAATAAAATCATTTTTATTTCTATTATATTTGAAAGCATGATGACCAAATTTATCGACGTTCATATTGAATGCTTGTATGATATATTCTATTCGCTTTATAAACTTGTCCCCCAGTTTTATTCCCTAATAATACCACATTCTTTTAATTCTTCGATAATGGACAAAATTTCATTATCATTATTAGTATTTCCAGCTTCTTTTGAGGCAATCAATAATTTTAATCTTTCAATCAACTCATTAGGATCATCCCAGTATACTAAATCAGTATCACATCTATACGTTTTAAATTTAGGCAAATTCCCACCATGCTTTTCAGAAATATTATTACTAAATAACGGTTTGATTATTTCTCGATATTTAGCACTTTTACCTCCTTTGATTTGTCCATCAGGATTGTAACCTCTTCTATGAGCGTTGGTAATGGAAAGCATATTTTTATATATAAATTTATCATTTTCAGAAACCAGACTTAAATCAGGTTTCTTAGATAGAATCAATTCTTTTATTCCTGGTGTTAATTCATACCGTTCAGTGCCGATATTTATGAAATATTTGGTGCCAGAACCCAGCATATTATCCATTTTAGAAAAAAACACTTTTGAGTTACCCATAAAGAAATTTCTATGAAGACTATGTATTCCACAAGGAATGTTAATATTTTCATAAATATCTAGCAGATCATCTTTCACCAACGACTTTATTAAATTACTTTGATCCTCATCACCATCATCGTAATGATCATGTAACTCAGAGCTTTTAAATGAAACGTTCGTACTTTCGCTTTCACCATCATCCGGTTCTTCATTAATTGTCGTACTATTAGAGTTGCAACCTTTGAACTCTTTGCTAGGTGTACTTAGGCTGAGTAGTGAATTAGAGTTTGACAATTTTTTTAATTGAAATAGTTTATTATTATTATATTTACAACTATTTTCAACCAAGGTGTTAATAGGAGTGGTGATAGGGTTCAACAACTTTTGCATAGTTAAGCCAGTTTGATCCTCTTCATCTTTCATTTGTTTTATTTTAGCTTGAATAGATTTAACTGATTTAATTAACTGCTGCTTAACATTTCCTTCCATGATAACCATACACCCATCAATTGTAATGGAAACAAATACACTACTATTTTTTACAATATCATCTGGTTTTTATAAGTGATGGATCGTTTTTCTTTAGGTTAAAAATGAAAGCTCGGTACGGTGTTTAGAAAATTATGAATTCATCGAATTTTTTTCTATACCTTCCTGATGTAAGAGGTCTATCTTTATCAATAATGAGAAAATTGTAATGATCTCTCCAAATTTCTGAGCATATATGTTTAAAACAAAGCCATGTCATGTCAGTGTTAACATGCTCATGGTAAACATGTCTAAGATTAATGTCGTCTTGTTTAAAGATTATTAAGAAGTTAGCGTTATCACGAACCAATTGTTTTGGTATTTTTGAGTATGTTTGTGACAGATAAAAGCAGTCAATATTGTTGTGTCTACCCATGGTAAAGTAATCACGAATTATTGACTGTCGATCGCACACAACATCATCGAATATAATAATAGAATTAGGTAGAGATTTTTTAGGAATGATAACTTCATCATGCTCGTGAAATCTAAAAAACTTTACCCCGTCTACTCTGTTTAACACATTTTGTAAAAAGCAGTATTTAGGTTGAAAAGCTGTTTTAGAATATAAATACACATTACGAAACTTTAAACCATTTTCATGTAATAACAAACTTATCATAACGTTTGTTTTTCCACAATTCGAAGGGCCGCAAATTATACACCGTATGGTATTAGGTAAAAGCGTGCTGTGTCTCGCATTCTGCGTTCTGGTGTCAACGTGCAAATCATTAACCTCTAATGAAAGAGTTTGTTTAACGAGCTTCATTATGGATATGAGGACTGAAAGTGTGTGTAGCTCTTTAAATATGATTCAGAATGTATTAAATCAAAAAAATATTAATATTTTTCCATAATTCCACTTTTTTAAGTAGGTAATTATTAGTTCTTTGTTTAAGTGTGGAAAAAAATAAAAGTCATGAACTAGTGTAATAATTATATTTTTACTTATTAGACTATATAATTATGAAGACATTTTGAAGAATTACATTTGCTCTTAATAGACTAACATAACATTATAATAATTATACTAACGTAATAAAATATTAACAATATTAAGTATTGCTCATTTGGTAAATTGATTAATAAACTGTAAGCTTAAACATTTACATTTAAAATAAAGTATCACAATGCCCCCATGGCAATGTTTCTATTTGATTGGACATAATTTGTCGTTTATCATCCTGTCTATTTAACACAAGTTTGTTGATTTTTTGTGAATATAAAACATGTTTAAGAGATCTTATTAAATGCATGCTGCATCTTACGTTAGTATTTTTATTTAATGTGTTTTCACTTTTGCTTTTTTAATTACGGTTTTTGTACTTTCAATACAATAGAGTTTCGCTCGCAAGCCAATAAATTCCTTAATAATATCACCCCCCATCTCATCTTTAAAGAGACCTGGTATTTTAGCATTCATAGCAGGCATACCATAAACATTGTTCTTTTCAAAATTACTTGTATCATAATAAGCAATATTTTTTTTCATTTCACTATAAAAATCAATACTATTTATTAAATAAAGTAAACTTTCAGTGTCAGTGTAACATAACTTAACTTTATCGCTATACTCCTTTTTAATGAAATTATAATGGAAATTATACATATGTTGTTTTGCATACTCTAGAACTGAAAACCCAATGTATATTGGTCTATCTAAAATAATCTTTTCTAATTTTAATTGAATAGCAACAAAATTGTCTGAAAATATGGCTATACTTTTTAAGTTGGGTCTTGATATCAGTTTTTCTGCCCCAATTTCTTTATTTGTTTTATTATTTGTGTCTCTCCATTTTGAAACCAACTTAACATCTACCTGTTTTCTTCGGTTTTCAATGGTTTTCCCAAAAATAGCATTATTTAAAAGTTTAAAAAAGTCTTTTTCAAACGTGGACGTTGAATTTTGACGCAATGTTGTATTTAAATCTATGTATTTAGCTAAAAAATTTTGCTGTCGAAAACTTATCACTCGATGAATTTTATTCAGTACTAAACCACTTTTCATGCATTCTTTTAAATAAACATAATGGGTAACATAGTAAAATTTGTTATATAAATTTGCTATGAGTTTTTTTGTTTTGCCACCAGGTGGAATATGTTTTTCTGGTGCGAATGGTAAATCACTATGACTTGAATGCAAATTATCTGGATAAATCAGATCCACTTCTAAAATGTACCCAAATTCAGAGTCATCGGGTATACTTAATATGTTTAAATCTTTAATTTCATCTTCAGATAAAAATCTAAAGTCGGACATAGGCATTTTCTGCATCATAGCATACCCGTACAGATTATTACAGTCCAAGTAAATAAGATAGCTTGATGCTAGTGATTCGTCATAGTTGGGCATGTATTTATTGTTTGCCTTAGCATGTCTGAGCGAACACTGTGCTAAACCCCCGCGTATTCCGTTTTCTATCATTTCATACATTTCTTTATCATCTAGCAAGTCTAATTTAACACCTGTATATAAAAGCATAGCGTCCCAACTTAAACCTGGAGAACTAACATAATAAGCGGGGTCGAGTTTGTAATATTTAAGACTACTATTTCTAAACTTTTCGAAAATATCACATAAAAGCAATACATCACATTTCAAATATAAGTCAGTATATTCTCCGAGAGATTTAATGTTAAAGACTCTCCAAATTGCATGCGCTCGAGAATAGTCGTCTTCACTAATATGCTCACTAGTTAAACTATTGTAAAAGTGTTCTTTTTTTGGTAAACTTTTTTCATCAAATCGTTTACATGAATCCATATAATCATATGGGTATACACCTTTTTGACGTAGTAATCTAAACTCCTCCTTAGAATGAATTACTGTCTGTAAGTGTCTCAAATCGGTGTCTGCTAAGTTCTGACTTAAAATATCTAAACTGGAACTAAGAAACTGAAACGAGTCTAAAAACTTTATTTGCATTGCAGATCGAAAATTTGGGTTTTTTAAATATTTTGTGAAGGATATGTATTTTTCTTTAGTCTTAGGGATCACTTTGATTTCACCATCATATTTAGCTAATTCTTTGATGAATAAATGAGCATCATAGTTTGCTAAATTGTGAAAAACTATCGGAACAAAAGGACAAACTCTATATAATAAGTTACATTTGGTATGAGCGGCACCTCTATATACACCAGTTATATGGTCATGATCAGCAACTTTATCTGTAACGATTAGAGGCAGTTTACAAATATGACAAATACTTGCAATACGATGTTCATCTTTTTGTGATTGTGTCAATGGTAGCATAGGTTTTTTATTTTTTAGTATGGTTTCAATATAACTTACATCCTCGATAAGACGTTTTATAAATACTTCAACACAATCTGATCCTCTATAAAGAACAAGTTTATTAAGGCTTTCATCATGCGAACAGCAAATGTAATATGCAAAACATGAAGGTTGATGTAATTTAATAGTTTCAGTATAGCAACTGTTATTTTCATGACTGTTTAAAAGTAAACTTTCAAAATCGGCATAAATAACAAAATTAATTTTTTGTTGCCTTTCATAGTTTTTAAATTCTAATTTACTATGTTTACTTGGTAAAACTGTTAAAACTTTTGAACAAGAATGAGAGTTATATTTTTCTTGTGTTACAAAAAACTGAAGACAGCTTTCACACAAGTATGTTTTACCATGATGTTTACTTAATTGACGGCCAGTTAGTTTAGCTAAGTCTTTTATTAAACAGTAATGACCTCTTGATTTCTGTTCAAAATACAATAGGTTAACGTGATTTTCTTTTCTTTGCTTCGTCATGTATAACGGACCTGTGATATGATTATTTTTATCTAATCCATAAATGCTTACACTAATAGAAGGATTACTTTTTTCAAATAATCGAATATCTGTGTATGATGGTGGGAAGTTCATTCCTTTAATATTTAAAACTGAAGAGTAAAATGGATAAGAACTCGTTCTGTTAACGTTTTTTTTACATGGAAATAAAGCAGCCACAATACTCCATGCAAAACAATGATTATCATAATTTTTCACATTTAGACAAGTTTTAGTACTGCTTATTTGTTTTGGTAGTTCTAAATAGCTACCACCCCTTAGAGGAGAATATTTATTAATGTTTATTTCTAAATGACTGACAGAACTAAAACACCAACCTGACTCACAATGCTGGAATTCGCTTAGTTTATTAATCAATTTATTCTGAGTTTTTAAATACAGTTCAGATAAATATGTGTTTTTAAATACAGTCTCATACTTAACATTAAATGATTTCAAATGACTTTCATCTGAGCTAGGTAGTTTAAAATAAGCAAACAATTCAAAATTAAGTTTTATGGAACCATGTTTGATCAAATGCATTTCTATTAATTTTTGCACATCATCTGTTATTTCGTTTAAAAATTCATCAGGAGTTGAGCAAACAGTATCATTAGGGTTCACTCTATAAGTAACTATTCTCTCTCGAAAAGCTGTAGCTATAATATTCACATTATCAAAACTAGTTTTCAATAAGCAATTCTTTTTATGTAAATTAGTTCTTAAATGAAATCTATATGAGCTTTCTAGTATTTCAATATTGCATTCAGCACAAAACTTAATTTTATTTGTATTCGACTTTTCATTCAAGGCTTTTTTGGTGAGGTATTTTTCTGAAAGAATAGAAATATGAAACTTTAATTATATTTAATTAAGTATATTCAGTACAATAGTAAAACTTATGATTTAAACTTACATGATCACTATCATTAGAATTGATTGTTACAGTTTTTCTACGAATTTAACTCGAAAATAATAAGTAATAACATGATAACAATCCTGTAACAATCAATTATTAAATTAATAAAACTAATCTTAAGTACAACAGATGAATAGTCAAAATATTAATAAATGTATTAATATCATTCATTCACAATATATTATATCTATGATCTAGGTCATAATAATATAACTAATATTTTTAACAAGTAAAGTTATTTTACAGGATCGGTAAAAAAATATAAAAAATATACTGAATCTGATAACTTATGTATGTTAGTTAACAGAATCAGGAAAAAAAACTGAACATTCATTTTTACTGATTCGGTGAACTAACATAAGTGATCGGACAATCTTTGAAGTTCTTTTTAACTTCTTTTAGGAATTTTACTAAATACCGGTATGCAGGATTATCATCGTTAATTTTAGTTTTTAGAGTAACAACAGCATGCCTCCACCTGTTCATGGGTGAAATGTTTTCAATTTCACCACACATATAAAGTTTTAGGTCTACGAAACGTAGGCCTGTTACATCTGCATTGAACTGTTTCGAAATACCGTTTGATCCGCGACGACATAAATATGAAATAAGTTCATCTTTTTTACCGGCTTTTTTATCTTCATCCGCATCCGAATCTGTGCCCATAATATCTCTCGCAGTGACTCTAGCAGAAGGCCCCGCAATCGGCTGTGCAACTCGCTCATCAGTCTTCACTCTATGCTTCTGACTCTTCTTCGACTTTTCATCATGTTTGGCTCTGAAATTATAAATGTTCTTAGTTAGAGTTTACTCTTATTTATTTTTAAACTAACATTGAATTCTGCATTTGAGATAAATTATTATATTATTGAGTAAATAATACCAATAATACCCAGTATGTAATGAAAAAGTCTAGGTCAGTATTAATAATAAAAAACTAAAGCTTATTAATAATTAATCATAACTAATAAGTATTGCATGACATTATTCAAAATTGAAAATAAGTATGAAAAGTTGAATTGTACCTTTTATGAGTAGAATGCGAGTGAGCGGTCTTCCTCTTCCTCTCGGGCGCGGGCGCAGGCGCAGGCGGTGCGGGCTGCGGCACCGGCGGCGCGCGCTCGGGGGACGACTCGCGACTGCTCGACGAGCTGCTATCGCTCGAGGAGCTGCTATCACTCATGTGCACGTCTTGTTTGCTTGACCTAAACAAATAAATAATGTTTTAAAGTACTTTATCAATGTAATCATCTATAGAGACAATCGTGTAAAAACCGAATCGTTTGAATACTTACATTATTAATTCACTTTCACTAAAAACACTCGTTTTTTAAAACTGATATTAGTTGATAACTTACTCACTTGAATAAACACTTTAATGACCGTACGCAAAAAATGCAGGAAATGATGGGCAGATACTAATTAGGGTCTATAAATAGATTCAGGTTGTGCACTGGTAGTGGTTTGTTGTAAGACGTACGGAACTTACTCGGTATGGTATAGGTGAGAGTGTGTGCGCATCTTCACAGCGCGTGATGCATGTCAGCAGATTTTCCATATTAGAAAGACAATCGATATCTTTACTATACTAATATTGTCACAAAGCTTTCCCTGTACATTTATTATCGTATTTTAAAAGAACATGTGATGTTTATTTGAACACATACAAAGAAGTTTGTCGAAGAGTTCGTTACATATTTACATACCTACAGTAACACTTTTATAAACATGTATATTATGATTTAGAAGCAATGTTAATGGAAAATAACACTTCATTAATATTTTTTTAGTCTCAAACCATTAACGAGTTTACTCGGACGCAAGTATCTGTCTGTAAGCTTAAATCAAACTCAAAACGATAATGTCGGTAAGTTCAGTGCAATTTATATATAAGAAATCTGTAAAAACTAGATTATTATAAATCATTTTTATGTAAACACATTTCATCTTCTTCAGGATTCGGAGTCTCTGTTCAATTTCGTGCGACCTAACCATGTACAAGAAAGTTATGGTAAACAGGCTGCTGAAGGATCAAGTGCATCAAGAAAGCGCACTAAAGAAAATGAAACATATTCCTTTATCAAAATTCCTGCCGTAGGGCGAAAAGTTATCAAATTAGAAATATATGATGCCGATCTGTTCAAAAGTGATGGACCAGTCTGTAAATGTAATGTTGAAATATGTTGCCAGCATATCGTTCAAAATATGCTTAAGGATGAAATATACAAAGCTGTCCGCGAAATAATTGATAAAATAAGTGAGCAAATGTGTAATGAAAGTAGCAAGTATTTTTAATGTATTACAACATCTGTAAATATTTGATCAATAAATGATTAATATTATATTGACTGTTTTATTTATTTATTTATTAGCACCACACCTTATCACTTTATATCTAATTTTTTTAACTTCGTATTCATCCGCTTATTACTTTTATGACTTATCCATGCAAGAATACAGAAGTTCATTAATATAAATAAATGTAAATGAATACTACAGATTTTTTAAACTGCTGTCTTCAAAAGAAGTTCTAGTTTTCAGACTCGAAGAATGGAGCTGCTCATAGGCTTACTTAATTGTCTTACACTATTAGTAGGTACACCAACACATTCCCTTGCAGCAACAATGCGGGTGAACTGTTATGTCTCGCTCTAACATAGTGAGATGTGATAGTTGCATCCTTGTTGTTATCATTCAACCACATCGCTGCTTGCATGCAAATCCCTAAGTGTATTTACAATGTTTAAGTTTCAATATTAACTCTTAGTGAAAGGTAGCAATTATTGTGATGATAGATATAACATAGCGCGCATAAGAGGCGCCGCTAGGCGCCTCTCAAGCGCGCCCTAAGTTGAACAATTCACTGTAGACTGAAAACTAAAACTCCGATTAGGTTGAACGACCGTGAGCCAGAGAACCCAATTCCCTACTACTCTTAATCTCATTACATTTTAAGATGGAACAGCGACAGCACATCAGGTTACCCACTTTTGTTGCAAACTAGTCCTTATTACAACTGCATAAGATACCGCAGTGTTTACCTTGACGTGATGTTGTCCGTACATAAAAATAAAGTTATAGATAGGTACATGTGATGCAAGGGCATGACAACTTTGAACAGCTTTGTTGAGATATCGGTAATAAATACCACATTCGCTAGTAAGCTAATATTATATGAGTTGGTAGGTATACTTACATACAATCTGACATACTAATGTAATAAACCTAGAACTTCCTGGTAGTTCACGGGAACAGGTGGACTGGAAGCTTTGGGAAAATTAATTCTATGCAGACTCGGATAATTGTAGGTTACATAATTTTACGTCTATAAGCTGCTCAAGCTTCCGTAGGTACTTAAACGATATATTAAACCATTGTCACAGTGAACTAAATTAAGCCATTAATTAGAACGAAGTCTCAGCGAAACTGCTTAATTCATGTGAATCTTAAAAATACCATTTAATCAAGACTTTTTCGGATTGATTAACGAATGCAATGTGTGTGTGTGCATAAGAGCGACTTCTAGTCTCTATTACCTCAGTGTATGAAGATCTCTTACTATGGGCCTTATAAGGAAGCTCAAAATCACACAACTAACGGAGAGGGCTATGCTCGGTGTTTCTCTACGACATCGAATCAGAAATGAGGAGAAACGTAAAAGAACTAAGGTAACGGACATACCTCACGTGTCAGTAAGCTCAAGTGGCAATGGCCAGGGCACATAGCGCGAAGAACTTATGACTGTTGGGGCAGAGAAGTTCTACATTGGAGACACTTCGACTGAAGGCGTAGCGTAGGACATCCACCGATAAAATAGACAAACGACCTTGTAAAGTTCGCGGGATCACGTAGTACTATTATATTTTCTGTGGCGGGATCGCACTAGATGCAGGCCGCTCCCAATCGGTCGCTGTAGGAAAAACCGTGAGGGAGGCCTATATTCAGCAGTGGACGTCCTAAGGCAGAATATAATGATGATGATATGTAGGTTTGTAGGCACAGTTTTACATTCCGAGGTAATTAGCCGCTTGAACGGCCAGCCGCGCGTCTCAAATTACAGTCAAGTGACCAGAGCGCTTTCGCCATCGCCGATAACGCCAGGCGTGCCGCCCATGTCGTAAACAATGACGATTTATGACTGTCGGTTTAAGAAGTTAGCTAACATTTGAAGTTTTTCATAATGCTGATGAACAGACCTTTTGAACTGTGTATATTACATTAGAGTTTATTATTTGTTTCATTTATAAAATAGGTTGCAAATATGAACATCGATAATTTTTAGCTTGTTTCTCAAATAAATGGCCTATATGTTTTAAGGTTTAAAATGCATGTTTTGTACATGCTTAATGTAAAAAATAAATATAACCGCTTCGTAATACTTCGTATTGTACAATATTTTTAACTTAAAACCGTCCCAAAACTTCATAAAAATTGTTGGTTAGCTTGAACGTGCTCACAAACAATGCAATGTCATTTTATTTTTATTTTTTTTAAGTTGATTGAATGATTTTTCTTTATATTGTCATACTTTGAAATAACCGGTGATTCTTAAGGAACGTCACATATTTTTGGCCAGGCGAAATTGTTTTTATTTTGAAAGCAATAAGGCTTTATATTCAAACACTTCGTTTGGGTACTACTAGTACCCAAGGCCGCTCAACTACAATTTTTGTTTTGGGTACTACTAGTACCCATGGCCGTTCAAGCGGTTAGGTTATGTTTTCAATATTAAAAATAGATACAAAATTAACACGTACGGGTTAATTGGCGCCTCTGGTGAGGCCATATTGCCTTTACAAAACTAATTTTGCTCAGAACAATGTTATTTTAAGCCGCATAGTGGTTGGTAATTGCACGACGCACAACTACAACGACAGCGGGGAAATTATTGTCGCCTTGTGTTATTATAAAATTGGTATCGTCACGCTAGAAAACAAGTCGAGTATGTGATGATCACGTTTAAAACATGTACGTAGGCATGTTCCTGCATATATATCATACCCCATGTCTCGTATTCATTTCGTAATTGGAGCGGCTTTTTGAGGTCCCATAATGGAAATCGGCTAAAACAATAGCGAAATTAAAGAAATCTGGGGTAAGTTAATAAAAACAAAATGCTATCCGTGAGTTCAGTGACATATTTGGTTTCATGCCTTTTTTTTGCTTCAACACTTTTATGTCAAGTTTAGGTATGAATATATCGAAAAGGAAACGATTAAATGTATGGGTAACTAAGTCGTTTGGATTTGGAATCACTTCACCCGCGTGCAAAAGCTCTTGTTCTAGTAGCAAGTAAAGTTAGCCTGTAACGTCCTACTGCTGGGCAAATGCCTTACCTCAACTATGGTAGTTTGAACTATACGCCACCACGCGGGCTCAGTGCGGATTGGTGGAGGGGTGTTTGCAAGGCAAGCGACTAACCCTGCTATCATAAGGCCCGCCTATAAGGCCTCTGACTAGGCTTAACGAGAAATACCAACTGATATCAGCCAAGACCAACGGCTTAACGTGCCTTCCAAAGCACTAAGATGCTCGCTATGTACTTTTATGGTTGGGATGGTCACCCATATAAACACGACCGTACCACGCCGTAGGTTGGTTAACTTCAGTATCACTACTTACTAAAGAAGCGTTGCTAATACTGCCCTACGAGCACCAAGTGTGTCTCTTAGTATATAACAAATACATATAGTAATTTATTTAAAATTCATGATAGTTGGTCTTAGTCGATTTCAGATTCTGGATTCTAGGTAGGCAAATAAACAGACGGTAAAGACTTTAAACGAAAATGACTTTATTTGAACAAGATCGAACAAGTAGTTTTTGAGATAGGGCACATTTTCAAAAACCGCAAACACAACTTTGTTATTCATACAAATACATGAAAAACAAAGTTAAATTTACTGTTAACAAAATATTGTGGAATTTTGGCTTAGTTAAAGTAAGTGGATCTCTAATTCAGTTAAGTTAGCACGGAACCCTTAGTGCGCGAGTCATTGGCCATTTTATTTTATAGCCGCTCTTTGCTGGTGCAACCTTTTGTTAGTCAGACTGTATCACAGTCATTATGACTAGTGTCGCGCCCGAATGGAGCTGATAATCAAGTGTCCATAGAAACGGTTCCAATGCGTCTGTCTGTATGCTACATCGGTCTACGTGAGAAGAGATAAGGTGAGCCGAGAAACCTCAGAGTTCGCCGGCCCGCACTCATTTAGCAGCGATAGGCACACTCGATTTGATTTGTCGAACCAACCTAGATCCTAATCAAGAGAGCTAACAGATTATGCTGTAAGGGAAGGTAAAACATCCCTAAATCAATTAAGGACGGATCAGAGTCTGTTCAGGCGGTCTCAAGGGGCGGAAATGATTAAGCCCGATAATGCGTAAGGCAAACCTTAACTTAAATTAACAGATTAATGCTCTCGACGAGTACAGATTCTTGTTTAATTAAGGCAATTAATGTTGATCTGTGAATGTTAAATTCGAAGCACAAAGTTTGCCTGTGAAATGAAAGGAATGGCAAATAACCTTTTGCTAATAAAATTTAATTTAGGTTGGATAAATACGAAAGTAAGCATCCTTATTCCAAAACTTTAGCCGTTGTATAGATGGATTATTTATATATTTTTTAAAATTAATTTTATTTTTCCTTTTTTTTAGTTTTTGCTCATATGACAATAATTTCTGGACCGATTTTGATGAAACTTGCACTGTACCCGTAGTTGAACCATACCTGATTGAACTATTTAAAAATCATCACGCTATGGCTTCTCGTTTTTGAAATCCTGAGACAAACATATATACACTTACGAAATTCAATTAGCACACATAGGAAGCCTTACTAGATCATTTTTTTTTGGTTTTGCTTTGATTTTATCCCGTTACCTCCTCTTCGGGTGCCTTCGGGATCTACGTTTGCGGAGAACCCCGGCCTGCCAAATCTGCTCCAGGGTCTCCGATTTCTCTCCGTCCCGAGGCATCTACCCCGGTAACCCGTATAGGGATCTTTACTCTTCCTTATAATACGGTGCTGCACCCAGCAGTGCCTGGCGCCCACACCTTCTTATTTATTTAATTTTGACACTACTTTAAATTAACATTGTGACTGCTCCCCAAATCATTTTATACGTATCGGCTCCGGTCTCACCCCAAAGTCTACCCACAACTCCCTTTGTGTTCTGCCATAGGCTAGACCGGCTCTTTTTTTAATATTGTTAAGTTTAGCTATTTAATTAATTGTTTAAGTAATTTTGTAATTTAAATTTAAATTATCTATTTAATAAATCAGATATCTAAAGAACTATTTTTTTTATTATTTAACAGTGGCAATACTAAAATTGCATCTAAATCTGACGATATCCCATAACTACAGGTCGAATTGATTACCCCATTTTTTGAAGTCGGTAAAAAGAAGGGTAGTAACACGATTTCTTCAGCGTTTTTCCTGGCTGAAGCTTGATGACTGCAAACGGTTAAAGATAAGTGATCTACTTTCCTAGGTTAAAGGCTAGGCTAGGTTAACTAAATAGTCGTGACAAGACTAGTGTTGTAAGTGTACCGTGGCCTACCAAAATCAAATCAAAATCAAAAATAATTTATTCAATTTAGGACACAAAATGCCACTTATGAACGTCAATAATTAGTGTAATATCAATCAATTTTGGCCCGTATGGGGCAAGAACATGTCTCCTTATCTTTTGGGCCCTACTAGCGCTTCGAGACAAAACACAGACAATTTGGCAAGTGCTGAGAAGAAACGCCGGAACAAACTCAGTCACCACTAGCTGCCTCAAAAATGATGCAAATCAAAATAAACAGGTAGGTACATCAGTTTGGTGCAGGCTGGACTGTCCATACATTTTCGTCATTAAGATAGTCTTGAATTTTATAATACCCCTTCGACATTAGGGTAGTTTTGACATGTAACTTAAAGGAGATGGAAACCATTACATACAAATTTGGGCCCGGATGTAATAAGATGAAAATGGTGTCAATTAATAGCTTAATACTTAGTAGACCTACACTGAAAATTCTATGTTTTTTGACAATCTGAGAGCCCAATAATTAGGGGTTTAGTTAAAGTTACGTTATGTAACAAACAGCTGATTTCCGAACTGCAAAGGATATTTTAACGTCAGCAGTTACAATTAGGCTACAAAATAGACGACAGCACGTTAGGCAGGGTCAGAATCCGTAAAACAAAGCAGTGGTCGACGAAAAAACACTCAAAAGGCATACACGCACAAGACGAAAAATACAAACGAAACGAGTGATCCATAGATTATTTGACACGGTAGCTATCCGTATCAGTGCACAGACAAAAAAAGTAAGAATCGATTTTATTTTATTAAGCAATAATGTTTCAATTCACTTATATTCAATTCAATTAAAATATAAAATATATGTTTTATGAGCTAAAATAGTTATTGTAACGTATTTTTTTGGGTTTATCACCACGAATAGAGCAAGAGTGATTCTTTTTTTAAATTGTGTAATCACTTTGACTCAAATCGATATTTCATTTAATCGATAATGTAGTGAATTCTTAAAATCTTGTTTTTCATAATGCTTAGTTTCCATAAAGAGAAATAGGCTGATTTTTGGTATTTGAGGATGGAAAAATATGCCTATTTTTTTAAACCATAAATCAACTAGTTACGTTTAGGGCCCAGCAGTTACCGTCTCCTTTGTGAATAAGTAGTTCGATGACATTATTAGGTATATTGTTGAAAAATTTAACACAATTTCCCAGGAATGAATTCATTGTTTTGGCTAACCTGAAGTTTGGAATGACAAGTTTGCTTTTATTTCGTGTGTTATACGAATGTATGTCACTTTTTTCATGAAAAAAACTAAATTTTTACGTACGTACATGATATTATCAAATATGTATTGAGAAGCGACAGTGAGGATGTTAATTTCCTTAAAGAATTCTCTCAGGGATTCGCGGGGACTAAGTTTGTAAATGGCACGAATGGCTCTTTTCTGTAAAATAAAGATGGTATCGATGTCCGCAGCAGAACCTCACAAGAGAAGACCATAAGACATTATACTATGAAAGTAACTAAAATACACAAGTCTGGCTGTTTCAACATCAGTCAAATGTCTAATTTTTCTAACCGCAAAGGCAACCGATGCGAGCCTCCCAGCCAGAGCGTCAACATGTGGTCCCCACTGCAATTTCGAATCCAATGTAATGCCTAGAAAAACAGTGGAGTTTGATAGATTTAATTTTTCACCGTTAAGTACAATTTCTGTGGTAGCTTGCTTCACGTTAGGCATGGTGAAATTAATACATTTAGTCTTTTTTGTATTAAGAAGCAAGTTATTGCTAGTGAACCAATTTGATACCTTAGAGAGAGCTCTGCTAACATTGTCAAATGATTTTTCGCCTCTTCTTGATTTGAAGATTAAAGATGTACGAGTATCATCAGCAAACAGAACTATCTCACAGGAGTCCTTTGAATAAAAAGGAAGGTCATTTCAAAAACTTCCGAAACTCACGAAATCTTTCCGGTAGGATACGGAATTCTACGGCATACTACGTAGCTTTAGTAGATATCTTTTATTAAGGAATTTGCAAGAAAAACTACCAAATGTGACATATCAAGTCGTGCAATCGTTTTAAAGTACAAAGAAAATACTCTTTTACTTCCTGTATAGCTTTTATACTATGACTATTTGTATCAAAAGAATATTTTCTATATGTTTTAAATTAAACTAATTTATCTTAAAATGTGCCATATAAATGGCCATATTTAAAAAATATAGATTAAAGGCCATTTATTTCTCACAAGAATAATTCGTTATACAATTAAGAGTCATAACACATTACCGCGCGAATTTCTAAGATTTTGGATTCCCGAATCTCTATCCTTTGTACACCTAGACATTATTTGAAAATTGCGAAAAATAGATCAATGTTTGTTGTTGGTAAATTAATGTAACATTTACTAAAACTAATTTGATGAATTGTCAGTTGCCAATCTCCTACAATCATTACACTGAAAAATTGTCGTAGACTTAATTGCAAAGTCATTTATCTGTTAATAATGCGAATAAAAATAGCTTGGAAAAATATAGTTATCATTGGACATATGTTTTACATGTTACTTAATGTAACAGGTTTTTGAATTATTTTGTCATTAGAGAGAAAAAAATAAAACAAATTGTAAAGTTTTTGAGATTTAAGTTTGTTTTATTTGACTAATATCTAATATTAGTCAAATTTTTTGTATAAACCCTTTTGAATATTCAACATTAACAGATATTAATAATTAATTTAATAGATGTTTATTTCATAAGATTATCGATTGTTATTACGATCACGGCTCAAGATTTTTGTTTTTCATATTTTTGTGGACTGGCTCTTAAATGAAATGTACGAAAGCTACCGCACCATTGTGGAAGGATTCCGAAGTGTACGGTAGTCTACCGGAATGCTACTGCATACTTTGCTAGGATACATTGGACTTACAACTCTAGACAAGACGGTACCTTTCTACTCGTTGTTACAAGTATAGCACTAAAAGTAACTGCCTCGGTGGGAGACATCAATTAAGAGGGTCGCACTTTATAGCGAGGTCCCGGGTTCCATCCCCGGCTCGGGCCAAAACATATACCTGGGTTTTTCTGTTCAGAAATTCTTAGGGTAGACCGGAGTTTGGAAGTTGGCGGTGTTTCACCCCCGTGCCTCGGAAAAACACTTAAAGCCGTTGATCCTGCGCCTGATCTCTCTCCGGTCGTCTCAGATTGCTGTCCCATAGAGAGATAGCATAAAGAGAATAAAGAGTGCACCTGTGTTTGCGCACGCACGCATTTGTACATTATAATATGTCCCGCGCAGTCAGTTAGTCATTGCGACTGGCCAACGTAGTCGAAATCGGCTATGGGGACTTTACTAGCACAAAAAATTCGTTCTATGAAATACTTTTTTCCTCCAAATTTTTATCGTGTCACCTCTTTTTTATGAATAAATATTTTGTGAGCGTTTTATTCCCGACCGAGTTCCGCTCAATTTCCGCGATAAAATCGTTGAGCATGGTGCAGAAGAATTGAAAGCTGTTCGTCTATGGATCGCGGCTCCCCGGGGAACATGAAATATCGCCCGTGATGTTTTATAAACGTGTCGGATAAAATTTTATTTGATAGAAACATTAAGGCATTTTCCAGGCATCTTGGATTTAAAAAAAAAACATTGCGGATATCTTACACATTCACTTTTGTGCAAACATATGTAATTGATATATGTCTAACTCAATAAGAATTAATAAAAAAATATTCTAACATAAACTTAGACTTTACAATAAATTATATATTATGGACTGCATTTATAAAATTACCTAATAAAACATTATTTTTATATGCAACTTAAATTTAAGACTTCATCCATAATAATTTAAAAAAAAATTGTTAGTCTTTAAAAAAATCTACGATTTGCTCAAGACGCGTATCATTCGGTCGCCAATTATGGACCTACTCCCTGTGTTAATATTAGTATTAAATAAGTATAATTTGCAATCAATTCATTTTTAATCTAAATTAGTTACTTCCTCACTAAAATGTTGACCGTATCAACATGTTACGTGAAATATACGGAATAGTTCAGGAATAGTAGATTATTCACTATGGGAATAAAGTTATGTCTTACGACACGGGCGCTATTTTGAGTTACGAGCGAAACGAAAGCATTATAACTCTGTATGATTTTTAATCACTCTTTACAGACAGGGCATTTTCCAACCCTTTGGAAGGAAGCTTTAGATGTCCCCATACATAAGAGTGGTGACAAATCGGCTATAGACAATTACAGACCAGTTTTATCTTTTTTATTCTTTTTATTCTATTATCAATTTTATCAACTTTTGGAAAAGCTTTTGAGTCTCTTATTTCCCCTTTCATATTCTGGCATGTCAAACAAATACTGTTACCTCAACAACATGGTTTTATCAGTGCTAGATCCACCTCCACAAACTTAGTGACTTTTTTGACTGACGTTGTTGATGCTGTTGACCATGGTATGCCTGTTGATGTTATTTACACAGATTTCAGCAAAGCATTTGACAAAGTCAACCACCAAATCCTAATCAACAAACTTTTCTGCTGTGGAATCACAGGTAACTTACTAAGCTGGTGTGCGTCTTACCTCGTTGACAGGTTTTCGAGAGTAGCGATTGACGGTTTTACTTCAGATGCGTATATGGCGTCATCAGGCGTCCCACAAGGCTCCCATTTAGGTCCATTATTTTTTAATATTTTTATTAATGATGTTGATTCTTGCTTTCTAAACTCAAAAATATACTTATACGCTGACGATCTCAAGATTACTATGCGCCAAAATAATGAAAGCGCCAATCGCTTACTTCAGGAAGATCTGAATCGTTTTTCAAGTTAGTGCTACTCTAACAAAATTAATCTTAATGCTGAAAAATGCTATTTCATACACTTTTCACGTAAAATAACTCCTAATACAAATATATACAATATAGGTGGCCAAATTATTCAAGAAGAGGACGTTATTCGAGATTTGGGGGTTCACATTGACAGTAAACTTCGTTTCCATGTGCATGTTGATAAAATTGCTAAAAAAGGCTTTAAACTTTTAGGATTTGTTTTGCGTAATTTAAAATGTAATAATTGTAATAATTCTAGTAAAATAACGGTTTTCAATTCACTAGTACGGTCAGGCTTGGATTAGGGCAGTGTAATCTGGACTCCTTTTTATGAAGTCCACAAACAGCGTTTGGAATCCATTCAAAGGAAATTTCTTTATCACTTGTCTTACCAGTGCAAGTTAGCAAAGCGTTTGTCTACATATGAGACCCGATTAGAACACTTTAAACTTTTATCATTAGAAGATCGCAGAAAAATGGACTTTATGTTTCTTTACAAATTAATTAATAATAAAATTGATTGTGCTGACCTTTTGTCAAGGATTAATTACAATGCCCCAAGCAAATTAGCTCGGGTATCCATCTGGATATGGTTAAATATCTTTACCTTTAGGACTAACCTAGGACATTTTTCCGCCATTGATAGAATTCAATCCAATTTTAGTAAAGTTTCTCGTTCGTCCGATGCCAGTGATGACATGTCCTATTCGCTACGTAAATTTAAGTCCTCAATCATTGAAACATTTACAGTTGAGAGGTTGTAAATTGTTTAATAATGTCAAGCCGTTTTGTCTATCTGTAAAATATTTTTTAGCTATATACCTGTTTTCAGCAGTATTTTTGTGAATGTCGTGGCAGCCTATAAGTAAGGCAACACTGTAAAATTGTGCTTTAATCTTAAGTATGGAATTATGTGGTGTATGCTTTGTTGGTTGTCCTTAACAAATAAAATAAATAAATAATTATGACTCCCGAGCGAAGTTAGGGAGGTATGAGTTTTTACCCGAGGGGGGTAAAAGAGAATCCTAAGTGAGTAAGAGTTTAAGCAAGTCCAAAACAAAGACAACTTTATTCTGCTTTTCGTTTCTCTTTGCGAGGCAGTTTATAAGACTATCTACTAAATTCATAATAATTTTCACTTGAACCCACGCAATGCGCTGCAATAAATCACAAGTTACAATTTTAATATACGTGGGACAGTCAGACACGATACTTTGAATTGACTCGCAAAAAATGTGGAGGGAAATTTCGAAAATGGAACACGCCTATTTTTACTTATAAATAATCATATTTTCGAAAAAGATTCTAATCGGCCAGTTTGCCATATATAAAAACTCTATTTCGCAATATTTACTGTCTGAGTGGTATGGTATTATTATGTTCAATATCAATTTAAAGTACCTAAAACATGAAATTTTGTTTTACAAAAAAATATTATAGCTCATAATTTGAGAGTTAAAAAAGTGTCACATGCAAATATTCTGCCGTAATTTTAAACTCTAGTTCGATAGTAGTTTTTCGGAGTTGCAAAGTTAGCAAAGACCTTTCTACTGTACAAAATACATAATTCGGTTTGCCCCGCGGCCGGCTGCTGTTGATAAAATGCAGCTATTTCGACGGCCCAAACCTTTCCCCTTTTGTCACGCGCCGACGAAGCCTTTTAGGTTTTACAAAACGAGGATTGAAACAATTCGTTAAATTGTGACGTTTTGTACTTAACGTTTTCTACTTTAAAAACACTATGCATCAATCTGTAAACTTTAGTATTAAGCACGCGTACAATTTTATGTAGCCTTAATCACTCGGGTATAAATCAGCTTTATAAATCAACGAGTGAAAGATTTTGCAAATTGGTTTTGGTACAAAACAGGTATACAATTACACACGCATTTATTTAGTTTTGTTTGATTTTTCACTATACAAAACGGCTAGGTAAAAAGTTTTTTAACGGAGCGTTTGGCCCGGTTAGCGAGAAAGTTGCAGGTTCGAGTCCCGCCCGTGCGCAATTTTTTGTTTCTTATTTCATCTTGGTGAAAGTATTTCTATCTATCTAGTATTCTAGCAATCATGAGCAAAACCCTTGTTTCTTTGCCCAAACATTAACTAACATTGAATACAATAGGTTGCACTACGTAAGCAGGGTATTCGTTGTTATTTTTAACAGCATCGGGGTGGGTATTCATTGTTAAACAATTCAAAGTCTATGTTGCAAGACGTTGTATGGAAGATGGCTGTGCGCAAGAATGTTCGATGAAATTTCCACCTTCCTGACGAACAGCGAACTGAATGGAGAACATTTATATACGTAAGTATTGGACAGTATTCACGTACATATCTCTGATCCCAAAGTAAGTAGCTAATAGCTCTTGTGTTATAAAACATTATAAGTTTTCCTACAACCTACAGCGTGTGTTTGGATGGGTGACCATTCCGACCATACCATTCCGAGCACGAGTATCTCTGTGCTTTGGAACTGCACTTGTGCACGTTAAGCCGTTGGTCGCGGCTTGTATCGGTTGATATTAGTCGTCAAGCTTAGTCAGAGACCTAATGGGTGGCTTCATAACATATGACAGCAGGGTTAGTCACTTGCCTTGCAAACACCCTTCCACAAATCCGCACTGAACCCGCGTGGTGGAGTATGGCTCGGACTACCTCATAATTGAGGTAAGGCCTTTGCCCAGCAGTGGGACGTTAGAGGCTAACTTTGCAATACTTATATGTTTTCTATATTGATCTGACAAGAGATCCAACTCGGCCTCTGGAGGTGGCGAGTTGGCTGCATCTTGAAGACTGGTATGCTAAGAATTTGTTGACTTGAAGGGCTCCTATAATCAAATTCATAAAACTAACTTATAATGACAGCATCGACATCGAAATTTAAACGTAAGATTTGTCACACTGCACTGGTTGCCCTCTGCGGTCAGGTTCATACAAAATTGACCACTTGCAGGTCTGTTTTATATTTACCAGAGATCGTAACCAGTGTGTGTGTTTCCTTCTTTATATCAAATCAGTGTCATATTGACCAAAAAGAATTACACTGCCAAAATATTAGGCAGTTGATTTTTACAGTATTATCGAAACATTGTCTTCTCTACAGACGTCTTTGTTCCCCAGGTAGTGGAATTTCGATAACTGCAGTAGGAGCGCGGCGTGCCGGTGCAAAAATTGTCGCGTCCGATCACTATCGTAGTGCGGACGTATGCTAATGGGCCTTGATGGGTTTTCAATGACGATAGAAACAAGAAAACGATGGGGACATTTGCGGTAAAAAATTTGAGGCTTGAAAAGTGACACGATCTTTTCCAATGGGCCAATTGATATAGATGATAAGATGGTATAGTCTTAGTGTCATTGCTTGTTAATTTTGTAATGTATTTATAATAATATATTAGTTTATATAGTATTTATTGTTAATTGTCTTCATTTTGTTTTTGTTTTATAATATACAGTGTTACAGGTTAAGTCCACCTAGATCCGTTAAGGGCGTGTAGTACCTATCTTTTCTTACATATTTCACTTTGGAACACCCAGTCCAAACCAAAGCGTTTTCAAGAAAATCAACATTGAATTTTTTAATAAAAAATGGTGTTTGTTTTTTCTATTATTTACGATATTTTAAAGTTAGTGAATCTTTTTATTATTATTATAGATTTTTTACATGCGGATTAAGATGCTCTATGAATTTAATAACCAAAATCCTACGTAGGTGTATATCGTTCATGTATTTTTATGTGTAATATTTCCCTTTTTTCTTTAAATAGTAACTCATTTTCTTTTTGTCTGTCGCACCGCCCACAATCATTTCTGCTTAGCCCAAAAGTATGACTGGTAGAGATCGCCATATGGCGTAAAGTCAACCTTTTGTAAAAAAAAATGGTAGTGCAATAAAGTAGAAAAAAATAATAATTACGTGAATTTTGGATAACTAAGTCAAGTCAACTTGCATAAAGTTATACATATTTAGTACCTAAACTACGTTCAAATAATTTGAATGCACGCTATCTGATAGAATTTAAAATTAACGTAAACGTTTATGACGTCAATCTAACTTATAAACGATATTAGCTTAAAATAAGCTAATATGCTATTTTACCTTCTCGCATTCTGATAACTTAAAGGTTGCATAATTATTTCAGTATACGCTGAAAGCCAAGGACGGCCTAATACACGTTCTCATTATTTCTCTTTGAGCTTGCTAATTCCCATTTATCCCATTTGGTGCGGTGCTCTTTCTCTCTTGGTAGTTCAATCTTATTAACATTTGCCGCAAATTTAGAGCTCAAATGAAATGCATCTTACATTAAGTAGCTTGCTTTGAACCACACACAGTTTTAAACATGACTTTTATACGAGCACTGTATTTTGAAAGCCGAATGTTTGTTGTACGAGAAGTAACTGAGATGTTTCAGTTACTTTGAGGATATATCATCCAAAAGCTGCATACCAGTTCCACATCAAACGATGTGTGCCAAATCCTACTGATTCGACACAATACCAACTTTGAAAAAAATTGCGACTCACTTATTACTTGCTAATCACAAAATCACTATAACTAAGTATTGAATTCAATGATGTTAATTTTACCTATTTTTTATTACGCTGTGCCTTCCACCAGTACCGCGACGATTCCCGAAATAACATGATCAGTTAATTTGAAGCTTTTTAAAATGTATGAGATGAGATCCTGAATCGTATCAACGCGTCAAAGGCCAAGCTCGTTATTTCCGGCAAGTCGTATCAAATGTAGTTATTATTAAAAGGATACATGTCAAAGGTTATTTCGATATTCCGAAAATATTTTTTGCGACGCTTGCGAGGATATAATTGTAAATAGTCCCTTGATTTCGACTACGGTGGCCAGTCACTACGACTAACTGACTGCACGGGACATTGATAGTGCACAAGTGTGTGCGCAAACACAAGTGCTCTTTCTTTTCCTTTCACTCTCATAGACTGATGAAAAAAGCAATCTCACGACCGGAGAGAGATCAGGCGCAGGACCAACGGCTTTACCTGCTTTTCCGAGGCACGGGGGTGAAACACCGCCAACTACCAAACTCCGGGCTACGCACGCTAGGAACGCACACCTACTTTTGACTCGACCCGAGGATCGAACCCGGGACCTCTGATGCAGCCGTCGCTTGAAAGTGCGACCCTTTTACCGCTGCTCTACTGAGGCAGACGAGGATAAAATTTTGTGTAGACATTGCGATTTAAAATATTTATTGACATTTTACGTACCACTAGAGGTTACTTTAAATAAGGTACCTAGTTGCTAATTTTTGGACATACAGCGAAACAAGAACTGTTGCAGCAATTACGAATTCGGAATGAAGATTTCACAGCTCACAGCCTAATTCCGCTGGGGCCTCGCCAAATTAAGGTATCTTGTAGTACATATTCCGAGGCATTGTTGAGGTCTGAGTTACACAGTCTGATGTACTGACAAGTCCCAGAGGTGTGTGGACAAGTGCTCAAGCTTAGATGGGTTAAATCCACCCAGACAGACCCGTGTGAGACCGGAATACGAATCCGCGCGGACGACGAATATTACTCTTCATTTCACAGATGCGGTACTCTCTCGTAGCTCTCGCAATCGTTTTGTTTTAACTTAGGGTAAGTTCAGTAGGGTAAGTAGAATCAGTATGGTTTTTGTTACTAAAAAATATTTAAAATCACAAAAACTGGTTATTCACTTTAGACACCAAACAAATTACGATACAGAACAAATATGGTGTGGGCTTTCACTTCGATAGATTTATCTATACTAATATTATAAAAATGAAGAGTTTATTTGTTTGAGCGCGCTAATCTCAGAAACTACTGAACCGATTGGAAAATAATATTTTCGTGTTGGATAGCTTATTTATCGAGGAAGACTTTAGACTACAAAACATCACGCTGAGACGGTACGGGATGTTCAAAAGGATATACATGCTATACACCAACATTAACGCATTTTAAAGTGGCGCAAGGATGTCTCTATATACGAACATATAGTTGTGTATTACGACACTAAGCGCTAATAGAGACAAATGATGGGGCATGTCTGTTGATAGAAAGGGATAAATATATAACATTCATCACGTACTGATTGCTACTGAGCGCTCATTGGCCCGAGCGCGTGACATCTCGCTCTTTAGCCTAATGTCAGCCATTGCCAAATTATGGTAAAGACTAAATACGTGTTAAAAGTTTTAATACTTTAAATGAAAAAACTATATTTATGAATGTAATGACATGAAGGTACTACTCCTTAACACACAGGAAGATATTTTTACCAGGAAACGAGAAATAATTTAAAACGCTGTCAGGACGTCTAGCCATAAGAGAAAGCTTGCCCAACTGAATGCGCTCCGGGCAATTACCTGCCTTTTGTGGCAGGTGGCTTATAATTTAAAAATCAAAATTTTCTGTATTGTCTTGGGTCTAGGTGTTGTGGTACCACCGTTGTGTCTGATTTCCATAACACAAGTGCATTAGATACTTACTTTGGGATCAGAGCAATGTATGTGATTGGTGTCCAATATATTTTACATCTTAGGCGGACGCAGTCGCGGGGACCGCTAGTACACAATATTAATGTTACGAGCACATAACAGTATGTGGTAATCCGTGAATTCAAAATAGTACGCTATCTCTACGTAAAAGATACTTTAAAATAACAAAATACAAGCAATATTTCATTTCAACAATTTACAAACTCAAAGCAACATAAAATTAATTTACGAAACAAATCGAGTGCTGTTTAGTTTTCAAACTGAAACTTTTATGCATCGTTAGTTTAAAACACAGCTCATTTGATTGATTACAAAGCCACACGGACGGATCAAATAATAATCCCGTATACATGAGTGACTCCCATATTATTCACCCGATTTGAAACGTAAACTAAAGATATGTTAATATCTGAGAGACACATTGTTATTCACTTAAAATATTTAAAAAAATCGCCCGACTCGCTATTAGTCGTTTAGTCGTTTATGGTAGTTCTATCTTGTTCAAAACAATTTTCGTTGAAAGTGAACCCAAAATGATTTACAGAATTACACATGAACGATATAATTGTACATAGGAATCATTGTTCATCGTTCATCGATACAGCAGCTCGGTTCGCCGAAAGAATTATAAGTAATTATTTTCACGTAAAGAATGATAAAGTGAGGAGAACTTTTGTTATATTGAAAGTTCTTTAGGTAATTCATATTATGTTTTTAATATACGCGTTTCTTCACAACTGTTTACAAAAAATTATACCAACGAGTACTTAAGTATTACTGCCGCTTGACAATTTATTCTCAACACGATATGTTCTAGGAAATAGCGATTTTGGTTCAGACATAGATAAGTATGAATTTCTAACGCGTCGATAAAGTTTACCTCTTTTTGCATCGTTCTAACGCAACAATGTGCAAACGGTGCGCATTCTTGGCGCGCAGGGTGCGGGCTAGTGATAGCAGCATCCTAAATATGATAGCTGGTAGACTGGACTGCCAGTATGTCAACCTTTCCTGTGCCATTTCGGGGGAGTGGTGCAGGAATGGCCACTTTTAACTTTATTATTATTTTTGTTCATTGTGTTACTTAGTTTATAAGTATTACTAACATAATGAGTCGTTGTTACTTGATTTAAATTCATTCATTCATTCATTCATTCATTCTAACGTATTATTGAAAAATGACAGAAAAAGGAAAGGCGAGTGTGAAAGGTTAACAAATGCACACTCTTTTAGTCAAAGTCGTCAATAAAATTTTCTTTCATAGACGTATGGGGTACAAAATGACCAAGACTACGTTCCATACGGAAGAAAACCTATCTTTCCAATATGTATGAGCAATTTATTCGAGGCCCATTCGTCTTACAAGTGCAAGGGTTGAGAGCTGGAAGGGTTCAAACGGGTTAACTTTAACAAATTGGCACACTAGAGATATCTTTTTCGTTTTCCACTTACATTGAATTCTAGAGCCCTCGGGTCAAGTGCGAGTTTAGTTTGTTAGTTCTCGTTCCTGTATTTTAACGGTAAACATAATATTGCCGGCGATACTTTGAAGAATGCCCGCCAGTCGGTCAGTGTTGTCATGTCGAAATTTTCGCACAAAGCTTTGTGGTCACAGTAAAAATATACTTCGTTTGCGCTCAACGAATAGGCCGTGTTTTGGATCGAAAATAAATAAGCATTTGGCTTTAGCCGCCGTTCCGGTGGCTTTATGAATGGAACTAAATCGCTCTCCAGCCGCCACACAGTTCCGCAAATTTTATCGGAAACAATTTTAGAGAACAAAGATAAACTGTCGAAATTGTCGTTGTGTTTACGCTTACTATTTCGGATAGTAAACCAGTTTACAGTGCTGTTGAACTTTTACGGCTGGAATACTTATCGCGAGGTCATCTAACAAGACCCAAGGCTAGATTCATATATCATAAATCATTACTATGCTCGGTATTGATGGCTTAGGCTTACTTATAACTTTGAATGTTCAACCAGTTAGATCAATACCACGAAGAAGGTCAATTGAATTCGAATGGAAACAACAAATATTTGATTTCAATCAGTGGTTGTTTTTATTATGTGATTGGATAAAAGACGAAGAGGCGACAACGGGCGGATTGAAAACAATCTCCGACAAAGAAAAGCTGTTATTTCTAAGTCTGAGACATAAAAGATGTAAATAGCAGAAGACTAAGCTTATTACCGACTTCAAAAAAAAGAGGTCATCATTTCAATGTGGATGTATATTATATTGTTGGAATTAGATAATAATTTTGATTATGTTAATCTATCAAGGCTTTTAAACGCGTGTGCAAAGTGTATTTATTCGTATGTTTGTATATTTTATTAATCCCTCACTGGGAAAGGTTATAAATAAGATACCAAAGTCATACTCATCTTAAATGTAATCGGATGTAAGGATCAAACACAATACAAACCAGATACGTTTAGGCTTAAAAATATAATTTAGTAAACACTACGGGGACATTTACAATAATTTATCACATCAAGACTCGCGCAAGCGACGACCGACCGAGACAAGACACGGGAAGGGAGGGGGCTCTACTGACAGACGTCATCGACTGCCATAGACAATGCAAAAAGGGACGTTCCGTTTTCGTTGGGCTAACAATTTGTATGTTCGTCCGCGGATTTCTCGAAAACAAAAAGGCATAGCTTAGTCAAGTCAAAGTCATTGATTCTGTTCTCAGTTCGTTTAGGTATATTTCAACTTAGGATACAGTGTCAGTTTCATCAAAATCGGTTTAGTAGTTTTTGAGATATGCCTTCCAAAAAACGGACTAAAAAGGACTTAGTACTAACTATTTAGGAGAAAAAGCTTACCTACCTACACCAACAGTCTACACTTATCATGCACCGTATCCAAATGAATTTGTTTCTCCTAAGTACAGGGCAAATGCGTTATTTTAAGCTTTTTAGTCAGATTTTTGAAGGCGGTTTAATATTTTCAATATTTTTTTGTTTATGGAAATAGTTTGTTGTTTGTGGAAAAGTTTACGTACTACTTTAATGAAACTAAAACAATCGAAACATCAATACACGCATATATTATTATGTTAATATGAAACCCTAACGTTAGCATATAAAATTGGTTGCAGGCCACGATGTGTGCTACTGTATTTTAAACAGTTATGCCAGAGCTGAATAACGATATTGACCCGGTATTGATGGAGAAGTGTTTGTGTTCTGCCCAACATCTAGATTGCTAGGATTATTGTTGAAACCACGATTGCGGAACAAGGTTTTTCTGCAGTGACTAACTAATAGCAACCTAATGTCAAAAACAACTAGTCAAAGAAGGTCCACAAATTGTCCTTGAACCAAATGTAAATAGGTACTTTACCAAAGTCGACGTATTACCACAAATTATCACACAAAATAGACGTAACACAAGTCAAACTCATGCATTACCTGAATTTTGACACAGTGGATGTCAACTTTGGCTTATATACAAAAGAACTATCGTAATCGTCACACTCATATCTAGTCGTTTGAAATCTTGTTGAGATTGTAACCTAAGAAATTAAGCTTACACAATAATTAGGATTACATTATTTAGGATTGACCCTTAGGATTACAAATCCTTTATATTTCGATTAGGAACGTTATTTTATATTATTGAGTGACGGTAGTGTAATTTTTCAAAAACTCTGTAAATGACAAATAACATCTTAGTCTACCCGTGACCACGGACGCTGTAAAGTGTTCGAAACGTCGGGATAAAATTAATAAACTCGCGAAAAGTAATCCGTGAGAAAGTGTTTTATTTCGATAAGTAATATTCTCGTAAACTTCAGAAACAAGTATATATAAGTAGGTTTAATATTACGTATATAAGGTCACCTCGTTGTGAGAGATAATATTTGAAGAGCCGATTCAGCACAATTAATGAATCATTTTTGTAGAAAACACCTTGAGTTTTTAAACGCTAGTTTTTGGGAAAATTTTAGATTAAGGTAATTTAGATTTTTATTTTTTATTAATAAGGTTTGACATTGGAGAAAAAAAAGTTTGGGCATTGAAATGAGAGATGCGAAGCCGATGTCGTAGCTATAACTTTTAAAATTGCCAGGGCGCTGTTTTAAAATCATATTTTCTATATTAGAGAAAATGAAACAAATCTCGATTTTTTTAAATAATGATATTTTCCTGTTTCTATGACGTATTCAAAGACGCTGTTAAAATAATATCACTTAAAACGATTTGACCTTATTACTGACAAAATCTTGACATGACAGTTTGCTATCACAGCCTTCCAATTTCCCGAAGGCAAGTTTTCGTAGGCTTTGCTCAGGCTCTACAAACATTCTTATCTCCATCGACAACGTCTTTCGTTCCAAAAAGGCAGCCTTTCGGGATTAAGTGCTTATTTACCGAAGATATAACTAAACAGATATACATACCTTTATATTAATACATAAAACTCCAAAATAGTTCAATCACTATGAGAAAGGATGAACTGTAAGATTATTTGTAGTACCAATTTATAATAATACTAGCGGACCCAGTGAACTTTGTTACGCCCCCGGCCCCGTCATTTTAATCTAACAATGTGAAAATCATCAAAATCGGTCCATCCGCTCAATGTTTAAAGTATTTTTTTAATGAAATGAAATTTATTAGTGAATAAGAAATTAGGTAACAATGTTAGCAGTTATAATTGCTCTTATGGTATTTATGCCAATTTTTTACCTTAATTTCTTTCTGAAAAGCCTTCTACTGGCAATAACAATCATAAAAAAACATGCAAAATGCCATGAAAAATATTTAGAAAAATCGGTCCAGACGCGTGATGTCGTGAACAAGGAAAAAGGATGATTTTTTATATGAAGAAGAAGATTGAACTAAAAATACCTTACAACCACAGGGTTGCCCTATTCATAGAGCTTTGAGGTTCGTAAAGAGACTACCATGAACATAAATATCTTTTGGTTTGGTTTAGTGTATTATATTAAGCACTTTAATCCAGCACTCTAATCATTTGTTTTTGCTTCATTAAAAGTGGGATTAAGTTAAGTAATAGTAAACAATAAATTTAAATCTAAATTGAATGGAATCCATAAATGTTTGGTTTGATGGAATGATTACTTTGCTGCTAACATTGTTTATGGTTTTTTTTTATTTTATAAATAAATAAATATTGGGCACCGATCACTTACATTGCTCTGATCGTAAAATAAGTAGCTAACGCACTTGTGTTATGGAAATCATAAACAAAGGTGGTACCACAACATCCAGAACCGAGACAATGAAGAAAGTTCTGATTTCTACATTGACCCGACCGGGAATCGAACCCGGGACCTAGGAGCGGCAACGCATTAAAACCCAGCGTGCTTAGCCACGACCCCACGAAGGTCGCCATTCGTTTATCGAACCTTCCAATCAGTCCCAAAAAGTACCATTCATATTCCGATACTTTTGCGACGACGTGAACGCCTAATTGTTGTAGCCTTAAAGGATTATTTTGATAAATTGTGGATATAAATATTGTTAATATTCGTAAACAAAAGGTCCACGAATGAAAACAAAAAAGTTGTTGAAAAGGATGTCAAATGTGTGAATATATCGCGCCCTAATGGGCCCAGGGCGACGATTTACGGATTCGGCCGATCGCAGACGAGACAAACCTACGAATACCAATATTTATTCTATTACCTACCAGTAGATATAAAGGCCACCTGTGCGTGACGCCTGCTCCTTTCGATAACAGTTTTCGATAACTGCTTATCGATATTTCATTTGTTCTAGACCAGTTATTAGTTTTGTTCTTACTAGCGCCAGGGATTTATGATCGTTAGCGAAAAAGTAATTGCTCTTTAGTAGGTTCCTTGTTTCTTAGTTGTTTCCCAAAAGAAATGCTCAAACACTGACTTAGAACTGGCAACTACAAACTCAACCACGGAAGAGGACAGCCATAAGTAAGTGCTAGGTATCGAATACCTGTATTATAGGACATCAGGCTCTCATCACCTCGAACGTTATAGGAAATTGACAAGGCTGTAGGAAAAGTGGATCAGTCACCGTAATTTTGTAAAAAAACTACGTGATTACAATCTAAATGTATTAAATCCGATACATTGTAATCTGTCGATTTATTGTTAGCAATTTCAATATGGTTTAGAATTTACGCTTTTATTGGTACTTACATGTCAACCTAACACGAAGGATTTACCTTCCTTCACGTACCCTGACCCACTACTTTGCCCAGTGATTCATCATTTTAGTTTACGTTCTAATGTGGGAAGTTTGGAACAGCTCACACTAAATTGACATATTACAATTTTACAGTTCTAAAAGCGTAAGTTTGTAATCATGCGGTTTTTACAATCTGACGGTGACAGATACGAGTACATCTACTTAGTAGGAAACAAAAATAAATAAAATAAAAGGAGACAACATATTTGCATGTAAAATGTAGAACTCAATTAGCAATACACTTGCTCAAAACGACGTTTTTATTCCACCGATTTTTGGCTCTTAATCCTAGATATTAAACACGCGTGCTTTTTTTCGCCTAACCAGTTGGATATGCGCCTTGTTAAAGGCAATTGATTTTTGAATAAAAAACATGTTTTATCAAAAAATGTGTAATTTAATAACGCATGTTGCCTCCATGGGCATGTACCACAGCTCTCATACGATAAGGCATAGAGTTTATCAACCGCTCTATGAAATTTTGAGGGATCATCTCCCATTCCTCTTCTATGGCAGTTTTAAACTCCTGCATCGTCTGGGCAACTGGCTGACGAGCCCTAACACGTCTTTTTTTACGTCTTTTGTTTCTTTAAATTCTGTGTTCGAAATTTAAAAAAAGACTATTGAATTAAATTGTGAGTGTGCCAGGTTCAAAACTGCATAAAAACTTTTTGCTCGACCTAATATAAAATTTTAGCTAGGACCAAACGAAACTGAAAATACAAGGTGGGCCAATAGATGTGTTCAGAAGTGTACATATCTATTTGAAAAAACGGTAAATCCAGCTTTATTACTGAAAAATTGCTCAAATTCATTTAAAATTCTCTGTAATTTGTGTTTTCAACACGAATTACTTGATTTTTAATCTTGGCTGTTGGCCGATCTAGTTCGCGCCTTAGCCTTGCGCGCGCATCGGTATCGCAAAAAAAAAACAACGTGCCATTTTTCGTAAATAATTGTCGGCTGTGACGAAGTTTGGATTAATTGTGAAGTTTAATAATAACGTAAATGTCTACTTCAAGTGTAGAAATTGAAGAAAACCTATTATTAACTCCGCCGGACATAAGTAACGAGGCGAAAAATTAAGAGTCTTGTTTATTCCTCGCAAGTTTGTCGAAAAACGTCGTATGAAACACGTGTGCCTGTAACCATAATATACGCGCCTTTCTTATGGCGCACTCGCTTTCGGTCATGCACACAATATCGCCTTGTATATAATAATGACCAACTTAGCACACTTGTATCATAATGTACTATTAGAGTGTGTAGTGTTTATGCACAAGTGTGAGAATGTAATATTGAATTAATTTGTGTGTATGGACGTGTGTGCAGATGAATGTGTGCGAGTGTGTAGGAAGTAAGTAAGTAAGTAAGTCTTTATTTGCGAGAATACAGTTACAAAGATCTTAAATTAAAAATTAAAAAAATAAGTCCAGTGTATTCTATCAATAATATGGTATGCAAATTTTCACATAATCATGCAATAGAACAATTAATATTAATTCATTTTACAGATAGAATTATTCAAATAATCAAATTAATTACATATTCCAAAAAAAAAAATAGTTAGTCAATATCATATTAAAATGTCAAAATTTGCACATTATTACAACTTGTCATTAATAAATTCAATAATACTATAGTAACATTTTTCTATTAGAATATCTGTCATTTTACATTTAAATTGATTTGTATTCAGTTCTCTTATATATTTTGGGATTTTATTGCATATGATGGGTACCATGCAAAAAACACTGTTGTGCATAAGTGCTGTGTTTGAACTGCGGACAACCAGTCTATTGTCTCGTCGAGAACGATCATTAATATCTGTAATTTTTTAAATAATGTTGGATTTGTTTTTGCGAACATTGCTATCTCCAGTATGTATAGAGTATGTGTGTTGTAATAAAAAAAATGCAACGGCTCTTTATTTACGTTATTCGTGGTATTGTTCGCAGAAATATCCGTAGCGCCGTAGCGTCCGTAGCGTGCTACGATGCCTGCCGTAGCATTGAGTTGCAACCTGCTCCACACTTCATTGCAATATCAGTCGCTTTGTAGCAATTACTTCGCAATTGATGGAAACAATTTGTTGCGCTCAATTTTATCTTTATGATTCGTTAAAACGTTTTAAACATTAGTAATAAATTAATAAAAATCATAAATTGCTTGCATTTGCATTCGTAGACCATAAAAGAAAATTACCAGACCATTACAGTGATTCGATCAATCCCGATACATCGGGGCGCAATTAGTAGGCAGTAAGTGGTGGGACCAATTCGGCCTCCATTAAATATTAACGCATTTTTTTATTTATTTATTTTATTTGTTTGGTACACACAACAGAGTTACAACCATTACAAAATAAAAGTATTCATTCAAAACTGTAATATGAGTTGTTGCAGCTCCAAGAGCGAGTGCACACAGCATGCAAATCAGGTTAACATTGGAAATCAAGTTAAAATTACAAATAAATCAATAAAATAAAATTGTAAATTAAATTAAATTAAAACAATATGTAACATTTAATTCATTCTTTATGCAGCAGAAAAGTTATACATTTGAATCATTATAAATTAGTAATCAATTATAAATTTGCAATTGCATTAGGGTTAAACTTAAAGATAAAAGAAAAAAAAGAAAATAGCTACAATAAAGGCTTACCAATAATACAAGACTCCTCTGGAAGTAATTTGGTGACAACTGTCTTAAATTTGTTCAAAGAAAAGTTGTAGATGTCAGGCACCTCGTCTATGGCAGATGTGAGCTCATTGAAATCACGACAGATTCTATGCATAGCGCTGTGAGATGACGCATTACTACTGCAGAGGGGCAGTTCGAACGTTCGGGGCATTTTGTCGGTCGGCCGACCGCAGTTATCAAGATATCTGTTGTTGCATCTGTAATGCGCGCGATCAGAGGTAAGCTGATTATTGAGCCTATATTTGAGGTAGTCGATGCTTAATGTATGATGTTATGTATCACGTTGTGTGTATTGCGACGTTACTTTGATAGTTAAGCAGCTCTGCTTTTATAGTAGCAAAATCGTATTGCGATTTTACATTATATTATCATAACATCTATACTAATATTATGAAGCTGAAAAGTTTATTTGGTTATTTGAACGCGTTAATATTAGGAGCTTCTGGACCGATTTTCACAATATTTTTTTGCTTATTTATAAAAGAGGCTTTAAGCTATGAAACATCACGCTGCGACGGAAAGGGAGAGAGATGATTGTAATGATTATGATTTCAGATGATGAGTGGTGAAGGTATCCAAAAAAAGGATTAGGAATATGAAAACCATCACATTTTATTAAACCAAATCATCTGCCTGTTGCATTCATTGCTATTTGAAACTCTGTTTGTGAATATAAAGGAGTCTCTTTGAACTAACAAAGTAAGCACCTATCTACGTGATATTGTTAGTGAACGATACACCAATGCTTTGTAACGTCCAATTTCGCCGTATCAGTCCAATTCTCTAAGCTTGTCCATACAATGTAGGCCAGTTCAATTGTTCGAAGGTTCGAGCCAATCAAACCCCGTCAGAAACTTTGTATGGGGCTAGCTGAAAGCCCCCGAAGTTATGTAGTTACCATACAATTATACAAAACGGTGATTCTATGCCGATGCAAAGAATGGCGATGTAAGATAGATTGAATTTCCATTTGTTTAATTGAATTCCGATCCTTTGGCGGGCATGACGGAGTCGCGGAGTGTGTAATGGATAAATTAGGAGCTATCATTACAACGAGTAACTGAATACTGTGTCAGCGAACCGGGAGCCGAGTATAAAGAATAACCCGGTTTCAACTTCACATTCAAAAGATTTAATTAATTTATTGGAATATTCAAAATCATTTCCGCGAGCTAGATGATTGTACTCGTACATGGTATGATATAAAATTCTTAATTAATAGTATTTTTTTATTTTTATTTTTATTTAAGGACAACCAACAAAACATACACTTCACAATCACAAAATACAAGAAATGACAACAAAGTTACAGTTTTGCCTTAATTAAAGGCTGCCACGACATGCGAATAAACATGTAGTCTGAGTCAGACTGTATTTGCACTATATTATGATTTCTTACAAATTAAATTAACCTCCTAAGGCGCAATTGCGGTGGCGGTCGCGTTTCCGCGGTGGACTGCGTGCGCGTACGCAATTAGCGCGGTGTCAGGATACACGTTACGTAAACAGTTATAAAATCTTATTGAAACGAGCTATTAACATTCTGTAAAAAGCTTATTGTTACTGAATAAATAACCTATGCTTGTCATAAAAAAAATGAATTCAAAAATGAAAAAATAGAACCAAACAAATTCGTGGTAGGGTGACGACATATACGAAAAAAATTGCGAGAAAAAAAAATCGAATTTTAATCAATAACTGACAGCAACCGGATGTGTTTGCGGTCTATGGTGTAGAAACATCTGTTTTTTACTCATAAAGGTCAACATGCCCAAGGAATAAGCATTTATACACCCATTTATTTTTTTTGCAAAAAAGTAATTAAAAAGCGCCCACAGGTGGGCGCTTGGAAAAATCGCGAAACTCATGCTCAGCGCCCACCATCGGGCGCTCTGGCTATCCAAGGGTTAATATTAGTATAAACTTAAGCAAATAATTTCGGAACAATCGATTTAAATTTACGTAGTGAGTATGACATGTCAATCTCTGTGGCATTTAGGCGAGATAGTTTACTGTAATAAGACTGGATCCTGTTCATAGTTGAAAAATGACCTAGGTTAGTCCTAAAACTATTTGCTTTAAACGGCAAATATCTGGATAGCCGAGCCATCTTGTAAGGTACATTGTAGTTAATCTGTGCTAGGAGATCGGAGCAATCATTATGACCGTTAATTGTTTTGTACAAAAACATAATATCCAAATTATTTCTGCGGTTTTCCAGACTTTAAAGTCACCATGAAGTATTCTAATCGTGAGTTGTAAGAAGGAAGCCGTTTAGCCAATTTGCACTGATAGGACAGATGCCAAAGAAATCTCTTTTGAATAGATTCTAACCGCCGCTTATGGATCGCATATAAGGGAGTCCAGATAACACTACAATATTCCAAACCTGACCTAACTAATGAATTAAACACAGCTATTTTACTTGAAGCCTGTTTAAAATCTCGACAAGTGCGCATAATAAAGCCCAGTAATTTTAAACCTCTTGAAGCTATGTTGCCTATTTGGATATGGAAACGAAGTTTGTTATCTATGTTAACCCCAAGGTCGCGAATCACTTCCACTTCACGTATCACACGGCTATTAAGAAAATAGGTTTTAAAATATGGACTCTTTTTGCGAGAAAAGTGTATAAAGTTACATTTGTCTACATTTAATTTTATTTTATTAGTCTCACACCAATCTGCGAATCGATTTAGATCATCCTGAAGTAGTTGTGAGTCACTTTCTTTATTTATGCGCCTTGTAATTTTAAGATCATCGGCGTATAGAAATATTTTTGAATTAATGAAGCATGAGTTAACATCGTTGATAAATATATTAATAAATAACGGTCCTAAATGGGAGCCCTGTGGAACTCCTGAAGATGCCAAAATGGGTTAGAAATTCGCCTATCAAGTACAACCTTTGAGGATCTTTCAACGAGGTAGGATGCACACCAGTTCAAAAGGTTCCCGAGATACCACATTGGAACAGTTTATTAACAAGTATTTGATGGTAAACCTTGTCGAAGGCCTTGCTAAAATCTGTGTATATGACATGCACAGGAGTCCCACGATCTACTGCCCCGACCACCTCGGACATGAAACACGCCAGGTTTGTTGCGGTTGATCTGGCTTTAATAAAACCATGCTGTTGTGGTAAAAGTATTTGTTTCACATGCCAGGACAGAACAGGGTAAATGAGAGTCTCAAAAACCTTGCCGAATACTGGTAAAATTGAGACAGGTCTATAATTGTGTACAGATCTCTTGTCGCCCGATTTATGAATTGGTACAATTAAAGCCTCTTTCCAAACAGATAGAAAACGTCCTGTTAGTAAAAAATGGTTAAATATTTAAGCTAGAGCTTCAGCTATAAATGCACTACATTTAATAGCGAATACCGGCGGTATTCCGTCTGACCCTGCTCCCTTACCAAGATCAAGTCTCTTTAAGGCTTTTTCAAACATTTCCTTCGTAAATGACATGCTGCTTAAATTATGTGAATTTGATTGGTCAGAAATGGTTGGTGCGATAGTGATGGACTTCGCTGAAGGTGTTAAAGGACTGTCATAAACAGAGGAAAAGTAAGAAGTGAAAAAGCTACATATTTCTAATCTATCTGTTGAAGTTTTGTCGTTAAGGTACATATCAGATGGATAGGAGCTATCACCGTTGCGCTTTTGTTTTAAGTAAGACCAAAATAGTTTGGGGTTTGAGGTTATAGAAGATTCTATTGAAGAAATGTAGCTTTTGTAGTTATCGCGTATAAGTGTTATGCTCCTCTCTTTAAGCAAACGATACGTCACGCCATCCAATGGATTATGATACTTATGAAAAAGTTTACGATACTTATTTTTTCTCGAAAACTTTAATAAGACTCCTTCTTTACCATACAGGATATTTCTTATTGCCAGGTTTTGACATGGGTACGTGTTTTTTTATCAAACCATTTATAACTTTGTAAAATTCATTTACCATTGCGTCAACGTCAGAGCATTGCGAAAAAATCTCAGGCCATCGAAAACCCTCTAAATCAGTGCATATTTTAAAATAATTAGCTTTAAAAAAATTATATCTAGGTTCTGTGTTGATTAAAATTGAATTGATTGAATGCTATGTAAAGGGCTGCATTGCAGCTCGCATTCCAGTGGGGGGTGATTCGTGTCAACTTTAATAAGAGGAGTCGTACTTTGTCGCAGCCCGGACACTACCATGTTAGAAAGAACTACATCCAGTATTCTGTTTTTGTAATTTTTGACCCAGTTATATTGGTTTAAATTGTGATAGGCTACAAATTCTGAGAGCATTTGCTCATACATGTTTCCTTGATTAATTGACGCCACGAGTGGCGAACCGGGTAACCCGTCCCACTTAACGTTTCCCAAATTAAAGTCTCCTACTATTAATTTATGAGTGAAGATATCAGGTATTCGATTACCACTATTAAAAAAATCCTCAATTATATGTTTTTGTATTGGTGGCGGCAGATATACTACACAGATAAAAAGCTTTTTAATTTCTTTCTTTACACATACGTCTAAACAAATCCAGATGTCTAAATGCACAAAGCATCCCTGCTCATTACCCAGATCTGCTAACTACTTTTGACAATAGAAATATACACGCAGTCTTGGTGTCCGAGACCTGGCTGAAAACGTGTCTCCCTTCTACATCCTTCTCTCTTCCAGGTTTTCAATTAGTTCGGAACGACCGTATTATCAGAACTGGGGGTGGTATTGCAATTTACATTCGATCCGAAATACCTTTTTCTGTGATTAATGTGTCACCACCTTCATCATCCTCAGACAAAGCTCAGCACATATTCATCGAATTAAACCTTGCGTCTAATAAATTACTTCTTGGGGTCTTCTACAGCCCTTCTTTGACAGTGTATTATTTTTCTGCACTTGAAGAGGTATTGGAAGACCTCATTCCCCTATACAAACATGTGATATTGATGGGAGATTTCAATACATGCCTAATTAAAAATGATACCAGAGCCCTTCGTCTTCAATCCATTGTCAATTCCTGTAACTTACGAATTCTTCCGCTTAACGCAACACATTTCTTTCCAAATTGCGTCCCTTCATATCTGGATCTTATGATTGTCTCTTCCTCTCATCACGTTGCTAAGTATGGTCAATGCCATGCCGATGCCTTTTCCTATCACGATCTCATTTATCTTTCGTATAAAATCCGTCCTCCTAAGCCCAAACCCAAATTTCTCCTGCTGCGCAATTTTAGTGGCATGAACATAGATGATTTGAAACGTGATGCTCTTAACATTGACTGGTCTGTAATTAGTGACACGGAGTGTATTAATAAAAAAGTCGATCTCTTTAACATACTTCTTCTGAAATTGTACGACAGACACGCCCCCGTCCGAACTGTAAAAGTCAAGCACGTTCCTGCGCCTTGGTTGACGGATGAATTAAAAACATTAAGAAATAAGAAAAATGCAGCTAAAACTAAATTTAAATTGGACCCGTCCGACGAGAACCGCGTAAGATATAAAACTATTCGGAATCGCTGCAATACAATGTGTAGAGACGCACAGAGACGCCACATTCATAAATCTGTAGAAAATGGAGATCCAGCTAAGGTCTGGAAATTCCTGAGGTCTATCGGAATCGGAAGAACACGCCATGACTCAATATCAAAAGATATTAATCTTGAGCTTTTGAATAAGCATTTTTCCTCGACTGGGGCTGCTTTTGGCAGCCAAACCAAAAACACTACACTCAGTCAACTTTCAGCACTTCCGATTCCTGACCATCCAATATTTAGTTTTAGTCCAGTATCTGATTGTGATGTTGAGAGGAGCATTCTATCCATAGCTTCCAATGCAGTTGGAAGTGATTGTGTTAGCCGGAAGATGATCCTTCCTATTATCGAGATCCTCGTCCACACATATCACATCACATCAATTTAGATATCACACATATCATCAATCATTCCTTAACCTCAGGTATCTTTCCGGTAACTTGGAAAGATGCCCAAATTACTCCCCGTCCCAAAAAGTCGAATCCATTATCGCACGCTGACTACCGCCCCATTTCGATCTTACCATTCCTTTCTAAAGTTATGGAGCGTGTGGTGCACCATCAGCTTAGTAACTTCCTGACAATAAACCAACTCCTTAATCCTTTCCAGTCCGGTTTTCGAACAGGTCACAGTACTGTTACTGCCTTGGTCAAAATCACAGACGACATCCGTCGAGCCATCGACGATAAACAACTCACAGTACTGGCATTACTAGACTTTAGTAATGCCTTCAACACTGTCGATTTTGACATATTGCTTGGTATATTGCGTTCTCTCAACATATCTCCAGCAGTGCTCGACTGGTTTCGTAGTTACCTGCATGGGCGCCGGCAACGAATTTGTGCTGAAGGCAGCTTTTCAGCGTGGTGCGACGTCAATGCAGGTGTACCTCAAGGTGGTGTTCTGTCTCCTCTCCTGTTTGCAATTTTCATTAATTCAATTACTTTGAAACTCTCCTCTTCCTTTCATTTGTATGCAGACGATCTCCAAATATATTCCCGTGGGAGCCTTGAAGAACTTGCCAGTGTTGTGGACGTGGTTAACACTGACCTCAACCGGATACTGGAGTGGAGTAGATGTTTCGGACTCAAGGTGAACCCAACGAAAACGCAGGTAATCGTTTTGGGTAGCTTATGGCAGATTTCTAGAATTGACTGGTGTAACCTGCCACCCGTTTCATTTGACGGTGTCCAAATACCATTTAGCGAAACTGTTAAAAACCTAGGCATCCACATTGATAGTGCACTCACTTGGTCTAAGCAAGTGGCTGAGGTGAGCAGGAAAGTGTATGCTGCTGCAGCGTCATTGAATAGACTGCGTAATTTTCTCCCAATACCCACTAAGATTGCGCTTGTTCAGGCCTTACTCCTGCCCATTTTGGATTATGCAGATTGCTGCTATTTAGACCTCAACGAGATCTTCCTAAGTAAGCTTGAGCGCCTTCAGAACTTTTGTATTCGCATCATATTCGGATTGCGTAAATACGATCATGTCTCAGAGTACCGCACTCAGCTGAAATGGTTGCCCATTCGCCTTCGTCGTGACTTACACGTATTATCCCTTCTCTACACTATTCTTTTCAACCCTAAATCTCCTCCATACTTGAAAGAGCGCTTCCAATTCATGCAGCCGCCCCAGGGTCGTGATATGCGGTCCTCCAAAACACTTCGCCTCCTTTTTCCTCCTCATGCTTCTCGTACGTACTCACAATCTTTTACTATACAGGCTATCCGTTTATGGAACTCTCTGCCCCTTTCAGTCAGAAAGTCCAAAACGCTGCCTACTTTTAAACGAAAAGTAAAAGCCTTTTTCCTTTCTCGTTTATAATTTCTATAGTCTTAACAATATCTACTTACTTACTTACTACTCCTTTTTATTCTTCATTGGCTCTCGGATATGCTGGTTGCAACTGATTATGCATTTATTTTTACCTATTTATTTATATATATGTTTATGTAAATGTGTTTAAATATGTATTAGTTTATATATTTTGTATTATGGTGTGTATTTTATGATCATTTATTGACATTTAATTTTTATATAATGTGCACTTATCATCTTCTTTTATGTTTCTTTATAAAAACCTGTCCACTTCAAATTTGTTTAGAATAATTTCATCGCCATGCCTCTTCTTTCATTCTTCATGCTTTTCCTTACCTGAAGGTTGTCTGGAAGAAATTGCTACAAGCAATAAGACCGCCTAAATTGTACTTATAGCGAATATCAAAGATACTATCCTGTGTAATTATGTTTATGGTGTGCAATAAAGTATTTTTATTATTTATTATTTTATTATTATGTCTTCGCACTGACTTTCATATTGTAGAAATCTGCGTGAATTTAAATGTTTTGATACCGCTATCAAGACCCCTCCACCTGACTTATTGTTATGAAAACCGGTCGATTCCCGATCTCGCCTATAAACAACATAACGATTGCAGAACAATTCAGAATCCAGTACGTCACTTGCTAGCCACGTTTCGCAGAGCACTATTATGTCATACTTACCCGTTAACATGTTTAGGTAAAATTCATTAGTTTTAGTGCGTAAACCTCTTACGTTTTGAAAATATATCTTTATTTGTGAATCGTACGTAATTAAGGAACAATACTGACACTATTATTATCTTTAAAAAAAGTTAAGTATGTAAACAAATTATTGCTTATTTAAGATTATTCACGGTATCTAAGTTCCGAATTGTCTGATTTGCGCACGTACACACGCCCGCCTCGCACCCACACATATTTGTAATTCAGTTGCTTCGCGCGAAGTCTAGCCGCCGCATGAAGGTTTTTGTTTTCGATGGTAAGGTTTTCCACTACGTATAACGGTGTTTTTTTGTCATCAATGCCCAGAATACTAGTGTTCAATTTTTCGTTCTGGTGAAGCTTGTTATATTGAATTGTGGCAGCCAGCACGGAGTCCCTGATACGTGGGGTTGAAACTTAGCCAATATAGATCGAGGTCTCGTTGAATTGGGGTTTGATTTTGCAATACGGGAGCAGTAGGTTATGTCACAGTCATCAATAGGACAAATAATCGCGCGTCCAAGTTGTTTTATGATAGTGATCACATTTTCTGATCTGTGTTCCGGCAGGCATTGAATTTCTAGATTGGTAGCCCTGGACATTTTATCCATCAGTCGCATTCTGCTTGAAAGGTTAAGCATTTCCGACCGTAAAGCCTCATTATCAGTTTTCGTTTGCTTTAATTGTAAGTCATGTGTGTCTATGTCCGCTTTTAACCCATCAAATTGCTCAGATAAAAAAAATCAGTTGTTTTATTTTATTTTTTATTTATAATGAATTTACAATAAAAACTTAATTAGGAAACTATGCTATTCACAGCGTTACATAAACCATCTGTGGTTTTACCGAACGCTGCGCTTGTTGAGTCGTCATCGTACTCGTGCTTACAATATATACTCTATACTAAAAAAAAAAGAAAAACAGAAAATGACAATTAATAAATTGCATGCAAATTCGATAACATTTACGCCATAGTCAGCCAGAATAGGCATATTGAGTTACCGATCCACCCGACTCGCGCGCCATAGCACTCGCAAACAGTACCGGTTTTAACTAGGCGGGTCCACACGGGGTGATTTATGTGCACTTAATCAGATCGTGTTGTTTGCAGATCCAAAAAGTAACGTTTAAGTTTATATTTAATATTATTATTTGTAATTTGTGCTTTTAGTGTTGGAGGTAATTCATTAATGAATTTTGGTACCACATACTTCAGAAGCTGCTTGCCGTATAGGTTATTAAATTTTGGGACTTCAAGTTTCTCTTTTAGGGCACTTCTAGTTTTGCCACTACGGTAGACATAGGTTTTAAGTGGATTATTGAAAAAGTTTTCGTTAAGTATTATGAATTTAACTTGGTCATGTATAGGTATTACGTTACAAAGGTAGAAGAGCTCATGGTAGTTATGTTGGAATGCAATTTTAATTTTTTGAGGTACAATAGTTTTAAGTATTCTGATTTGGAGATTGTAAATAGGATCTAAGTGAGATTTGCTAGTTCTGCCATAGCTGCCGAGTCCATAATGTATTGTAGTTTCAGCTAATGCCTTGTATAGTTTTAAAAGTGTCTTGTAGGGTATTTTATTTTTAACCAAGGCGAATTTAGCCAGCATAGCCCGAAGCTTGTCACATACATGGTTGATATGTTCCGTCCATTTAAGTCTATCGTCGATTATTAGGCCTAAATATTTATGCCTACTTACAAGTTCCACAGTTAAAAGTCGCTGATTTGATCATTTATTTCTCGCAATCTGATATTTAAGGTACCATTAAGTTCACCCGCAAACTCCTTCATCACTGAGCGCATCTCCTCGCGTATTATAAGTTGAATATCGATGCGTGTGACGAAATCTTTTGTAGCGCTTGTAGATGGCTGAACCGGGTTAGGCTTGAATGCACCTTACGGCGTGTTACATCAAAGGTGACTTCAGCCATACCAGTTGGTGTAGAAGGGCGTACCGAAACATTTGAGTTATCCCCTTTCGGTTGTTTGTTTTTACAGTTAGGGCATAACCATGACATCAACGTATCGCCATCTATGCATTTTAAATCTTCAGCCGAATAATTAAGGCATAATAAGTGAAATACCTCAGTGCATCTTGTGCATTCCAAATGATCGTTATCTATAGCTGTGTCATTACAAGCGGCGCACGTCTTCATTGTGTTGTTGTGAAGGTAGCAGTTTTGTGACCGTAGGCTGTCCTTTGCTTGCACACTGAGTATGCGTACCCTTGAGATAAGAGTGCGTGCGAGCACAGCGCCGAACGTCAGCGAATCGAGTACACGAGTCCACCCGAGTTCCGGACGTAATAAAGGTTTTGCACTTGTTCACGCACGGGATTCAGACAGTTATGGTAATTAGCGCAAATACGTTTTTCGCGTGAGATAGGAAAGTGAATTTACGGAGCAACAGGCGACACGTCTGTCTCCGACGACTGTGACCGATTGATTTGCTTACTACGGGAATAAAGTAAATAAAGTAAAGTGTCTTACGTCACGGGCGCCATTTTGAGTTACGAGCTTAACGAAAGAATTTTAATTGTGTATTCCGAGCAAACGAAGCAGGTACTAGATTTACACTTTTATTTATTTATTTTTTTGGGGTGCGGGGCGTGGCCATCTTGATTTCCAAATTATAACCTCTTTCATGCAACCTCGCGCACACTGCCGCGTTCATACTAGTTCGTCTGCCAAATTCAATCTCTTTACACCACATGAGCCGCGATGGATCATCATACAATATTTCGGCCCGTGAGCTGAGATGCGTCACTATAAGTCAACATTATGTGACGTGTAATCGAACTATTCTGAGCAATTGAAGCGAAAAATATATTGCTTTACTTTTATATTGGAGTTCAAAATAGCTACTGGTTTTCGACAGCAGTAAGGTCAACATCAAAGTAAATGACAGAAACATGAAGATTTTAGACTAAGAGCCAAGTTAATCCTAACATACGCAAGTGGGCGTAATGGACTTAAATCGTCTTGGCATTCGTAAGTCCTGTTAAAAGTTTGTAATGTTTCTTTAGTGATTAGAGTAATTTGGCAGAATTTTTCGGGCCAATCCCTCGACACGCGAGCTAAGTACAAGCGGGATGGAGCCTATTAATTATTACTACTGTGTAAGCACTTCGCAGGGCTTCGACAATTATTTCTATTGTAAAAGAGTGCGAGTGTATTCTAGTGATCAAGTTTATAGATATGCAAGGTCTGAAGTAAATATTTTTTTATTTTAATTTAATGACGGAATGTTGGATGTCGGTAGGAACTTATGATCGTCTTTTGAAGCCTATTTTTAAGGTTTTATTGAGCTTACTCAATAGTCAATTAAAAAATACGAGCTGACTGACTTTTGAGTTAGACTAGGCAGTTTTTTGTTAGTAAATGGCAATATATTTGTATTTTATTTACATCTGTTTGTAAAATTATATCAGAACTGACTTTTGAAATCGTCTTTAAGGCGACGTCAATACTTTAATCTTACACGCTATTCGTAGCGCTCGTAGAAAACGCGTTAAGCAGCCTGGCTACGGCGTCGTAAGCAATCCGTAGCGATCGGTATTAGCGAGAAATCGTATTTAGGGCTTAACAAAATTAACTGCATTCCTCCTCTGTGGCGATTCGATTGCTAAAATCTTAGCAACTTTTTGTATGAGACCCATATCAAAATCCCAAAAAAAAAAAGACTTTTTCATACAAACTAGCATCAGCTGATCGGCACTCTAGTCTGGGAAAGTAAAATTTTTTTTGGTATTTGTATTTAAGCATCAAAAATAGCCCCAAGAAGGAATGTAGCTAATTTTGATAGACTCTACGATACCTAGACGATAGATGTCGTTTACTGACTTGACATATTCGATTAGGAACGAAGTTTTTTTTTTTAAATGGCTACAAACCATTTACATTTATCAAACAGCAAGTCTAAGACAGTTGCAAAAAAAGATTCTTCATTTCGTTTATGTATAATAAAATTGAGTTTGAATGTATTTCTCTCTCCACTAGTTCATTGTTGCTTTTGTTCGCTCGTGACTTTTAGACACATTGCGACTTTTAGCAGCGATGTAGTCGCAAAATGTCAACCTTTACACACTGCGCTACTTTTAGCCTCAATACAGTCGCGATGCTGACGCGCGTAAGCATCAATACAGTCGCAATGCAGGAGCTGGTAATTGTCAAATTATGTACTGAATTTTGGCAATTGCATCGAAACCAAAACGCGTTAGCATCGATGCTAAATTAAATTTGTTAATTGCGTGAGTTGCGATGCTGTAGCGCGTTTTCCAAAAGCCGCAGAGTGTAAGGGGCCTTAATTATATCTCTAATCTGTCAAAAGAAATGAAGAAGCATAGCATAGCATAGCATCAGCGTCATTTATCACGATTTGCACTGTCTCTGTGAGAGTAAAGCATTGCGTCAGGGTGACGGGTCGCTCGTGATCATTTATTAAACTACGTTTCGACGAGCGTTTTTAATTTATTGTTCGCTTCGTAGTTCTGACATGTTATTATCCTCAACATTATTGGGTTTTGCGTTTGGAATTTGTTTGGCAAATTTCCTTGGCGAATTTTATCAGACGTCTTAAATTATGTCTCAAAAAAACTATACTAATATTGTAAAGCTAAAGAGTTTGTTTGTTTTATTAAACGCGCTAATCTCAGGAACTACTGGACCGCTTGGAAATATTATAATATTATTTTGTGTTGGATAGCTCATTTATCGCAAAAGTAGAACGCTGCGACGGGAGGGCAGGGAGCAAACTCCAAACGCGCGGACCACTCGCGGGTGACCACTAATAATGTATAATTGGCGCCGTTTTGTCGCTAACCCAAAAAGACAACAAGCAAAGTACTTAAGTTCAGCTTCAAGATATATTTTTTTTTGTATAATTTCCAGATCCGAAGGCTTATCTCTTTCCGAAGAACCGTAGACAGATATGGTAGCTGAGTACCTAAGCAGAATCCTTTTATAATAATCTTGAAGCAAAGCTGGACTTATACGTCCTCAGTAGATATGCTTACATGCTTCAAAAAATCAAGCTGTTGTCTACGAGTTAGTAAAAACTTTTCAATTTTCAGTTTTTTGTATTACCCAAAATGACGATTAGTACTAAAGTGTTGATATATAGGGCTTATAGGATTTTGGGAAAGATTTCTCCAAAGGTGATATCGTTACTTCTTTCGTTTTTTGTTGTATTTTGTGACACATTATCCTGGTAATGGATTCCAGAATCAGAAAGAAAAAAATATTGACTATGGGTATACAGTACATTTTACAAAGTAAGTACTCTAAGTTGAAATATATCTGATTAAACTAATAAAAAATATATCGCTATGAATTCACAAACATAGGTACTATTACGAAATTTTGCACACGAGTCCTGAAGCTATAAAAGATCAACATACTCAATCTCACCCAGTTCTGACCTCATCACATACATACAGGTAAAATTGATTACCTCTTTTTTTTAAGTCGCCAAAAAAGAATTAAATATCCAAATAAATGTAATGGGACTCCAAATTATTTTTGTAAATTTTAACACTTTAATAGTATTCATGTCGTCTGTAAATAAGGCTAAGACTTCAGGGGCCATATTTTTGAATCAATTGCGTCCTTAAGGCGTATGATTCACTTTTATTCATGTTAAATTTTCGTTTGGTATTTATAATATCGTGTTTTTTTTGTTGTATTTCAATCAATTTAAAAATGAAAGTCACTCGTAATATGAATGCGAGTGATTCACAAAAGAGCTCCAGGTCCATCTGTCTACTGCTTCTCAAAGTAAGTAAACGCGCAATAGTAATATCCTCAGACAAGTGCACTACGTGGCGAATACGTAACCCGATCGCTTCGGCACAGCAATTGTCACGAAGTAAATACTAACGTAATGTCACGACATAAATAATAAATATATTGGACACCAATCACATACATTGCTCTGGTCCCAAAGTAAGTAGCTAATGCACTTGTGTTATGGAAATCAGACACAACGGTGGTACCACAACATCCAGACTCGACACAATATATGTGAAGAAAATTTTGATTTCTACATTGATCCGACCGGGAATCGAACCCGTGACCTCGGAGTGGCGACGCCTTGAAACTAGCGTGCTTAGCCACTACACCACGGAGGTCGTTAAATGAATATATCATGACAGTTTTTTGAAAACAAAGAAATAAGTTGCTAACTTTTTTTTCAGCACTGACAAAAAATTCTGTGACTACATAAGTATCAAACACTAATGCTCAAAAATGATTGCTGCTTGTACTTTGATACTTGTTATGTTAATGCATAGTTAATCATTTGCTCATTGAAATCTGGTCATAATGATGATAGTGCACCCGCTGCGCGTTTACCAGTCAAACTAATTGCAGACACAAAATATTTGCAATCGCATCGCTATCGCTTTCAAATTGTGCAGTGGCCCTGCGTATGTATTACGTGACAAGCCCATTAACGCTGGACTAACTTTAGTTATTAACTTATACGTCAGAGACTTAAGCGCGCTCCAACATATTTTCGCAATATTATCCCTGGGATTTAAGGCTTCGTTATGAGAATATGGAGTAAAATAAAGTCAGTGAAATAACATTCTTGCTCACTTTTTACTAAGAAGTACTTAACGTCTGGAAAAGTTTGTGAGCTGATAGGTTTGTAGTAAACTGGAAAAACACTGGAAAAGCTAAGCTTATTTTGCAATTATTTTCAGTAGTCGAAAGGTAGTCGTAAAAGTCATGAAGGTCATTTATTTATGCTAATAGGCACTTACACTTAAGGACACTTTAACAAGTCCCAATATATAAACCCTATCACAGCTTCGGGACAATTGTAAGCTAGTGCTGAGGAGAAGCTGAGCAACAAATTCAGTTACTATTGTTAATGCCTCTTTTCAAATGTTTGTGGTGATCATGCAAGTTCGTACATTACTACCTTTTAAAAATAATCATGAAAGGAAGCATGTAAATGAATTTATTCGACCAAAAGTTATTAACATTAAAATATATAATGTGCATGATGACCTCATCGTGATGATGATAATCGACTTCATAATATCCTTTCGTCATTAGGGTTTCTTAATTGACAGTTTTAATTTTAGTACCCGGTAAGTTAAAAATGTGTTTTGTTAATATTGAAAAACGTTATACATTACCCCATGAAAGAATTAACGGGCAGAAGTACATGGCGATACTATCAGGGTTCTTTGTTGGACTACGGAACCCTAAAAGTACCTTTTTGACCTAGCTTGTCACTGCAGTCGGTCCGACTCTGGTCAACGACTCTCATGATCGGCTTTTGTAGGATTGTCGACGCAAATGGAAACTCTGTAGTCGGCGCCAGTTCTCGTTTATCAACACATGTAAAGAAAAAATAATATCATGATGATGATATTATTTTTTCTTTACAACATGATATAAAAATAATATCATGATGATGATATTATTTTTCTTTACATGTGTTGATAAACGAGCGAACGCTGAGATGTATCATGTTAAAAGTTGAAGTGAACAATGATCATGATATGAAAATAATATCATGATGATGATATTATTTTTTCTTTACAAGATGATATGAAAATAATATCATGATGGTGATATTATTTTTCTTTACATGTGTTGATAAACGAGCGAACGCTGAAATGTATCATGTTAAAAGTTGAAGTGAACGATGATCACTATTCAACCGAAAGTTTTGGAGCGTTGATAGTTCTGCGCTGTAATTCCTAAACACTTATGAAAATTACTATTAATAAGTATGAAACGGCTAATTTTGAAATAATTGGTTTCAAATAGGTGTTTTTTTGAGAATCAGTGAGCTTAAGTGGCAGTGGGCAGGGCACATAGCGCGACGAACTGATGGCCGTTGGGGCAGGAAAGTTCTAGATTGGAGACCCTTCGACCAAAGACGCAGCGTAGGACGTCCACCAACAAGATGGACAGACCACCTTAAAAAGATCGCAAGATCAAACGATGCAGACCGCTAGTGATCGGTCGCTATGGAAAGCCGTGGGGGAGGCCTATGTTCAGCAGTGGACGTCCTTTGGCTGATAATGATGATGATGAGGTGTTTTAAAAAAAATAGCCGTAAGGTATCATATTCGACGAAAATTACTTATCTGACGTTGATAAAATCGACTCTTAGTAGTAAAGTAGTTTAGACTTTTACAGTGGCCAAAAGTTTGTTTGTTATTGAAATAACGTCTCGCCCTTAATGCCGAAAAAGTAAATATGTATCAGCAACCAGCGTTTGTGCTGATAACAGCAGTTTTCTAAGGAACTCTTATACGATCGCACAATCAGTTGAGTGGATGAAAGATTTTTATCTTTCGCTTCCATACTGTTCCACACACGGCGGGAAACAAATGCTAGTGAAAATGTAAAGACGATAGAAGTTTAATTAATAACTTTATTTCTAATTTTAGTATAGTTGATGAGAAATAAGAATTATTTCCAAGAAATACACTATTTTGAGATCGCATTGTTGGTGGTGTCAAGTATATTTCCGCGGAAACGCCGGAACCTGACACCTTTCGGCCAAAAATCTTCTTGCATATAGGTTGCCATCTTATCAGTCAGAGTTCTAATTACAAAGGAATTGAAATTCACATTGCGACTAAACTATAACGTGATGATCCGCAGAGTAAGATTGGTCTCCTTCTGCACATATTCTACGACCTTCTCAGCCTTGTTGGTGTAGTGCAGACGAGAAACATACAGCAGCGCTGTCGGGATCGCGGGATGCAGCAGCATGTTATATATCTTTTGTATGTTTATAACAAAAAAATGTTTTGTGTGCACGTCGTTCTTTGTAATAATAATAAATATTCTTTATTGCACACTATAAACAACAAATAATTACAGAAAACATCTTAGGTATAACGAGTACAATTCAGGCGGTTTTATTGCTTGAAGCAATTTCTTCCAGGCAACCTTTAGGTGAGGAAAAGCATAAAGAATGAGAGAAGTGGCATGGCGATGAAATATTTTAAACAAAATTAATTTAATTACTAAAAAGTCATCATCATCATCATCATTATCAGCCAAAGGTCGTCCACTGCTGAACATAGGCCTCCCTCACAGCTTTCCACAGCGACCGATCACTAGCGATCTGCATCCAGTTTGATCCTGCGATCTTTATAAGGTCGTCTGTCCATCATGTTGGTGGACGTCCCACGCTGCGTCTCTGGTCGAAGGTCGAATCTAGAACTTTCCTGCCCCAACGGCCATCAGTTCTTCGCGCTATGTGCCCTGCCCATTGCCACTTGAGTAAAAAGTAATAAAACATTTTACTAAGAACGATCGCACACTTTATATTTAAGTCACATATAATTCTATAACTAAAATATTCTCAGACCCGAAAAATTACAAATGACACCAGAGTACAACTCACTGCCAATTAAAGTTTCAATTAATAATCATCCTATAATCCTTAAATTAAATGGAATTATTAAGCATAATTAATATCAAGTAACTACTACGTAGCCCAAATATTATACAAAACTTGATACCAAATTACTACGTAAAATTGTTACCTATTTCATAGATTGCGATCCAATTAAGAGGTATTAATTTCACATGAATTATTCATAAACAGCTGATTTGTATGCGGTGGCAGTAATAATTGGGCTCAGCCAAGTTTTTGGAACAGTTATGTTCATGTTAACCAGCCGCAAACCACGTGAGCTAATCAAAATACATGTAAGCTTCATTATTTGTAGAGTTTGGTCGCTCTCGTGCTTACGGAATCGGATCAACTTAACATCTAGTAGATTCTAACATTGTTAAACCAATACTTCTGATTGTCCTAATTTGAAAATGTGTCAAGCTTTTATTACTAGAGGTAGAATATTAATGTGGAATGTTCAGAAAGCATCGTAACTTACCTGACTTTGACAAACGTACTAACCTATTATAAGTTCTTGTATGTTTGTTTAGTTTAATAATTGGTCCTTGCATGCTGCACCAGCTTGCACCAGCAGCACTTTAGATGCGTTTTTAACTTAAACGAGAACACTACATTAAGGATATATTCCCACGTGTCATAAAATAATGTGTCTACATCGTGAACAAAATGCTTAAATGCTGCAGATGTGCTCATAAATCCCTTAAGACACTCTCAAACGTTTCAAAATAAAACCTTGATAAAACTCCGACTGACTTACTAAAGTCGACATCAACGTCTCAAGCAGTAGAACCGTGTACATGTCGCAGTCGGATTGTATAATACGACATTACGGCGAGCCGTTATCAAAAACAGCCCGTTTTGAATGCGGCGGTTCAACGATTAGCCGGATTGTCATTGCGATAAGTTCTTCTATAAGGTGGGCCACATTTTGCCGCACGCATCGTACAATTACTTTTGTAGGGTGACCATACTCGCAAAATAAAACAATGTTTAAACGAAAATAAATTTTCATAATCAGTAAAAGTTATCAGATTCCATGAAATCCGTGAATTTCTTTTAAAGTTTCAAAATACTGCTCCACGGGTACTACCCGAATAGCATTATTATTCTGGATTATTTTTTGGCAAGATCAAAATAATCTTGATCGACAACATTCTTAAGATCATATTTTTTACACCAATTAATATTTTTGGTAGCAGTTAGTAGTTTTGATGCGAGTTATAAATTCTAAAACTTTGTCAAATGGTTTGATTGTATCTGAATATGGTTCTTCAAATCATTGCAAGGACACATTTTAACGGGTACGTATTACAATACCGAATTTTAAAATACCGAATTTCATAAGCCCTACTAACGGAAGGCCGAATCTTAGAATGCCGAATGTTTATATGATCGAAAGCTCTAAATACCGAAAGTTTGAAATACCGAAAATTCAAAATACCGAATCTTATAAGACCTATGATTGGAATTCCGAATACTAAAATGCCGAATTTTAAAATACCGACTGTTTATATGACCGAAAGTTCAATATACCGACTGTTTATATGACCGAAATTTTAATATACCGAAAAATTTAAGACCCGAAGATTAAAAATACTGAATTTTACAAGACCTATAAACGAAACGCTAAACAATTGAAAAACAAATTTTGATTGACCCCGAATCGCCATGGTCCTTCGCCGTGGTACTATACTACTAGTCTGCCCGATACTAGAGTGTAATTCAAAAGCCGGAAGCGCGGAGGGAGAGCAGCTCTCGCTCGCTGTAGCAAATCTCAGGCCCCCGTGCGAGCTGGAGCGGCTGAGGCTGGTCGTCGAAGGCGACTAGCAAGCCGAAGCTGCGGAGGCGAGCGTGGGTGCCTGAGATTCGCTACGCTAGGGCGAAAGGGCTGGACTTCCCGCAGCGCCGGAGAAGAGCAAAACCTATGCATGCTGCTACATGCATGCCTGTTTGATTGCTTGCATGCTGCATGCCTGCTTACTACATGCATGCATGCCTGCTTGCTAAATTGCTTGCATGCTGCATGCTGCATGCCTGCTTGATTGCTTGCATGCTGCATGCCTGCTTGCTACATGCATGCCTGTCTGATAGCTTGCCTACCGCAAAGTTAATCTTACTTTCGGGATTTTGGACTTCGGTATACTAACTGTAGGTATATTAATCTTCGGGATTTTAAACACTCGGGATATGAACCTTCGGTATTTCAAACTTTCGAGATTTCGAACTTTCGGCATTTTGAACTTTTGGTTATTTGAAATTCGGCATATAGAGCTTCGGTTTATCAGGTATAGGTATTTCATTCGTTCGGTATTTTGATTTTCGACGTTTCAAGCGTAGGTATTTCATTTGTAGGTATTATGAACTGTCGGTATTATAATACGTACCCATTTTAACACGTTTTCATTTCAGCCAGCGCCGTGTGTTTAAAATCGGAACTAAAACCTGTCAAAGAAGCGGCTAATGCCTAGCTGTGTTATATTATGGCTAGCCGAACTGAATAACGTATGGCGGCTAATACGTTCCGGCGGGTTTTTATCCAGCTGCATTTGATCTGGCTAATCGTTGAGTTGCCGCATTTAAAACGGTCCTGTTTTGATTAACCGTACCGGCTAGCCGTAATGTAATATGGCGGATTATACAATCCAACTGCGGCATACACAAAATTTTCGATTCAACCCGCGGACGGAAAGAAGCGACACTTAAAAACAAAACTGTTGATCCCAGTCACGTCCCTTTTATGGGTAAGAGTTGCGGCAAATAACAATTTTGTCGAGCGACACCGAACTCGTCTGCTCAGGCGTGTATTGCGATGCAGTTTTGATAGGTAAGCGGCTCAGCTTTACTGTCAAATTAGCAATTCGCATTGCGATTTCGTTCATTATAACTATAATATTATTACAATAAAACAACGTTAATATTAATGTTCGTACCGTTGTAGTATTTTTATAATATTATTAATTTGATAATATTCGTTTCCACTGTGTCGGAATTGAGCTGCCTGGAAATTGAACGGCTAAAATTGGATCGCAAATTCGGAATACGCCCCCAGTTCCGTTATAAATCTCCAACATTAATAAGATCTCGCTTAGGGCGTCCGCTGTTTATACTTTTTTTTTCTATTTATTTGGGTAAACAAACAATAGCAAACTTACAAATTAAACAGGAAATATTTATCAAAAAATAAATTGTCTAAATTTGCTACCAGCACCGTTTACCACAGATTACTGGAAATAAGTGTTAAATCGAAGAGACTACATTGTTTTACAGAGTGCTAGCGGTTTCAACTTGACCGTTTTCAACCCTACGCACAAACTATTACTAATTGGATGATCAAACGAACTTACCTTAAGTGAAGTTCGATCCAAATTGTCCTGACTTCGACGAAGAGATTTAATTGACCATGTAGTATGCCCTGCTACGCGTCTATTCACTCGCACACAGGTTTAGCGCAAGAAAGAGAAAGTAGAAAACCTCACTTCCTCCCACGCCTCACAGCACTGCCAGCCGCCTGTCGCTCATTCATTACAGAGCAAGGAGACTGATGATGTACAACATTGATTATACCTATGGTATGGGTGACGATTATTTTTGAATAAAAAACGTACACGGGAATTGGGAAGGGTGGGACCTTAAATCTCTTCGTCGAAGTCAGGACAATTTGGATCGAACTTCACTTAAGGTAAGTTCGTTTGATCATCCAATTGTCCTGCCTTCGACTCTGAGATTGAATTGACCATGTAGATGTTTGGAGTAAAATCAATGTTGTTACAACAGAATAAGTTGACATTTCTGTTAAAGTTTGATCATTAGAACGATCATATTAAATAACAATTTATTGTTCACGTCACCATCTTTGACATTTAGATGTATTACTATTACTAAAAAAGAATGGATGTATGATAACTATGATAAGTTATAACTTTCTACTATAAACAAATATTTTTACTAGGAAGAAAGAAGATATTTGTGAGTTTTTTTTTAATGATTAACTAAAAATATATTATTTATTTATTTTAGTAATCAGAAACTGAAATAGTTTTTTTTTTTATTGTGGCGTGTTATACAAAATAACAAACAATACGGAATACGTATTGTTGAGCTGAGACGGTTTGCGAATGTTATAGTTATACACACTGAATTTGGCACGTAAAACAAATGATAATTTTATTAAGAGGAAAGTTACATACAGAAAACACTTTTTAGTAAGCGCATTATCTTTGGTAAGTTAACGGGCTGGAAGGTAAGTCTGACAAATCGTTATCTTGTCTTGCAATTTTTTAACATATTTTATAATTATAGATTTGAAATACATACATGATATTCTATTGCTTTTTCTAATGGGATATTTAGGTATTAATGTGACTGTTTTAAAGATATACGTCCGAATACCAAACATATAAATAATATTTTTTACATTTAAATTTCGAATACCTGAGAAAACATTTGGTTATAAAAAGTGTTAGATGATTGATATAAAAGCAATTGAATAATTTATTTATTTTAAGGAATGAAATTCTCTTAAGATCATGAAATATTCACAGGTGTCTATCAATGCTATATGATTATTTGCTGAGTTACCAAAATAATACGAAAATTCAATGGCTTTGAAGTATTATCGTTATCAGAAATTTTAAGGCATAGGTAAGTAGGTAAGTTATGATTTTTTATTTATTTATGTATAATTAAAAATTCAGTAAGTATTTTGGTAACTGAAAAGTAACTATATCAATCAATATACAATATACAATCTTCTGCAGAAATGAAGAAGATTAAAAATCGGCTTCTGAGAGCTTTGTGACTTTATAAGGGCGAACGACCGCAAACAATATCTCCGACAGAAGTTTTGGTACTACCCGGCCCCGGCCAAATAGGTTTATTTAATATTCGACTAATCGACCAGGAATGTTCGCCGAGTATTCGATAGTCGGCACATGGTCAGATTTCTCGTTGTAAATTTACTCACAATTTTATTGCCTGGATAACTTTTAAGGATTATAGTAAATATCAATACTATCTTTCGAGTTAGTTACTATGAGTTTTTTATTTATTTAATTATATATATATTTAAGTTTGACAAATATTGACTTGTTTCAATATTATGAGCAGTGTCAAAAAAAAACTGATTATGATTCAGAATTAGGGTACCTATTTGGACAAAAAATCTAAAAATAAACTGATATCGTATACCTTTGTCATATCGAGATCCCAAGTTAGACTGGTTTCATACATATTTAAAAACATTCTTAAATATGGTTCATAAAAAACAAGAATTATTTGGTTTACAATAATTAATTGACTCAAATTTTAATGAATTGTCGTATCACATGACGTCCTCTGGCGTAAGAGTAAAGGGAAAGTCCTTTAAAAAACATTTTGAAAATGATTTTTTTTTTTTCAACTAGGAGGCGGGCCGGACTATTGCCACTAGACCTGTTTTGTTATAAATTTTAATTCTACAATTGTTCCACCATACCATAGTAACTGGTGAATGTTAAGATGAAATGTCCTTTGAAAATTTATTAAACACAGTTTATCGAATTCTTTAAACATCAAACGATAAAGTTCATATTATAAGAATCTATTTTATTACTAATGGGAGCAACGTTTCCAAAGAATCGTTCCTTAGTAACTTAGTGGCTTTCTGGGGAAGATTGTTGTGGAGTGGATAAATGTAATTGGGTAGAAAAAACTGATGATTAGAGAATATATTTACTTGATGTAGTTTATTCTTAAATCACAGAATAAATAGTAGGAAAATTAACATGGTTCATATTTCCAATAACTCGAATTAGATAATTGTACTGCAATTTGGGTCTAATGCAGCATTGCATTTAGGATACGCCAGTTTTTTATTTTATTTTAATATATAATAATTGCCTTTTGTTAAAAAAAAAAATCGATAGTAGTATTTGTGTAATAATGAACATGTCTTGTATTTATCACACCTTAAACGTCCCTACGTTTTACGTGTGACATGTGGCACATGGCAAATAAAAATAACCGAAGAATATTAAATAAAATAATATTATACTTGAGAAAATTAAATTGTACCAATTCATATGCTTTGTTATTGCATATCCATAAAAAACAAAAAAGGCATTATTTTCGTAAAATGGACTTGTTTTAATTTTGTAGCTACCTATTCTTACGGTATATTTAACAATGTGTTGATTAGTTCTGGTTAGTGCTAACTGCGGATACTTCATACAATATGACATTTTATTTGAATTATTCTTCGGTGGTGATCGTGGTAGCATATGTTAAAAAACAAGCTCATAGAAACAAAAGTTAATTAAGTTAAGGTGACCAAAGGTTTCCACAATCTTTGCTGGTCGGTGGCTGACTTTTCCAAAGATAAAGGACACAGTTTTCTCGACTCGAGATTAAGTACCGAACTTTGCGACGATTATATGAATGCATTCATAAAAAAGCGTATCACTGTCACAGCATATTTTTCTAAAAATTAAACTCCAAAACAATGGAATACCGCGGACACCTTAATAAATCTGATATGACGGTAGTACTATATTGATTACGGAATTTGATAAGATACATTTCAAAACAATCACGGTTTCGAGCTAGTTGTTATTGCGTCGGTAAATAAAATCTTAGCTTTACCGATTTATTTACTGAGAAATTGATTAAATCTTAGTTGGATTTCAAAACTTAATATGTAAAATTTTCTACCATTCAGAATTATACATATGCCAGGTATTGAGCAAAGCTCATTCTCATTTTTATCATAGCTGTTAAAATTGAAAGCAAAAAATGGGGTTTTTGAACGGACCGGTTTTTATATGGACCCAACCATATTTTGGTACGTACTGGGCAAGCTTACAGCTTGCTTGCTTGCTATTTATAATCAAAGAGCCATTCACAAGCTAAATAGGTAAAAGCAGAAAGCAGAAATGTATGTAGAAACTTGCTTTCTAAAAAAGTAAATTGTTATCTTTTTAAAAAATCTATAAAAAATCGATATTTTAAGTAGTATTATTAAGCAATGTTGTGTTTACCATAGCATTGTCTAATTAGACAATTTTATAGCCATTGGCAAGAAATAAGTACAAAAGAGTTGTAATCAATGGCGGATATAGCTACAACATACATAACTACTCATGTAGTTATGTATATATGCTATGGAGGGATGCCATGCTATCGATTTTAGAGCTTTAGGAAAAAAATTGAAGCGTGTACTGCAGGTTGCAGAATACGTGTATTTATGATTAAGGTCTAGGCAGTAAAAGTGTTTTGAAATCTCTATTTGACTTTTCCGATCAAAAATGTACAAAATAAATAAAAATTTATTCGATTTGAAATAAATCTGCCACCACTATTTTTCGGTACTTACGAAAAGGTGCTTTGTATTATTTTATTGCTATTTTTGTTTGTTAGTGTGATGGCTTACATTATGCTCCATTCTAATAATTATCAAAAGATTGGCTGAGACAAGTGTTCGGTCGTGGTTTCGCCACGAGTGGAATACGGTAGCCCGTAATAAGTACATATGTACGTACGGCTTTAAGATGATATAATAAAGCTTTCATAAAAACACATACCTTTTTGGTCGGATTCTGATTCCAAGTGCGAAACGTTGAAAAAACGCTGGAATTGTGACGGTAGGTCACCGTTACGAAGTAATTCGCGGCGCATCAGGGGCCCTCGCGTTCGCACAGGTAGAACATACAGGCGCAGGCGCCTGTTGGGCCGGATGAGTGCGGGCGAGAGCCGCTGCTTCATACTTAGAGGCCATGATGGCGCATCGTCAACGCTGCTTAGTATGTGGAATTATGTATGAATGTCTTTGGCTGTAATTTATTATTAGCATTAAAGCCCAATTGACTGTAAATTCACCCAACTTGTTCCTCTTTTTTCGCAATGAAAATGAGGGTAGGATATTGGAAGCAACGCATACCAAAAGTCTCAGCTGAGATCAAAAATGATCTAGATAATGCGGACTGGCTAGCATCGCGTGCTAGCTCGGCCGCGAAGCGTAAAGCATGCATGGTGCAGCCACGCTGGGTAGTGCGTTTTACTTCACATTCACTTTATGAATAAATACGTATCACTATAAGGTAAGTTTCGTTTAGCACGAAATAAAAACTTAACGGTTATATACTGTGGTTACTGCGTGCGTTGTAACGGCGCGCGCGCACGGACACGAATGAGCGACAGGCGGCTGGCAGTGCTGTGAGGCGTGGGAGGGAGTGAGGTTTTCTACTTTCTCTTTCTTGCGCTAAACCTGTGTGCGAGTGAATAGACGCGTAGCAGGGCATACTACATGGTCAATTAAATCTCAGAGTCGAAGGCAGGACAATTACTACACTAACGACTTAGCTTATGAGTAACATAATTATATTACTAGCTGAATCAGCATACATTGTTTAGCGTGAACAATCAGAACAAATGAGTGCAGCATTTTAAAGTTAGTTATACAATCATATTATTATTATTATTTTTATGGCGAGTTACATTATTTTTAATAAAGTATTAATGACAACCACAAGTCTGTATTATAAGTGTACATTTTTTTTTGAAAAGAGAAAAATAATAATAAAAAATAGTTATACAGTATCCAGTATGAGCTTTTTGTATAAACTAGGACGTGTCGATAAAATATCTATGCTGTTGAAATTATTATTATAAGAGTGAACTAATCGGTGGATGGGAGAACGTTTACCAGCGTTAGTGCGGCATAGGGCGATTGCAAATAATTGGCATGGTTTACGTACATGTGCTCGGATAGGTACTCTATAGCATAGTTTGTTAACGAGAGGGTTGCAGTCGTATTTATTATGGATGAGATCATACAGTAACATAGCTTCTAGATAAGTACGTCTTCTTGAAAGATAAGTAAGTTTATATTTATCTAAAAGGTAATCATATGATAAGCGACCATGAAAGCATCTAAAGTGCATAGAACGTAGAAATCGTTTCTGAATTGATTCTAAGGCAACGGAATATTTATTATAATATGGGTTCCATATGGGCACGGCGTAATCAAATTGAGATCGGACAAGTGTCTTATAGAGATATAGGTAGGTGGAAGGTTTCCTAAACTCTCTACTAACGCGCATTACAAAACCATACATTTTAATTGTTTTATTAATAGTAGTATCAATGTGAAGGTCCAATTGTAGTTTGCTATCTAAGACTACTCCTAGATCTCTTATGGAGTTAACATTATCTAGATAGGCGCCACAAAGTTCATAAGGGAAGTTACTTACTTGCTTTTTCTTTGTGAAAACTATAGTTTTACATTTGTTGGTGCTTAAACTAAGCTTATTGCTGTTACAGTAATCTGAAAAGCGATCAAGATCAGCCTGAAAATTGATGTGATCTTCAGGTGTATTAATGGTGTGAAAGATTTTTAAGTCATCCGCGTACATGAGAAATTCACAAAACTGAAAGCATTTATGGACATCATTAATGAAAATCACAAAAAGCAATGGGCCCAGTATAGATCCTTGGGGGACCCCAGAACTAACAGGAATCAAATCTGACTCATAACCATTAATTACAACTTTTTGTGTACGATTTGTTATGTACGACTTAAACCATCTTAACAGATCGCCCCGAATTCCATTGTAGGCCAGTTCTTTAAGTAGTAACTTATGATCTACCCTATCAAAGGCCTTTCGAAAGTCTGTATATACACTATCAACTTGTTGGTTAGCATCCATACTCTCGAATAGATATGAAGTATATACAAGCAAGTTGGTAGTAGTTGATCGTCTCTTAACAAATCCATGTTGCTGAGGGATTATGTGGTTATGAAGAGACGGATATATTTTGTTGTGTACCAGCCTTTCGAACAGCTTAGACAGAGCGGGAAGAATAGATATTGGGCGGTAGTTTTCTACGTTTTCTTTGCTTACACCTTTAAAGACTGGAACAATGCGAGCAGATTTCCAGATTATAGGAAAAACTCCTTGTTGTAGGCAATGGTTAAAAATAAATAATACAGGGTCAACTATTGTTGATGCAGTAACCTTCAAAAATGCTGGAGGTAAGTTATCTACGCCGGGCCCCTTCGCAATGTCTAGGCTACGAAGTTCACGTAGCACCTCGTCCCTGCCGAGATAAATATTGCTAATAATAAGATCTGAATCGCTATTGTCTTCGGTCACGACAAGTTCGTTTGTGACACTAGACGGTTCAAATACTGATTTAAAAAATGACGAGAACATATTGCATACATCTTCAGGTTTGTCAGCTGTGAGGTTACCGTACGATACCGTGCATGGTATTTCCGCCTTTGCTCTAATATTTTTCACATACTTCCAGAAATACTTAATATTCGTTTTAATGCTATTTTCCACTTTAGTTAAGTATAATTGATAACATTTATGTGATTGGTATTTAAATCTCTTTCTATTGTAACGTTGTATATTTTTGTCTAAGTTCGCGTGAAACGAAAAGCTAAATGGATGTAGGACTTCAGTCCATATTTTGGCATAGATAAGATGGATGGTGACACTGACATGTGTCAAGTGTGACAGCTGCTTTTTTTCCGGTTCCGCACTGTTGGTCGTGCGTCGGAGTGGAACGTGTGTGGAAAATGAAAAATTAGATATTTGAATATGGGGCACGCCCCAAATTATTTTATAGTTTGATAGTTACTCCTGGTAAGTATCTGCAGAAAGGTTTGCGTTGAATTTTGTTTGTTGCGAGACATTTCTTAGAGTCTGAGCACATGGTTCTTTTATCGTTTCAGACGCCGCCAACATGTCAATTTGGATAAATTAAATTCGAAAATGATTTGATATAAACTACTGGAAAAATGGTAAGTATTGTGGGGAAACTCCTTTGAAAATCCTTGTTAAGAAAATGTAGCCTACCTACATCTGGGCATATTGTATTGAGAGTTGTAATTTTTATCATTTCAGGTCTCAAATAGAATAATTAGCATAAATGTTTAGTAATCAATTCAGAAATTATATGGCGAGCCAGCTTTTGCAGGTATTAAATTGGTTTATTATAGATTTCATAAATAGGGTGATGAAAAGTATAACCACCCTCACTTAGAAAAAAAAAATTGGTTGTTAACTAGAACTTTCTTTTATTTCTAGGTTTCGCTTTTGATATGTGTCTGTAAGTTGAACAGTCACAATTTGGTGATCATGTTGTAACCTCAGGTAAATATTTATTATGAAAAGTTAGTGTTTTTTAACTTTTACTTTGGTTTGTGCGTTGAACTAACCTTTTGTAAATTCTTTTCAGTGACCTTACTTAGACCTCATTTGGATTAATTTTCGAAGTCAGAACTTCCTTATGGATTGATTTGCTTCTTGTCTGCTGTTTTGAGGATGGATCGGTATCGGTGAAATTTTGGGGTAATGTTGCAGAATTGTTTGTAGTTTGATGCAACAAAGATTTGAAATAGTAACCTCCGTTGAAATCAAAGGTTGGTTTTCCTTGTATTACTTTAACTTTAGTGAAAAGTGGGATAATTTAGCTATTAATTTAGGCATAATTTAGGAATCCCTTTGAGGATAAATTTTGGAATTTATTTAGGTAATTAAACACTTAAATTGGTGGTTTATCTTTATTTAATTAGAAATTTGTGAACATTAAGATTTGTAATAGTATAGATATTGATAACTAAATTAGAACCTAACCTAGTCTCTACTGTATTCTGAGCTATTAAGTTTTGTATTTGATTTGTTTAAAGGTGTTAAAAGGTAGATGTGTAATAGCAAATTTGAATAAACTTTTGTTGCCAAATGCTATACCCGGATTTCTTTATTTCATTCGAATATTAGTACCTTTTAAACACCCTTTGTCCACACTAGCCGGGAGTGACTGCGACACTATACATAGTAAATACTTCATAATCTGATTTATTTTGATATTTTTTCCATTTAGTTCGTGCTTTATTTTTGTTTTTATATATATGTATTAATGATGACGAAAACCATGCAGGGTATGAGCCCGAGGTTTTGAGTGTTTTGGTAGGGATACGTTTTTTTATTATACCATATATAGTTTCATAAAATAAAGACACGTTATTTTCAACTGTTCCGTTTTTAAATAAAAGGTTCCAATCTACAGCTGAGATATCTTGGTTAATAGTTTCGTAATCCGCATTTTTGAAATCAAATAATGCAATAGGCTTGTTCAGCATTGGTGTCGCAGTAAATTTGGTTAGTGGCAGCAATACAAGAAAAGGTGGATGATTTTCGTTTGGTGTTACGAGTGGTATGGACGGAGTTACGGTAGTGGTATCAGTTACATTTGTTATAAATAGGTCTAATAGTCTACTCCTAAAATTACGAAAAGTATTTACTTGATAAGAGTTCGTCAGGGATAAAAAGTTGATAACACTTTTGTTTGACTGACAATAACCACTGTCAATCACTGGTTTCATATGCTTGCCAGAATCGCTCCACCTTAAAGTGAACGTTTCACTTGATATAAATCTTCAGTCATGATTCGGGATCTTGTCCCGCAGTATTCGGAGAGCCTTAACGCTACGGCCCTTATTTTTGAATCACTCGCGTCAAGATAGCGTGTGATATTCATTGATCCATGTCCGATTTTCCAATGAAAATCAGTATAATTCCACTCTTGAATGATAAAAAAAAAATCTATCTGAATTTTGTGAGTATTAACGTCTATATTTTTATTTTTATTATAATTTTATTATACAGATGTATTTATATTTAATTTATAGCGGTCCCCCGCGACTTCGTCCGCGCGTTTTGAGTTTGCTCCCTCCCCTCCCGTCGCAGCGTGATTTCCTAAAGCCTTTCTCAATAAATAAGCTATCTAACACAGAAATATTTTTTCAAATCGGTTCAGCAGTTTCTGAGATAAGCGCGTTCAAACCAACAAACTCTTCAGCTTTATAATATAACTAGCGGTCCCCCGCGACTTCGTCCGCGCGTTTTGAGTTTGCTCCCTCCCCTCCCGTCGCAGCGTCATGTTTTATATCCTAAAGCCTTTCTCGATAAATAAGCTATCCAACACAGAAATATTTTTTCAAATCGGTCCAGCAGTTCCTGATATAAGCGCGTTCAAACAAACAAACTCTTCAGCTTTATAATATATTAGCGCAAGCGCACGTTGTACTAAGCTGCGAACATTATTTTGGTGCGGAGTTATGTTAAAACTGTGATAGAGTTTGGCCATCAAAAGCTGAACCTAGCAAAACGCGGCAAATTTAAAATATGAAAACTAGGCAACACCGTCTATAATAGGAAGAAACATATTTGATACTTTTTTTAAATTCACAAAAAGTAGATTTGAACTGTGGCTTTCCTCATATGAAATACGAAGTTATAACACGTTTCATATATGTACTATGGCTGCTACACACAATGTCGGTGGTACGGCTGGTGGCCATGTCACCGGCACCGCTAGGCTCGCATTTGACTATCAATAAGTAAGGATATTCATTGCGATTATACATCTGACATGCTGAACTAGGTATTTAAACCAACAGAAGTTAATAGTATTTGGGATGTCGGGATGAGAATTTCAAAAACAAAGTTTACTAATATACATAGTTATTTATTATTCACTATAATCAAAGTCTGATTCCAGATACTCCACACCCATCGATTCTTCTGAATCTGAACTGCTAGATTCGTCACCTGAATCGGTTACATTTATAATGAAACTTTCCATTTCTGCCACTATTCCATCTTTTTGTTTATAATTCTCTTCAATATGAAGGACATGATTAACCATCTTATTCCATTCCTCAGAAGTAATGATATCGAAGCATTCTTTTATTAAATTTTCCATTTCTGATAAGGATCTTGAAATATTTTTACTTGCCACTTTTCTCTTTCCTGTGCTCCAAATAAGCTCAATGGGATTGAGGTCACAATGATACGGCGGAAGTCGCAACACCTCATGGCCATGTTCTTCAAGGATCTGATCAGCTTCATAAATAGGATCAGGTTTATGTTTATCAACCAAGCACAGCAGTTCCTCTCTTGACTGAGTTTCTTCAAATGAAATATCATAACAACGGAGCCAATTTTGTATTTCTACTTTGCGAGTACTAGTGTTTGGTGCCTTATTCACTTTTATGGTATGATAACTTGCATTATCCATGACAATAATGCTGGGTTCCGTCAAATCGGGAATTAATTTTTCACGTAACCATTTGTTAAAATTTGAGGCATTCATGTCATGATGATAGTCAGCTTTAGTTGATTTTGTACTAAAGACTAATAATGCATTTGGTATAAATCCACTTTCTGATCCTGCATGAACAATAATAAACCTTTTCCCCGAAGAAATATTATCAATAGCGCCCTGAGTTGAAGGTCCCTGCCATGACTTTTTTGGTTTGTAATTCTGATGAATATAAGTCTCATCTAAGTAGACAATTTTCTTCCCCTGTTGTCGTTTTAAAGCAATAGTTCTTAAGAATCTATGTCGCCACGCTGCGATATCATAGCGTTCCACAAGTACAGAACGCTGATTTTTATTTTGCTTGAATACAAATCCGTTGGTTAATAATATTTGACGTAATGTTTCTCTACAGCCTGTAAATGCAATACTCTCTTTTAAATCCGTCAAAAGGCTTCATAATGTAGGCACTTGCTTCTTGACAACATAATATTCATTTATTTTGTTTCTTATAGCTTGAATATCAAAACTGTCCAGGTTAGACACTGTCTTTTTATGAGGGCGTTTCTTACCTGGGGTGCTGAACACCCCTTTGTTTTCTTTACTTTCATTATTAATCCTTTTCAATGTTGAAATACTAATATCTGAAAAAGAAACAGCAATATTTTTTAAACCTATTTATAATTTTAAACTAATCACTCCTGTGTATTTTTGTTGCATATAAATCTATGTGAACTTATACGTAATCTGAAAAAAAAAACATTGTTTATATAAGCCTTTTATTTAAACGATGTTTTTTTTCTCAGTCTGTAAAATACATCTTGTATTTAAAACAAGTCTAGAATTTGTTTACAAATAGTGTATGTTGGTGTAAAAATCTAAGCAAAGGAAAAAAATTACACGAACCTATTACCAAAAATATGTATTTCTGACATTTTATATCAATAATTTTGAGCTTGGTAGGAACTTACCAGTCATTGAAGAGATTTTCTCAAAATATTTATTCTGTGAGAGATACTCTTCTTGATGAAATTCCTTTATTTTTTTGGGATTTGCCAAAGCAGCACTGGCTCCTTCAACACTCGAATTCTTTTCTGTAAAATTGGTAAAATTGGAATGTACTAATTATAAATACCTATATAAAAATCCCCGGGTTCAGCTTTTATTAGCCAGACTCTAGCTCCTAAGATATTTATTGAAATCAAATGATATAACGGGCAACTTTGTTCTAAATGAAATGCTCGTGATGATGAATGTATTTATTTTGATAAGAATAAATACCTGTGTGTATAATACACCTCTAAAAATAATGCATTATTTTTTTACAAATTTATTAACATAAAAAAGGTTGTAGTAAGTCAACCATAAAAGATAAACATATGCTGTCGCGGACTTTATTATAGAACTCTTAATGCTGAACAATCCTGTTATACATGATTTTTGTGTAACTTAAGCGGTTTCCGCAGCGTATGCAGCGGAAGCTCTCAAAAGGAATATCTATCTCCCGTTTTCGCAACATTTTTCATTTCTGCTGTGGTCTTATGAGTCTTATCTTTATGTTATATAGCTTAAAGCCTTCCTCGATAAATGGACTATCCAACGTAAAAAAAAATTTCAAATCGGGCCAGTAGTTTTTGAGATTAGCGCGTTCAAACAAACAAACAAACAAACAAACAAACTCTTCAGCTTTATAATATTAGTATAGATTAGCGCAAGCGCACGTTGTACTTAAGCTGCGAACATTATTTTGGTGCGGAGTTATGTTAAAACTGTGATAGCTCCTAAGATATTTATTGGAATCAAATGATATAAATGGCAACTTTGTTTTAAATGAAATGCTCGTGATGATGAATGTATTTATTTTGATAAGAATAAATACTTGTGTGTATAATACACCTCTAAAAATGATTCATTATTTTTTTACAAATTTATTAACATAAAAAAGGTTGTAGTAAGTCAACCATAAAAGATAGACTTAAGCTGTCGCAGACTTTATTATAGAACTCTTAATGTTGAACAATCCTGTCATACATTATTTTTGTGTAACTTTAGCGGTTTCCGCAGCGTACGCAGCGGAAGCTCTCAAAAGGAATATCTTTCTCCCGTTTTCGCAACATTTTTCATTGCTGCTGTGGTCTTGTGAGTCTTATCTTTATGTTATATAGCTTAAAGCCTTCCTTGATAAATGGACTATCGAACATAAAAATAATTTTACAAATCGGGCCAGTAGTTTCTGAGATTAGCGCGTTCAAACAAACAAACAAACAAACAAACAAACTCTTCAGCTTTATAATATTAGTATAGATTTAGCTCTTCATTTCTATGCACAATAATACCCTAATACCCTTTCCTATAAAACTCATAATTTCTTTACCCAAAGGTTGTCTGAAAGAGATCGCTTATAGCGATAAAACCGCCGTAAATCAATTTATGTTATGAGCAATAAGGAGTTCTAGTTCTAATGTAATCTATATTTCACGTGATTTTAATTAGTTTTCAAAAGAAATTCACGCGTCCTAATCAAGCGAGTGATTCCAAAATAGGGCCCCAGGACAAGGGAATGAAGGAAGGTTATGCCTGCTGAACACAACATTCAGTCATTAGGTTTCCGTGACAAAAGGAAGGTTATGCAAAGCGGATTTTTCGATTCACTGCCATAAGGTACGGTAGCTTACACAGCAAACGCTTTTTATATCTTTTGTCATGAAAACGTCGAAGAGAGAATATTTTTATCTTGTTTTTAATGGTAAACAAGAACTCAGTTTTAAAATTACATAATAAATAAAAGATAAAAATAAGCAAAAAGGTTTTTAAGTTACGTTGCTTTGCTGCTTCTAACTACAATTTTTAATTTACAAAATTAATTTTAGTAAGAGGATGAAGAGAAGTTTATCTTCAGCATGATGTTTAATTACATCGTTCTTTCTGGTTTGCTTAAAGCTGGTGATAGTTAATAGAAATACATAGTTGTTAAGAGTTAATATTAAGAGTGGATATGTACTATCCACACTACACGAGTTGAGTATTAATAATATCTACTTAATTATACGGCGAAAATTACGTTGCGTCCGTTTGCTGCAAAATAGTTTAGGTCATTAGGAGACACATCAGATAGTTTTAAGGTTCCGTAGCCGAATGGCACAAACGGACCCCTATAGTTTCGTCAAGTCTGTCTGTCTGTGTGTCTGTCCGTATGTCACAGACACTTTATTCTGAACCTATTAGCAATACATCGATGAAATTTGGTAGGTAGGTGTATTTTGATAACCGCTTTTCGATGCTACAAATAATAAAATAATATGACATTCGAGGGAAGAAGAGGACATCCCATACATGAAAGTAAAATATTAAAAAAATATTTGCTCTAACCTATGCATGTAGGTTGTCTATGGATAGATGAAAAATGCACAATGTAGTGCTTTACAAATACTTTTAACGAAAATTGTTTAGAATGAGATTGAACTAGTGGTTTTTGAGATAAAGCAAATTCTCAACAACCGCAAATATAACTTTGTCATTCATACAAATAATATGAAAAACAAAGTATTTTTTGTTGTCAACAAAATATTGTGGTAGTTTGGCCAAATGGAAGTAAGTGGAACCCTAATTTAGTTTAAGTTGGCACGGGACCCTCAGTGTGCGAGTCCGAGTCGCACTTGGCCGGTTTTTAATCGACAAATAATCCCTGACAAGAGAATTATGAAAGTATAAGAAATCATATACAGGTGTTGTTTTGGTCAGCGACACTCGACCGTTGTACAAACGATACTGTTGCCAAAAATATTTTTTTTTGAATGAAAAAAACTCATAATCAATTTATTATTGCGATATGTCACTTCTTCAAAGCTTACTAGCAACAGTATAGCGTAGTATTTCGTAGATTAGTGCGTGCTATGCGTGAGGTGTGAATTTCTCCATTCGTTTTTTTTAAGATGATGGGAAGAGGTTATCTTTTAATAAAACTTGCATATCATTTAAAGACTTTTTTTTACAATAAGCATAACTCAAAACATCATCACTGAGTTGGATGTGATGAAACCACACTTATTATTTACTAGCGGACCCAGCGAACTTTGTTTCGACCCCATCCCGTAATTTAAAATTTTAAGCGGTCTCAGAGTAACTTAAAAAAATGATAGGTATGAAAAATAGATGTTGGCCGATTCTCAGATCTACTCAATATGCTCTCGAGAATCGGTCAAGCCGTTTCGGAGGAGTACGGGAACGAACATTGTGACACAAGAATTTTATATATAAGATTTATTTACTGCTAAATATTTGTTTCAAATTTAGTGAGTTGTTATAACTATGTACGTGTAGGGAACCTGTAAATATTCCTCGAAATTCGAATTGAGTATATGGATCCATTGGTGAAAGTTGATGACCAGTGGTGTAAATTCATGTCGCAGCAGTTTTTTTTCGCAGTGTCAGTTACATACGCTTGTACTAATAGTTCAATGTTTAAATTACAAGTAAGTGTACCTTATTATTATTATTTTCCCACATCCCATTTGCGGTAGCGAAGTGAAAAAGTCTTGAACTATGCAACGTTGAATGCTTAATGGAAGAACTGCATATTTCTCTGCGAGTGCAGTACCTACCTATTACTAACATACAAGAGTACCTGAATAAACACACTGAAAACTGAAGTTGAAAGTTTTAACTAGAGCGCAGTTAGGGGTGAGGCAAACGAACAGTGTATGTTTCATTGCATTGAATTTCTGAAGAATATGCTTATTTCATAACAAAACTAATATTATTTATTCATCTACTTATTTTTGAAATAATTAAGTCATAAATAAATTTTGAATTAAATTGAATCAAATTGTATACGAATAAAAATACATTACTTAAATTAAATGCAATTTAGGGCTTATTTTTCAATAGTCAGATAAGAAATATTCGTCAAACAAAATACAATACGGCTAATTTGAAAACTTCACTTAATTGTCAGCAATCATGCGTAACTGTCATTTTTTTAAATCTGTCGCTTGTAATTTATGTCTGATAATTTTTATCTGACCATTGAAAAATTTGCCCTTAGTTTATTAAACCGACCACCCAATCTTACACTAATAACAAGTAAATTTATTTATTCTTGTTTGAATCAACTGTATTAGACGAGAAAACGAACCCTTCTTAAATCGCGAATATCGTACCAGCCTTTGAAGTACATTGGGAAAGTAAAAAGTTATCATAGCGTTCCTAAGTGACTGCTTTTTCAGGTTTAATATAGCAGTAGAAGCTATAGAAACCTAAATGAAATTACTTGTAGATTACAATATCCTTAATAAAACATATTTTGTACAATTTCAACTTTAGCAATTATGTTTGTCAAACTGTTGTATTTACGCGAAATAAAAACGTCTCCGTCACAACCCTGATTCGTGCACGCAAAGTAGTCGTAAGAGTTTAGTTACTTATTAGCCAAATAAAATAGAATGAAATAAAGTTCACAGTAACTTAGTTGCTGTTATATTTTACTTGTATAATAAAGTTAGGTACGTTCATTGTCTTTGTATTACATTTTTTCACCGTTAGACTGATTACTAAGTTGCTCCTTTTCCCCCAGTTGAGAGAGCTATCATGTCCCTCATTTTTAACTTTTGATTCGTAACATATACCTTTGAAGTATTAGCTTTTCTAAAAACCGAGCGAAGCAAATCTCTCTGAAGTTAATTTGTAACGTTAAAGGCGAAGGGAAATCTCTTCCACCTTTTATTTATTGCCCCCCGGGACTCACGCGGATCGGGTGACCCGGATCTTATTAGATTCTCCAATCAAACTCACGACTGTTTTTTAAATAATAAAAATGACAGTGATTTGGGTAATCTACCTAAAAGTATTCTGATTTAAATAATTTAACAAGTTTGGTGCCTAATAACGTTATTATACTGATATGTCATCTGATATTTGAATTATGTTACGTAGTTTTGCGCGGGAAACGAAAAGGGAAGGATGGACTTTTCTTTGTTTTAGTAATTGTTTTTTTCGGGTCAATTATTATGATTGTGTGGTGGAACATCACTAAAGAATTGTCTGTATGGCGTAGAGCCAAAGACGTTAAACTTGCATGTAAAGAAAAATAATGATCTTACTGTTAAAAAGGTTATTCCCTAAAGCGTAGACAGAGTATTGAATCTCAAAAGAGTAACTCCAAAAATCTCTTGTACTCCACAATGAACGATTGAGCGATAAGGGCGTTACAAAACGTTCCGAAATTAAATAACCGTTCTGCTCTTCCATGTTCCATGCAAATGTTTGTTTACCGCGTTAAAGTCGACGGGAATATTATTTCACAGGAACGCTTTATCCTGCCTGGCTCCTCCTTTTCCTGCCCAATTTCCCAATATTAAATTTATTACGTGCACCGTGGAATAAGTCAAACGTCCTTAATAATGATTGGGGATTTTCTTTTAGTTATTCAAAGCGTAATATTTTATTATTCTCAATTTGTCAGTTTCAAACAAATTATTTTAGGACGGAACGTTGATTTATTATTCAAGGAAGTTATTAAACACAAATTGTCAAAATTGTATTTTTAGAAAGGTATGAAAATTTGAAGATCCATTTCGAGACAGACAGATTTTTCTGCGCTTTATTTTTGAAAGTAAATGAAAAAAGACTGAAATGAATATGGGTGTAGGCATTTTACAGGTGACGCCTTTGCTATGAAATCGAATGCAGAAAAATATTTGATCGAGCTGTCAGCTGTCACTTTGACATTTAGTGTTGTTGTTGCTTTCGGTGTTGTATTAAAAATTATCGATAGTTTTCATTGTAGTAGGTACTTGGAAGATGATTAAAATAGGTATATTATACAATCAAATGTTTTATTAGGTAAGCAGTAAAGAAATAATAATCATCATCCTTCTTTCAAAATATGAATGATATTTCTAGTTACGAGTCGATTTTTTGACATGATAATAGTCTGATATCTACGGATACATTAATAATATATTCTAAAACAAGATAAAAATGAATTCATATTAATAAAGTTTTGGTATGATGCATAGAATTTTACTTTAGAGGGGGAAAACATATGGGGACGCGACCGCTTTATAATAGTATCTTGAGTACTAAATACAGTTTCTCTTCTAATTAAAAACAGCAATAACATTTCAAATATGGTTTATTACGCAAAGCATTTCAACATCATAATACGTGCGCTACCTTCCGTGAAGTATTCCGAGTCAATAGAAATATGTCAAGCGTCTCTTAATGGCGCACCTGCGATATTTTATTTTAATTTCTTCCTCGTAATGCGATACCTCATTTGGCCGCGCTCAGCGCCGCGCCGCGCGGGTGTAATGCGATGACGGTTATTGCATTTCTGATGCACACCACGTAAATGAGAGAGGATTTTTTCTAGTGCACAGCCGAGATACAAGAGAGTTGGCGGTAAACTGGTTAACTGAAATATGTTTGTAAAAAGTTGACACACGGTGTCTGTAAAGTTTTGCGTGTATTTCCACGCGTTGATATTAAGTACTATCAATGTACTCGTATTTTTTGAATTTGTTAACGGTGGTTACCTATATCACATCATGAGAACTTGTGACAAAAACCGGCCAAGTGCGAGTCGGATTCGCACACTAATGGTTCCGTGTCAACTTTAACTAAATTAGGGTTCCACTTACTTCCATTTGGCCAAACTACCACAATATTTTGTTGACAACAAAAAATACTTTGTTTTTCTTAGTATGTATGAATAACAAAGTTATGTTTGGGGTTTTTGAAAATGTGCTCATCTTAAAAATTCGTTGGGTCTCGTTCCAACCAATTTTCGTTGAGTCTTTGTCAAGATCCACATTATGTATTTTTTGCAAAATTTGCACTCGCTTAGTTTATAAGTTCGATGAGGGGGGGGGGGGACCTTGGGAGGCGTGTATCTTTCAAACGTTAGACTTTTATACAAAGGTTTTAGGCATCTCGATGACATTTTAAAAGATCTATCCATAGATACCCTACACGCATAGGTTTGACATTTTTTTTTTGTTTTAGTTACATGTTACCCTCTTAAATATCATTGTTTTTTGTATGAGAGTGTTAAGCGGTTAACATGATACATCTATTTACTAAGTTTCAACTGTGAAATACTAATAGTTTCAGAATAAAGTGGCTGTGACATACGTAGACAGACAGACTTGACGAAACTAAGGGTTTCTCCTTAACATACTTTTCATTATATCTCTTTCTTATTTTCATATAAGTTATTGTTTGAAAAATTAAATGTTGCATTACAAGAAGATATACGTGAAATGAGTTGCAGTTTGTGTGCTAACTTAAGTGTGATAAATTTTATTGGTAATTGGATAATAATAATATGCAATTCAACACCAACAAAAGAAGAATTTACGGCATCAGTACTACTACCCTAAAACAAACTTCGAACGATTACCGATGCTTTATTATGGGTAATCCCTTTTGATAATGCGAACCAAATTGGTTAGCCGCGCAGAAAATGAGATATTTTTAAATTCCTTGTCTCTATCTCTACACATCCATACAAAGACAATGAAATGAAATTTATTGCACAAATCATGGTGTACAGGAGGACTTAATGCTAAACGAATTTAATAATAAACTGGTCATACAAACATCTGGCCCAGTTTTTAAGAATGCTTCTCTTCTAGTGTCTACGAGATGAATAATTACACAGTTTGAACCTTTCCTGCATGAACTATAGGTTATCATCAAGAGTGAATGCACTTTGTTTATTGGCGGTTATGCTGACATCTTGTTGTCCTGCTCCCTCATCCCCATATTTGCCTGCCAAAGTTTTGATGTATTCATTTAGATGAACATGTTTTTCTTTTGTTTTGTGACAGCCTTATTATTTTTCACAATTCGTTCTTGACAGGCAAACATCAAAATCAAACAGGTCTATTTTAATATTTTAGGGATAAAAGTCGACCTAACAGATTGGGATCTTGCTTTCTGAATTTGAGAGGCAGCCATGATCGAATTATATTCGAGGGATTCAGTAAAATGATAAAACTCGTTTTGATAAATTGGTTTGTGTTTTATTTTTCCTCAGTACAGGGTGTTGTTTTGGTCAGCGACGAGCGACTCAGGGGTGGCTGTACAAACGATACTGATGCCAAAAAATGTTTATTTTTGAAATGGCGAAAACCCACAAAATCATTTTTTTTATGCGTTACAGCAATCGAGTTAAAATAACCAACACCAGGTAGCCTCTTCGTAGCTTACTAGCTACGGCGTAGTATTTCGTAGATAAGCGCTAGCTACGGGCTAGGGTGCAAGTTTTCCCAATAGTTTTGTATTTTTTTTGAATGTTGTGAAGAAGTTTTCTTGTATAAAACTTGCTCAGAATTTAAAGAAAACATTTTTTTTTTGAATAAGCATACCTCATATTATCATCCCTGAGTTGGACATTACTGACCAAAACAACAGCCTGTATTTTAAAAAGTCGACATATTCACCCTTGGTATGAGGAAACAGGATTGAAAGGGATTTGACCAGAAATATAATAAAGATTCGAGGTCACGGTGTGTCCGTGACCTCGAATCTTTATTATATTTTACCTCAAGCTTGATCGATTGATAGAATAGGCGGCGACGAATTCACCTCATTTTCCAATGCTAATCCCATGCTCCTTCCATTTCCGATGGTTTCTCTGTCTTCCAGAATACGTGGCAGGTCATAGTCTAGTATAAGTCAGCTGAAATATAAACTTACTTAAACATGCAAATAATAACTTTAACTGATGACAAGCTTATTATGTGTACATTATTAAAACCAAATATATCCCCGAGAGGGTTAAATAAAATTGAATGTTATTTTGATCGCCGAAACAATTTCAAATAAGTTTCACCAAAAAGAGGTAGATGAAAAGCTAAGTTATAGATGAAAACTTCTTTGACATTACCCTAATATGCATGGTAATGGAAAAACACTCACTTTGGTAAAAAAAAAACTTGTTTCAAAATAATCAAAACAAGCAATATCAAATAACTTTTGAACTATGAATAAGTTCCAAGTGAGACATATGATGCAATGGCGTGTTGTTCGTATTCTTTGTAAAGTGAAATTGTCTGTGAATTAAACTCAGGCTTCTGTGAATATTTGAAGATTTCCGCTTCAAGTAATAAACATATCATTAATTTCAAATCCTTTCGGTATGATGAAGAATATGTCCATATTAGTACAGTCGCTATCACATCAGACTAATGAGATTAAAAATTTCGTAGAAGAAAACCTCATTCCAGAGAACCACTTCTCAGTATTTTTTTGGTGACCGATCCCTCTTGGAAAGGGATATACGTGATGGAACCCTACAATAAAACAATAGATCGTAAAAAGTTTTAATTTTTATTATTTTTATTAAAAAGCAAAAAAGTACCAGCCATGTTACTTTTACTTATAATTTACTTACATAACAAGTATACCTAATAATAGAAAATATTGAAAAACACAAGTAGGTATCGGCGGTGGCGGCATAGTAAAATGATACACCGCGTCAGAACGGTCGAACAAAGAGAGGTGTTTTGTTTTTTTATCTAAATTCTTGCGAACCCTTACATGGGTATCGAGGAACCCCAGGGTTCCGCGGAACACACTTTGTGTTTCGCTGCATTATTCTGTCAAGTGATGCTGACAAAATTAGTATTGTAACGCTCTATAGTTTTTTGTATATTTTGAAACATATGGGCTAAATTTTATAATTTAAAGTGGCAAGCTTAATTAGAGCACCATTTCAAAATTGGTACGCAAATGACTGTCGTTATAATAATTTACGGATTTGCATTCTTTGACATGGTTATAATTTACTCAGAGTCGGTAAAACAGACTGAGATGAAACTTACCTACCGATCGTGTGCAATTCACCCAAAGATCGCTTCAGGCTCGGTCGAATAAGATATCTGAATTGCGGCAATGCTGTTCGATTCCTGAATAATGCAGCGATGAATAGGTAAGTGAGGCAGAGGTAAGTATCGCCGTATCTAGAGTTCATATTCGAAAGGAAATTTGCTACTTATCGGGATCAGGGTTGCCATGGTGACGACTTCACTCTACTTTACCTGCGAATAATATTAGAGTGAACAGCTGTACCGTTGTACATGTATAACGTGTAATAAATTGAGTACCTTATTATATTTAGTATTCATCGGACTCACATTAACATTTTCATCACATTATCTTTGTTTTTCCATGCTTTCATTTCCTTTTTCCATCCAAAGATTGCTGGTTCATTTGCTGTAAACACGAACTTAGAGTTAATCATAGATTCTATCTACCATAACGCAGTTCGTATTTTCTCCCTAAAAAGTCGTACTGTAAACATTAAACTATAGGCATTACCTGCCTTTCTACTCTTCTTATACTATTACTCTGTATTTTTGGATTATTGATGTTTTCTAATCCTTTTTGAACAATATTTATTGTGAATCTGAAAATGTCAAACTTCCGAAGCTCTGTTATTCTACTTTTCTGTACATAATACTGTAAAAATAGCTGCGTTTTACCTTTGTTTGCAATTTTCCTTTAATTTGCATTGGGTGATGATTTGTTATTCAGATTATTTATTTAAACTGCTTGATTTTTGACATATTTTTATCTTTATTGACATGGTTGTTATGACAATATCTTTCAAAGTCTGACAACTTCTATCAAAGTCTATTACTTTTTCGGGTTTAATCCTCTATAAACCACCAGTATTCATGTTCTATTTTTGAACCTACCTCGATCTAAATTTGAACGGCCCAGGCTCCTATATAAGCCTTTACTTTTTTCATTCAATTCATTCGATTCCGAGTTCTAAGCTCGAACAGTTCTATTATTCATTAGACATACTACAAGTTTAACACTCTTCATTTTCCCTCAAGAAGTCTTGAAGAACCGCCAGTGACTGCTGTAACACCTCCTCACGCTAGGGGAGGGACCGGACAAATATCCGGAGGAGTATCAGAGTTCATTGACTGCAGTAACACCTCCTCGCTCTAGGGGAGGGACCTGTCTCCTTCTCGGAAGAGGACCCGAGACCAAGTACTTCTGGCACTCCAACTGATCATAACATTTTCTACATAGTTCCCGTTACCCTCATCACTGCTGTGAGTTACTCCTTCACGGCGCCTGTCACCGCTGCACATCGGCGTCGCTGCTCTTCACGGCGCCTGTCACCGCTGCACATCGGCGTCACTGCTCTTCACGGCGCCTGTCACCGCTGCACATCGGCGTCACTGCTCTTCACGGCGCCTGTCACCGCTGCACATCGGCGTCGCTGCTACCTCCGCTGTGTCGGCCCTGCACTCCGACGCCGCCCTTTGCTGCCTCCAGGACAATACTTATAGAAGATCTGAAGACACTAACTCACGCCCACTGCACTTTACTTACATTCATACAGACATCAACTCATCTCATATTTCGGTACTGTATTTTTTTTGTTTTAATATAAATTCTATTCCCTCTTTTCTACCTCTTTTTTTTAACTTCTACTCCTTCACATTTGTCGCTTCACGACACAGCTTAGGTGATCTTGCACACGATGATTTAACCCAGGATTACGATAACCCTGGATTAAAACTTCATTTTTTCTCTGTCAACGTAAAATAAACGGTCCAAGACAGAAAGAGGATTTAATCCAGGATCATCATGCGCAAGTGGACTTTAGACAGTTTAGCATCTCTGCTTTTAAATAAGCCTATCGTATTGCGATTTCGATTTATATATTTGTAGTATTATTATATTTATAATACAGTTTTCACTGGAAATTGAACTGCCTGGAAATTTAACTGATTGAGCAATATCGCTATATGCCTTCTTAAGTAAGTATACAATAAATGTATGTATATGGGAAAATTCAGGCTGATGTTGTTTTTGCCTAATTGCAGACGATTCTCTCAGTTAAAATAGTTCGAAATAGGTTAGAATTGGATGAAAGGTATCATGCTTGGCAGTGGCAGTTAGCTCTTTTGTATACCTTGAACTACTCTTGCAACAGTACCGGAATATCGGGATCTAACAATAACCAATACCGTCTCGAACTATTGTAACCGATGAAAACGTCTACCCTTAGGAAATATTTAGCATATATTTTGTGTGTCCATTAAAATGGAATATTAGGAGAAAATACAACCTGTCATGTTAAATGAGCAAAAATTTAGAAACCTGAAATGATTTTTGATTCAATTTGCCTTATTCTGAACAAAAAAGAAAATTATTAAAAAATGATTCAAGATTTTATGTGGTGTTTTAGTTGTTCTGGTACTTCTGATCATTTCTTGCTCTGTGGACGACGCTCTGTCGAAAGAGGATTCTGTACGTATTCACCGGGCCGCTGCGCCTTGCTGACATTATTATTATTATTATTATTATTACAATCTTCGGTCATAAAAAACTAACCATTGCTTGTTTAGTTTTTTGGCCGGTTTGCGCTCGTGATGTCTTATTAATAAATAAACAAGACAACAAGTTTTTTTTTGAAAAATGTAACTTAAAAGTGGTTCAATTGATTCTGCTCGTTATTCCAATCAACCTGTTTTCGGGCTTTGCGCATTTAACGTTACACGTTGTAAAATAATATTAAAACTGAAATATTAGGTTATAAAAGTAGACTCCAAAATAAAATACCATATGCTTGCTTCAAGTGAAATTATTAATAAGTACTTCCATCTCATCGCACAACCCAATGTTATAGAGGTCGTTGCAAATTGACGTTTGCATACGATTGTACAAGGCATTGTGAATTACCTTGAACCTAACTGTAATAAAACACGATGCACCTCCACAGACTGGCCCCTTGACGATCTAGTTTTCAATTCAAGAACGGAATTGAACTTTATCGAAGACCGTTCGGCCGTCATTTCTAATATTTCAATGTACATACCCGAAGAAAAGTGTGGGAAATTGAGATCGAATGTTTCACATTGTCAGCAATTTCATAAATTGAATTATTTAGTTTTCCACTTGCCCGCACTACAGATAACCGACATCAAATTTAAACTCTCAAATTAAATTTAGCATGGGTCCATGAATGCCATTCTAAGCTTATATTTTTCTATTCTTAAGCTATGAGAAACATAACGCGGAATCTCGAAAACGACTTAATAAGGGCCGATTTTCCCAATGTCAGATTAGACTTATCAGACCGAATAAGTATAAATCAACCGATAGTAAAATTTCACTTACATAAATGCTTGCTGACAAATAGGCTACGTTTTCAAATACTATTAGTATTGTATTTTTTTAAGACTCATAAATTATAAAACGACAGATTTCAAAAAAATGACGGTTACACATAATTGCTGACAATTAAATCTTGTTACAATATAGCTAATTTTAAAATGTAACCACATATTAATAATATTTTAATTTATTCGACGAATATTCCTTATCTGAAGTTGGGCCTAAATATTTTTCAATATTTCGAGTTTATTAAATACATTAGTATTAAGATTAATTAACTTTATATTGAGTTAAGGTTTTCGATATGACGAAATAATTTTCATGATTAGGTATATGTATTGTTTTGTATCGTAGCAAGCTTAATAAATTTCTAAGTAACAGCACGTGAGTGTATTTTTAGTATCTGATTATTCGCGCGATTTTATAACCTACAAGCTACTACAACACGGAGTCATGATTTACGAGTGAGCCCATGATGAATGAGCTTACAAGTGCCGAGTATGGTCGCCGAACTGACGGCAAACAGCTGTTCGCATTGAAAAATACGGCAATATAATACAGCATGAAATGCAACAAAACGCAGAAAGGACAAATTTACCTTAAGTATTAGTACAATCAAACCTTAGAAAAAACGGCTGACGTCACCAATCAAGTATCTAAACTCTTTTGATGACGTCTTACGCTTTGTATTGTGTAAAGGTGGACTTCTTCTAAAGGTTGCAGGATTTCACAACTAATATAACGACATAAATGCAAAACAGGCTGCTTAGAATCAGGTACTTACTTTAAAAAATATTGGGGAGTTGATAGTAGATTTCGACGATACCCGTAGGTAGCCCTGAAACCAGATAATGAATGTTACGTTTTGACGTCAGGTATAGAGCGAAAAGGTCGCAAACCGTCAATGCAGTCATATGTATCTTATGAAAGGCTAAAGATATGAGTTCTTCTTCTTCCTAGCAACTGTCCCTTCCTCCACTTTGCCCAATCCTGGACGTCGCTCCCGGTTAAGTCACAGCATTCTAGGTTTTTCTTAATGAGACTCAAACATAGCACTTTAGGCTTACCTCCTCGCCTTTGACCCGGCAGGTTTTGGTTGAGTGCTACATTGCCGATGTAGTCAGATGGTCTCCTTTTCACGTTCTTTTATGGTTTGGAACCATCGCAGCGAGTTTTCTTGTAGTTTATTGGCGACGTCACGCACGCCGAGGCTACTGCGCACGTACTATTTGCGGATCTTGTTTAGCCTCGTCACTCCTCATATCCACCGCAGCATATTCATCTCAGCAGCTTGGATTGTCTGCACGTGTTTTTTTTGTGACCGCCAGGTCTCGCTACAATATGTTAGTACTGGTCTTATGACTGACTTATGCACCAGTCCTTTTAACTTTATGGGCATTCTACTGACACATGTTATATTAGGTTACGACTAAAGATATAAGTTGGTAAATGGAATATCTAATAAGGTACGAGTACGTTAGATTAAGTAGTAGCTATACATATAGGATGAATAACAGACTATCGTCTGCAAAGTTCGGGTATTAGCTTGTATGCTCCCTATCTCACTTGCTGTTCGTGGGTCATAATAAATCAAGCGGTGGACAAGTGCAAGTGAAACTACGGCACTGGAATTCGGCTAAAGACAACAGTTATATGGAATATGCTTCCAGTGGATTTAAACACCTACAAATATACACATTAAACAAAAGTGCCATTAGCCTCTTAGATAATGGTTTAGAATGTTTTTAATACTCATTGTCATATTTTATATTCTTAAAGATTAATGAAACCAAAAATTGCGCACGGGCGGGACTCGAACCAGCAACTTCTTGGCCAACCGAGCCAAACGCTTTACCAATAAAATTGAGCTACCGTACTGTCGGTCCGACTGTGCGAAATTTCTGGTCTCTTATGGATAATATAATTTCACACTTTTATGATAGCTTACGACGTTAATATAGTTTAGTATTATAAGTTACAATGTCTACTCCGCACAAATCTAAGTAATTTGATAAATATTGTCCGGGACTGACCCGCATGTACGTACCGCAGTTGAATCGAACAGAGAGAGGAGAACCCGGCAGAGGCATAAGTAATGCAAAAATAAAAATAAAACTTTTGAATGTAAAAACAGTAACAACCTTCACACATAGCTGTGCTTATTGTTTATGTTGTTCTCAACAAAGTGCTATTACGGTTATTAAAGTAAAAACGTGTCAGCTATGGTCTTGGCAGCGGCTGGGATCGTACTCGAAGCGAGTGCTCATATTGCAAGTGCCTATAAATATCCCATGGGACACGGAATCGTAATGGGGCAGAATATAGTAAGCTCTTTTTTTTTCTTTTTTTATGTGCGGGTGGGTCCACTAGACCCAGTAAACTTTGTTTCTCCCCCGGCCGGTGAGGATTTGACGGTGACGAATATAACAAAGTGAAAATCATAAAAATTGGTCCAAACATTCAATTTTCTTATTTATTTCTTACATAAGACCCTTCTTCTGGTGATGAAAACAAATAAAACAAAAGAAGAACTAGAATAATCGGTCCAGCCGTTCACTGGTGATGTCGTGACTAAGGAAAAAAATAATGTGTCTTGTCTCGAAGCGCTAGTAGGGCCCAAAAGATAAGGAAACATGATCTGGCCCCGTATGGGTCATAGTTGATTGATAATAATTAATATTGACGTTCTTAAGTGGCATTTTGACACTAAATTGACCTTATTTGAACAAATGATTTTTGAATTTGAATTTAATTGATTTTTATATAGAAGATACATGTAATAAAAAAGATGGTATAAAATAGTAGAAAACTATTTTCTCCACTTTATATACAGTTTTCACCACTGAAATAACACGCGTGTGGGTTGAGAGCAGTGCACACATGCGACGCGCAATATAAACTATCACACGGCTACACACAGGGATTGTTTTGAAAAGTGTAAGGTAAATTGAAAGTTGTTTTCGAACTAAATTAGTTGTTGTCCGGGAAATGCCTTTGTGAAAGCATCGGATGAAACCTCGACTTTTAACTAACACGGCGATTATTAGGTCGGCAGCTGCATTACAATGTTGGATTTCCGGCATTGTTTTCATGAACAGTACGCTTTGCCTTTTAGCCTAATACACCCACCCTTATCAAGAGTCGTTAAAGTTTGGTTTAGTTATGCTAAACGTTATTAGAAGCAGGATGGGGTTGACTGCGAGGAATTTGTCTGTGTCACGGATTATCACGTGACTGACGATTAGGGCGATGCTGCCCTGAAAAGGAACCACCCTCGTCAGTTTGTCGCCGACTCATAATTTGACGTTAAATGTCAGCACAGAAATTAACTTACAACACACAATTTTCACAAGCGAAGCTGGTAACCTTTTAGTTGCTTCGTAATAAGGATAATATCCAAACTAGTAATTTTTGGGGTATTACCAAAACTATCCCGGCGGGGAAACGTCAAGTCGTATGATGAATGTACCGTCATGTTAGGATATGCGATACATGTTTTAAAGTTTAAACGATCTACAATTTAACTTCTACCTCTGAAGGCACTCGTGCTTTGAAGATAATTACCAAACTTTTGCTATTAACATAACACTCGTAATAGGTGAGCTGATACTTTATGGCAGATAGCATTAACTTTCCTAAAATGGTATGTTTTTTGGAGATTAGTGGTCTATTCGTACATTTTAGCGACAGCGGCTCTTTTCGTCTGTTCATCTTGTAGGTGGGCATCCCACGCTGCGTCTTTAGTCGAAGGGCCTCCAATCAAGAAGTTTTCTTCCCCAACGGCCATCAGTTTTTTGCGCTATGTACCCTACCCACTGCCACTTGAGCTTACTGATTCTCAAGGCTATGTCCGTTACCTTAGTTCTTCTGCGTATCTCCTCATTTTTGATTCGATTCCGTAGTGAAACACAAACAATCGTTTTTAATGCAAATAATACGTTCCTAGCACGGTCATGCTATGCTTCAGTGTACTAGAGCTTTATTAATTAATTAAAAAATCATCTTTCTTATCCATTCTGATAGGGTTTCCGCAACCGGAAAGATGTAACAGGATAGAAAACTAAATGAACATTTATGATTGTACTTTTTTTATGTGTACCTAAGTTAGTTTTTATTTGGCCTCGAGTCTTAAAATACATTGGCTTGGTGAATAAAATACCTACGTATCTTATATCCTAGATAATACTTTTAAACACCAACACACTCACTGCTTTTTTTTCGTTTCTAACAAGAAATGAATCATTTGTTATATTTCAGATCAGTGGGCACGATAATTCAAGTAAGTAATAAGGTACTTCAAATACTATGGTAAGCCATAGAAGACTATCAATTATTTGTATTTGTGTACCTCATCGAACATCTTAATAAATATATTTTTATTAACAATAGCAAATGCCACCGTGTAGGTTAGATATCATTATTATATTCTTGTATATTTATTTTACCTTTAATAGTTTACCGTTATTAAAATCGATGTAAAGCTGATCATGTCAGTCTTGTATAATTACCTTGTTTTAAACTTTCATAGTCACTATAATATTAGTTGCGTTGCGTTCCAATAATAAAGCTGGCTGGTTCCTAGCTCAAAAGATTAGCATAGCTATCCAACGCGGCAACGCAGCCAGCATCATAACCTCCTTGCGGCAAGGAAATGGTTTTGTTTTTGAATAGGTATATTTTAACTTATTTTTTTTTAATTTAGCATGTCTTAATAATAAATATACAAATATTGGATTTATGAATTACATAGTTCGTTGCGTTTGTATTTTCTTAATGTATTTTATTAATGTTATGTTGCCGAAATATCGTAAGCTCATATATAATAAGGTACATGGTAGCAGTCCCGTAGGACTATTGTATTTGGCAATTATACCATTCTATAATAGTCTTATCTAATGTTATTATTGTTTTAATAATCTGGGTAATAATAATTATAAAAATTTGAAGCAAGAAACAAAAAAAGCTTATTTATTTATATATTTTTATTGGTCGTTAGTTCACCACTCATTGAAATGCAACCATGTTAGTTACTGCATGCATGACATTTTGTTTTCTGTATCGTAAGTGATATTTATCAAAATTTTCCTCGTAATTTCCTCACCTAGTAACCCAGAGTATCATCGTGAGCTATAATATTAATCCAGGGGTTTGGGACCTCCTTATTATTCCGATCAGAGCCTGTAAGATCCGGGGCTGGCCCAATCCCTATCACCATCAATTAGAGAATTAAATGATGTATATACGAGTAGGTTAAATAAAATCTAACAAAGAAAACATTTTGTAAGATTCGCTGTATAATTTTGTCGTCGACGTGCAAGCGACCCTTATAAATAATGTATAAAAGAAACAAAACTTTAACAAAACGAGCTCATATTGAAACGCAGAGCTGAAATACTTTGCTAATAATATTTAAATCTCATGACATTTGGTTTTTAGATTTAACAGTCAATGTGCAGGGCAACAAGATACAATGCTTGTATATTTTTTAACTAATTCATTCGAATAGGTTTTATTAGGTACCTATTTGTTTTATTTTTCAACACAATTCGATCCTGACTTGACACAATGAATTATATGTATAATGTCAGTGGCCAGGTCGATTCAAAAATGTTTGCTCAACATTATGTTAATTATTTGAAAAACGAATCATTGGTTAAAAAAATAAAAAAATGTTTTTTTTTAACTACAAATTGTAATAATACTATACAATACAATAATACCTATGAAATGAAAGTTTCAAATTTTTATTTTTTAAATATCTGACGATTGGCTGTTAAAAGAAATGCCGGTTTTAAAAAATAGTGTTTCATATGCTTACATGTTACGTAATTCAGCTGAAAAGTTGTTAAAATCGAAACCATAAAAAGTTCAAACATCTGGTACTCGTAGGAAATTATGGAAGATTATCTCTTCTTTAGAAAAACAATATAGGAAAAACCTTTCAAAACGTATCAAATATGATATTTATTGTTATCAAGTTGTATTTCTCGTTAAATTGGACCGTTCTGATATTTGAAATGCTCATTAAGACGGACATTTCTTTGATATTTTTTGGTAATTTATCAAAAAATGCTTTATAAATTCCTACAAAGTGATCAAAATGCGTTTATTTTGCTTGAAGATTCTAGCTTTACCTAAAGAAAACAAGTTTATAAACTTTGAAACTGTTTCTGAGCTACTAGTTCCACTGCAGGGGGCGGCTTCTCGCAGCAATCATTGCGAGTTCAACCATTGTGTGTAAAAACAATTAAAATATCTATATGTTACAAAAAACGCAAGACTCAATAAATACATAGAAATCAAAAACTATTATTTCTTCGACAAAGAAAAATCGATCAGTGAACTTATTTCGTATACGGATTGGACGAAAATTGCCCTCCCGAACTAATTTCTTATAATTTCAAGAGTTTATTTAATGTGTAAATAAATAAAAGTCTCTATTTGCAACGACATTAAATGAGCTTGAATTAAAAACTAATACGTAAATTAACAACCAAACCAATCAATATGCTTCCAAATTCAAAGTTGAAATTTCATAGGTAAGGATCTAATATTATTTGTCAACAAAGCCTATTATTTATCAATTACTTCAGTTCTGCTTTTTAGGTTAATTATATGCGATAAGTATATTTTGAAATTTACTAACCTAAATAGAAATACGCCCGGTAGGGTCAACCTTACCTCTCTTACCTCTGAAAATGTAGTTTCGTAATAATTATTTTTTATTTACATGTTCATTTTTTTCGTCTGGCAATATATAAGAAGAGAGTGAATAGGCTATTACTAGTCAGACATGATCCATCCTAGGCCACATCATCGCTTACCACCAGGTGAGATTGTGGCCAAATGTCTGCCTATATGAATAAAAAAAAAAAAAAAAAAAATATGAGAAAGATGTTATGAGTTTAGAATGTCAAATTAGGGAACTTAAGCAGTCATTAAAAATAATGACTGAAACTTATAATTGTACAAAAAAGGAGTGTGGTGAACATATCCAGGCTTTGACAAATATAATAGCTTCCTGTGAATGTAACTCTTCACATGTGATTTCAAAAAACTCCATTGATATCTCTGGAAATGAGTCATCACAACTCACCAATAAGATTACTAGAACTAAGTGTAATGTGAACCCTTCCTGTTCTCAACCCAGTGGATCGCTAAGCAAGTCTGTTAAAAATATAGTTTTGTTTAGTGATCAGATTGGGAAAAACATGGGTCACTAATTATCAAAATACATGGGACAAAATGTGATCAACCATTGCATGCCAGGGGCATCATATTCAGAAATAGTTCAGAAAGTGCTTTCTTATGAGTTTCAAGAAAATTCAGATTTAATTATTTTCATAGGAAACAGGGGTAATGTGAACAAGAAAAACCTAAATACATACTTTGACAGTTTAAGAAAATTAAATGTGAATAAAACAATATTGTTTACATTAGTAGTGGATTGCCAGACGAAGAAAATGATTTAAGATATAAAATTAATTTGCAACTGCATAAATTGACATTATATGAGGTGAATAAATTCCACCTACTTGACATGAATAATAATTTTAAAAACAAAGTGTATTTGACGCGAGATAATTATTATGTTAATAATTATTTCAAACGACAGATAGCAATGTCGCTATCATATTATTTTGACTATTCAGTCAAGAACTTGGCTACCAAATCTGCTTTTATTGAGCAGATTATTGACATGAATATTTAACCATTGGAATCAGTTCCAATAACAAACAATCAGTTAAATTAGTAGATCAGACAATAGAGGATAACTCTTGCTTATCAGAAATTGTAGAATCAAATGAATGAAATATAGTACATCAAAATATTCAAGGCTTTTCTGGAAAAGATTTGGAAATTGAATTGTTTTTAAATAAAATGAAATATTCATGTTCTCTGCATAACTGAGCACTGGCTCAAGCAGCATGAACTGATGTTATCGATAGATAATTATAATCTTATTAGTTCGTTCACTAGGGAGACTGCCATTCGCGGCGGGACACTTATATTAATTAATAATAAACTAAAATGTAAAGAGCGAAAAGACATAGTGTCTCTCACTATTGAGCGAACAATTGAGATATCGTGTGCGGAGCTGGACGACTACATTATTGTCTGTGTTTATAGACCCCCAAGTGGAAACTTTAAATTATTTGAATCTGTAATGGAAAATGTGTTAAACAAAATATATAAAACTACAAAGAAAGTAGTTGTATGTGGAGATTTCAATGTGGACATTATAGATATTACGGAGGAACATCGCGTTCGGTTTTTGAGCATTTTCAAATCATTTGACCTCACTCCGGTTTTCGCTGAGCCCACTAGAGTAACTCCTACAACAGCTAGTTGCTTAGATAATATTCTCTGCAACTGTAAAATCATCAAACAATCTATTATTAATTTTGTAAAATCGGATCATTGCGGTCAGATAGTTACACTACAGAACCGTTTTATTCCACCCCGTCTAGAAATCAAATGCAGGCCGGTCACTGCATCTCGTAAGGACAAATTTAAAAACCTTGTAAGTGATAAAATACCGACTATACCTTTTGATAAAAAAAATGCTAGTGACTTGTATGAACAATTATTTCAGGTAGTTAAAAAACAATTTGATATTACTTTCCCTCAAAAGAAAATACTTATCAATAACTGTAAACCGAAATTCAGTGACTGGGCTACACGAGGAGTTTATACAAGTAGGAAAAAAATGTTTGAATTGTATAACAAAAAAAGCATATAGAAAGGATCTATCGTTTCATGAGTACGTTAAGAGGTACTCAAAAATTTTCAAAAGAGTTTGCTATGTAGCTAAGTCGAATTACATACGCGATAAAATTAAAAAATCTAGTAATAAAATCAAAGAAACATGGAATATTATAAATAAAGAAACATGTAAAACGAAACTCATGATAACAAATTTAGTCTAGAAATAAACAACAAGCTTATTAAATCTGATGACGAGGTAGCAAACGCTTTTGAGGATTACTTCTGTAACATTCCTATAGAGACGACTAAACAGTTGAGTTCTTGCTCAAGTCACGCAAAATCATTACTTGTGTCGAGTGTTCATAGGTGCGAATCCTCATTTAAATTCAGAAATATTAGTCCTTTAGACATCATAAAAACATTTAAAGAATTAACACAGAAGAAAAGAGAGGATAAATCGGGTATATCAATAGACACAATAAAACCCATTATACCTCTAATAGCTCCTTACTTATCTTATATCTTTAATGAATGTATTGACCAAAATCAGTTTCCAAATTTATTGAAACATAGTAAGGTTGTCCCTTTATTTAAATCGGGAGACAAAAGTGACCCCAGCAATTTTAGGCCTATTTCAATATTACCCACAGTAAGTAAAATTTTTGAAAAACTCATTTATAATCAATTGCTTTCCCATTTTAAACTTAATAATTTACTACACGAAAAACAGTTTGGGTTCTCTAAAGGTAGAAATACAATTGATGCCGGAGTAGCACTCATCAGACACATTCTTGATGCTTATAAAGACAAACATGATGCCGTCGGTGTATTCTGTGATTTATCAAAGGCGTTTGATTGTGTAGACCATCAGACACTGCTCATTAAGTAAGAACACTATGGTGTCTCGGAAAACTCATCTAAGTTGTTAAGTTCGTACTTATCAGGTAGAATACAATCAGTTAACATAAATGGTACCTACTCTTCCGGAGCCCCTCTTCAAATGGGGGTCCCTTAGGGCTCAATATTGGGGCCTTTACTTTTCCTGATATATGTAAACGACCTGCCATTTTATTCCACAAATCTTTGTGAGATAGTTCTGTTTGCTGATGATACTTCTTTGATTTTGAAAATGAGAAGACATGAAGAAAATTTTGACGAAGTAAACAATACTCTCTCCAAAGTATTGAATTGGTTCACCACCAATAACTTGTTGCTGAATGCTAGTAAAACTAAATGTGTAAAATTTACTTTGCCTAATGTAAAGCAACTTAAATATTGTACTAAATGGTAATAATCTAGTTTTAATAGACTCCACTGTATTTCTGGGCATTACACTTGACTCAAAATTACAGTGGGGACCTCATATTGAAGCCCTAGCTAGGAGGCTAAGCTCGGCTGCCTTTGCAGTTAGAAAAATAAGGTATCTGACTGATGTTGAAACGGCGAGGCTTGTGTATTTTAGTTACTTCCACAGTATTATGTCTTACGGTCTTCTCTTGTGGGGTTCTGCTGCAGACATTGATACCATATTTATTTTGCAGAAAAGAGCCATTCGTGCTATTTATAAACTTAGTCCTCGTGACTCCCTGAGAGAGGTCTTTAAAAAAATCAACATATTAACTGTGGCTTCTCAATACTTTTTTGACAATATAATGTACGTCCGTAAAAATTTAGATTATTTCATGAAGAAGAGCGACATTCACTCATATAACACAAGAAATAAACACAAGCTTGTCGTTCCTAACTTCAGATTAGTTAAAACTAGTAATTCGTTCATGGGAAATTGTATAAAATTCTTTAATAATATACCACACAATCTTGTCGAATTGCCGGTTGATAAATTTAAGAAACACGTTAAAAATACGCTTATGTCTAAAGGCTATTATAAGGTTCAAGACTATCTGAACGACACGAATGTGTGGTCTGTCCAGCCTGCACCGACTGATGTACTTACCTTTGATGATTTTGATTTTACGGCAGCTAGTGGTAACTGAGTTTGTTCCGGCGTTTCTTCTCAGCACTTGCCTAATTGTCTGTGTTCTGTCTCGAAGCGCTGGTAGCGCCCAAAAGATAAGGAGACATGATTCGGCCCCTTCAGGGCACAATTATTTTTATTTTATTTTTCACTGTACATTTGACGTTCATAAGTGGCATATTGTGTCCTAAATTGAATAAATATTTTTTTTTATTTTTTTTGATTTGATTTGATTTTCATTAACATTAAAATTTGGTTAATGGTTCATTCCACTTAGCTATGATACTGATTGAAAGCAATTAAACAGCTTTACTAAAAATATACTTCGATCTATTTATTCTAAGCTAAACATAGTCGATATTGTTTTTCTGGAATTATGCTTAAGTAGAAGCTTGTTTAGACACATGCTTGCTAATAATTACTTTATATACGCACCTACTACGCCAACTCAACTCAATTATAGAGATGATCTTAACCCTATGACTTCCGATCTAATACTAGCATCTAGGACTGACTTAAGCTATGACCTCGATGTGATAATAGCATTATCATCAAACCATCTACCAATTTTTGTCCGCCTTGGTGGAGAAGTTACTTTGTGTCCTAAATCTAATTACTATCGGTATGATAAAACTGACTGGAAAAAGTTCCGTAGTGTACTTGACAGTGACATCGAACTCAATGCAAAGCCCCTGACTTCAAAGCCAGATATCGATGATGCTATAACAAAATTTCACAAATCTATTATTTCGGCTAGAGATGCTGAGGTACCGACTGGTGTGTTTCAAGATAGCCCTCGTAAGCTACCTTACTACATAAAGAGCCTAATACGGTACAAGAACAACTTACGTAGGCAAGAACAAAAGTTAATTCGGGGTGTTTTAAAAAGGAATTTGCGAAATTTAATTAATAAGTTACAGGCCTCCGTTCGATTCTACATAAGTAAACATCACCATAATGTTTGGAACAATAAACTTGCCAAGGTTGATAATGTCAACTCTGACCTTTGGCGAATTACAAGGTCACTTATCCCTTAATCGTTCACTATTCCTCCTTTAAAAAAGGCCGATGGCACACTAGCTTCTTCATGTATTGATCAAGCGAACGAAATGGCTAACGCATTCTATTCGAATATGTGCCTAACATTGGGCTGGCACAGCAATCCCAATATCGAGAGCAAAGTTAGCATGTCAAGGGCTGTGATTGATAACTACCCTGGCAATATCTTGCAACATCCGGTAGCACCTCATGAAGTTCGTTCAGTCTTGAAAAAAATTAAAAATCGTAAATCGCCTGGAGAAGACAAGATACATAATATGTTGCTCAAAAATATTTCTCAAAAAGCTTTGGTTTCAAGCTTCTCACTAAAATATTTAACGGCTATCTTTCCATATGCTGGAAAACGGCAAAGGTGATAGCTTTAAAAAAGCCTGGCAAAGACAATGCATTACCTAGCAACTACAGACCGATTAGCTTACTTCCATCTGCTGGTAAATTATTTGAAAAAAAAATCTTCAAGCGGCTTCACAAGCATGCTGACCACCTTATAATCAATGAGCAATTTGGTTTTAGAGCCTCCCACTCTACAATAATTAGCTCGTGTCGCTGAACATGTTGCACATCATCTTAATGTTAAGCAGTCTACAGGAATGTTTCTATTAGATATAGAGAAAGCGTTTGACACTGTGTGGCATGATGGCCTGTTGCACAAGTTGATCCGTTTGGGAATTCCTTCATCTTTGGTTAAACTGGTTCAATTGTACCTGAGTCCATATTGGTTCTAGCAAATCATCTTTATATCCAATCCCAGCCGGGGTTCCCCAAGGTCCCATCCTTGGGCCCGTTTTATTCATCTTGTATATTAACGATGTCCCAGTACAAACCCGAACCGATCTTGCGTGTTTTGCAGACGACACAGCTTCTTACACATCCTCAAGTGATGTTGATCTAAAAATTGATCGGCTTCAGTTGTCCCTGGACGCCCTGCATGGGATATTTCAATACATGGAAACTTAAGTTGAATAGTTCTAAAACGGAAGCTATCTTATTTACACGAAAACGGCTGCCACCTGTTAGTAACCTAAAAATTGACGACCACCTGATACCCTGGAGCAATTCTGTTCGATATCTTGGCGTGATTCTTGACACAAAATTAAATTGGACGAAACACGTGATGAATGTACGTGTGAAAGGTGCCAAAGCTTTAGGCTCACTTGGACCAATAATGAATCGTGCATCCAAACTAAGTCCAAATACTAAATTATTCGTATACACTGCCCTTGTTAGGCCAATCCTAACTTACGCGTGCCCAGTTTGGAGTAGTACGTGTCAGACCAACTATGACATACTACAAGTTGTTCAAAATAGGGCACTAAAAATAGCATTTAATACAAAATTTAAAACAAACTTTAAAAAACTGCATTCTTCAATTAATTTTCCATTACTAATACAATTCATTTACAAATTAACATACACATTTTATAAAAATAAGAAACTTAATAAAAATCAGTTAATATCGAATTTGTGTAAAACTAAAGAAAGAAAGAAAGAAAGAAAATGAGTTTATTAATTTTATTAATTTAGGACATCACAAACACACACACATTTAAACGAGTTTACAGAACAATAACATACACAATCACACAACGAATTTACAAATTACAAAACAGACAAATACAACCAAAAAGAAAAAGAAAAAAAAACTAAGTAGAAAAAATATATTAACCCTGTAGTGCGTGCCATAGTGTGCCGTGTGTCGGTGATGTCCAAATCAAGAGGACCCCACTCAGCATAAGCCAGGTACCCGGGAGGCCCTGGCGCTCGTTTTCAGTGGAACCTTGCTGAGTGAGGTACACGGAAAATGGCGCCAACATCACGTCCACACTGAATGATAAACATAAATACAATAGATAAACGAAATTAGAAATACAAATGAGATGAACATATACATATATAATACACAAACATAATAAGTGTGCACAGTAATTGTGGAACGGAACGGAATTGTCAAACGGAGGGTTCCCTACGCAATATCGAAACACAAATCATCGATTATCATTTCAACGAAAACCATTAATCGATTGCTCCATTGATCGATGCCTTACTTGTACCAAGCTTTAATTCATCGATGTAACAATCCGCCGAAAACCAACTTACCGATGTTTATTTCACCTACACTATACTTAACCGACTAATTATTTTGTCGAATGTAACATTTCACTAGCAAAATTTTAAGTTGGAATGTTTGCAATTTTATTTTGAGTAGGCGTCCAATTGCGGTAAGTATTGGTAAAAAGTGTTTTGGGGGTTTGAAATTTATCATATTAGCTTGTCATTTAAAGATAATTTCTGCAGAAAGGTTATATTGTTATTCGTTTGCATTTGGTGCTTAGTGTTTTCTAAAATATTAATCACGCGTATATACGATTGATAATGACAAATGCACCGAGTGATTGTGTTATCAAATTAGTAAAATCTCAGCGCGGACGTGATATCATATTAATAGATGTTTATGAATTTGTTCTCAACAAACAGGATAAAACAAAATATTATTGGACATGTGTGGATAAAAAAAACAAACAGTGCAAGAGTGTACTTATTACAGAGTGCGATGGAAGTCATTCTCATTCTCCTATTAAAGGTATGACTGAACATACTCATGCACCCAGCGCCGCAAAACAGGATGCTATTATATTAAAAAATAAATTAAAACAATGTGCTGTCAATAGTTTAGATGGTCCTGCTAAACTTATTAGTAATAACTTAGAAAGTATTCCTAGCACAAGTGTCTGCAGTTTGCCCAACAAAAATGTTTTGAGGCAAATTGTGTACCGTATGAGGAGCAAATCACATCCAAAGGAACCAACCTCATTAAATGACATTAAAAGGTACCTCCAGAATATACAGTTGAAGGTGAACCTTTTTTAGCCAAAGATGTTAAGTATGGAGAACATAAAAGGTTATTATTATTTTGTACCAAACAAAATATGAAAGTGTTGCGTGAATCTATTATATGGTTTATGGATGGGACTTTTAGTACATGACCTGCATTGTTCACGCAAATTTATAATATTCATGGGATAGTTGGAAATGATTCTTATAGTAAAAAGACCATTCTTTTGGTATATGGATTACTAGTAGATAAGACCGAGGAAACATATATGGTATTTTTTAGAGAACTAATGGCTTACTCTGAAGAATTAGGATACGATCTAAACCCTCAATACATCCTTACTGATTTCGAAATTGGCGTTATAAATGTGGTTAATTTTTTTTATCCAGAAGCCAGTCACAGCGGATGCCTCTTTCACTTAGCGCAAAATTTGTGGCGTCAAGTTCAGAAGTCTGGCTTAGTTTCACTATACGGTAACAATAGCGATTTTGCTCTCAGATTAAAGGCCACAATATGGCGTATATTGTGGCCTTGGCTTACCTGACTCCCCAAGAAATACTAGAAGCCTTTTCAGAACTTAAAGATAATGTTCTACCGGAAGAAGCAAGTTCAATAACGGAATGGTTTGAAACATATTATGTGCTAGGTAAGATAAAACGCCATACCAAAGGTACTTTGATGAAAATATCAAGATCGCCACCAATATTCCCACCGCAGTTGTGGTCATTTGATGTAGTAAACAGCCTTGGGCTGCCCAGAACTCAGAACAACGTTGAGGCCTGGCGTAGGCGGCGGAATTATTTGCAAAATAATAATAGCCACGGCGTCTATGCAACCATACGCAGTTTCATGAAAGAACAAGTAACTACAAATCACGCAATAGAAAAAGCGCTAGCCAGCATAGATAAAACTCCCCCTAAGAAAAAGAGGAAACATAGATCTGATGCCATACAGAGGATTTGCGCAGAGCGTGCAAATATGGAGCGTACAACATTTTTGCGAGCTATCGCAAATCATTTGGAGTTGTAAATTGTTTATATATTAGTTGTTTGTCGGTTGATTCATAAATATTTGGAATTATAAAAAAATAAGGAGAATAAACATTGTGTCAAACATATACATAGCTGTCTATAAATAAATTATAAATTACAACCTGGTAGTTAATATTCCTATCCATATTTCCTTGCTAGCTTGTCACGCTTATGTGGGTGAACATAGGGTAGTTTATACATAATATGTAATACCTAATTTAAGTTTATAATAAAAAAATACTTATTTAACACAGTCAATTCGGTGTCGGGGTTCAGCTGCCTTGATTTATTAGTGAAATGTTACATTCGACAAAATAATTAGTCGGTTAAGTATAGTGTAGGTAAAATAAACATCGGTAAGTTGGTTTTCGGCGAATTGTTACATCGATGAATTAAAGCTTGGTACAAATAAGGCATCGATCAATGGAGCAATCGATCAATGGTTTTCGTTGAAATGATAATCGATGATTTGTGTTTCGATATTGCGTAGGGAACCCACCCGACCAGCCTATAGAGCCCGCCGAATAGCCGCGGGGCCCCCTCGCTCGCCCTACATGTACGATGGCGGGGGGAGTGGCGGATCGCAGCGCGGTCTGCGTAGCTGGCCAATGTTTCATTGTTTCGAACTGGTAACGTTTGTAATGTTCGTTAGATTTATATAAAAAAAACAACGACACATAAGACGTATCCGATTGAATAAGTGTAAAACAACCGATTAAATAAAACTTAACAAATAAGTGACGTTTTCAAATTAGGCGTATTGTTTTTTATTCGTCGATCAAACCTTTGTAGAATTCATTCTTTTAAGCTTTATGAAAAATACTTTGGAAAAAAGTATTGTATGCCATGCTAATTCCATACTAACTCTATTAGTATTTAAGACGAACAATACACGTTACTTTTAACTGATAACCGACTAGATGTGACTAGCCATGCGAGTAATAAATAACCTGACATATTTTACGTAGCCTTTGTATTTCATTTTTCACTTTGCCGTAACAAAGGAATCCCGGGAAATCGCAGTTGGCAACACCCTCCACAACAGTGTTGCGTCGACAAGTTTATGTTTTCCTTTTTATGCACAAACAGCTGTAATAATGTTGTTTATGAAAAAACAGTTAAACCGACTTTAAAAAACTTAAAATAACGCATATGTATTCTATTTAACAGAAACAAATTCTTTTCGAGTCGGTGCATGATTTCCGTAGACTGTTGGTGTACGTTAGCTTCTTTTTAAATATATTTTTTATTTTATGATTTTTATTTGTTTATTAGGGTATAATTAGGATACCCGATACACTTATTATTATACTTATTACCCAACTCAAAAAACTACTAGACTGATTTTGATGAAACTTACACAGTACCCTAAGTTGAAGTATTCTTCTAGTTCTTGCTATGACTTTTTGTTTCGAGAAATCCGTAGACAAACATTCAAATATAAAACTAAGATTTTTTAAGAATATACTGCAAAGTTTCGGCCTGTTTTACAATGTCTTAATGTAACCGGAAAAGTAATCTGTCCATATTATTCGTTGGTTAGTCTTGTTGCCAATGGTGAAACAAGCCCCTTATACTACTTTACTTTTAAGCTACCCACGTCCAAGACCTTTAATTGGTTCATATGTCAGTAAATTGTAATAAAATCAATACTTTAGTAGTATGGAATACAGTTTAACAATCTTTCAATCAAGGCTTTATCAATGTGAGATGCAATAAGCGCGTATCAAACACGGGGAACATTCCTGCGGAGAACGGGGGAGCAATTAATTTCCTTATTAATTTAGATAATTGAAAAGGCGAGGACGCTCCGGTATCAACATGACGTGCGGTGTCTGTAGTCTTTAAGTTATAATGAGCGTATAGAAAACAACGTGCGTACTTATTAGGGCGGATTTGATTATTTGTTTCGTACTTACTGATTTTGGTTGACAATGTTCGCTTATTACGAAGGACATTATCATTAATCAAAATACACTTTTTTAACCAACATTATTTTAATCAAATTAAAAAAATTATTTTAATCAAATTAAAAAAATTGGTTGCCTGTAAAGTCGGTATACGGGCGAAAGTTTTACGTGACAACGACTTTTTATGTCTGTCTCTCTCGTTCTTACGCGTGCCTCTCACTCGCTCTCAGTGCTGCGCGCGCGGGCCTCTCTCTCGTTCGGTGACTCATCGTAACGTTACCGAGCGTTACACTTTTTCATAAGTGACTCCCAGCCGCAACCTAATTTAAGACGTTGTCACGTCAAAATAAGGTTATCACTTCAATATGTACCTATGTATGTGAGGTCGTTAGAATTTGATAATACTTGAGGATGGTGATCTATTAAGGCTGCTTCCAAACACGTGTGCAAAATTTCATAAGGGTAATGTATGTTTGCCTACGGATTTCTCGAAAACGAGAAGTTATATCGAGGTGATTCTTTTTTAGTTCATACAGATATATATTGTCTAAGGGTATAGTGTAAATTTCATCAAAAGGTCTAGTAGTTTTTGAGATATGGGTAATAACTAAAAATCAGGAAAAAAAAATACCCGCTCTCAAAAACCTACTAAATATCTTAAAATTTTCCTTTTGTTATTTTAAACCGTAACCGAGGTGGTATTTTTATGTGTATGTCTATTATATTTAAAAAAACAGCCTTAGTAAATTTTCTTTAAGAGATTGACTGTAGGAATAAAAAGTTCCTAAGTATTCTATACATTTAAGTAATTTTTGTAATCCTTTTAAGTATGGCTACATACTTACAAGTACTTTCTTCATACCTCGTGGTAGGCAGTCTGGACAGGCGTGTGAAAGTGGATGTCCTGTGGCTAATAATGACGATGACCTGCGGTATTAATGATGAATATAAAGATTAAAGAAGGGTTCCTGCCTTTGTGATTTGGATCCCTTAATATAGGAGAAAATAAAGTTGAATGAAACCCGCGCTAAAATATTTCCAGACTCACTTTGATACTTATTTCCTTAAAGTGACGTGACGTCTCTTCAGCAATAAATATAGAGGCATTTCCGTGGTTAACCCTTAACTATCCGCAACATGCGCTCTCGTCATTTAAATTTTTATGCAACGCAGGTAAGTCTGCTGTTATTACGTATCTCTTACGTTTGCAATTGTGTATAACGCAAATGGCATTATTTTGTCAAAATAAGCACGTTGTAGTACTTGACAGCACTGACAATACAATGAACTTTGTTTTTTCTCATTCACAAAATTTAACTAACAGCTTTTCCAAGGTCGATTTTACTGACGTCAGATAAGATTTATCCGACTGAATAAGTATAAAACGATCAATTTTAAAATGACATTTACATAACCAATGCTGACAAATACATGACTTTTTGAAATTAGGCGTATTGTGTTGTATTCGACGAATATTCCTTATCGGACTCTTTATTGAAAACTCATGCCTTAGTGTAATTTTTGTAAGATTAGTGCGGGGTTATATTATATTTATACACCTTTAAATTTTGTGAGAAACTGTGTGTGTGGTGGTGTGTAATAAAGGGCTGGGGCGTCGAAAAAATAGACCACCACGTGGAGCGACTGGTTTATTATCACTAACATTGACTTTCAAGACTAGGCAAATTGTAAAAAAGTCGAAATTTTTTGGATAAGCACACTCATTATTTTTGCTGGCCTGCCACTCCTCAAAACTTTGATGGTCGGTCAGCATGACCGACAAAATCTTTTCACTGCACTATTGTTGGTCACACCTAACTATAATTCTCCAAAAATAATATTCACACACGCCGATAGTTCTTTCTTGATCGCTTCAATTTTATTTTTGAAAAACCTATAAAGATGAAATAAGAAACCAAAAATTTGCGCACGGGCGGGACTTGAACCAGCAAACTTGTCCTATTGCAGGTCGCCAGGCTATCCTCAATGGGACCGTATATAATCTAATTCCGCTTTTAGGCAAAAAATATAATCTCTCGCTACTCAGAAGTAAAATTAAAAATCTGAAGTATAGTTTAATTATATGTATACATACATACAACAAAGTAAAGATCACAGGATTCTACAAGAGGCATGCCTCGTGCAACGGGTCACTGTCAATAAACTAAGACTTATGTCCGTAACAGCGAGAAATGTATTTCCTGTGGCTGACTCTTCAATGTACATTGTCAGTGATCATAAGTATTAAAATTGCTATGACTTAAAAGTTAGTTAACCCTTCTGCGGGATTGGCGTGTCAGCGCCGCGCCGAGATGTCACAAGTTGGGCCCACCGAATACACAAACCGAAACAAATCCAATTGACGCAGCGCAAATACTCCAATTTGTCACGATCGCGCCAAGTTATTGATTCCGCGTGAATATGAATTGACGGTGATTTTCACACGCGATTCACTCACAACGTCGTTCAACGGAAGCGTCGGTATAAAGTGAGTAAATCAGATCATGTAACACAATTAAATCATGAACGTTGTAAACATTACGCTGGTTGGGTGAAATTGGCCACCAATCACATATATTGCTCTGATAAAAATCCATGGGTTAGTAATACTGGGTAAATCTTTAAATCTTATTTTGTATTTTAATTATAAACTTAGCTTTGTATTTTAAGATAATTTGTTTACACGCTACTTAAGTTTGGCGCACAGCTGTAACACTTTAGGGCATTAGTCCAGTTCCTCTTAGTTTTTAATATTTATATACTACCTTAATACGATTATTGTCTGTTTTTGTTACCTATGAAATAAAATAAAATAAAAATAAAAATTCCAAAGTAAGTATCTCATTGCACTAGTGTTATGGAAATCAGACACAACGGTGGTACCACAACATCCAGACCCGCGAGTTAAAATCAAAGCAGATATCAGATAAAACCCGGTTCGCCGAATAAACACAACGAGACTACGCGCGCGGAATCCAGCCCGGTTTATGAGGGTTAACTAATGCCCTCCGAAGATCCTTTCACCGGTTACAATAGTGCTCATTCCTTCTGTTCAGTTTTAGTATCGCCCTTGCCTAAAACCTGAGGTCTAACTAACGCGAAGGGATGATATTGCCTCTTGTACTAAGAAAAAGAAGGGTAAAAATTACTTTAAAACATCGGCCAAATGCGAATCGGACTCGCGCACTGAGGGTTCCGTGCCAACTTTAACTGAATTAGAGATCCACTTATTTCCACTTATTTTACCACCACAATATTTTGTTGTCAGCAAATATAACTGTGTTTCTCATTGTATTTGTATAAATAACTAAAGTGTACTGTGCTCCATCCCAATTTTCATTGAAAATTTTTTCAAGTTCTACATCATGTATTTTTTAAGGTTTTATTTTCATGTATGGGAGCCCCCCCCCCCCCCCCCCTTAAATATGATCATTTTTATTTTTTTGTATGAGAATCGTAAAGTAGTTAACAGGATACCTACCCACTAAGTCTCAGAAAAAAATGGCTGTGACATACGGACGTACAGACAGACAGACTTGACAAAATTATAAGAGTTCCGTTTTTGCCATTCGGCTACAGAACCCCTTCAAACGGTTTGTGTTACGCACCTGTGTTACAAGTCAGTTGAAATTTTCATGTTTTTTTTTTAAATTTTTTTTCGTACATCGAAAAAACAAAATAGTAATAATGTATCTGTGATTCGTCACGTTGATATTAGTCTTGACCTTTTTTTGAAGTCTTAGTTACTGTCCTTGTGTTTGTTTATGTAACATTGGTACATAATTAATTTCAGTTTGCATGTCAAAGTTAGAAAATAAATGAGAGAATGCAAATGCCCGCGATAATGGAATAACAACGGAGTGGCCGAATGGACTGCACGTATAATGGAGTTGCTCGTAAATCATTAGTATATAATGTGTGTATCCGTGTGAACAGAGTCGAGAGGTATGGAGGTTGCAATAACTTGGCCGCTTGCAAGTGAATAGCTTAGCTACCAGCTCACGAGTGCTTACGTAGCATTATTTGTATTTTACAGCAATATTGGAAATTCGGAAACATATATCATGTTTATTACGTTTATATGGATTTTAATTGGTATCTTTTATCATAAAACCAATGTATGAGGTGAAAAGGAATACCGTGCCGGATATTTTAAGGTATGTGATGGAATTGCTAATAACTCTCTTTTCCTTCATCTTTAATACTTATAATTTTCAAGGTCTTATAAACCTTTTACTTCAGTCATATTAAAACTGAAAACTTGACAACAAGCATATGTACGATTTTACATATCTTATAAGAATTATTGAAATGAAACCATTAACAGCTCTCTGTAGCTCTCCAGGTCACAAGGAGTGTTGAAAAACCGGCCAAGTGCGAGTCGGACTGGTGCACTGAGGGTTCCGTGCCAACGTTAACTGAATTAGGCAATCCACTTACTTCCACTTAGTAAAATACCACAATATTTTGTTGACAGCAGACATAACTTTGTTTTTCATAGTTTTTGTATGAAGAACAAAGTTATGTTTGCGGTTATTGAAAATGTGCTATATCTCAAAAATTTCTCGTTCGATTCCGTCCAAACCAATATTCATTGAAAGTATTTGTTATGATCTACATTATATATTTTTTTTCAAAATTTACACTTGCTTAGTTTAGAAGTTAGATGGGGGGGGACGCCCAATTTTCCACTTTGGAAGCGTCTAGCTAAGAAACGTTAGACTTTAAAAGAAAACGGTTTGAGAAACCTCCATGTCATTTTAAAAGACCTATCCATAAACACCCCACACGCATAGGTTTGACTAAAAAAAATTTTCATGTTTTAGTTTCATGTATGGAAGCCCCCCTTAAATATCATATTTTTTTATTTTTTGTATAAGGATCGTAAAGCGGTTAACAGGATACATCTCCCTACCAAATTTCAACAGTGTGATGCTTATAGTTACAGAATAAATTGGCTGTGACATACGGACGGACAGACAGACAGACAGACTTGACGAAACTCTAAGGGTTCCGTTTTTTGCCATTCGGCTACGGAACCCTAAAAAGGATTTGGTTCAAAACGATCCAGTGGCAGCTCCCCGATATCAGTGGTTGTATTACAATAGTTTACGCAGAAAACACATTGTTGTACTGCACTGATTGCGTTCTGGACATTATCCGTTTAACAAATTTGCAATCCTTATGAGGAAGGTCCCTTCCCCAAATTGTGACATTTGTGGCACTATTGACGACGTCTAACATATACTTGTCGAATGTGAGAAATATCGGATTTAATGATTCGGAAGTTCAATATAAACATGTACGATGTAGGTGCATTCATTAAAATTTTATCTGACCCTACATCTGAGGCTGCGAAATGTTTAGCAAACGTATTTCTGAAACCTTTTTTTTTTTTTTTTTAAATTTATTTAATCAATATCTTAAGACTAAATACAAAACAACTTTCTGCCAAACTGTAAAACAGTTTGTCGGCAGCAGTTCTCGTGAGTTTTTCTTATGTATATCTTTATGACTATACTATAATACTAAATTAACAATTAATAAACTAAATTTTGTATACATGAAAAATATAATTATATTGTATTCACGTTAGCTAATATCGTAAGAACAAGATGGCCAGAATAAACCTTAACTATGGGCATAACGACAAATAATGCTTTTTCAACAGTATTTTAAGGTGGTTCTTACTTAGTGCTTTATGCATCAAATCCTTGGGTAAGTCGTTTATATATTCCGGGGTTAGCCATCTCCTAGTGCGCTTACCAAAATAGTTATTAACACAAGGAACGATCAAATTTGGTTTCGTGGCAGCACGGGTTGGGTATGTGTACATTCGTTTACTCTTGTGCGTAGTAGTCGCGTATTGTTCTAAGAGAATATTGGTTCTTACTTTGTATTCTACTGGCAATATTTTACATATTTTAAACAACTTCTCATATTCCCCTTTACATGCTTTTTTAACTCTATTATCCACTAATAACTTTAGTATCCTCGTTTGCAGCGCCTTTATTTTATTTAAGTGAACAGGAAATGTCATACCGTACACTCCCACTCCTTGAATTGAATTCCTGCTATCTGCGCAACTGTCTGTGTTTACTCTATGTATAAAATTGATTAAGGTACGATGGGGCTGGCATGTGATGTATCAAAAGCCCCAGAATAAATTAAGATTGGGAAAAAAGCTATTTATGGTTTCTTGAAATTAAGTCCTATTATGTCTCAACATTGTTCATTAAAAAGTCGGAGCTCTCAAAATATTTCCTAGCTTTAGGAAAAGCATAAGCGTCTTATCCTATTTGGTATTAACACGAAACACCCTGTTGACGTTTTGATTGTGAACGTACGAGTATCTTAGCTCCCTCTCCATGCATATTCATTGCCTTTACTGTGGGACGTCAAATCTATTCGCTCTCAAAGTAAATTGCAGAATACCTGTTGCCTTATATTACCGAAGCTTACTTCACTCAGCGTGATAAAAAACAAAGTGTTAATACTATCGTATGCAGGCGGAGCAATTTGCGGAATTGAGTACGTTTGCAGTACAAATATACTTACGGGCGACAACGTTTTCCAATCCATAAACCTTTATGAAATAAGTACAAATTTGTTTCATTCGTTTAAATACATCCTGTACTAAGCGTGTCCGTCTTCGATTCATTAAAATTTAGGGTTAGTAGGTTAAAAACCTTGTTTAAACCTCTAGTTTGTTTTATTTCTCGGCCTTATTAGAATTGTATTAATTATTATTACGTGAAGTTTGTCATGTGAATAACAAAAATTACAATGTGCACACTTGGTAAGATTTGCCGTTTCAAGATTTTAAAGTTATCTATGTAGCTAGTTCTGATTGTACTGGGGAGAATCAACGTGGACGTGTGATTTTATAGGTAAAGTGTAGGTTAGGATTATGAATCGGATCATTGCGGTCAGATAGTTACACTACAGAACCGTTTTATTCCACCACGTCTAGAAATCAAATGCAGGCCGGTCACTGCATCTCGTAAGGACAAATTTAAAAACCTTGTAAGTGATAAAATACCGTCTATACCTTTTGATAAAAAAAATGCTAGTGACTTGTATGAACAATTATTTCAGGTAGTTAAAAAACAATTTGATATTACTTTCCCTCAAAAGAAAATAGTTATCAATAACTGTAAACCGAAATTCAGTGACTGGGCTACACGAGGAGTTTATACAAGTAGGAAAAAAATGTTTGAATTGTATAACAAAAAAGCATATTTTCCACAAGTCGTAACATTGTTGAGAGTTCAAATCATCAAAGAGACTTTATGTCATAAATTATAATTAAATAAAAGGCAGGTAAGAAGTTCCCGTAATGAATTTTAACATTCGGTTAGAAAATACGAACTAACTACGTGGGTGTGTTGAAGAACATCAAAATATTTCGTAAAAGTTAACACAATTTCAGTTTCAAGCTTTCCGAAACAAAACAGGTTTATTTTCACGGTAAAAGGTGTTCCTTTTAGAATATTTGGCCACTGACTTTATAGGTCTCAAAATTCAGATCTAGGCTTCGCCACACAGACATGTATTTAGGTAGATGGCAGCCAGTTTTGTGTCCCATTGCAGTACCGATTGAAATAAAGGTATTCGAACCAATTATCGATTTAAGGTAAATTTTAATTGATATATCAATCATTATAATTTAATTAAAATGATTAAAAAATATAGAAAAAGTACAAAATAAAGCGTTTGACCCCGTACTTAGTATGCTGTGTTGATGAATACATTTATTCGACAACATTATTTTTTGCATATGTAGTAAATATTGCGTCGACTATTTAGATACATATCTGTGCTTTGCCGTCAAATTGTTCACTTCGCTGGATCCGTAATATTGAGTCTTCATTGCCTTGCGTACGAAGAAGCAATAGATATGGCATTAGATACACCTATTTTTATTTGAGTATAATATGATATCGTACCTGCCTCCCGATTCAGAATCATTCGGTTACGGGTTTTTATAACTTTGATATATTATTAAATTATAACAACGTAGATTTATCCGATGCAACTATTTTATTTTGTTATTTTATTATATACTCGTATTAAATGATTATATTATTTATATTAGTTATGGGCTCGTAACGCAGTGGTGGTAGCGCCTTGGTAGTGATACCGAAGTAAAGCAACCTACAGCGAGGTAGTGTTTGGATGGGTGACCATTCCGACCACATAAGTGACGTATATCAGGAGCATCTCCATGCTTTGTTAGGCACGTTAAGCCGTCGGTCCCGGCTGATGTCGGTTGATATTAGTCGTTAAGCCTAGTCAGAGTTCTTATGGCCGGCTTGATATCATCTGACAGCAGGTAGCTTGCCTTGCAAACACCTCTCCACCAATCTGCACTGAGCCCGTGTGGTGGAGTATTGCTCAAACTACTTCGTAGTTGAGGTAAGGCCTTTGTCCCGCAGAAGGACGTTACAAGCTAACTTTACTTTACTTTACTGTTATATACTAGCGACCTGCTCCGGTTAGCAATACTGATACTAAATATATTGTATTATACATATAACCTTCCTGTACGGGCAAGCACGTACAACACTTTTCGTCAGCATAAATTCGCCCTACTTTTGTACTTACATTTTATTATTTTTTGTACAAACACTTCAGTTCGTTCGCATCCATAAAACCATTCAGTCGCGCGTTCTCACTTACCATCAAAATCCATCTCTAGCATTTAAAGTTCAATATACAAGTTTTTTACATTTAACAAATCTCTCTATCATTTCAAAACAACCCCATCAAACTGTTACGGCATCCCCGTACACTTCCTCTTGAATTACTCTATCTGTTAAAAAACTTTTAAAGATTTAAGCATACATACATACCCACAGACAGCGGGAAGAGACTTTGTTTTATAATATGTAGTGATGTTACCGAACTGATATATCGACATACAATCCAACTGCTACATTTATTCAACAATGAATAGAACATCTATCCGAAACCCAAGCCGAATGGCTTATCGAACGTTCTGAATCGCCCTGCTGGTGAAACATCAAACCTTCTGATGTTATGAATGTTTATTAAGGTACCTATATCTTGATATTAAAAATAACAAACAACAATTACTATACGAGTATGTTCGCTTGGATCAAGCTTTGTCGTAAGAGCAAGCGGTAATATTTTTACCTATTTTCAGAAAAGAACTTTGTTTCGGCAAAGTCAATGCTTCGCTTATTACCTCCAACTCTTATAATTTACTTTGGTACTGATTTCATTGAGAGTCCCAAAAAAAACTTACCTAAGCTTTTTCTGAGACTTCTAATATTTATTCCTTGGGATAATATTTTCGTGTGTTTCTGAGAAAATATGTAGTTTTTAATTGAAAGTCTGCAATATTAAGTAGAAGTAGTTAATTATTAAAGGTACCTTATGTCAAAATACGTCCTACAGCAAGATAGTCAGATGAAATTTAGAGGTTGTTAAGATCGCAGGATCACACTGGACGAAGATCGCTAGCGACCTGTTTCTGTTTAAGAAACATGGGAGACTCTTCGGGTTAATAGTAGTGGACTTCCTGCGACTGATAATGATAATGATCATGAATGACAAAATATGTATAAGACAAATTTGGTACTCGTATGACAAATTTGGCGCAACTGTGTTAGGAAGGCAAAAGGAAGCACGGGTTATGGGGAGGGGAACAAGGACCGATGTTCACCGTTTTGTTTATTCAATGTAGTAAAATCCGATCTAAATCTAAAGTATCGCCATGCCAAATCAGCATGTTGCGATGATATTTATTGACAGCGGTTAATCATAGATGTCGCTACAACGAGCAAATACTAAAGTTCAGATTTCAGCTTGAGAGCATAGAGGTACTTACTTTTGGTCGTGCACAGTTATATGTGCACTTGACGTCTTAGAAAATGAAAAGGTATTATGAAATAAAGTGTCCATTATACACTAGTAATACTACCTTTAATATAGACGTCGCTCAAAGAATGCTATTGACAAATTTACATTTTGACAGAAAATATAATAAAAATAAACAAAGTCCAGAAGTTTGTCATTGTTTACATATATCATATATCAGAACTTAAAACTTCATGAAAGCATTCTTTGAGCAGCCAATCTATAGTATTTTATACCTCTTCGGCAGAATTTCCCAGCGAAGCGACACGTGGCAGCCGCGTTGAAAAATTCTTGAACCGACTTCCGTTCGACCTCAAAACCTGCGGTCTCCTCTCGCCTCCTTTGCCACCCTCACTTACCTACGAGTCGTTGGCTAATACTTATCGGTGGGCACTTACGGCATATCGAACTAACAAAATGTTAAAATAGCTCTATCTAATGGTACTGATCTCCATATAACGTTACTAATTTACACAAGACATACAATTCAAAGTTCAGTGTCAGTTTCTATTACACGCTCAAAAATGTAGCTCTTGTTCGTATTAAACGCGTCAAAATACCAACTCAATTACTGAAAACGAAAAAGGAAATTGATAACAGACCAAAACGTTGAAACAATTGAGGCGAGATAAGTGTTGGAATTCGAAATAAGTTATCGCAATAAAATTTCAGGGCATCGTTATTTGAAATGACACAACATAAAGAAGGCTTAGAATGTTATTTTTTGGCACTGAATAAAATTAGGCAAATACAAACTACTAATCCCCAATTTATTGACATACGGAGCTCTTTTAGCTAGCTAGACCATCGTCAAAAACTAATTGGTGTTTTCGTGGAACTACTCGCAACAGGAATTCCTATGAACTTTTTATTCAAAATCAGGGAATAACGATTAAATTATGTTAATCTCTACTTTTCTATTTACACACTGCGACTTTTAGCATCGATGTAGTCGTGCGTTTTGAAAACGCGCTTTAGTTTCTCGACTCACGCAATGATGAGAATTATTTTCCATCGATGCAATCGCCAAAATACAGTACACGATTTGTCAATTTTCTTCTGCATCGCGACTGCATCAATTCTAAAAGTGCGCAGTATGTAAATATTGATAGTTTTTGACTCCATTCAATACTGCTCTGGTTTGTGTTTACTAATAGGAACACAAAAGTGTTCTGTACAACCTACCTCTAAAGACTTTTCTCAGGTGAGAAATCAAGATTTGATTGTTAAAAAAACTACACCTAACTTAATGCAAATTATTTAGGTACGTTAACGATCCACGAAGCAAATTCATTTTAAAAAGTATAAACAAGATTACTTATACCTATTCACTACGTAAGCACTTAAAATTTCAATCTCAAACGCAATAGTTTTTCGTTCCTTTTGATGATATTTGTAAGATTTTCACTCGAAGCAAATAATTTATTAAACTTGAAGCCTCAATTATTTACGTACTTTTTGAGCAAAAAAATAATTTACGTTATAAATATTTAATCAATGATGGTTCTTAAACTTTAAAGATCAAGTTGATTTGATTTTAAGTGAAATAATTTTACTTCAATAATTTTGGAGTACATCGTGAGCGAAAAAACGATAAAAATATTTCATGTTTTATATTTACTGCAATTAAACGAGTGCTTATAACGTCACAACTGTTTCACGGAATTTAATTTGCTACGCCAAATTGCCTAAAAAACTTAATTTCATCCTCTGTTTAAGCGAAACGAGTGGTAAATTGATCCAATTTAATGAAGAGAAGGGCTAAATTTAACTGACATCTGTCTGGGTCAAAACTAGGCCAAAATAATCTTAAGTAGGACACAAGGATCTCAATGAGCGTGATGTATTTCAAGAAATGACAAGGATCGTTACTTGTGTTTTCAATGAAACTTTTAAATTACTGGACCTACGACTAAATAGTAAGGTTCAATACGAAACTTATTTAAAGACGAATTGATTATTGACGACTTTCGTGGTGTAATGGCTAAGTATGCTGGTTATCAAGGCATTGCCGCTCCGTGGTCCCGGGTTCGATTCCCGGTCTGAAATCAGAGCTTTCTACGTTGTCTCGGGTCTGGGTGTTGTAGTACCACCGTTGTTTCTGATTTCCATAACACGAGTGCGTTAGCTACTTACTTTGAGATCAGAGCAATGTATGTGATTGTCCAATATTTATTTGTTATTTTTTTAAACTGTAAATTCAACATTTTCTCGTGCTCATCACACAAATACCCTTGTGGTATTCAAACGTGTCCTCGTAACTGTCCGTGTTCCTGTGTAAGCAGACCACAACACGAAACGTAGGCATAATTAATGGGACACGGCCTATAAATGACCATAATTAAAACACCGGTCAAGTGCGAATCGAACTAGCGCGACAAGGGTTCCATAAATATTATGAAACGAAATATACGCACGTTAAAGTCTATGCGCTGTTTTTACTTCTTTTTTAAGAGTTTCATCGTGATTCTAACTAGGTCAATCCGATTGACGTAGAATCATGAAAATTTATAGAGGAAAATTCTGGTGAATTTTTTAAAAAAATATTTTTATTTGCTGCTGAAAAAAACTTACATTATTATTTCAGTTTGATATCTCAAAAGGGGTTCAAAGGGCGTAGACCTCAGCCTTTGTAAATGTAAATGTTTTAAAAAGATATGTAATAAAGTTTGCAACTCAAATCGTACTCTCTATTTATCATCATGCAAGGAACTCTAAAAAGGATATAGCGAGGCTTACCTATTATAATTTTAATTTATAACTGGGATTCTCGAAATCCGTAAAAAGGTATCATTATCTCGGAAAATATTTTGAACCGACCCACAGTTACAGCTGTTGCTGAAAGATGTTTCGTTGGATACGTCGAAAAATCGGAAAAGATCAAACAAAATTACGGCACGCGTTCATTAACTTGACTCGTGGAGGGAGTGTGACAGCTGATACCTCCGCCGCGCCGACACGTCGGTGAGATGGCATACGATACAGGAACTTCGGAGGGTTGATATGTTTTTATCATATATTGAAATTTGCTTTGATTTTTACCAACTTCCAAAAAGGTGGTAATCAATTTAATGTGTGTGTATGTGATTTCGTCAGGATTTGATAATAAATTTAGTATTTAAACACAAAAAAGAAAACTAAGACATGCAGCATTAAAAAAAAACACTTAAAATCTACCTATTTAAAAACGGAACCATTTCCTTGCGACAAGGAGGCTATGATGCTTGCTGCGTCGCCGTCACAGTATAACAATAAGTACTACGTATCGCCGTGTTGGATAGATATACAAATTCTTTGAGCTAGGAACCAGACAGCTTTATTATTGGCTGTAACAGAATTTGATTTGGGCGCATTTTTTCTGAACAACAATTTAGCAGTGTGTCACAAATGTTTTAACGCCAAACGGCGCAAACACATAATCACTTGCAAGTGAGGCGTACTTGCGGCGCTTGGAGTTTTCAGCCAACTCCGCTGCTGCTTGTACGTTGATCTATTAAAGCATCCTAACACGTGTGCAAAATTTAACGCAGAAGAAACAAATTATTTTGCAAGCGGTGCATGATGTGTGGTCGTGTAGGTTAGTTTGACACTTAAATAATGTTTTTCTCCTAAATAAAAAACAAATGCGTTATTTGAAGCTTTTTAATAGTTTTTCAGGCCTAGCTAACGAGGTACGGTATTTCAGATACAAAAAAAGAAACCTATTACGTCTACGGTCGCCGCCTTATGCCATTAGCTCACCAAAATATTCGCATGCGTTATACAGAATTCACATATGCTATGCGTTTCCTAATCCTAGACGATATCGTTCAGCAGCAACGCTGCCGCATGCGAATACATTGGTGTGTATTAACAGACTAGCGGTCCTCCGCGACTTCTTCCGCGCGGTTTGAGTTCTCTCTCTCCCCTTCCGTCACAGCGTGATGTTTAAGAGCCTAAAGCCTTTCTAGATAAATAAGCTATCCTACACAGAAATAATTTATCAAATCAGTCCAGCAGTTTCTAAGATTAACGCGTTCCAACAAACTCTTCATCTTTATAATATAAGTACAGATGAAACAGACGTTTAGACAAAGCCCTAGGTCATCGAAATCTACGAGTCGATTTTGAACTGGCTACATGCAGGCACAGGATTGCTTTGTGTACTGCTAATTGAGTTGGAATTTCCAATTTCTACCGATTCATCAAATGTGTTTGAGTAGAATTGATTGTTTCGTTCGAACAGGCATTTTAGCCATTCAAACTGCAGCCCTTTTGACCGTTATGTTAGAAAAACTAGCGTTGATATAATTTATAATATTCTACTTATTAAATAAAGTAAATACCAAGTAAGTAGTAGCCTATGATACCATATTCATACATCCTAGGTCACGGTAGTACAGATTTCGCTGGAATTTAGCGCGAATTAAATTATTACCTGTTAAATTAGATTGTGTTACCGCCTTTGCTTATAAATTGAGTTTCAAATAAACAGTTGGGCGTGAGTAGGGCGGCCATCATTCCGCAGTGTCGCGTATAATGCAGTTTGTGTCTCATTGGTGGCGACACACAGACCGCTTCACTGTTTCAATCTATTTGCGAACGAGTGAAAATGCGTTTCAGCTATTGGAGCCACTCCGCTACCGATGGGAATGAATTTAGTGGCAGAATTTCAGCTCGCTGTTAGGACATATGTTATAAATTATAAATAACAGAATAGGGTTCGAATACGATCCGAAAGAAAAATATTTAATTCTATGCATTGAGACTCAAATAAAAAATAATAATCCAAGTCATGTTAGATTTATGTATCACTAGTGGTCTCCATTTTCTGTACCCGTGGCGTCACCCGCGTAAATTTTTGATTTCCCGTAAAATATGTCAACGCAAAACACATATTTTCATTGGAAGTCAGAGGCCAGAAGCTATAGTTGTTAGCGCAAGTGCGTGTTGTACTTATGCTGCGAGCATTATTTTGGTGCGCAGTTATTTAAAAACTGTGATAGCTTTTAAAATATTTCTTGAAATCCAAATGATTTAAAGGGCTATTTTGTTCTAAATGAAATGCTCGATATAATGAATATATATGTTTATTTTAGTACAAATAATCAAAACACTTTTGAAAACAGTACATTATTTTAATCAAATTTATTAACATTAAAAGTTTTTAGTGGGTATGGTTCACTCACTAAAAATCAGATATAGCTATATGCTGTCGCGAACTTTAACATTAAACTTTTAATGCGAAACATTCCCGTCACAAATGATTTTTAAGAAACTCAAACTGTTTACGCTGCGTACACAACGTACACGTCTAAAACCTTCCTTAAACATAAGCTATCTAAAACAAATATTTCTTTTTTAAACGGACCTGTAGTTCCTGAGATAAGCGCGTTCAAACAAAGTAAGAAACTCTTCAACTATACATATAATATTAGTATAGAAATGTAGATAGATCTATCTCAGATTAAATAATTAATTTGAGGGATCCATTATTTTATATTTATTGTCTGCACAATGCAATATTTTCTACATTACTTTGTAGTATAAAGCAATTCGGAACGTTTTTATTAATATTTCCATCACAGCGTCCTAAGAACGTGCCTTCCAGTACGAACAAAAATAGCGACGTTGTTAATTTGACAGACATTTAGCACAAAATAATGTTGGCGTCAAAGGGTTGGTGATAGGCACGAAAAAAACAACTTGTCACATCATATATGTCTATCTACATACGACCAACTGGCACTTCTTCGTCCATGACTTTATGTAGGTTTGCTTTATACATAGGACTATAATTTTTCTCGTTTACAATATACATGAGTTAAAGACGAAGGTAACTAATTTTCATCATTATTTTATACGTGGACTTTGTTGACTTTTGTTGAAATAAGTGTACATAAAAATTACTTGTATAGTCTGTTCGCTACTTTAAAAAATACCAGGGCTATATACCTAGTCTTGCCATAAATTATTGTCACAAAGAAAAAAATGAAAATAATATTTATTACTTTACAGTGTGTAATTTTTATACATGAATACAAAACAATTTCAAATATAAAAAGCTTACTCGAAGTGGTCTCCATTGGCTGCAATACAGTCCTTTAAACGTTGAGGCCAGTTATCAATAGAAGCACGCACTTTTTTACATGGGGAAATTCTTCACTGACAATCGTATTGATTGTTTTAGGGACTCCAAATTATCATGGCGTTAAAAGCAAGCCGTACTCTTTTAGACCATAAATCATAGTCCAGCGGGTTAAGATCGGAACTACACGACGGCCAGTCTTCAGCTCTGATGAAGTCTGAAACGTTCGCTTCCAACCAAGACTTCGTGGACCGAACTTTATGACCCGGAGACGAATCTTGTTGGAAAGACCATGCTTGGTTATTGAACATGGTGTTGTTAAGGGGCTTAACTACTTTCTCAAGAATGGTATCTTGATACACTTGTGCCGATGTTTTGATAGCGTTTTCAAAAAAATATGGCTCATTCTCTCCTTCATAGCTAACACCCCACCAAACGATCACTGAAGTCGGGTAATGCCCACGTTGTACTCTGGCGACTAATTGGGAAGCTTCCTTAGAGGTTTGAGCACAAATACGGTCATTTTGTTTGTTAATATGTAGCTCATTGTAAAGATTTTCTCATCCGAAAACATTTTTTTTTAACCTCCATTTGCGTACTTCAGTAGTTTTTTCGATTTTACCACCCTATTCTTTTTAAATTATCAGTAAAAAAATGACCAGTGAGTCTCTTATTGGCTGCAAGTCCTAAGTCATCTTTTAAAATACGGGACTTGTTTCTCGGTGCTATCTTCATCTCCCGAGATAAAATCTTTTGCTTTCGGACAGGATTTCTGCGAATTCTTTCCCTTACTGCTTTGACCACCTTTTTCGTACAAACGACGGCCAGATCTTTTTCTGTCACAAACAAAGGAGGGCTCATTGTACCTATTGATAGCCTGATACACAAACATTTTATTAATACCAAGCGTATGGAGAGTTTTAAAAATTGCATTGGCTCCATACCAACTTTGTGTAATGCAATCACAGCGATTCTGTTTTTTTTATCACCCCACTCCATTTTAATATAGCAAAATATTATAAAATGCATTTGCGCCAGAATTAGAAAACACAATGAGCAATCGTATAAAAATGTCAGCTTCCAAATTCAAATGTAATATCATTCTTATTTTTAACCGACTTCAAAAAAAGAGGAGGTTATCAATTCGTCTGTATGTTTATTTTTTTTATTATTATTATTTTTTTGTATGTATGTTACCTCATATCTCAGTCGTTTGTCAACCGAATCGAAAAAAATTTTTACCTACTTAGAGGGTGTACCTTCTAGTTGTCCCATTTTTTTCATTTTGCGATCTGATGATGGAATCTTGTTGTAATCGAGGGAAACCCTCAAATTTTAAAGGCACGTATAGTGTTTCTTAACTAGAATCTTAATTTTGACGAGTTGTTACGTCTGATAGTCAACATCTTGTGGGGCTGAGCTGATGGTGGAACACCTTAACGCTTAGGAGTTCAGTAATTATAATGACAGAACTTATGATAGGTAATTTGTAGCTTCTTAAAAAATAGAATCATAAGGTGCAACTCCCCCCCCCCCACTTATGTAATCACTAAAAATGAAGAAATAAAATAAACTTTTAAAAAAGTAAAAACCGACTTCAAAACCAAAATGCACTAAAAAGTCTTAAATAAACTCTTCACTATTGAAAGGAAAGGAATCCGTTTTAGGCAAACAATTTCTTTTTGGAGTCGGTGCCATCACTTTGACCATCAAGCATCAACTATCACAGCACCGACTCCAAAAAGAAATTGTTTGCCTAAAACGGATTCCTTTCCTTTCAATAGTGAAGAGTTTATTTAAGACTTTTTAGTGCATTTTGGTTTTGAAGTCGGTTTTTACTTTTTAATTGTAACAGTATTTATAACCAGACTGGTGTATATACTTGATTTTCGAACTTTTTATGGTGTCAAGTAGCTACACATGTCCCTTACATATGATAGGAAGTTTAACCAATTTGAATGTTAAGTAATTTTTATACAACATTTTTGCGTGTGTTAAAAAATATCACAGAATATTGATGTTTTTTTTTAAATCAAAACCTTAAGTTTGCGATTGCATTTCATATGTTGACTGTTTAAGACTTGAAGAAATAAAACATTTGTTAGTGGTAAAAAGTTATCTCGGAGGGCCCAGAAGATGTGAACAACAAAAGGTGTGCCGGACGCCCGAACACGTGAACAAAATTCGATAAAGCATAGGAAATAGTATTTGAAATCGTCAAGTTATCGGTAAGTTACCACGATAGGCAAGGCTCGTTTGTTACATGCCATTCTATTTTTGCCAATATTTGTGTACGCGACGGATCACCGCGAAATTCATCCCAAAATTGCGCCATTTAGGTTTTTGCACTATTATAACTCTCGAAGCCACTAAATTAACCAGAACCGTCCTCATGCAACCTTCCGCGTTCCTAAATCTGATCAAGAAAATGAAAGAATGACTATTAACCACAATTGAAGAAATAAAGACGGCATCGAAGAAGGAGCTAAACAGTGACTCTGTTTAGCTCCTTCGTTCAATGGCGAAGAAAAAATATTTTTTGAAGTTTTTGGAGATTATAAATAATCATTACCACAAATACTTACTTAAAAGGAACAAAATAGGATCACAAAATTAATAATTATTTTTTGAAAAAACGTTGCGACATTTTTTGAACAGATCTCTACCTATTTTCTGAAAGCAAGAAATATAATACTTTTATTCGGCCGAGAAAAGGATATGCAAAAAACAAGACTACTTGAATCGAAAAGGGCATCGAAGAAGGAGCTAAACAGTGACTCTGTTTAGCTCGTTCTCTTTCAAAAGCGGTGAAAAAAAAAAGTTGGAGGTTTTTTTAGATTATAAAAAAACATTACCACAAGTGTGTTATATTTAAGGGGCACTTATTTAAAAGCAACAAAATAGGCTCACAAAATTAATAATTATTTTTTGAAAAAACGTCTTATCTAACCTATTTTCCGAAAGCAAGGAATATAATACTTTTATTCGACCGAGAAAAGGACATGCAAAAAACAAGACTACTCGAATAGAAAAGGCACCCGCTCAGCATAAGTCATGGCAGCGAAACGCATACCATGACACTGATTTTCAGCCCAGGGTGCCTTTGTGGGTAGAAATATTTGTTTAAAAAAATGAATATAATAATGCAACAAAACCGGAAAAAATATCTGAAACTATAAACACAAACCAAACATCACAAACAAACATAATACAATTATTTTTAGCACATATTAGCACACAAATTTGATTACTCCGTCTACTTTATTTTATTAAACAACTTGAAGTCAATTTTTTGCAACAGGAGACTCTTAGTTGTTGAAAAGTTATCATATAATTTCAAACATTTTTATTTATTAACCATACGTTATTGGACTCTCTGGCGTAGTACCGAAGCCACAAACTTTTTTAGTAAAAATATTTTTAAGCTACATTTTATGCATAAAACTGGCGCAAAGTGTATGTTGGCTTTCTGAGCACACTTAGCTCGAGAACTTTATCAACATTTCGCTTGTTTTATTGGCGACGGGTCACGGCAAGGAAAAGAGTGCAAAATGTACAGAAGTCACCACTTTTATAAGTATTATTATGCTTTCTTGTTACTGGTAAATAATAATCTCGTCATTATTATTTTATTTTTTATTAGTAACAAAGACATAATCGTATTGTATTAAATATTAAAAACTATAAGAATCTGGACTAATGCCCTAAAATGTTGCACCTGTGCGCCAAGCTAAAGTTGCATAGATAAACAATGTTAAAAAAATACCTACAAAGCTAAAATTCAAAATTTAAAATGAAACAATTAATAAGAGTGTTGTTTTATAAGTTATGCTAAGCTGAGTTCATCTGCGAGAGCTTTTACTGCAGCTTTGTACCGAGAAGAACTCGCGTCATATTTGATATAATATCAAGCCGGCCCTGCAATTGATAATAACAGGCGACGTAGGCGACACATTCTGACGACAGGGTTGTGTGGTGAGACATTGTTCCAGTATTTGTCGATATTTTATTTGATTTTTAGGTAAAACGTTTAACTCACAATCGAATTACCACACGAAAAAAGTTGCTGAGAGAATCGCCACCCAGGAAATTTTAGTGTGTGATGCACAATTTCGTGTAGAACCGAACAATAAAGTTACTGCCTTCGAACACTGAAGCAGTTTATATTAAGTTTCTTTAGCCTTTCCATTTCCAAACTCGAGGAGCACCCTAACAATTTTAGGAAACCTTTTCTGCACTTTCACTATACGTTTTGAGTGGACTTCGTAACTATACATTTACACTAAAAAATATTTCGTATGCAGAAGTAACATAAGTAATAATATAATTACACATTTTAACCTTAAGATATGATTTCCCTCAAATATTATAAATATTACGCTTAATTATAATAAATTTCCCAATTTGTATCATGGTAATCAAAACTTTTGTTTAATATTTAAAAAAAAAGTTGTAACTGCGTATAATGTTACGCAAACCGTGCCTGTCTCCTGGACTAAAAACTCTATATGCACGAAGGACGCCTTAGCTTACAATATCTACAAGCGAGCGTATTCTGATACCGCACTGTTTCTTCAACTACCTTACAATATTTTAGTTTTACCAGTAAGCCTAGCATGCACTCCTCGATACCGTTTATCGTGTCGATAAAATAATTTTATTTCCTAAACAACCTGTTTTGACAAATATTTTTCACTTGTAAATCAATTTTAATTGCTTTTGAAAACAAATGAATGCAAAAAAGTTAGTAAAACCTTTTTAAATATGATAATAATGACGTTTGAAATGTATCGATTGCCGCGATAAATGATAAATAGGCGCGCATATAGGCCCGCAGTATAACTTATACAAATTCAATCTTTACAAGTATGCAACTAAGGCCAATATTCCATCCAACGGCCTTGAGAACTTTGCTCAGCAACCATATGTTCCTTACCTACTCAATTTTAAAATAAGTTCTAACCACATTGTTTAATAATAGCTTTATTTAAGATATTAAAAGTATTGATAAGCTTCGTTCAGTCAATCGTATGACCGTTAAATCATTTTAGTTATTAAAATCTCATGAAAGTGAACTGTGTTCTTTTGAGAAATAAAGATTCTTTAAACCTAATGTAGTGACCAGCAGACTGACCCATACTGCAGTTTACTACGAACTAGGGAATAGAACAAGGTGCGCAGACTAGTCGTTTTTTAGGGTTCCGTAGCCGAATGGCAAAAAACGGAACCCTTATAGATTCGTCAAGTCTGTCTGTCCGTCCGTATGTCACAGCCATTTTATTCTGTAACTATAAGCAAAATAAAAATAATGATATTCAGGGGGGGCTTCCATACATGAAACTTAAACCGTTTTTTTTTTTTTGGCAAACCTTTGTGTGTGGGGTGTCTATAGATAGGTAGGTCGTTTAAAATAGCATAGGGGTTTGGAAATGGAATGAAAAAGAAAATGGTTTTAATTTTCTTTTAAAGTCTAAAGTTTCTTAGCTAGATGCTTCCAAAGTAGTAAAATGGGCTTCCCCCCTTCTAACTTCTAAACTTAGCGAGTGTGAATTTTAAAAAAAACATAATGTACATCATAACAAATACGTTCAACGAAAATTGGTTCAGACGGGATCGAACGAGAAGTTATTGAGATATAGCACATTTTCAACAACCGCCACCATAACTTTGTTTTTCATACAAACACTATGAAAAACAAAGTTATACTTGTTGTCATTAAAATATTCTGCTATTTTACACAGCGGAAGTAAGTGGATTGCCTAATTCAGTTAACGTTGGCACGGAACCCTCAGTGTGCGAGTCCGACTCGCACTTGGCCGGTTTTTTTCAATACGACTAACACATCAAATCATACTTCTACTTCTCAGAATTAGGGCTACGTCATGTAGCATGGTATTTTAAAGTCCGTCTAGACCTCATGCCAACTTCTGAGCTGCTTTGTTCACTTCAAAACATGCAGTTGTTTTCGAGAAATAATTGTTGAAAACACTCAAAAGTATTATTTGTTTGATTTGTTTATAATTTTAAATACGCTTCTTGATTTTTCTGAAAGGTTAAAATGACAACGTGAAAAACTTTTCAATATCTTTCTTGCCCTTCGAAGTTGCCTTTATTGACAAATTTCGAAGTGTAAAATATAAACTTTTGTAATAGAAACAAATTTTAAACACAACCGAACCTATCAGCGCTGAAACAGTACAAGCTGAAGCAGTTTGAAAGTGAAAACAATAACAAAGAGGGTGAAAACGATAAAGTTTGTAAGCAGATGGCCTTTAAAAATGAAGCGTAAAATTTTCTCCTCTCTAATTTTAGGGTCCGCTATAATATATATATATTAAGGATGAGAATAAAATCAAGAGGATTTTGATGTGCGCAAGTGTTCTATCACAAGTAATGCGCTGAGTTCAAAATTTAATTTATTTATCTAGACACAGCTTTTCAGTCTTTTGTTAACAAAGCAAAAGATATAACATAACTTAAACGGCTCCTCTACTTGCAAACGATAATGCATTAATTTTTATTTATTTTTTTATTATAAAATATTTATTAGTTTATTTATATTGTATTATGGTGTGTATTTTATGATCATTTGTTAACATGCAATTTAAGTAATGTGAAATTATTGTTTTTCTCTTATCTCTTTATAAAAATTGTTCACTTAACTTTTGCTTAAAATATTTCATCGCTATGACTCTTATTTCATTATTCATGCTGTTCCTTACCTGAAGGTTATTTGGAAGAAATTGCTTGAAGCAATAAGACCGCTTTAATTTTACTAATATACAGCGTGTAACACTACATCATCTTTTTCCCCCATCACAACAGTAAAATAGGTTTTGGAAGTATGTATGGCTCTACTTACGTCCTCATACATTTCCTCCACCTCTTCATCCGGGTGTTTCGAGGTCGGTGCATATACCTGTATGACCTTCAGCGAATACCTCTTAGATATTCTGAGTATAAGGTATATTACCCTGCTCGACACACTCTCGATGGTCTCGATATTTTTGACGAGGGACTTGTGAACGAGGAACCCGACTCCACCTTGGGACTTTCGTTGGTTGCCTTCCCGGTAGTAGAGCAGGTTTCCGGACTGTAGAGTTATCGTGTCCTCGCCCTCTCTACGGACTTCTGATAGACCCATTATGTCCCAGTGTAACCTGCTCATTTCTTCCTCCAGCTTGAGCAACTTCTCATCTGTCCTCAGTGTACACATGTTGTACGTTACCAGGGCCAGTTGTCGTCGGGGGTGGCAGCGCGATCGCCTCCGGGGATTCTTAGCACCCCCTGCCCCGCCGTTACCGTGACCGCTACCAAAGCGGACACTCACATCTACCACAGTGTCTGAAGACGAAAGTCTTTAACCAGTGTGTGTTACCAGTGATGACATACGGATCCGAAACATGGTCTCTTACTATGGGCCTTATAATGAAGCTCAAAATCACACAACGAGCGATGGAAAGGACTATGCTGGGTGTTTCTCTACGGGATCGAATCAGAAATGAGGAGATACGTAGAAGAACTAAAGTAACAGACATAGCCTTGAGAATCAGTAAGCTCAAGTGGCAATGGGCAGGGCACATAGCGCGAAGAACTGATGGCCGCTGGGGCAGGAAAGTTCTAGATTGGAGACCCTTCGACCAGAGACGCAGCGTGGGACGTCCACCAACAAGATGGACAGACGACCTTATAAAGATCGCAGGATCAAACTGGATGCAGACCGCTAGTGATCGGTCGCTGTGGAAAGCCGTGGGGGAGGCCTATGTTCAGCAGTGGACGTCCTTTGGCTGATAATGATGATGATGATGACAGCGTGTAAAAGAAGTTTTTTTAATCAATGATTCTTGAGAGTATACGAAGTTACCTTGACCTGGTCATAGTGCTCTAAAATGCTTTAACATAGAGATATAGCAATCCCAAGGTAAAGTCCCTAATCAATGTATATCAAAATCACTAACTCGTTTTAGTAATTGATACGTCAAGTTCTCGGACTGGACACATTTGTTTGCAATACATTGCTGGTTTAATTTATTTTGTTTAAAAATAACAATAACATTGTTTTTCATTTATAATATTTGTTGCTTTTATCACAGGCCACACTTGTATAAGATGCTATTCTGTGTAATTATGTTTATGGTGTGCAAAAAAGTATATTTATTATTATTAAACAGTACTCAACACTAAATTGATAACAAAAACACTTATTTTAAACTGAACTACGGAATGTAATGGCCCATCACCTGCCATCCTCTGATTATCTGAAAGCCAGTCCCGGTTATTACGTCATTTGTTTCAAGGTAATGGCGTCTTCGTTTCTTTTCACATTTACCGGCACACCGGCCCTTATATTTTATCCTCTTCGAATTAATATGGACAAATTGAATACAGGAAAAGTGTTTTACGGAATCTTATATTCTTATTCTGGAAAATAAAATTCAAATTAACTTTCACAAAGATGAAATAAGAAACCAAAAGTTTGCGCACGGGCGGGACTCGAACTAGCAACTTCTTGGCTAACGAGCCAAACGCTCTACCAATTGAGCTACCGTGCTGTCGGTTCGACCTTGCGAAATTTGTGGTCTCGAAGCGAAGCGTCATCAATTTCCAAGTTAAATTTATTCTGTAAAGAATAACTCCATGAGCCACTGTTTCATAAACAGACGGCTAGATGGCGCTTTACGTCACGCGTAATGAATAAGAAACCACAAATTTTGCAAGTTCGGACCACAGCACGGTAGCTCAATTGGTAGAGCGATTGGCCCGGTTAGCCAAGAACTTGCTGGTTCGAGTCCCGCCCGTGCGCAAACTTTTGGTTCTTAATTCATCTTTGTGAATATAAAATATGACACTGTGAGTAGTCAAAATATTCTCAACCATCAAATTAACTTTCCATATTGTTCGTATCAAAGCGAACATAAAAATAATTATGTTAGTTAAAATTCTATATTCAATTATTAATTTTACAAACTATAGCGGGTTTTTAAACGCGTTGCAATAAGTATTTTAAGAAATATTTAGTGGTGCCAATTTTTGCCACATAAACCTGGGTCCATCAGAATAAAAAAGATATATGAGACTTTGAGATAAGCACCTAAAGATGTGTGAAAACAGCTACTTACAGGTAATTGTAAATAATTTTATTTTTGTATGTCTTTTTCCCACTATTATCCTAGAGTTGTAAGTCGTGTTTTAAACATTCCTTTGGAACTTCATTGGTCTCTAGTAATATAACAAAAACCGGCCAAGTGCGAGTCGGACTCGCGCACTGCGGGTTCCGTGCCAACTTTAGGTAACTGAATTAGGGAATCCACTTACTTCCACTTAGCAAAATACCACAATATTTTATTGACGGCAAATATAACTTTGTTTTTCACAGTGTTTGTATGAAGTACAAAGTTATGTTTGCGGTTGTTGAAAATGTGCTATATCTCAAAAACTTCTCGTTCGATCCCGTCCGAAACAATTTTCGTTGAAAGTATTTGTGAAGATTTACATTATGTGTTTTTTTTTTCAAAATTAACACTCGCTTAGTTTAGAAGTTAGATGGGGGGGACGACCAATTTACCACTTTGGAAGCGTCTAGCTATGAAACGTTAGACTTTAAAAGAAAATGGTTTTAAGAACCTCGGTGTCATTTTAAAAGAACTATCGATAGACACCCTATACGTATACGTTTGACTAAAAAAATTTTTTGGTTTTAGTTTCATGTATGCCCCCCCCCCCCTTAAATGACATATTTTTTTGTTTTTGGTATGAAAATCGTAAAGCGGTTAACAGGATACATACTCCTACCAAATTTCAACAGTGTGATGCTAATAGTTACAGAATAAAATGGCTGTGACATACGGACGGACAGACAGACAGACTTGACGAAACTATAAGGGTTCCGTTTTTTGCCATTCGGCTACGGAACCCTAAAAATAAGGCGATTTAGAATACCGTGACCAAGCTTAACAAAAAACAACTGTGTGGGACATATTATAGAGTAGGGACAGCAATCTGACATGATCCGAGAGAGATCAGGTTTCACGTGCTTTTCACGGGGGTCAAACACTGCCCACTTCTATACTCCGGGATACCCTGGGAATTTGTGAACAGAAAAAAAACAGGTCCATATTTTATGGCACCTCAATTTGGACTAAAATAAAGGTTTTTCGCTTTATAGTGTAACTTATTCATTTATTTTTTATGTCAGCTTACGAGATGTACTTACGAAGAAAGTTGTCCACTGTGAGTGTATGCCTACAGTTTGGGTCATAATAAGAAGAAGCTCACTCTAGGTAAGGATATTATGACGAAGAATAGCCCTATACAATAAGTTTATTATTAGAATTATTCTCGCCCGTCTAATCCATAACTTTGATAGGTTATTTTTAGAACAACTCATATCCAAGTAAGTGCCAGAGACAGTTCAAGGTCTAGCTAAGTCTGGCAGCTGTAATGTTCACTTTGCAGATATTTCCTAACTTAGAGATGTGGTATGTGTGCGGAACGATATGAAGATTGTCTTTTGAAACATGACTGTAATGCTACTCAACGGTTGACTCGCCAGATGGCGTCTGTATACAGGGTGGCTTGTAATAGTTGCAAAATTAAAAATTGGACGCTCTAACAAACTAGTGATCAATTCTACATGGTTTTAATTTTCTAATAAAATAAATCGAACCAGAAATGTATTGCAAACAAATGTGTCTTGACATAGAACTTGACACTGTCTTTTACAACGTGTTAGTGAGTGAGTGTGAGGAGTTAGCGATTTTACTGTACGTTGATTAGGGGTTATATCTTTGAATTTCTCTATCTCTAAAGTAAAGCATTTTAGAGGACTTAGAACAGGTTAATATAACTACGTATACTATGTGGAATCATTGATTAAAATGTTTGCTTCTATTACAGATTACACTCTGTATAACTAAACAACGCTCAAGTTAGTTGGAGTATTTATTACGAGTTGCAAGAGATTTCAGAAACATATGAGAAGATTTGCCAGAGGTCGTAGATTTGAATCCCGCCCGTACGCATTAATATTTTCTCATTTCATTTTACAAGAATACAAAATAACACTGAGTGTCAAAAATATTCTGAATCATATGAGAATGACTCGATATATATTTCATTTACTGTGTTTTGCATAAATGAAATAAATTTGATGCGTTGTATATATACTAATTTAAAACTGGTGAGTTTGTGGAAAGAAAGAAACAAAGAAAATACATTTTCAACACACTTGCTCAAAACGACGTTATTATTCCACCGATTTTTGGCTCATAATCATAGATATTAAACACGCGTGCTTTTTCATTATATTATTGCACTAGTGCTTTTAGTTTATTAACCCGACCAATTTACATTTGTACCCTAGTACCAAGTCGTAAGTAAAAAGAAGAAGCGATTTAATTTAGTCGGGTTATACAATACTTTTATTTTAGCAACAAGCAGTATTTATGCGAGAAATAACAGTATCTACATATTTATTTCAATAAATGGTAAATCCAGATTTATTACTAAAAAAAGGTCAAATTCATTTAACATTTTCTGTGATTTGTGTTTTAAACACGAATTATTACATTTTTAATCTTGGCTTTTGGCCGATCTAGTTCGCGCCTAAGCCTTGCGCGCGCATCGGTATCGCGGCAAGAAAAAAAAACAACGCGCTATTTTTGGTAAATAATAATTGTCGGTTGTGACAAAGTTTGGATTTATTATGAAGTTTAATATTAATGAAAATGTCTTCTTCAAGTGAAGAAAATAAAGAAAACCTATTATTAACTCCGCCGGACATACGAGGCGAAAAACGCGTGCGAAAGTCTTTGCCATCAAAATCGAGTGAAATGTATTTTTACTGTTTTAATAATTAAAAACTTAGTAAATGAAGAGTCTTGTTTTTTCCTCGCAAGTGTGTTGAAAAACGTCGTATGAAACACGTGTGCCTGTGACCATTATACAAATACAAATACAAATACAAATATTTATTGACAACAAGATTATTGTTATTACATAGTAGAAGATTTAAGAAGTGGATGTTACACAGTTCAAATCACGTTATGCCAACAACAATACATGGAGCAATTAACTGTGGGCCCCACACTAGGAAATTCCTGTGTCGTGGGCACCCAATGGTTCTTACAGGATTGCGACGGATGCAAGTAACTATGTGTAATGAATGAAATGATGATGATGAAGTGTGTGTGTGTGTGTGTGTTATTTAGTGTGTGTGTGTGTGTGTGTGTGTGTGTGTGTGTGTGTGTGTTATTTAGTGTGTGTGTGTGCTGGTATGTGTGCGCGATTGCGTTTATGTAAGTATGTCCGGAAAAAAGTGTACCTACGTGTTTCTTGGCGGTTACTCAGGTCATCAGGTAATCAGGTCCTCTGTTTGTTGGTAAGACATGGACAAGAGCTTTGATGTAATTAGATACTTTGCTTGTTTTAAGGTAAGGGCTTTAATGTCACAAAATTTGGCTACTTTATTGTATATGAATGGCAGCATGTGTGCAGGCAGTCTACGCGCAAAGGCAGTTTGCACTGCTACCGTCGGTACCTTAAAAGTTCTTTTCTGGACTAGAGAAGGGTATTCCACGGACCGCAGCACTTTACGGTGCATCTTTAAGCACGCTTTGAGGATATAAAGCTGGCGCACACTTAAGACCCCGGTTTCAGCAAAGAGTGTCTCCGTAGGGTGCAGTAGTGGTTTGTTGCACATTGTCTTTAAGACAGCCCTTTGGGCTCTTTCTAGGACCAACATTGAAGTGACACCAGATCCTCCCCAAACTGGAATACAGTATGTTAAAAGAGATTCACCTAAACTCGTGTATACCAAGCGAAGCGTGTCCATGTCGGCAGAAGACCTGAGCAGTTTCATCACATATATCAGTTTCCGTATGCGAGAAGCAGTAGTTTCCAGATGTTTTTTAAACGAGAGATTTTCATCAATAACCACCCCCAAGTACATTATATCAGAAACTCTATTAATAGTTTGGCAAGAGCAAGTGATGGGGTCACACCTAGAGTGTAAACGGAGGCTTGAAGTAGTAGGAGGTGCAGAAGGCAAGGTTTTGTAAAAACATAAGTGTTTAGTTTTACTAGCGTTTAAGGTAAGGAGGTTACAATCAAGCCATTCCTTAAGTCCAGCCATCCCCTCCTCAGCTCTGCTAAAAGTGCTCTCCCAGGATTCGCCATGAAACAACGCGACGGTGTCGTCTGCGTAACAGACGACTTCGACGCCCTGAGGAACCGCGGTATGTATGTCATTGATGAAGAGCGTGAACAGGGTTGGACCCAGGACACTACCCTGCGGGACGCCAAAGCGTATAGGCAGTTCACCACTTACACTTACGCGGCTTTCTTATGGCGCACTCGCTTCCGCTCGTGCGCACACAATATCGCCTTGTATATAATGGTCAACTTAGCACACTTGTATCATAATGTACTATTATTAAGTAGGGGTTTCACACACACAAACCATAACAGATACAATAACGTAAAATCAAAAAAAAAAGTATGAAAATAAAACAAAAAGCAACAACAACAAAAATAGACGAAATTATTGCAGCAGGTTGGACAAGAACAAGCCAACCCGGTGTCCGTTGTGTGCCTGTACTGTTCCAATCAAGAGCATATAGAGCTCACTCAGCATATATTTGTTAGTTTGAAAGCGCTAATTACAGGAACTACTGGACTGATTTTAAAACGTCGGCTTATTGCAAGAACTCATTAAGTGACCAAACGTAAAGTGTGAGAAATCAATTAATGAACTTTTCCAAACTTGTAACTACAATAACTATGTTAAATACGAAAGTTCTTATAAAAGTTATTTTAAGTAAAAATATGTTAAATACAAGTTTATGACTTCTTGCCATAAACAATTAATTACTTATCATCACTTATCAATTTCTTAACTAAGATTTCAAAATTAAATATAAACTTCATTTTTGAAAGAAAATGATTTATTATGGATACTAATCGAAATATTATTAAAATTGTAGAAGTTGAATTACTGTACAATAAAATAAAATGCAACAAAATAAAACCGAGCCAGTATGATGTTGGAAGCGAAATAAAACTTTTTATTTTTCTTGTTTCACTGTTTGTCTGTTTTTCTGCGTCTGTTTGGCCGTCTGTTTGTACTAATTAATCTCCGAAGCGGCTGGGCTTTTTTTTCTTGGTGTAGGTGTAGCTTATATCACTGGTCAACATTTAGGATACTTTTGGTTCCGGTAAATTAAAGAGTTCACCTGGGGTTAGAATTTATTGTTACAGTATTACTACTATGTATGTTATTATTTTCGAGTTCCCGATATTTTGGTACTATTGCAAGTGCCATGATCAGGGTGTAACTGACGTTGTAAGCTGTTATAAGGAAACATATCGGTCTACTCAAAAATCTTTTATTGCGATCACTTGCAATACCATTCTTCGAATTGTTCCCAAACTATTTTCTTGCACCTGTTCTTGACCACAGCACTCGCAGTATCTGCACGCGAAACGACGTTTTGTTGAATTTTTCGGTTTTGTTTTTGCATTTATGAATCACTAGATTTAAAACATTAGACAATTCATACCCATCCTCACAATTGAAATGTTTGTATGTTTTAATTTCAATCGCTTACCTGACCAACCTTGGTACCTGTATAGTAGCGTTAGTTAGTGTTTAGTGCCTTAGTATGTACCAACACCACAGCTGCAGTCAACTTTGCAGACACCAGTTTTTTTTTAAAGGAAATCTGTCTTGCTAGACTACGTTCGGGGGGTCTTACAGAACAATGGATGTAAGGAGCCCTTACTTACTATCTACACTAAAAATGTGACATCAAAAATGTCAGGATAGATAGAATAGATTTCTTAATAAGCACTCATTATAAACTACACTAAAAAGTGGTAGAATTTTTGCAATTTGATCAAGACTGGTGATGATACGCACTCATAGAGAACAGAAACGGAGCAGTTTGTCAAATGTCAAACTATCAAAACTAACTTTAATAAAGAAACCAATGTTGTTGTTCCTTAATAATCGTTTTGCTCATTGCTGGTAAACGCAGTAACAGTGACAGGTCTATTCTTATAATAACCAGGTAGTACCATTCAAAATTCAATTATTGATAGCGTGAAAGAGCCTGGTTGAAAATAACGCGTAAAGAAAATAGACGCGGAAGCATCAAGTTAAAGGTGTTACAATGGGCTCTCCAGTTAAAAAACCACTCACTTTTATCCGGAATAAGCAATAAACAGCATTAAAATTAAATTAAGTGTGACTTTCAAACGCTTCTTCGCTTATTGTGAAAAGATATTAATTATTTTCCATCCAAAAAACTTTTATATTTAACTAGTTTTTCAATTTAAATAAAGTCATTAAGAATCTTTTAAGCCCTTTCAATTCACATTAAGTGTAAATAATGAATTTTAATCAGTTGTTACTAACAGTAATGTTAGTAAAACATATTTGTAAAAAGTCATTAAATACCCTTAACGTTCTTTACACACACATTTCTGCATCACTAAAAATCACTATTGCTGCTTAATGATTTTAGAGCCACCACGAAACGGCTAAAGTGAAGTTATCGACTTTATGTGTTGGTTATAACGTCGTTATTTGAAGAGCTAGAAGATAGTGAGTTTTTGCATAATATAAAACGCATACAAATAACTTTAGTGGTACTTCTAACTGTACTTAATGACTTTTTGTAGTTAATGAGTTCTTGCAATAAGCCGACGATTGGTATAGATTTCATCATCATCATCATTATCAGCCAAAAGACGTCCACTGCTGAACATAGGCCTCCTCCCACAGGGACCGATTGCAAGCGGTCTGGATCGACTGTGATCTCGCGATCTTTACAAAGTCATCTGTCCATCTTGTCGGTGGACGTCCTACGTTGCGCCTTTAGTCGAAGGGTCTCCAATCTAGATTTTTTCTGTTCTAACGGCCATCAGATCTTCAAAGTTCAACTTTTCTGTGCAATCTCACGGCATTTTTTTCCACTGAGATGGAAAAATACTTTGTAAATGATATTTTCATCTGTAAAACTCGGAGTACGTGAGGAGAACTTTTGTTATATTGATTTTTTTTAGGTAATTAATATTATGTTTTTAATAAACACTTGCTTCACAACTGTTTACAAAAAAATAATAACAACAAGTACGTATTTCTGCCGCTTGAAAATTTATTCTCAGCTCGATATATTCCAGAAAATAGCGATTTTGGTTCAGACATAGATAAGTATGAATTTCGGACTCGTCGATAAAGTTTACCTCTTTTTGCAACGTTCTAACATATTATTGAAAAATGACAGAAAACGGAAAGCCGAGGGTGAAAGGTTAACAAATGCACACCCTTTTAGTCAAAGTCGTCGATAAACTTTTCTTTCATAGACGTATGGGGTACAAAATGACCAAGACTACGTTCCATACGGAAGAAAACCTATCTTTTCAATATGTACGAGCAATTTATTCGAGGCCCATTCGTCTTACAAGTGCAAGGGTTGAGAGCTGGAAGGGTTCAAACGGGTTAACTTTAACAAATTGGCACACTAGAGATATCTTTTTCGTTTTCCACTTTCATTGAACTCTAGAGCCCTCGAGTCAAGTGCGAGTTTAGTTTGTTAGTTCTCGTTCGTGTTTTTCAACGGTAAACATAGTATTGCCGGTGATACTTTGAAGAATGCCCGCCAGTCGGTCAGTGTTGTCATGTCGAAATTTTCGCACAAAGCTTTGTGGTAACAGTAAAAATATATTTCGTTTGCGCTCAACGAATAGGCCGTGTTTTGGATCGAAAATAAATAAGCATTTGGCTTTAGCCGCCGTTCCGGTGGCTTTATGAATGGAACTAAATCGCTATCCAGCCGCCACACAGTTCCGCAAATTTTATCGGAAACAATTTTAGAGAACAAAGATAAACTGTCGAAATTGTCGTTGTGTTTACGCTGACTATTTCGGGCAGTAAACCAGTTTACAGTGCTGTCGAACTAATACGGCTGGAATACATACGCGAAGTCATCTAACAAGACCCAAGGCTAGAGATTCATATATCATAAATCATTACTTTGCCTAGACTTAGGCTTTCTTACAATTTAAATGTTGAACCAGTTAGGTCAATACCACGAAGAAGGTCAATTGAATTCGAATGGAAATAACAAATATTTGATTTCAATCAGTGGTTGTTTTTATAATGTGATTGGGTAAAAGACGAAGAGGCGACAACGGGCGGATTGAAAACAATCTCCGACAGAGAAAAGCTGTTATTTCTAAGTCTAAAACATAAAAGATGTAAGTAGCAGAAGGCAAAGCTTATTACCGACTTCAAAAAAAGGAGGTAATCAATTCAATGTGTATGTGTGTGATATTGTTGAATTTTGATAATATTTGAATATGTTGATCTATTAAGGCTTCTAACGCGTGTGCTAAGTGTATGTACTCGTATGTTTGTATATTTGTATGATCATACGCGGATTTCTCGAAAACAAGAAGTCATAGCGTAGTCAAGTCATTGATTCTGATCTCAGTTCGTTTAGGTATATTACAACTTAGGGTACAGAGTAAGTTTAATCAAAATCGGTTTAATAGTTTTTGAGATATACCTTCCAAAAAACTGACAAAAAAGGACTTAGTACTAACTACTTATGAGAAAAACCTTACCTACACCAACAGTCGTGTCAATAAGTGTATTATTATGCACCGTATCCAAATGAATTTGTTTCTCCTAAGAAGAGGAAAAATGCGATATTTTAAGGTTTTCAGTCAGTTTTTTGAAGGCGATTTAATATTTTATTGTTAATGGAAATGGTTTGTTATTTGTGGAAAAGTTTACGTACTACTTTCATGAAAGTATAACAATTGAAACATCGATACACGCACATAAATGTGTTAATAAGCAACCCTAACGTTAGCATATAAGATTAGTTGCAAGTCACGATGTGTGCTACTGTATTTTTAACAGTTATGCCAGAGCTGAAAAACGATATTGACTCGGTATTGATGGAGAAGTGTTTGTGTTCTGCCCAACATCTAGATTGCTAGGATTATTGTTAAAACCACGATTGCGGAACAAGGTTTTGCTGCAGTGACTAAACTAATAGCAACCTAACGTCAAAAACAACTACTCAAAGAAGGTTCACAAATTGTCATTGAACCAAATGTAGGTAGGTACTTTACCAAAGTCGACGTATTACCACAAAACAGTTGTTACAGAAGTCAAACTCATGCATTACCTAAATTTCGACACAATGGATGTCAACTTTGGCTTATATACAAAAAAACTATCGTAATCGTCACACTTACATCTAGTCGTTTGATATTTTGTTGAGATTAAAAAAAAAAAATATAATTATATATAAAATAACAACAATAACATATAAAATATAACACGTTGTACACCCAAATGAATGTATAATACCTTTTAGTTCTTGACGCATTTTTTGACTTATACGTATAAGGCTTAATCCTATCAGATGACAGAATAAAATATCTACATAAATAAAAACATGTTTCCATATACGTTATATTTTTTGGTATGAATGATATATAGATTTAAATTTTAAGAAACAGTTATATGAAACGAGCTGAAGTCACCTAACAACATGTTTTCACCTTACAAAACCCTTCCAAGACGCGTGTCTCAAGCAGCAGCACTCGCGCTCTCACTGTCCCGAAATGTTCTGAGATCTCTTGTCCGAGAGCGGGGTTCATGTGTGCGTTACTCGAGCGCACTTTGTATGAAGTTTGACTTCTGTACTAGGTACTTAAAATAGTCCTTTAATATTAGTATTGTATCGTTTATACAAGTACTAGCGGTCCCCCGCGACTTCGTCCGCGCGTTTTGAGTTTGCTCCCTCCCCTCCCGTCGCAGCGTCATGTCTTATATCCTAAAGCCTTTCCCGATAAATAAGCTATCCAACACAGAAATATTTTTTCAAATCGGTCTAGCAGTTCCTGAGATAAACGCGTTCAAACAAACAAACTCTTCAGCTTTATAATATATTAGCGCAAGCGCACGTTGTACTTAAAGCTGCGAACATTATTTTGGTGCGGAGTTATGTTAAAACTGTGATAGCTCCTAAGATATTTATTGAAATCAAATGATATAAAGGGCAACTTGGTTCTAAATGAAATGTTCGTGATGATGAATGTATTTATTTTGATAAGAATAAATACCTGTGTGTATAATACACCTCTAAAAATAATGCATTATTTTTTTACAAATTTATTAACATAAAAAAAGTTGTAGTAAGTCAACCATAAAAGACAGACATATGCTGTCACGGACTTTATTATAGAACTCTTGATGTTGAACAATCCTGTGATACATAATTTTTGTGTAACTTAAGCGGTTTCCGCAGCGTATGCAGCGGAAGCTCTCAAAAGGAATATCTTTCTCCCGTTTTCGCAACATCTTTCATTTCTGCTGTGGTCTTATGAGTCGTATCTTTATGTTATATAGCCCAAAGCCTTCCTAAATAAATGGACTATCCAACGTAAAAATAATTTATCAAATCGGGCCAGTAGTTTTTGAGATTAGCGCGTTCAAACAAACAAACAAACTTTACAGCTTTATAATATTAGTATAGATTATCAGATTAGTACAAAAAATAACCGAGAATGTGATATTTAATCCAAATGAAAGAGATAACATTTTGATTACTTTCTTTATATCTAAAACAATTGTTCCATATATTGTGTACTAGCGGTCCCCCGCGACTTCGTCCGCGCGTTTTGAGTTTGCTCCCTCCCCTCCCGTCGCAGCGTCATGTCTTATATCCTAAAGCCTTTCCCGATAAATAAGCTATCCAACACAGAAATATTTTTTCAAATCGGTCTAGCAGTTCCTGAGATAAACGCGTTCAAACAAACAAACTCTTCAGCTTTATAATATATTAGCGCAAGCGCACGTTGTACTTAAAGCTGCGAACATTATTTTGGTGCGGAGTTATGTTAAAACTGTGATAGCTCCTAAGATATTTATTGAAATCAAATGATATAAAGGGCAACTTGGTTCTAAATGAAATGCTCGTGATAATGAATGTATTTATTTTGATAAGAATAAATACCTGTGTGTATAATACACCTCTAAAAATAATGCATTATTTTTTTACCAATTTATTAACATAAAAAAGGTTGTAGTAAGTCAACCATAAAAGATAGACATATGCTGTCGCGGACTTTATTATAGAACTTTTAATGCTAAACAATCCTGTCATACATAATTTTTGTGTAACTTAAGCGGTTTCCGCAGCGTATGCAGCGGAAGCTCTCAAAAGGAATATCTTTCTCCCGTTTTCGCAACATTTTTCATTTCTGCTGTGATCTTATGAGTCGTATCTTTATGTTACATAGCCTAAAGCCTTCCTCGATAAATGGACTATCCAACGTAAAAATAGTTTTTCAAATCGGGACAGTAGTTTTTGAGATTAGCGCGTTCAAACAAACAAACAAACAAACAAACAAACAAACAAACAAACAAACAAACAAACTCTTCAGCTTTATAATATTAGTATAGATAATTTATGGTATAAGTAGGTTCTTTGGGACTAGATGGCGATGTGTGGGAATGTCCAAAGGATATTATTATTATTATTATTATAATATTATATAAGGTCATCTCGTTTTAAGTCATAATATTTAAAGAGACAGCATAATAAATAAATCATTTTTGTAGGAAACATGTTGGTTTTTTTAGGCTAGTTTTTAAAAAAATTTGAGATACGGTAATTATTTTTTTAGTTTTTTAAAAAATAAGGTTTGAGATTGAGGAAAAAAAGGATTAGGCACTGAAATGATAGATGCGAAGCCATTGACGTAGATAACTGTTAAAATTAACAGACTGTTGTTTTAAAAAACAATATTATTTTGTATTAGAGAACATAAAAAATGCAAATCTCGATTTTTCAAAAAATATTGATATTGTCCTGTGTCTATTATTATACAGCAAAGAAACAGGACAATTTTATTATTTTTACATTATCATTATTTACAAAGACACTGTAAAAATATTGTGACTTAAAACGATTTGACCTCAATACTGACAAAATTTCGACATGACAGTTTGCTATAAAACTTGCCTTCCAATTTCCCGAAGGCAAGTTTTCGTAGGCTTTGCTCAGACTCTACAAACATTCTTATCCCCATCGACAACGTCTTTCGTTCCAAAAAGGCAGCCTTTTGAGATTGAGTGCTTATTTAGTGAAGATATAACTAAAAAGATAAACATACCTTTATCTTTATTCATAATACCCCTATTTTGGGGTATCAATTACGACGAAAAAGAATGAACTGCAATAATATATGTAATACTAATTTATGATAATACTAGCGGAGCAAGCGAACTTTGTTTCGCCCCTGGTCCCGTCGTTTGAAGGTGAAGAATAAAAAATATAAAAAAAACATGAAAATCGGTCCAGCCGTTCACGCGTGATGTCGTGACCAAGGGAAAAACCGACCAAGTGCGAGTCAGACTCGCGCGCTCAGGGTTCCGGGCCTCTTTAACTAAAGTAGGGTCCAACTTACTTCCACTTAGCCACACAACCATACCACAATATTTTGTTAACATCAAAAACAACTTTATTTTTCATAGTGTTTAGTTCAATCTCGTTCTAAATTTCATGGAAAGTATCTGCAAAGATCTACATTGTTTTTTTTTTAAATAATCACTGGTTTTAGTTTTTCAGTTCTAAAGTTAGAGGAAGGGAGGGGGGACGCCTATTTTACCACTAGTGGAAGCGTGTACTTACAAATATTTGACTTTAAGATAAATTCATTTTAAAAGACCTATCCATAAATATTCCACACGCATAGGTTTGAGCAAAAAAAAAACCTGCTTAAGTTCCATGTATGAGCCTACCGCTAGGGAGTGGAATTCGCTGCCGGCAGAAGTGTTCCTTGTCAACTACAGTTTGGACGCTTTCAATGAAAGAGTGAATAGGCTGTTACTAGGCAGACATGGTCCATCATAGGCTGCATTATCACTTAACAACCGGTGCAACCGTGGCTTAATGTCTGGCTATATAAATATGTATATATAAAAAATGTGAGCCCCTCAAATTGTTTTTTTTTATATGGAAGGATCGCTTAACAGCATTTCATTTCAATTATTCATGCAGGCATACTAGGTGTTACTAACATACATAGGTGATATAGCTGTAATCATAAAGTGTACATATAACCTAGTTTCCCAGAAGGTATAGCACTTTGAGGGAATCTTCAAAGTGAAGGTAAGTAAATTATACTACATGTTATAAAAACTTTATATTAGTTACTTAAGTACTAAAATATAAAGCAGACTTTTTATTTTATTTTTCATCAATAACAAACAAGAAAAAATAAAACTAAGACATGCAAAATAAATAAAAAAAATGACTTAAAGTATTAATAAGTTAAGTTATTAAGTTTAAGTTTGTTTAAGTTGTTATTGAGTTTTATTTATTTAAATATTCATGTAATGAGTAGTAGCCCTTTTTTTTCAAGAATTTCCGCGGAGTCTTTGAAAAAGATTTTTTGTCAGGCTATCTTTGGATATGGCACACCTACATGGATACACCAACCTACGAAGTTTCATCTGTGTAATGTTAACAGTTTTAGCATGAAAGAAAGACTGACAGACAGACTTGACAAAACTATTTTGAAAGGATTCATTTTTTATTTATTCTTTCCAAATTTATATCTATCATTACAGGATAACATAACATCAAATGCGATATTATAAGTAAATGAGAATATATTCTACTAATTCAACTATGTATAAAACAAATCTATGAGTAGCAAATAATATATAACGCAGCTCGTGTGAACTCACTCAGAGAACAACTAAAAAGGTCTACATCGTTTGGTAATAAGTTGATATATCGTGTAGCGCGAGTAAGCGGTATTATAAAGGTTTGGGGTTCGTGAAGAGACTACCATTAACATAAATATATTTTGGTTTAATTTAGTATATTATATTAGGCATTTTAATTTGTTATTAGAAACGGGATCGATGGTCAGTCAAGTTATAGCAAACAATCAATTTCAACCTTACTAAAATACAATCCATAAATGTTTTCTACTAAATATCCCCTTTTGGTTTGATGTAATGATTACGTTGCTGCTAATATTGTATTGTATTGTGTATTGTATTGTATGATATTCGTTTATCGAACCTTTCAATCCGTCCCAAAAAGTACCATTTATATTCCGATACTTTGCGACGACGTAAACGCCTAATCGTTATAACCTTAAGTGATTACTTTGATAAATTGGGGAAATAAATATAGTTAATATTCGTTAACAAAAGGTCCACGAATGAAAACAGTAAAGTTGTTGAAGAGGATGTCAAATGCGTGAATATATCGCGCCCTAATGTGCCGGGGGCGACGATTTACGGATTCGGCCGACCGCAGGCGAGACAAAACCTACGAACACCAATATTTATTCTATTACCTACAAGTTGATATAAAGGCCGCCTGTTCGTGACGCCTGCTCCTTTCGATAACTGCTTATCGATATTTCATTTGTTCTAGACCAGTTATAAGTTTTGTTCTTACTAGCGCCAGGCATTTATCATAGTTAGCGTAAAAGTAAAGGCTTTCTCTTTAGTAGGTTCCTTGTTCCTCAAAAACTGACTTAGTACTGGCAACTACAAACTCAACCACGAGATAGGACAGCTATACAAGTAGGTGCTAGGTATCGAATACCTGTATTACAGGACATCAGGCTCTCATCACCTCGAACGTCATAGAAAATTGACAAGGCTGTAGGAAAAGTGGATCAGTCACCGTAATTATGTAAAAACCACGTGATTACAATCTAACTGTTTTAAATCCGGTACATAGTAATCTGACGATTTATTGTTAGCAATTTCAATATGGTTTAGAATGTATGCTTTTATTGGTACTTACATGTCAACCTAGCACGAAGGATTTACCTTCCTTCACGTACCCTGACCCACTACTTTGCCCAGTGATTCATCATTTTAGTTTACGTTCTAATGTACGTAATGTAACTCTGCCTTTGCTGGTCCCAAGCCCAGATGCGAAAAGAGGAGGGTTGGCTGATGGACAACGCCTTCAGTGTGCAACTCCACCCGCACACCATCCAGTCGTAAAGAGTTGTCAATGCAGAATATTGGGCGGCAGTAAATAACCCAATCAAAAAATTTGGTAACCAGCAACCATGAGGCCTAAATAATCTCAAAAAGTCTGGGTGCAGGGACATGGGGAACCCCTGTAGCTATTTCTCAAACCTTTTTTTTATGATAATGAGTAACAACGATGAGATGTTTTTGCCATGCGATCCGGCTAGCGCCCGGCTCTCCCAGATACCCGGGTCTGGGAGATGTAATGCTACCGATGACCAAGGACGGGTGGAGACCCAGGCCCCTCCTTCGGTAAATATTACTGGTCGAGACACACCGACGGGGAGTACCCCGTCCACCGAACACGGCCTGAGCTTAGACCTTTCAGGTCTGGCGGAGGCCATACCAACCACCGCCGACACTGCAACGGTGTCGGAATGGACTGTTGTCGCTAGGAAGCGCCCCTGCAAAGGGACCGCCAAACCGGCGACAACGACCAGCAGCAGAGGGCGAGAAGGCCGACCCGACCGCAACCGCCACACCGGCCGTTCTACAGAGGAAACCCGAAAGCCCAAAGCTGCAACGACAAACCGAGGGATGGTGGGGCAGCCCAAACGTGTTCACCCCACCGCGTGTGCGTCGGGGGTGACCCACCAGCCCGCAGAGTCGCGGCCCACAGACCGACACACTAACCAAGAGTTGGAAAGAGTCTGCCATAACACAAAGCATCAACCCTAGCCGCTTTCATAGACATAGAAGGGGCTTTTGATAAAACCATGCACAACAGCATTAACCTTGCCCTAAGTAAACTAAGGGTAGAACGAGTGATAATGGAATGGATAAACGAGCTAGTCAGTAAAAGAGCGGTCCAAATTACTACACACACCACCATGCGGGCAATGGTGGTCAGAGGATGCCCACAAGGTGGCATCCTTTCTCCACTTCTATGGAACATAGTAGTAGACAGCCTCCTGAGTAAACTAAATGAAAGAGGATACACTACCATCGGGTATGCAGACGATCTAACTATACTGATAAACGGAAACGCGGAAAACCTCCTATGCGGCATAATGCGTTCCGCCTTTCAGATAGTAGAAAACTGGTGTGATGAACACCAACTGTCAGTAAACCCGAAAAAGACAGAACTCATCCTTTTCACAAACAAAAGGAAGTTACCTGTACTACAGCTACCAAAACTGTTTAACACCGAATTAGCTCTCTCATCACAAGTGAAATATCTGGGCATCACTCTAGACAGTAAACTGAACTCGGGGAGTCATATCGATGACAAATTGCAGAAGGCCTGCATAGCTTTTTATCAATGTAAGCGACTTATTGGCAAGAAATGGGGCCTCAACCCTAAGATCACACTATGGCTATATACATCAGTTATCAGGCCTTCTCTTACCTACGGATCAGTTGTATGGTGGCCCAGAACGCAACTGACCACGATCAAATCAAAACTTCAAAGCCTACAACGATTAGCAAGCATCGCAGCCACAGGATATATTAGAAACACTCCATCAGCCGCACTAGAGTTTCTCCTGAATCTAAGACCGTTACATCTGGTAATTCAGGAGGAAGCAAAGGCAGCTGCCCTCAGACTTAGAGCGAACGGACTATGGAAGCAAAACACAGTGACCACTCATTCAAAAATCCTAAATGCGATCCTGAAAGAAAAACCACTTCTGGACGCACCCATGGACAGGACACCATGCCAACATGTCTTTGACAGGAGGTACAATATCCAACTCACTGAAGAGCCTAAAGACAGCTCAGGCATAAAGGAGGTTCGGATATACACAGACGGCTCCAAAACCCCACAGGGTACTGGAGCTGGAGTATTCTCAAATGATCTTAATATAAAAATATCAACCACTTTAGACAAACTAAATACAATGTGTCGAAAGCAGAATGTGTCGGCATAACTAGGGCAGCACAGGTAGTCGCAGCCAGAGACGTCAAAGACCTGCATATTAAAATCATGTCGGATAGTGCGTCGGTGCTCCAGGCCCTACAAAATAATAGTATAACATCCGTCCTTATTTTGGAGTGCCACAAAGCACTCCAATACATAGCAAACACAAATAAGGTTACCTTGCAATGGATCAAAGGACATAGCAACTCTTTAGGTAACGACGCAGCTGACGAACTGGCCAAGCAAGGCTCAGCAACAACAGTATATGGACCGGAACCTATACTGTCCATACCGCAGGCCCAAATAAGAATTTGGCTACGTGCAGAAACCGAAGCAGCACATCAAGCAGAGTGGAGAAACGGTGAAGGCTGCAGGCAAACAACGAACGCAGTCCCGGTAGCTTCGAAAAGGTTCGAACGCAACCTCATCCGCTTACCTAGAGACAAACTACGCATAGTTATAGGCACTATAACTGGCCACACTCTTTTAAACAAGCACCTATTCACAATAGGTGTCACAGACAGCCCCCTATGCAGAGGGTGCATGGAGGCAGAAGAAACACCACACCACGTGCTAATGGAGTGCACAGGAGTGATGCAACAACGGGCAAATATTCTTAAATCCCCAGCCACTTTCCCGGACGCCATTAGCAATCCAGGCAGATTGCTAGCCTTCTGGGAAAGCTTAGGGTGGTTAGAATAAAAAAGAGGGACATACGTACAATGGCCCGATCGTGTGGCTAAGTGCGGATAAAACCCCAGCCAAACTAACTAACTAACTACGTTCTAATGTGTTAAGTTTGGAACAGGTCACAATAAATCGACATATTACAATTTAACAGTTCAAAAAACGTAAGTTTGTAATAATGCGGTTTTTACAGTCTGACGGTGACAGATACGAGTACATCAACTTAGTAGGAAGCAAAAAGAAGTAAAATAGTAGGAGACAACATATTTACATGTAAAAACACTATTTAGAGTGTGTAGTGTTATTTAAGGCACAATTGTGTGAAATAATATTGTATTAATTTGTGTGGATGAATGTGCAGATGAATGATTGTGTGCAAGTGTGTAGGTGCGAGTATGTGTGTTGTTATAAAAATAAAATAGTAACTGTCGTAGTAGTGTAGTATTGTTCGCAGCAATATTCGTAGCGCCGTAGCGTCCGTAGCGTGCTACGATGCATGCCGTAGCATTGAGTTGCAACCTGCTCCACACTTCGTTGCAATATCAGTCGCTTTGTAGCAATTACTTCGCAATTGATGTAACCAATTTGTTGCGCTTGCAATTTTCTCTTTACGATACGTTAAAACTTTTTAAACATTAGTAATAAATTTATGAAAAAATCATAAATTACTTGTATTTGCATTCGTAGACCATAAAAGAAATTCACCAGACCATTACAGTGATTCGATCAATCCTGATACATCGGGGCGCAATTAGTAGGCAGTAAGTGGTGGGACCACTTCGGCCTCCATTAAATATTAACGCATTGTGTCGGTCGGCCGACCGCAGTTATCGAGACTGTTGTTGCATCTTTAATGCGCACGATCAAAGGTAAGCTGATTATCGAGCCTATATTTGAGGTAATCGATGCTTAAAGGATGATGTTATGTATCACGTTGTGTGTATCGCGATGTTATTTTAATAGTTAAGCAGCTCTGCTTTTGTAACAGCAAAATCGTATTGCGATTTTGCATTATATTGATTATATTATCATAACATCTTTACCAATAATATAAAGCTGAAGAGTTTTTTTTTGTTTGAACGCAACATCAGGTGCTTGTGGACCGATTTTTTAAAACATTTTTTTTGTTTATTTATAAAAGAGGCTTTAAGCTATAAAACATCACGCTGCGATGGAAAGAGAGAGAGCAAACGCGATCGCAGTCACAGGGAACCGCTAGTAGTAGTTATAACTCCAAAATAAATAAAATTCAAGCCTACGATTTCAGATGATGAGTCGTAAAGGTAATCCTTAAAAAAATAGATTAAGGAATATGAAAACCATCACATGTTTATATTCTGCTTGTTGCATTCTTTCCTTTTTGAAACCCTGTGAATATAAAGGAGTCTCTTTGAACCAACAAATGTAAGCACCTATCTACGTGATATTGTTAGTGAACGATACACCAATCCTTTGTAACGTCCAATTTCGCCGTATCAGTCCAATTCTCTAAGCTTGTCAATACAATGTGGGCTAGTTCAATTGTTCGAAGGTTCGAGCCAATCAGACCCCGTCAGAAACTTTGTATGGGGCTAGCTGAAAGCCCCCGAAGTTATGTAGTTACCAGACAATTATTCAAAACGGTGATTCTATGTCGATGTAAAGAAAGGCGATGTAAGTTAGATTGAATTTCCATTTGTTTAATTGAATTCCGATCCTTTGGCGGGCATGACGGAGTCGCGGAGTGTGTAATGGATTAATTAGGAGCTATCATTACAGCGAATAACTGAATACTGTGTCAGCGAACCGGGAGCCGAGTGTAAAGAATAGCCCAGTTTCAAATTCACATTCAGTAGATTTAATTAATTTATTAGAATGTTCAAAATAATATTCGCGACCTAGATGATTGTACTCGTACCCATGTATGATATGAAATTCTTAATTATTAGTCGATTATTTACAATGGGAATAAAGTAATGCTTTACGTCACGGGCGCCATCTTGAGTTATGAGTTTAATGAAAGGATTATAATTTTGAATTCTGAGCGAAGCGAAGGAGGTACTAGATTAACACCTTTTTTCATTTTTTTCTCTTCGAGGCGGGGCGTGGCTCGATTTTCGAATTATGACCTCTGTGGTGCAACTTCGCGCACACTGCCGGGTTCATACGTATTCGTCTATTCAATCTCTTTACATCATATGGGCCGCGATGGATCATTTTCATCATACAATATTTCGGCCCGTGAGGTAAGTCAACATTATGTGATTTGTATGTGATTTGTAATCGCTTGATTCTGAGCAAGTGAAGCGAAAAATATATTGCTTTACTTTTATATTGGAGTTCAAAATAGCCACTGGATTTCGACAGGAGTAACGTCAACATCAAAGTAAATGACAAAAACATGAAGATTTTAGACTAAGAGCCAAGTTAATCCCGTCATACGCAAGTAGGCGTAATGGATTTAAATGGTTTTGGCATTCGTAATTCCTGTTAAAAGTTTGTAATGTTTCTTTAGTGATTAGAGTAATTTGGCAGAACTGCTCAGGCCAATCCCTCGACACCTGAGCTAAGTACAAGCGGCATAGAGCCTATTAATTATTACTGCTGTGTAAGCACTCCGCAGGGCTTCGACCATTCCAGTTACCTTTATTTCTATTGTAAAAGAGTACGAGTGTATTTTAGTAATCAAGTTTATGGATATGCAAGGTCTGTTTCTTTTTTAAATCCAGGAACGGAATATTGGAAGTTGGGAAAAACTTTTGACCGTCTTTTGACGCCTTTTTAGGTCTTACTGAGCTAACTAAATAGTCAATAAAAAAATACGAGTAGACTGACTTTAGCGTTAGACGAGTTTTTTATATAAATGGTATGGGCTGGCGGTATGTTTTTTTTAATAATGGTAGGTAGTGGTAATGTAATGTATTAGGGAACGGGCGCCATTTTGAGTTACAAGCGAAACGAAAGTATTATTATTTTGACTCCCGAGTGTAGCGAGGGAGATACTAGTTTTACTCTCGAGCGTCAGCAGGGGTGGCAATAGAAAATCCTGAGCGAGAGATTCAAGCTGGCCCAAGACGAAGACAGCGTTATTCCCGTGGTTAATACTCTGCTTTTCGCTTCTCTTTACGAGGCAATTTATAAAATTATCTACTAAGTTCATACTATTTTTCACGTGAACGCACGCAATGCGTTGAATAAAATCACAAGTTACTATTAATAAATAAAAACGATTCAGTTTAGGTAGTAAGTATAAAGTAATCTGAAAGAAACTGCCCACGCTCCCTTTTCCCAAACGTAGTGATTACTTATTTTACTGTCTGAATATTGACTTTCTCAGTTGTTAACAAATCAAAAATATGTCACGTTACATATTCTACTAAAGAAACCCTTTCCTTACCATAATTTATAACATTTACATTTTTATTTACAAATATGGCACTGTCTGATTAATAGATCTCAATGGATTGACATCCATCACATCTCAAATACAAAAAGTTGTTGTATTTGAGCATCAGAATTAGCCCCAAGAAGGGATGCGGTAAATTTTGTTATACCCTAAATAGATGTCGTTTACCGACATATTCGATTAGTTTTTTTTTTTATTTATAGTAAAATTGAGTTTTAATGTATTTCTCTCTCCACTAGTTCCTTGTTGCTTTTTTTCGCTCGTGACTGTTAGACCCTTTACACACTGCGACTTTTAGCAGCGATACAGTCGCGATGCTAATGCACGTTAGCATCGATACAGTTGCGATGCAAGAGCTGGAAATTGTCAAATTATGTACAGAATTTTAGCAATTGCATCAATACCAAAGCGCCAACGCGCTTCTGCATCGATGCTCATTTAAATCTGTTCATTGCGTGCTTGCGATGCTGAAGGAAGCTCGTTTTCAAAAAGCCGCAGAGTGTAAGGGGTCTTAATTATAACACTAATCTGGCAAAGGAAATGAAGAAGCGTAGCGTAGCATAGCATCAGCGTCATTTATCACGATTCGCACTGTCTAGGTCTCTGTGAGATTAAAACATTGCGTCAGGGTGACGGGTCGCTCGTGATCATTCATTAAACTTCGTTTCGACGAGCGTTTTTAATTTATTGTTCGCTTTTTAGTTCTGACATGTTATTATCCTCAACATTATTGGGTTTTGCGTTTGGAATTTGATAGAGTTTATTAGATTTAGCCCGCAGCTTAGTCTTTGTCGAATTTTATCAGACGACTTAAATTTTATCACAAAGAAAGAACTATACTAATATTATAAAGCTAAGGAGTTTATTTGGTCGATTGAACGCGCTAATCTCAGGAATTACTGGACCGCTTTGAAATATTATTTTTGTGTTGGATATTGTAACAACCCTGTCAAATGAAAGTTTCTAAACTACTTTCTGATTTAATATTATATTGGTTATTATTTAGCTTTAAATATTTAAACTACCATTACAATGTCGCAAATACCGCATAGTTTTGTCTCAAATTCCAAGAAATAAATGTGTTGCGCAGGCGACCTTTTTTAAGTACCTACGTTGTTTTGAGATGACCAGTGGTAGCCATTATTTAGCTAATAAACAAATACAAGAATTATGTTGCTATAATTTTAATAGCATATAATAATTATATTTATTAATTTATAGCGTTGATAGGTAGTTTAAAACATATTAGAACATAAAATAACGATATTTTATAAGTCAATATTGAGGAATGTATTTTATCATAAATACGGGAAAGCATTGACTTGATAATATTAGAGGTTTACTGTTAAATTTCAATTAGAGTACTCAAAAATATGAGTGGCTGGAACATTTATCCTTTCAAACTTTAATTATTTTCAATACAAATAAATAATCTTTCATCTAAAGTTGAGAACCTCTGCTAATGAAGTGAGTTGCTTAGAACAGTTTAAAGTCATATGTAAGGGCGCGGGGAGGGTCTGAAAGAAACAAAACTGATTGGCAAGATAGTTCAAGGACAGTCGATTTCGGAAAGGTTTAGGGAGCGCTCAATAGATGCGCACGCGAGTGTGATAAGGGAGAGCTGGCTGGACCTCAGATGAAGAGTTGGCGCAGCATCATCGACGAATAGCTTTTAAATGATTAAATCCTTGTTAGGTTTTCAGCTTAGGTATGCTGGTAAAAGAGTAAGGCGTACTTTTTGGTAAGTGATTTTTATCTAGTTAAGATATCTGTTGAAGAGATTATTGATTTATTATACAAGTAAGTGAATATTTTTATGTAATTAATTGTAATTTAATAGTATGTGCTTTCAATGGGTTCGATTCTCGTTGTTGATATTTTGAGTCTAGAAATTAAGAAAGTCAGCCGTATGGTGTTTTATTAAGGACTCTAGGTTTCAGTCCAAGCTACAAATATTGTTGATGACAATAAATTTCTAGAATGAATGCAAGTGGTTTGGGTTCGAGTCCCAAACATTATCAATCAAATAAAATTATCAATCAAATTGTAAAATAAATAAATTTCTACATACCGTCAGTCTGAAATTTGTGAACGAATTAAATTGGAAATCGCTAGTTACACAAAGAAATATCTTGGGTTCGACTCCCTAGAGACAAACATTGATGTTATTAGATAGGAGTTTGTTTATTTACACTATTTTTCCCCCAAGGGTTACTGTATGTAGGTATGTTTGTATTGATTGAACTTTTATTAATTATTTGAGTTTTTTGAGATTTCAACGGATTTCTTAACAGTTTATTTAATGTTATCACTGGAAAATGGAATAGTTTTAAAGCTCGATTAAAGTGTTTAAAATATATAACCATTTTCTTGTGAATATTTTGTAAATTTATTGTTTGATTTCTTTTTTTTTAAATAATTTAATGTGTATTTTTCAATGTCTAGACTTAGGTGTTTGGGCCAAGTTTAGATAAATATTTGCGGTTTATTTATTGATTTTAAATATTAGCCTCCATGTTTAATTGATTAATTTAGGAGTTAAACCATCGTTTTAAATAAACGTTATATGTTACTTTTTAGAAACTAGATGCATAACATTATGATTTAGTATTGATATTAAAATGACAAAATATTGATAATAAATTCAAATTCTTGTGTCATCCAAACTGACTTCTGACTGATATTATTTCATTTATGACAATATTATTTTCGGGAAAATTAAGCTGATTTATAGGACTAGCAATCCTAATTTAGAATGTCCAAAGTTTAAGTTTAGGGGATAGATTTAGGAGATTTGCTTAGCAGTGGGACGTTGTTGACTAACTTTATTTCACTTTTACAATTTAAAATATTCTCATTTATATTTTAATTTAACTTACAAAATATCTAATATTTCAATCTCCAAATTGACTATGATGATATTTTACTTTTACTTTCATCACCATCACATGATTGTCAAACAAATAATTTCAATGTGATTAATTATTTATTTTGATCTTTTACTTATTTTATATAATATGTGTTGAGTTTGTTGCGCTGCTTCTTCTCAACACTTATTTTAATTGTCCCGAAGCAGTGGTAGGGTTGGGACTTTATGAAAATTAAATGTCATATCCTAAGAGTTCAAGGAAATAAATAAAAGAGCGAATGGATCCAATACACTTTATCATTATCTGATAGTTATTGCTATTTAAATATTCAAATATTGAAGGTTTAGGATGCAAATTTAAGAGTCAAGTCAAGGCTCGCATTACTGAAAAGAAATAGTAATTTCATACTTTAATAAGAGGTACTGGTTTGTGGAAAATCCTTTACAATCATCTTACCCTTTAGATTTGAGCCAAACATTTAATGTAAATTTTGATTGCTGTATGTAACAGTATTACACATGATTTAGTTTCAAACCCAATAATAAAATATAACTTTGATTTTCATGAATGGTTTGCCAAAACAAGGATCAACTTAGTGCTGATATAAATGAAAAAATGTAAATAATATGGGCTGATGTGGGCATATCAATGGTTCCAAAGAGCTCATGCAGATTTCAAACCGCTCTTTAAAGGAGTCATTGGTATTTTTGGATTAGCTCTGTATTATTAAACGACAATAGACAAAGGTGCTTCCAGGGAATTCTCTTGTAGCAGAGAATCCTTTGGAAGTATAGCATTTAATAAATATGCTCTGCTGCTTTCGAATGCGCCCGTATTGGTGCTGCTGTAACATTTGATGGTCCAAGATCACTGTGCTTTTCTTATGATTCCTGTGTGTGTTATTGTTAGGGGACGACCACCCTTTCTCCAGCAAGCTATAGGGTGGACGTAGTGAAACCTTTGCCTCGGGGGGCAATGCCACACACAATCATGGCGAGCTTGGAATCCATAACAATTGTCACAGATGTAGATAGTCGATGGTGCGGCATTACATAATACGTTGTATTATTTGAATTGTGGTTTCAGGTTGCATTTTCTTAGGGATCCTTTGGTTGACCTTACATGAAGTCACTTAGGGAAAAGGGTTAGGAAGATATTTATATTAAATGTCTTTAGGCTCAGGTCTTCCTTTTAGCGCATATTTCACGTAAAAATACGTAATTCAAGTAGGATCCATTCCAGGGAAAGGCGAAATAAAATTGGGGGCCATCATGTTGGAGGGCGGTGGAGGAGCCCCCCAAGCCCAAAAAAAACCTACAAGGTCTTAACTAATGATATTTTATAGGAATAAAAAAAACAATTTAAATTATGAATGCAAGGAGAGTGGTTAGATTTGCTTCAATTTGTATGAACTATTATTAGTTATAATGACCAGCGGTTTTGCGGGTTTCCATTTTCCCCTTCCTTTAAATGCGCACACACTCCATAATCTTTTTTTTTTGTGAAACTTGTTTTAATATTTTTAAACATTCACGTACCTCTAAAAGAATTTGGTTACTATATAAATTCACAACGTAAGATCCTAACATTAAACTAGACGATCACACTGCCAAATTACTTAAATAGTTTATTTAATATTATTCTTCAATCATTGGGTCTGTTTTGATAGTAGAGAGTGTCTCTACAGAGTCGAAAGGGGGGTTTCGTTACAATTGGTGCCGTGACCAGGATATAATAAAAAACTTAAAAACCTGGGTGACGGCTAACTAACTTTATTTCTATTATTAAATAAGTGGGCTTTTTAGCCTACAATTGTTGCTTGTGAAATGGAAAGAGGTTGAAAACGTGGATGTTTATCGTAGGAATCTTTATGGGTGTGCGTATTTTAGGAATTGGAAAATAGTGGGGGCGTAAGGCATAGGAATACGGATGTCATAAATAGTTTAGCAAAAGTCCCATTATATCCTTTGCCTTTGGACATTCCCATTATGACACTGAAATTACTTAATTAAATTATATTTTTAATCTTTATTTGCAACCATTCAATTTATCATATTACCTGGATCAACATTTGAATTTAACGTTATATTTTCGAGATCCCATAACACTGTTATTTAGCAACAGAAAAATTAAAGCTAGTCAAATAACAATAGTATGTGTAAGCAAAAGTTTAATTACAAAGCGGTCTACAAGATTCATGGTGCGACATCTCGGAACTCGACACTTTCGTTATCGCTCATAGTACTCATTAAAAGACCCGTCGCAGAACAAAGCTTGCCGCTGTCCCACGCTCAACGCGTAACAGTAACTCTGTCACAAATACTTAGAGCTGTATGTGATTAGTTAGTTGATTTTATATACTGGTGAAAGAAATAATAGGAAATACATTTTTCCTTTGAAATATTCATACCAGTATAGGATAGTCAGGTGCCCTTTACGTTGAAGGAAATAGTGGGGCGTAATTTATTAAAATTATGTATACGTAAGGTTAAAATGAAGGAAGCGTTCCTTTTGATCTATTCTAAAATATAGGCTGGGTCCAAGAAATTTGTATGTTAAGTACATAGAAAGAACGATTTCCGTTTATGTTATTGTTACAAAATCGAGGTTTATGTTATGTTAATGCATATTTAATCATTTGCTCATTGAAATCTTGTCATAATGATGATAGTGCACCCGCCGCGCTTTTCCAGTTAAACTTATTGCAGACACAAAATAATTGCAATCGCACCGCTATCGCTTTCAAATTTTGTGCAATGGCCCTGCGTATGTATTACGTGACAAAAACGCTGGACTAACTTTAGTTATTAACTTATACGTCAGAGACTTAAGCGCGCTCCAACATATTTTCGCAATATTTTCCCTGAGAATTAAGGCTTCCTCATGAGAATTTGGAGTAAAATAAAGTCAGTGAAATGATATTCTTGCTCACTCTTTACTAAGAAGTACTTAACGGCTGGAAAAGTTTGTGAGCTGATAGGTTTGTAGTAAACTGGAAAAACACTGGAAAAGCTAAGCTTCTGATCATGCAAATTCGTACATTACTACCTTTTAAAAATAATGATGAAAGGAAGCATGTAAATGAATTTATTCGATCAAAAGTTATTAACATTAAAATATAATGCGCATGATGACCTCATCGTGATGATGATCATCGACTTCATAATACCCTTTCGTCATTAGGGTTTCTTAATTGACAGTTTTGATTTTAGTACCCGGTAAGTTAAAATGTGTTTTGTTAATATTGAAAAACGTTATACATTACCCCATGAAAGAATTAACGGGCAGAAGGGCATGGCGATACTATCAGGGTTCTTTGTTGGACTACGGAACCCTAAAAGTACCTTTTTGACCTAGCTTGTCACTGCAGTCGGTCCGACTCTGGTCAACGACTCTCATGATCGGCTTTTGTAGGATTGTCGACGCAAATGGAAACTCTGTAGACGGCGCCAGTTCTCGTTTATCAACACATGTAAAGAAAAAATAATATCATGATGATGATATTATTTTTTCTTTACATGATGATGATATGAATATAATATCATGATGATGATATTATTATTTTCTTTACATGATGATATGAAAATAATATCATGATGATGATATTATTTTTCTTTACATGTGTTGATAAACGAGCGAACGCTGAGATGTATCATGTTAAAAGTTGAAGTGAACAAGGATCACTATTCAACCGAAGGTTTTGGAGCGTTGATAGTTCTGCGCTGTAATTCCTTAACTCTTATGAAAATTACTATTAATAAGTATGAAACGGCTAATTTTGAAATAATTGGTTTCAAATAGGTGTTTTTTTGAGAATCAGTGAGCTTAAGTGGCAGTGGGCAGGGCACATAGCGCGACGAACTGATGGCCGTTGGGGCAGGAAAGTTCTAGATTGGAGACCCTTCGACCAAAGACGCAGCGTAGGACGTCCACCAACAAGATGGACAGACCACCTTGAAAAGGTCGCAAGATCAAACGATGCAGACCGCTAGTGATCGGTCGCTATGGAAAGCCGTGGGGGAGGCCTATGTTCAGCAGTGGACGTCCTTTGGCTGATAATGATGATGATGAGGTGTTTTAAAAAAAATAGCCGTAAGGTATCATATTCGACGAAAATTACTTATCTGACGTTGATAAAATCGACTCTTAGTAGTAAAGTAGTTTAGACTTTTACAGTGGCCAAAAGTTTGTTTGTTATTGAAATAACGTCTCGCCCTTAATGCCGAAAAAGTAAATATGTATCAGCAATCAGCGTTTGTGCTGATAACAGCAGTTTTCTAAGGAACTCTTATACGATCGCACAATCAGTTGAGTGGATGAAAGATATTTATCTTTCGCTTCCATACTGTTCCACACACGGCGGGAAACAAATGCTAGTGAAAATGTAAAGACGATAGAAGGTTAAATAATAACTTTATTTCTAATTTTAGTATAGTTGATAAGAAATAAGAATTATTTCCACGAAATACACTATTTTGAGATCGCATTGTTGGTGGTGTCAAGTATATTTCCGCGGAAACGCCGGAACCCGACACCTTTCGGCCAAAAATCTTCTTGCATATAGGTTGCCATCTTATCAGTCAGAGTTCTAATCACAAAGGAATTGAAATTCACATTGCGACTAAACTATAACGTGATGATCCGCAGAGTAAGATTGGTCTTCTTCTGCACATATTCTACGACCTTCTCAGCCTTGTTAGAAACATAGCCAGGCTTGAAACATACAGCAGCGCTGTCGGGATCGCGGGACGCAGCAGCATGTTATATATCTTTTGTATGTTTACAACAAAGAACTGTTTTCATGTGCACGACGTTCTTAGTAAAAATAATAATAAATATTTTTTATTGCATCCTATACACAAAACAAATAATTACAGAAAACATCTTAAGTATAACGAGTGCAATTCAGGCGGTCTTATTGCTTGAAGCAATTTCTTTCAGGCAACCTTCAGGTGAATAAAAGCATAAAGTATGAGAGAAGTGGCATGGCGACGAAATGTTTTAAACAAAATAATTTAATCAATAAAAAAAAACATATTACTAAGAACGATCGCCTACTTTATATTTAAGTCACATAATTCTATAACTAAAATATTCTCAGTCCCGACAAATTACAAATGAGACCAGAGTAAAACTCGCTGCCAAATAACGCTTCAATTAGTAATCATCCTATAATTGACTATAGCTCAATTAGTACGGCAGCACATCAAAAATTAAATGGCAATTATTAAGCATTAATAAATATCAAGTAACTACTACGTAGCCCAAATATTATATAAAACTTGATTCCAAATTACCGCGTATAATTGTTACCTATTTCATTAATTACGATCCAATTAAGAGGTATAAATTCACATGAATTATCCATAAACAGCTGTATGCGTTCGCAGTAATAATTGGGCTCAGCTAAGTTTTTAGAACAGTTATATTCATATTCATAAAGATGAAATAAGAAACCAAAAATTTGCGCACGGGCGGGACTTGAACCAGCAATCTTTTTGGCTGACCGGGCCAAACGCTCTTACCAATTGAGCTACCGTGCTGTCAGTCCGAACCTGCGAAATAATTTGGTTTCTTATTTCATCTTTATGAAAATATAATATGACACTGTGAATGTTAAAAACATTCTAAAGCAGTTATGTTCATGTTAACCAGCCGCAAACCACATGATCTAATCAAAATACATGTAAGCTTCATTATTTGTAGAGTTTGGTCGCTCTCGTGCCTACGGAATCGGATCAACTTTACGTCTGACAGGTTAGCAGGCATTTGTTTTGTGTTGCAACAAACGTACTGACCTATAATAAGCACTACGTTTGTTTAGCTTAACAATTGGTCTTTGCATGCTGCACCAGCCTGCACCAGCAGCACTTTAGACGCGTTTTAAACTTAAGCAAGAGCACTACATTAAAGATATTCCCGCGTGTCATAAAAGAATGTGTCTACATCGTGAACAAAATGCTTGAATGCGGCAGATGTGATCATAAATCCCTCAAGACACTCTCAAACGTTTCAAAATAAAAACCTTGATAAGACTCCGACTGACTTACCAAAGTCGACATCAACGTCTCAAGCAGCAGAACCGAGTACAAGTCGCAGTCAAATTGTATAACCCGGCATATAACATTACGGCTAGCCGCTATCAAAAACGGGCCGTTTTGAAATGCGGCGGTTCAACAATTAGCTGGATTGGCATTGCGATACGTTCTTCAATAAGGTGGGCCACGTTTTGCTACGCATCGTACTACTGCTTAGATATTAGGATGAACATACTCACAAAATAAAACAATGTAATGGGTAACTGGATGCTATCCGAATAGTATTATTGCCACATTCGTAAGATCATATTTTTTACACTAATTAATATAATTGGGGTAGGGTTCCTCCGAACACCATAATTCATAGCCACTTTAGCAGTTAGCAGTTTCATCATCATCATCATTATCAGCCAAAGGACGTCCACTGCTGAACATAGGCCTCCCCCACGGCTTTCCACAGCGACCGATTACTAGTGGTCTGCATCCAGTTTGATCCTGCGATCTTTATAAGGTCGTCTGTCCATCTTGTTGGTGGACGTCCTACGCTGAGTCTTTGGTCTCCAATCTAGAACTTTCCTGTACCAACGGCCATCAGTTCTTCGCGCTATGTGCCCTGCCCATTGCTACTTGAGCTTATTTAGCAGTTTGGATGTGAGTTATAAATTCTAAAACTTTGTCAAATGCTCAACATTGAGAAGAATGCTCAACAATTGAAATGGTTTCATTGTACCTGAAAATGGTTCTTAATTACTTAGGACATATTTAAACACGTTTTCATTATTGTTGTTGTTATGTCAGCCCGCGCCACGAGTGTTAAAAATATGAACTAAAACCTGTCAAAAAAGTGGCTAATATCTCGCTGTATTACATTATGGTTAGCCGAGTTGAATAACGTATGGCGGCGAATACGTTCCGGCGGGTTATTCAGATGCATTTGATCTGGCTAATCGTCGAACCGCCGTATTTCAAAACGGCCCTGTTTTTAATAACGGCTAGCCGTACGAGGTGCTCGTAGCGCAGTGGTAGCAGCGCTTTAGTAGTGATGCCGAAGTGAAGCAACCTACGGCGCGGTCGTGTTTAGATGCAATAAATAAATAAATAAATGAAATGATGGGTGACCATTCCGACAATATAAGTGACGTACATCACGAGCATCTCCGTGCTTCGGAAGGCACGTTAAGCCGTTGGTTCCGCCTAATATCGGTTGATATTAGTCGTTAAGCCTAGTCAGAGACCTTATGGGCGGCTTGATAACATCTGACAGCAGGGTTAGTCGCTTGCCTTGTAATCACCTCTTCAAGAACCCACACTGAGTCCGCGTGGTGGAGTATGGCTCCAACTATCTCATAGTTGAGGTTAGGCCTTTGCCCAGCAGTGGGATGTTACAGGCTAACTTTACTTTTTTAGCCGTAATGTAATATGGCAGATTATACAATCCGACTGCGGCATACACAGAATTTCCGATTCAACCCGCGGACGGAAAAGAGAGACACTTAAAAACAAAACTGTTGATCCCAGTCACGTCCTTTTTATGGATAAGAGTTGCGGCAAATAACAATTTTGTCGAGCAGCACCGAACTCGTCTGCTCAGCGGGCCTAAGGTGCGCGCTTATTTATCGCGGCAATTGATCATTTCAAAGGTTATGTTTATCATATTTGAAAAGGTTTTTACTAACTTTATTGTATTTATTTGTTTTTAAAAGCAATTAAGATTGACTTACAAGCGGAAACAATTTGGAAAAACTTGTTATTTGGGAAATAAATACGAGTATATACTGCGATGATTGGTATCGAGGCGTGCATGTTATGCTTACAGCGCGCGTATTGCGATGCAGTTTTGATAGGTAAGCGGCTCAGCTTTACTGTCAGCAATTCGTATTGCGATTTTGTTATAATTATAATATTATTACAATAAAACAACACAAATATTAATATTCGTACCGTTGTAGTATTTTTATAATATTATTATATTGATAATAATCATTTACACTGAGTCGGAATTGAGCTGCCTGGAAATTGAACGTCGATCGCAATACGCCCCCAGTTCCGTTATAAATCTCCAACAGTAATAAAATCTCGCTTAGGGGGTTGTCCGCTGTTTATACTGAACGTTTCACTTGATATAAATCTTCAGTCATGATTCGGGTTCTTGTCCCGCAGTATTCGGAAAGCCTTAACGCTACGGCCCCTATTTTTGAATTACTCGCGTCAAGATGGCGTGTGATATTCATTGATCAATGTTCGATTTTCCAATGAAAATTAGTAAAATTCCACTCTGGAGTGATTAAAAAGTATATCTGAATTTTTTGAGTAAATACTAATATCTATTTTTTTATATAATTATTTTTATTACAATTTTGTTATACAGATATAATTATATTTCACTCATTCAGCTTTTCAATGCTCAAAATACTCCTTCCTATAAAACTCATAATTTATTTACCCAAAGGTTGTCTGGAAGAGATCGCTTATAGCGATAAGACCGCCTAGTTTGTAAATTTCCTTAAAACAAAGTTGTAAATCAATTTATGTTATGTGCAAAAGAGATATATATCTATCTATACAGGGTGTTGTTTTGATCAGTGACATCCAACTCAGGGATGATAATATAAGTTATGCGTATTAAAGTTTTCCTAAACATCACACTAAATACATGAAAAATGCTGTCATGCTTCGACTACCAAGAACGTATAATTCAGTTTTTATTTAAAAATATCATTTTTGCACGAATCGAAGTAAGATCAAGAGTCATGTGTATGACATTCAAAGAGCGTATGCGTAGAATATTTAAAATAATGGAATTTTATCTTGAAGTACACAAGTTTTATATTATCTGAACTGACACTATTTTGGACTGTTTTTGTATAAAAATAATTATAATTCTTATTTCTAAATTTAACGGAGTAAGCAAGTTGTTTGAACCTTAACAATTTAACTGACGATTACCTAATACTGTGTTCGCCTTTACCTTTGTATAATCAGGTAGGTACCTAGTTATTTTATTATAAAATAAATCACTATTTTTTGTTTTTTCAACAAAATTTGTTTTTATAGCTTATGGAAAGCTTAGTATTGGCCTTAATATCTGTAAAATTCTTTTTGTTAATACTTATGTAAACGTTTTTGGTTTTCAAATAATAAAAAAACTTTTAATTCTAAGCAAGTGTTATACAAGTACAACTCTTCACAATATTAAAAAAAATGACAAAACGAATGGGAAAACTCGCACCCTAGCGCGTAGCTGTGCCTATCTACGAAAAATTACGCCGTAGTTTGTAAGCTTCGAAGAGGCTAGCTGGTGTTGGTAGTTTTGACTCGATCGCTGAACCGCACTAAAATTGACTTAGTGGGTTTTTTCCATTCCAAAAAAAAAATGGCATTAGTATCGCTTGTACAGCCACCCCTGAGTCGCTCGTCGCTGACCAAAACAACACACTGTATTACGTGGGATCTAAATTCACGTGCCCTTATCAAGCGAGTGATTTAAAAATAGGGCCCCAGAACCAGGGGATGAAGGAAGGTTATGCCTGCTGAACACAACTTTCCGTCAATAGGTTTCCGTGACAAAAGGGAGGTTACGTAAGACAGATTTTTCGATTCACTGCCATAAGGAACGGTAGCTTACACAGCAAACGCTATTTATATCCATATTCATGAAAACGTCAAATAGCGAATATTTTTATCTAACATATATAATTAAAAGATAAAAATAAGCTTAAAGGTTTTTGAGTTACGTTTCTTTGCTGCTTCTAGCTACAATTCTTAATTTACAAAATTAATTTTAGTAAGAGGATAAAGAGAAGTTTATCGTCAACATAAAGGTTTGATTTAATCGTTCTTTTTGGTTTGCTTGAAGCTTTGCTTGCTGGTTTGGTGAAAGGAAATAGAAATACATAGTTGTTAAGAGTTAATATTAAGAGTGGTAATGTTACTATCCACACTACACGAATTAAGTGTTGGTAATTTGCGAAAATTACGTTGCGTCCATTTGCTGCAAAAAAGTTTAGGTCATTAGGAGACACATAAGATATTTTTTAGGGTTTCGTAGACAAATGGCACAAACGGACCCCTATAGTTTCGTCAAGTCTGTCTGTCTGTGTTTCTGTCCGTATGTCACAGATACTTTATCCTGAACCTATTAGTAATACATCGATGAAATTTGGTAGGTAGGTGTATTTTGATAGCCTTTTTACGATGCGCATAGAAATAATAAAATAAAATGACATCGGAGGGGGGCTTTTATACATGGAAGTAAAATATTAAAAAAAATACTCTTATCTATGCATGTGGGGTGACAGTGGATAGGTCTTTTAAAAAAACATCGAGGTTCCCATAACCATTGTTTCTGAAAGTCTAACATATGGGAGATAAACGCTTCCAAAGTGCTAAAATGGTGAATTGGGCGTTAGAGGGGAGCTCTAACTTTTGAACAAAGCAAGTGTCAATATTGGAAAAAATGTACAATGTAGTGCTTTACAAATACTTTTAACGAAAATTGGTTAACATAAGATCGAACCAGTGATTTTTGAGTTAAGGCAAATTTCCAACATCCATCTGCTAATATAACTTTGTCTTTCATACAAATACTATGAAAAACAAAGTTATTTTTGCTGTCAACAAAATATTGTGGTAGTTTGGATAAATGGAAGTAAGTGAAACCCTAATTTAGTTTAAGTTGGCACAGGACCCTTAATGCGCGAGTCTGACTCGCACTTGGCCGGTTTTAATCGACAAATCATCCCTTACAAGGGAATTATGAAAGTATAAGAAATCTTATACAGGTGTTGTTTTGGTCAGCGACACCCGACCGTTGTACAAACGATATTGATGCCAAAAATATATATTTTGAATGAAAGAAACCCACAAAATCAATTTATTTTTGCGATATGTCACCTCTTCGAAGCTTACTAGCTACAGTGTAACGTAGTACTTCGTAGATAACCGCGTGCTATGCGCAAGGGTGTGAATTTCTTCATTAGTTTTTTAAGATGTTGGGAAAAGGTTATCTTTCAATAAAACTTGCATATAATTTAAAGACATTTTTATACGATAAGCATAACTCATACTATCATCCCTGAGTTGGACGTAACTGACCAAAAAACCACTTAGGTATTATTTATTGATTATGTGCAAAAAAAATGTTTTAAATGTACTGAGTTGTTATTACTATCTAGGTGTAGGGAAGCTTTGCCAAGCAAAAAAAAAAATTGCAAATTCGACGACAAGGAAATTTGAATGAAGAATATGATACCATTTGTGTAAGTTGATGACCAGTGGTGTTAATTCATGGCGCAGCAGTTTTTTCGTGGTGTCAGATAAATATGCTAGTAAAAGTAGTTCAATGTTTTTATTACAAGTTAGAAAGTTTACCTCATTATTATTCTTATTATTCGAGTAATAATATTTTTGTTTGAAAGAAGCACCCACATCCCATTTGTAGTAGCGAAGTGAAAAAGTCTTGAACTATGCAACGTTGAATGCTTAATAGAAGAACTGCATATTTCTCTGAGAGTAGAGTACCTACCTATTACTAACATATAAGAGTACCTGAATAAACACACTGAAAACTGAAGTTGAAAGTTTTAACTAGAGCGCAGTTAGGGGTGAGGCAAACGAACTGTGTATGTTTAATTTCATTGAATTGCGGACTAATGTTAAAGAGTATTCTTATTTCATAACAAACGTAATGTTATTTATTCTTCTATTTAATTTCGAAATAACTAGTCACAAATACATTTGAATTAAATTGAATCTAATTGTATACGAATAAAAATACATTACTTACATAAAGGAAAATAAAATGCAATTTAGGGCTGATTTGAACAAAACACAAAATGGCTAATTTGATAACGTCACCTAATTGTCTGTCATTGTAACTGTCATTTTTTTAAATCTATCGCTTTATAATTTATCAGTCTAATAAGTTTTATCTGACCATCGACACTCGGCTCCAACACTAATGGCAAGTAAATTCATTTGTTTTTAATTAAATCAACTGTATCAGACGAGAAAACGAACCCTTCTTAAATCGAGAATATCGTACCAGTCATTTGCCAGTACGTTGGGAAAGTAAAGAGCTATCTTAGCTTTGCTAAACGGCTTGCTTGTTCAGGTGTAATTAAGCTGTAGAAGCAATAGAAACTTAAATGAAATTACTTGTAGATTATAATTTCTTTAATAAAACATATTTTGTACAATTTCAACCTCAGCAATTATGTTTGTGAAACTGTTGTAATTACGCAAAATAAAAACGTCTCCGTCACAACCCTGATTCGTGCACACAAAGTAGTCGTTAGTGTTTAGTTACTCATCATTAGCCAAATAAAATAGAATGAAATAAAGTTCACAGTAACTTAGTTGCTGTTATATTTCTCTTGTATACTAAAGATAGGTAGGTTCATTGTTTTAGTTGTATTTTTTTCTGCTCCGCTCCTGGACCCCCGTTTGAGAGAGCTGTCATTACCTTATATCTTTTAATTCGTTACATATACCTTTGAAGTATTAGCTTTTCTAAAAACGTTATCTCCCACGCTTATGACCTCTTGTACATTTTCTTTAAACCCGACATGGACCGGGGAAAAGGCGGGCAAATCTCTCTTAAGTTAATTTGTAACGTGAAAAGCGAAGGGAAATCTCTTTCACCTTTTATTTATTGCCCCCCGGGACCCACGCGGATCGGGTGACCCGAATCTTATTAGATTCTTCAATCAAACTCACGACTGTTTTTTTAAATAACAAAAACGACAGTGATTTGGGTAATCTACCTAAAAGTTATCTGATTTAAATAATTTTGGTGCAAGTTAGTATTGTTTTTTTCGGGTCAATTATTGTCATTGTGTGGTGGAATTGTCATGATAATTTGTGCTTTTGAAAAAAACAATACAATTAAAGTGGGGAATCAAATGAAGTGATCTGATCGCGCCGTCTTACCCGGATCGCTGTTCCTGCGCTTAGCTTCCTTGTTGAGCATGGAAATGCGAACCACTTCGCATTTTAATGAGTCAGATTAAGGTAGGCTAGTTTAGTGTTAGTTTTAGTAATGTGTTATAATGATAAATCACGAAAGAATAGTTTGTATGGCCAAAGACGTTAAACTAGTAAATAAAGAAAAAGAACAATCTTACTGATAGAAAGGTTATTCCGTTAAGCGTAGAAAGAGTTTTGAATCTCGAAAGAGTAACTCCCAAAATCTCTTGTACTCCACAATGGACGATTGAGCAATAAGGGCGTTACAAAACGCTCCGAAATTAAATAACCGTTCCGCTCTTCCATGTTCCATGCAAATTTTTGTTTACCGCGTTAAAGTCGACGGGAATATTATTTCATAGGAACGCTTTATCCTGCCCGGCTCCTCTTTTTCCCGCCCAATTTCCCGATATTAAATTTATTACGTGCACCGTGGAAAAAGTCAAACGGACCTTAATAATGATTGGGGATTTTCTTTTAGATATTCAAAGCGTAATATTTTATTATTCTCAATTTGTCAGTTTCAAACAAATTATATTAGGACAGAACGTTGATTTATTATTCAAGGAAGTTATTAAACCGAAATTGTCAAAATTTTATTTTTAGAAAGGTATGAAAATTCGAAATCCATTTCGAAACAGACAGATTTTTCTGCGCTTTATTTTTTAAAGTAAATGAAAAAGACTGAAATAAACATGGGTGTAGGTATTTTACAGGTGACGCCTTTACTATGAAATCTTATGCAGAAAAATATTTGATAGAGCTGTCAGCTGTCATTTTGACTTTTAGTGTTGTTGTTTCTTTCGGTGTTATTGCATTTCTGATGCACACCACGTAAAAAAGAGAGGATTTTTTGAGTGCACAGCCGAGATACAAGAGAGTATGGTGAACTGGTTAACTGAAATATGTTTGTAAAAAGTTGACACACGGAAATTTGTCTGTAAAGTTTATCGGTATAAGTAATATCAATGTACTCGTATTTATTAAATTCATTAACGGTGGTTACCTATACCAAGGGCTTGAAACCGGTTCAAGATTTACCGGTATTATAAAGGTTAAACCGGTTTTATCGTAAAATTCCGTTCCGGAGCGGAACAAAATAAGAGCGATACTGTGAACCTAAATAAACCGGTTAATTCGTAGCCGCTCGCGACGATCGCAACGCGACTTGTTTTTAAACTGAATTTTCTTCAAAAGATGTTAAACTAATTATCAGATGCTTCAGGATTATTTCTTTTGCCATTATATTGTTTAATATTATAATTAAAAGTTTAAACAATCATTTGAAGAAATACCACTGTACGTATTTGATAGGATATATCAACAAAATACGTTTTATTGAATAACAACAAACGTCAGATGCACTCACTGCTCGCTGATGTTAACGAAGTTCAGGGTGGTTGTCCTGCCTGAACGAAAAGTTAAACCAGTTAATGCAAAATACCCATATTCTTTGTTTAACGAAACATAACCTTTTTCAAGAAGTTCCACCTGTATTTTCGTTAAACCGGTTCAAAAAAAAATACCGGTTTCCAAGCCCTGCCTATACCTATCACATCTTGAGTTCATGTGATAAAAAACATGAGGCTGGAGTTTATTCAGAAGAGTTTTCTCCTCAATATTCTTTTCATTTTATACTAAATTATTTCTGTTTTGTTCTTGACCGGCCAATATCAAAATCAAACAGGTCTATTTTTAGGGATTAAAGTCGACCTTATAAGATTGGGATCACGCTTTCTGAATTTGAGGGGCAGCCATGATCGAATTATATTCGAGGGATTTAGTAAAATGATTAAACCTCGTTTTGATAAATTGGTTTGTTGTTTATTTTTCCGCAGTCTTTCAAAATATCGACACATTCACCCTTGGAATGACGAAACAGGACTGAAAAGGATTTGACCAGAAATAAAGTAAAGATTCGAGGTCACGGACACAACCTCCAGCTTGATCGATTGATAGAATAGGCGGCGGTGATTTCACCTTATTTTTCAATGCTAATCCCGTGCTCCTTCCATTTCCGATGGTTTCTCAGACCTCCAGATTACGTGGCGTGTCATAGTCTAGTAAAAGTCAGCTCAAATATAAACCTACTTAAACATGCAAATAATAACAAACTTAGACTGATAACAAGCTTATTATGTGTATATTATAAAAACCAAATATATCCCCGAGAGGGTTGAATAAAATTGAAAGTTATTTCAATAGCCGAAACAATTTCAAATAAGTTACACTAAAATAGAGGTAGATGAAAAGCTAAGTTATAGATGAAAACTTCTTTGACAATGCCCTAATATGCAAGATAATGGAAAAACACTCACTTTGGTAAAAAAAAACTTGTATAAAATAATCAATACAAGTAATATCAAATAACTTTTGGACTATGAATAATGTATTATTTCCAAGTGAGACATATGATGCAATGGCGTGTTGTTGGAAATCTTTGTAAAGTTAAATGATCAAAGTACCTTTATTAATAACAAACAAGAAAAAAATTAACTAAGACATGCAACATAAAAAAATTACTTAATATTAATACCTATTCAAACACGAAACCATTTCCTTGCGGCAAGGAGGCTATGATGCTGGCTGCGTTGCCGCGTTGGATAGCTATGCTGATCCTTTGGGCTAGGAACCAGCCAGCTTTATTATTGGCTGTTAAAGAATTTAATTTTGGCGCAATTTTTCTAAACAGTAATTTAGCAGAGGGTCCCCACGGCCCAAATGTTTCAACCCCAAACGGCGCAAACACATAATCACTTGCAAGTGAAACGTACTTGCGACGCTTGGCGTTTTCAGCCAACTCCGCTGCTGCTCCAGCTTTAAGGGCTGATTCTCTGAGATGGGAAGGGGCCAAAGTATCGACACAAGTTGCATCCCAAACTAAGGCCCGACCCCGTTCCCAGGGAATAAGCGTTAGGCCATCGGGTCTCTTGCCATCATCACGGACCAAACCACAAACGAACTTACTTAAATTGTCTGTAAATTGAACTCACGGTTCAGAAAATATTTGAAGTTTTCCGCTTCAAGTAATAAACATATCATTTATTTCAAATCCGTTCGGTATGATGAAGAATATGTACATATTAGTACATTTGCTATCACGTCAGATTACTGAGATTAAATTTTTGTAGAAGAAAACCTCATTCCAGAGAACCACTTCTCAATCTTGTTTTGGTGACCGAACCTACAATAAAACAATATATTTTTAAAAGTTTTAACTTTTATTATCCTTATTAATAAGCAAAAAAGTACCTGCTATGTAAATTTTACTTCTAATTAACTCACATAACAAGTATAATTATAGAAAATATTGAAAAACACAAGTAGGTAACGGCGGTGCCGTCATTGTAATACACCGAGTCAGAACGGCCGAACAGAGAGAGGTGTTTTGTTTTTTTTGTATCTAAATTCTTACGAACCCTTAAAGTAAAGTTTTTGTATATTTTGAAACATATTATAGGCTAAATTTTATAATTTAAAGTGGTAGGCTTAAATAGAGCACCATATCAAAATTGGTACGTAAATGACTGAAATTAGTAGTAATTAACGGATTTGCATTGTTTAACATGGTTTTAATTTACTCAGAGACGGTAAAACAGACTGAGATGAAACTTACCTATTAGCTTACCTACCAATCGTGTGCAATTCACCCAAAGATCGCTTTAAGCGCGGTCGAATAAGATATCTGAATTGCGGCAATGCTGTTCGATTCTTGAATAATGCAGCGATGAATAGGTAAGTGAGGCAGAGGTAAGTATCGTCGTATGTGGAATTCATATTCGAATGGAAATTTGCTACTTATCGGGATCAGGGTTGTCATGGTGACGACTTTACTCTACTTTACCTTTGAATAATATAAGAATGCACAGGGTGCGTATTGCGATGCAGCTTAAGTGGCCTTGCACACAATGATTTAACATAGGATTACGATAACCCTGGATTAAAACTTAATTTTGTCTCCATGAACGTAAAATAAACTGACCAAGACAGAAAGAGGATTTAATCAAGGATAAGCGTAATCCTGGGTTAAATTATCATGCGCAAGTGGTCTTTAGACAGTTAAGCATCTCTGCGTGCAAATAAGCCTATCTTATTGCGATTTCGAGTTATATGGATGATATATTTGTAGTATTATTATATTGATAAAACAGTTTTCACTGGGAATTGAACTGCCTGGAAATTGAACGGATTATACAATATCACTATTTGCCTTCGTAATTAAATATACTCTTACAATAAATGTATGTTTATACATAATTGCACGCTGATGTTGTCATGCCCAATTGCAGACGATTGTCTCAGTTAAAATAGTTCGAAATAGGTTAGAATTGGAAGAAAGGTATCATGCTAGGCAGTGGCAGTTAGCTTTAGTACCTTGAACATCGCTTGCAACAGTGCCGGAATATCGGGATCTAACCATAACCAATACCGTCTCGAACTATTGTAACCGATTAAAACGTGTACCTTTAGGTAATACTTACCATAAATTTTTGTGTGACCATTAAAACGGAATATTGGGAGAAAATATAACGTGTAATGTTAAATGCGCAAGACCTCAGACACCCCAAATGATTTTTTTATGCAATTGACCTAATTCTGAAAGAAAAAAAAACAAGGTTTTATGTGTTGTTTTAGTTTTACTGGCACTTCACTTCTTGCTCTGCGGACGACGCTCTGTCGAAAGAGGATTTCGTACGTCTTCACCGGGCCGCTGCGCCTTGCTGACATTATTATTATTATTTACGGTCATAAAAAACTAACCATTGCTTTATAACTTATAACTGCGGGTCTATACGTGACGTATATAATGTAGTAGTATTGTAACTACTTACACCCTCGACGTTTCGACGGTGTTGCAACCGTCGTGGTCACGAGGAGACTGGCGCTCGGCGTCTTCGTCTGCATCGGGCGGCCGGTTCTTCTGCTACCCTCCAACTATCCGATATTTGTTGTGCATGTGAACTAGAGTCAGTAGGTTCAGTGCGACACACAACACTCACAGTATCCGGGTTAATGTTTATTGATAAAGGCGACACACACGGTTTGCACTTATTAATCACTGGATTCCAGGCCGATGACAACCTTAACCCGTCTTCCCGATTGAAATTATTATACTTCTTGATTTCAATCGCTTCACGTATTACCCTAGTATGGTAATGGCGATCTGTGGAAAGGATTTTCGGGTCATGTAACTCCATCCAGTGATTAGTCCCCATATTAAGCAGATGTTCTGCCACCGCGGATTTATTGGTCTGCCGATTTTTCACTGCAGCGATGTGTTCCTTGACTCTTTCGGCTATAGTCCGTTTTGTCTGGCCAATGTACGAACTACCACAGCTGCAGTCTATTTTGTAAACCCCCGGAGTTTGAAAAGGCAATACGTCCTTAGGCGATCGTAGTATTTGTGCTATTTTACGTAACGGAGTATATACAGTCTTAATGGAGTATTTACTGAGTACTGATCCAATTTTGTCCGTTACGCCTTTTACATATGGTAAAAATGCTTCTTGACGACTAGCCTCAGAAGCTTTCCCCCTCTCCCTGCGCCCTCTTCTTTCCTTCGGCATCTGGTATCCATTTCGTCGTAGTACCTCCTGAACATGTGCAAGCTCCTTATGTAAATGCTCAGGGTCACATAGGTTGTGAGCTCTATTCGTTAATGACGTTATAACCGTTTGAAGATGCCGAGGATGATGATGAGAAGAGGCGTGTAAGTATCGGTCTGTGTGTGTGGGCTTCCTGTACACAGTGTGTGCCAATGTTCCATCCACCTTGACCTTGATCTCCATGTCAAGGAACGCGAGGCATCTGTTCTTCTCCATCTCATAAGTGATTTTTATTTTCGGATGGATGGAATTCAGGTGGTCAATATATTGTTCTATTTCCAGTTGGCCTCCATGGATAACGCAAAAAACGTCATCAACGTTCCAGAGTTTTACAGTACTCGGCCCAGTAGCTAGAGCTAGGTCTTCAAAATGCTCCATCCAGATATTTGCAATAACCGGTGCGAGTGGGCTACCCATTGCAACGCCGTCGATCTGGAGGTAGTACTGATCTCTAAAGAGTAGGTAGTTCCCGTCCAAACAATTTTCATAAGGATTCACATAAGGAGCTTGCACATGTTCAGGAGGTACTACGACGAAATGGATACAAGATGCCGAAGGAAAGAAGAGGGCGCAGGGAGAGGGGGAAGGCTTCTGAGGCTAGTCGTCAAGAAGCATTTTTACCATATGTAAAAGGCGTAACGGACAAAATTGGATCAGTACTCAGTAAATACTCCATTAAGACTGTATATACTCCGTTACGTAAAATAGCACAAATACTACGATCGCCTAAGGACGTATTGCCTTTTCAAACTCCGGGGGTTTACAAAATAGACTGCAGCTGTGGTAGTTTGTACATTGGCCAGACAAAACGGACTATAGCCGAAAGAGTCAAGGAACACATCGCTGCAGTGAAAAATCGGCAGACCAATAAATCCGCGGTGGCAGAACATCTGCTTAATATGGGGACTAATCACTGGATGGAGTTACATGACCCGAAAATCCTTTCCACAGATCGCCATTACCATACTAGGGTAATACGTGAAGCGATTGAAATCAAGAAGTATAATAATTTCAATCGGGAAGACGGGTTAAGGTTGTCATCGGCCTGGAATCCAGTGATTAATAAGTGCAAACCGTGTGTGTCGCCTTTATCAATAAACATTAACCCGGATACTGTGAGTGTTGTGTGTCGCACTGAACCTACTGACTCTAGTTCACGTGCACAACAAATATCGGATAGTTGGAGGGTAGCAGAAGAACCGGCCGCCCGATGCAGACGAAGACGCCGAGCGCCAGTCTCCTCGTGACCACGACGGTTGCAACACCGTCGAAACGTCGAGGGTGTAAGTAGTTACAATACTACTACATTATATACGTCGCGTATAGACCCGCAGTTATAAGTTATAATGCAACGCGAAAGTTTAAAAATATATCTAACCATTGCTTGTTCAGGTATTTTGGCGGGTTCGCTCACGTGATGGTTTGTCTTATTAATAAATAGACGGCAACGTTTTTTTTTTCTTGAAAAAAGTGACCTATATATTGAAAAGTTGTTTTCGGGTTCTGCGCATTTACCGTTACACGTTACAAAATAATGTTTAAACTAGAATACTAAGAACTCAAAATTGACTTTAAAATAAAGTAGCATATGTGTGTGCTTCAAGTATAAATATTAATAAGGACTTTCATCTCATCGCACTAACCTAATGTTATAGAGACCGTTTAAAATTGACTTGTACAAGGCATTGTGAATTACCTTGTACCTAGCTGTAGTAAAACACGATGCACTTCCACAGACTGGCCCCTTAACGATCTAATTTTCAATTCGAGAAGGGAATTGAACTTGATCGAAGACCGTTTGGCCGTCATTTCTAATATTTCAATGTACATACCTGGAGAAAAGTGTGGGAATTATTGAGATCGAATGTTTCAAACTTTCAGCTATTTCATAACATGAATTATTTAGTTTTCTACTTGCCCGCAATATAGATAACCTACATCAAATACAACTCTCAAATTAAATTTAACACAATGGGGTGGGAATGAATCATCATCATCATCATCATTATCAGCTAAAGGACGTCCACTGCTGAACATAGGCCTCCCCCACGGCTTTCCACAGCGACCGATCACTAGCGGTCTGCTACCAGTTTGATCCTGCGATCTTTACAAGGTCGTCTGTCCATCTTGTTGGTGGACGTCCCACACTGCGTCTTTGGTCGAAGGGTCTCCAATCTAGAACTTTTTGCCCCAACGGTCATCAGTTCTTCGCGCTATGTGCCCTGCCTATTGCCACTTGAGCTTACTGATTCTCAAGGCTATGTCCGTTACCTTAGTTCTACGTATCTCCTCATTTCTGATTCGATCCCGTAGAGAAACACCCAGCATAGCCCTTTCCAATTAGGGAATGGGCTATGCATGTTAATGAATGAATGAATGCCATGAATTCCATAAATAAACATAACGCGAAATCTCGAAAACGATTTAACCTATAAGGGCCGCCTTTTCCAATTTCAGATTACACTTATTAGACTGAATAAGCATAAATCGACCGATTGTAAAATTACACTTACATAATTATTGCTGACAAATAGGTGACGATTTCAAATTAGGCGTATTGTAATTTATTCGACGAATATTCCTTATCTGTCAGGAAAAATCAGATCTAAATCATTTTCAAGATTTCGTGATCACCAAATACATTAGTTTAAAGATTCATTAAAACCTGCTAGTCAGGTAATATTTTCGTGTTAAGTTTACACGGTTTTCGATAAGACGAAGTAATTTTCATGATTAGGTATAATATATTGTTTTGTATCGTAGCAAGCTTAATAAATTTCTAAGTAACAGCACGTGAGTGTATTTCGTATCTGCTTATTCGCGCGATTTTGTAACCTACAAGCTACTACAACACGGAGTCATGATTTATGAGTGAGCCCACGATGGATGAGTTTAGAAGTGCCAAGTATGGTTCACAAACTGACAGCAAACAGCTGTTTGCAATGAAAAATACGGCAATATAAAACTGCACGAACTGTAACGAAATTGAGAGAGGACATTTATACCTAAGCTATTACAAGTCCTATGAAACCTTAGAAGAAACGGCTGTAGTCACCCAGCAAGTATCTAAAACTAGCTTGATGACATCCTGCGTTTTGTACTGTGTAAAGGCGGATTTCTCTAAAGGTTGCTCACAATCAGGTAATTATTTAAAAAAAGATTAGGGAGTTGATAGAAGAATTCGAAGATACTCGTAGGTAATTTGAAACTTAATAATGAGTGTCAGGTAGAGAGGCAAACCGTCGTTGCAGTCATACTCGTTGCGGATCTTGTCGAGCCTCGTCACTCCGCATATCCATCGCAGCACCTTCATCTCAGCAGCTTGGATGGTCTGCACGTGTTTTTTTTGTGACCGCCAGGTCTCGCTACCATATGTTAGCACTGGTCTTATGACTGACTTGTGCACCAGTCCTTTTAGCTTTATGGGCATTCTACTGTCACATGTTATGTAAGGTTACGGCATAAGATATAAGTTGGTAAATGGAATATCTAATAAGGCACGAGTATGTTAGATTAATAAGTAGGTAAACATACACGGTGACTAACAGATTATGGTGTGCAAAGTTCGGGTATTAGCTCGTGTGCTCCCCATCTCACTTGCTGTTCGTACGTCATAAATCAAGCGGCGGACAAGTGCAAGTGAAACTACGGAACTGGAATTCGGCTAAAGACAACAATTTGTATTTGTACATGCAATATGCTTCCAGTGGATTTAAACACCTACAAATAAACACATTAAATATAAGCGCCACTAGCCTCTTAGATAATGGCTTAGAATGTTTTAAGTACTCATTGTCATATTTTATATGCGTAAAGATTAAATAAGAAACCAAAACTGCGCACGGGCGGGACTCGAACCAGCAACTTCTTGGCTAACCGGGCTACACGCTCTACCAATTGAGCTGCCGTGCTGTCAGTCCGCTGTGTGAAATTTCTGGTCTCTTATGGATATGGATAGCGAAGCGTTATAAATTCCCAAGTTGAATTTATTCTATAATGAATAACTATTTGGTCCACTGTTGCTTAAACAGATGGGTAGATGGCGCTAGGTCAAGCATAGTGATGTATCCATAAGAGACCAGCAATTTTACACGGTCGGACCGACAGCACGGTTGCTCAATTAGTAAACCATTTGGCCTGGTTAGCCAGAAAGTTGCTGGATCGATTCCCACCCGCGCGTAATGTTCGGTTTATTATTTCATCTTTACGAATATACAATTCTTTTAGATAGTTACTATGTATTTTCTCATGATCAAATCACATGTCCCATCTTTAACTAAGATACATCAGGTAAAATTATATGTACATTTTGACGACCCGTCTGGTGTAGTGGTCGAGAAATCGCCTACTATGCAGCGGGTTGCGGGTTCGATCCTCGCACAATACAAACATTTGTGTTCATGAACATGTCTGTTTGTATTGGTCTGTATGGTGTTTTCTATGTATATCATGTATGTATTTACAAACAAAAAGTATTTAAGTATGCTTTGAGTAGCTTAATTTAGGACTAGATGGCGATGTGTGGAAATGTCTAAAGGATATATATTTACCTACTTGCAACTTGCACAGTATTTTGTAGCCTGCTACTAATTACGGTTGAAATTGCATTTCGTCAAACAATAAATCCTAACCAATCACACTGTATTCGAGCGCCAAAAGTATCTCGTGAGCAATGGGTTGCTTTCTTCTCTTGGTAAACAATCTACTATGTTAAAAATAATGGCTGAATAAAATATATTAGATTATAAGTTGGACGGACTGCCCCTTTAAATGTGTGTGTTGAATGCCAGGGGACGTGTAGGGCTGCAAGCAGATGAAATAAAAGATGTCCTTTTGCACAACACCAACACTGCCATTTAATTTTGTACTTTGCTAGCAATACAATTTCACACTTTTATAATAGCTCACGATGAAAATAACGTGTAGTATATATGTTACAATGTCTATTCTGCACAAATATAATTAATTTGATAAATATTGACCGAGACCGACCCGCACGTACCTACCGCAGTTGAATCGAACAGAGAGAGGGAACCCGGCAGAGGTATAGACAATGCAAAAAAATAAACTTTTTGAATTAAAAAAAACAGCCTTGTGTGTCAAGCTATGCGTATTGATATTACGGTTATTAAAGTAAAAACGTGCCAGCTATGGTTTTGGCAGCGGCTGGGATCGTACTCGAAGCGAGTGCTCATATTGCGAGTGCCTATAAATATCCCATGGGACACGGAATCGTAATGGGGCAGGATATAGTGGGCTCATTTTTCTTTTTTTATGTGCTAGTGGACCCAGCGAACTTTGTTTCTCCCCCGGCCGGTGAGAATTTGACGGTGACGAATATAACAAAGTGAAAATAATAAAAATTGGTCCAAACATTCAATTTTCTTAATTATTTCTTACATAAGACCCTTCTTCTGGTGATGAAAACAAAGAAAACAAAAAAAGAACTAGAATAAACGGTCCAGCCGTTCACTGGTGATGTCGTGACTAAGGACAAAAATAATGTGTCTTGTCTCGAAGCGCTAGTAGGGCCCAAAAGATAAGGAAATATGATCTGGCCCCGTATGGGCCATAGTTGATTGATAATAATTAATATTGACGCTCATAATTGTCGTATTGACACAAAATTGTCCTTGATTGAATAAATAATTTTTGAATATGAATTTAATGGATTTTTGTATAGAAGATACTTGTAACAAACAAGATGGTAGAAAAATAGTAGAAAACTATTTTCTCCGCTTTTTAAACAGTTTTCACCACTGAAACAACACGCGTGAGTTGAGAGCAGTGCACGCATGCGACGCGCAATGTAAACTATCACACGGCTACACACAGGGACTGTTTTGGAAAGTTTAAGGTATATGGAAAGTTGTTTTCGGACTAGTTTAGTTGTTGTCCAGGAAATGCCTTTGTGAAAGTATCGGACAATACCTCGGTGCCGATTCTCGTGCAATTCGTATAGGAAAAAAGTTCACCGAACGAATTTTCATTGCCCAAGAAAAAATAGTATTTAATTTTTAGGGTCACGATTTCTATGCATTTCAATTACGTTTGTGTGGTAGTTTTTTTTACGTGTGGATATATTACTTGAATTTAAGAAAAGATAAACTGGCAATCGAATTATAGGCGATTCTCACGTGAATCGCCTCCCTCGTCTTTTGTCGTCTCAGCTGCATATCAATATTGAATTCCGTCATTGTATTTATGACCAGCACGCTTTGCCTTTTAGCCTTATAAACCCACCCTTATCATGAGTCGTTAAAGTTTGGTTTAGCTATGTTAAACGTTATTAGAAGCAGGATGGGGTTGACTGCGAGGAATTTGTCTGTGTCACGGATTATCACGTGACTGACGATTAGGGTGATGCTGCCTTAAAAAGGAACCCTCGTCAGTTTGTCGCCGACTCATAATTTGACGTTAAATGTCAGCACAGAAATTAACTTGCAACACACAATTTTCGCAAGCGAAGCTGTTAACCTTTTAGTTGCTATGGAATTATGGTAATATCCAAAGTAGTATTTTTTGGGGTATTACCAAAACTATCCCAGCGCGGAAACGTCAAGTCGTATGATAGATGTACCGTCATGTTAGGATATACGATACATGTTTTTAAGTTTAAACGATTTACAATTTTACTTCTTACTCTGAAGCCACGCGTGCTTTGATGATAATTACCAAACTTTTGCTATTAACATAACACTCGTGATAGGTGAGCTGATACTTTATGGCAGATAGTATTAAAGCTTTCCTAGAATGGCATGTTTTTTGGAGATTAGTGGTCTATTTGAACATTTTAGGGACAGTGGCTCCTGGTACATCAATTAGTGGACAAGGTCTGAACTGAACTTGAGCAAAGCCTTAACTGAACACAAAGTTTATATCTATTGACGCACATTTGAAATATGAAGTGCAATATCTAAATAAACCGTGGCTACCTTAATAAAGTGGAAACATTCCGAAATATGATTTATGTTTTGAAGTAAGGTAGCAATTCCATTTCAAAACTAAATACTGCTGGGTGGCCTACAACCCTAAAATTTGACAACTATGTAAAACTAGCTGTCCACCGCGACTTCATATGCGCGTTTTGAGTTTGCTCCCTCCCCTCCAATCGCAGCGTGATGTTTTATAGCCTAAAGATTCAGATCGGTCCAGTAGTTCCTGAGATTAGGGCGTTCAACAAAAAACTCTACAGCTTTATAATGTTATAGTATAGATTTTTTATCCGATATAGTTTAAATGTTAAATATAGTCCCCAATGAAAGTCAAAAAGAATATAGTATGTTCTAATTTTTCATTTCTATCTTGACTTCAATTTATTCTTTAAGGTTTTTACCTATGCTCCGTATCATACCAAAAATATTAACCGTGCCAAAACCGTGCTACGTGCTCACTGTTCCACTACCACCACTCGAGCGAGCGAGAACGTACTTTGCCGGTGCCGACACGCTCCGTGTATGGCACGTGACGGTCGGTGACGGAACGGTCTAGTAGGCAAGGTGTCATAGTTTTAAATCATCATCATCATTATCCGCCAAACGACGTCCACTGCTGAACATATCCCCAACGGCTTTCCACAGCGACCACTAGCGGTCTGCATCTAGTTTGATCCTGCGATCTTTACAAGGTCGTATTTCCATCATGTTTGAATGTATTGATCAAGGTCAATTTCCTACTTTAATGACATATAGTAAGATTAAACCTTTATTTAGGTCAGGAGAAAAAAGTGACCCAAGCAACTTCAGGCCAATTTCCATTCTACCTGCATTAAGCAAAATTTTTGAAAAAGTTATATTTAATCAATTGCTCTCTCATTTTAAACTTCACAAATTACTGCATAAGAAACAGTTTGGTTTCTCCAAAGGTAGAAATACAACAGATGCTGGGGTGGCACTCGTCAAACACATTTTGAACGCCTATGAAGATAAACATGATGCGATAGGTGTATTCTGTGACTTATCGAAGGCATTTGATTGTGTCGATCATCAAACACTGATTATTAAGCTGGAACATTGCGGTGTATCTAATAATGCGTCAAAACTGTTGAATTCTTACCTCTCAGGCAGACTAAAAACAGTAAACGTTAATTCCTCAGGTGCCCCGCTTCAAATGGGAGTGCCCCAGGGCTCAATATTGGGACCTCTGCTGTTTTTGATCTATATTAATGACCTTCTTTTTTATTCAAAGGACTCCTGTGAGATAGTTCTGTATGCTGATGATACATCTTTAATCTTCAAATCAAAAAGAGGCGAAAAATCATTTGACAATGTTAGCAGAGTTCTCTCTAAGGTATTAAATTGGTTTAATAGCAATAACTTGCTTCTTAATACAAAAAAAACTAAATGTATTAAATTCACCATGCCTAATGTAACAAGCTAAGCAAGCTAACACAGAAATTATACTCAACGGTGAAAAATTAGATCTATCAAACTCCACTGTTTTTCTGGGCATTACATTGGATTCGAAATTGCAGTGGTGACCTCATGTTGACGCTCTGGCTGGGAGACTCGCTTTAGCTGCCTTTGCGGTTAGAAAAATAAGACATTTGACTGATGTTGAAACAGCAAGGCTTGTGTATTTTAGTTACTTTCATAGTATAATGTCTTATGGTCTTCTCTTGTGGAGTTCTGCTGCGGACATCGATACCATCTTTATTTTACAGAAAAGAGCCATTCGTGCCATTTACAAACATAGTCCCCGCGAATCCCTGAGAGAATTCTTTAAGGAAATTAACATCCTCACTGTCGATTTTCAATACATATTTGATAATATCATGTGCAAAAATTTAGATTTTTTCATGAAAAAAGGTGAAATACATTCGTATAACACACGAAATAAAAGCAAACTTGTCATTAAAAACTTCAGGTTAGCCAAAACAATGAATTCATTCCTGGGAAATTGTGTTAAATTTTTCAACAATATACCTAATAATGTCATCGAACTACCTATTCACAAATTTAAGTTACATGTCAAAACTACCCTAATGTCGAAGGGGTATTATAAAATTCAAGACTATCTTAATGATGAAAATGTATGGACAGTCCAGCCTGCACCAAACTGATGTACCTACCTGTTTATTTTGATTTGTATCATTTTTGAGGCAGCTAGTGGTGACTGAGTTTGTTCCGGCTTCTCAGCACTTGCCAAATTGTCTGTATCTTGTCTCGAAGCGCTAGTAGGGCCCAAAAGATAAGGAGACATTTTCTAGCCCCATACGGGCTAAAATTGATTGATATTACAAAAAATATTGACGTTCATAAGTGATATTTTGTGTCCTAAATTGAATAAATTATTTTTGACTTTTACTTTGACATCTTCGTCCCACGCTGCGCTGCGACTTTGGTCGAAGAGCCTCCAATATAGAACTTTTCTGCCCCACGGCCATCAGTTCTTCGCGTTATGTGCCCTGCCCTCTGCCGCTTGAGCTTACTGATTCTCAAGGCTATGTCGGTAATAGTTCTTCTACGTATCTTCTCATTTCTGATTTGATCCCGTAGAGGAACACAAACAATAGTTTTTAATGCAAAGAATATTTTTAAGCCGGACACGATTCTAGCACGGTTGTGGTATGCTACGGTATACCAGAGCTTTATTAATTAATAAACAATTCATCATTCCTAATCATTCTATTAGGGTTTCCGCAACCGAAAACATGTAACAGGACAGAAAATTAAATGAAGATTAATGATATTTTCGTTATTTATGTGTACCTAAGTTGGTTTTATTTTGGCCTCGAGTCTTAAAGTAACCATTGGCTCGGTGAATAACCTACATATCTTAAATACTAGATAATACTCAATATTTGAGACACAAACACACTAACTGTTTTTTCGTTTTTAACTAGAAATCAATCCTAATATTTAGAAAAATTGCACCAAAACTAAATTATGAAACAGCCAATCATAAAGCTGGCTGGTTTCTAGCTCAGAAGATTAGCATAGCTATCCAACGCGGCAACGCAGTTGGCATCATAGCCTCTTTGCCGCAAGGAAATGGGTTTTTAATAGGTAGTTTTTTTATGTTGCATGTCTTAGTTTTATTTCTTTCTTGTTTGTAATCTTTGATATGAAATAGATCCTAATAATTATATTTAATGTCTAAAATAATAACTTTTTTTTAAATAATTAGATCCTAATAAATAATTCAAGTAAGCAACTAAGCATAGAAGACTATCAAAACATTGTATTAGTGTACCTTATCGAGCATTTCATCCGCATCTCATGAAGCAAGAAACAAAAAAGATTATTTATTTATATATTTTTATTCGTCGTTAGTTTGAAAGTGCAGCCATGTTAGTAACTGCATGTATGACATTTTTGAAGTGAAAACTTCTTTAGCGGCGTTGAGCACTTTTGCGGGATGGGGGAAAAATGTGAAACTCGCGTCAGGACACGTGGGCTGATCGAAAAACCGTAAGACGGTTGGCGAAATTATGGATGTAAGTTGATTTTTCTGAGAGATAAACTTTTTAATGTAATTTAATATAATATAAATTGTAATGTTTGTGTACGATAGCGCAATAAATAAATATTGTATTCTATAAAAATATTATATTATTATTATTATTATTATTATTATTATTATTATTATTCTTATTATTCTTATTATTCTTATTATCATTATTATTATTATTATTATTATTATGTTGGTCATTTTCCTATCTCGGGACCACAGGGTCTCGGACCTTTGGAAGGCGTACATGGGGCCGAAGCCAACACGCAGAGGCCCGTTTGACAACATTAATCTAAAAGCTGTGTGACACAAACCGACGATTATCCCTGTATGCACTATACAAGTGAACCCAAGGACAACCCCTGGCTTGTGTAGGACTATTGCAAGATATGGACAAAATGATACTGAGTTATGGGTGTGGGTGTTAGGTGGACCGGGTAACTGGGACTATGGAAGAACTATGGCCCCTGCCTGACGTATTTTCTGTGATCTATCGAAAGCGTTTGATTGTGTGGATCATGAAACATACTTAAAAATATATGTCACTATGAGGCATCATTGAACTCATTAAACTTAATTAATTCATATCTCTCAGGTAGAATGCAAAAAGTATGTATAAACGGAACTGAGTCTTCTGGAGCACCTCTAACAATGGGTGTGCCCCAGGGATCTATATTAGGACCTCTTTTATTTTTAATATATATTAATGACCTCCCGCATTTTGTAGGGAATCTTTGTGATATAGTATTGTTTGCTGATGATACTTCACTTATATTTAAAATTCCAAGAGGTGAAGGAAATTTTGACGATGTAAATAATACTCTTTCACAAGTATTACATTGGTTCACTATTAACAATCTCCTTCTTAATGGAAGTAAAACTAAATGTGTAAAGTTTACGATGCCTTATGTCCGACAGGCATCAACTCAGGTTAAGATAAAAGACAAACCGCTTGATACTATTGATTCCACAACATTCTTGGGAATCACATTAGACTCCAAACTACAATGGGGTCCTCATATAGAGGCCTTGTCAGGGAAACTAAGCTCAGCTGCTTTTGCTGTAAGGAAGATTAGACGTTTGACTGATGTAGAAACAGCTAGGTTAGTTTATTTTAGTTATTTCCATAGCTTGATGTCCTACGGTATTTTACTGTGGGGCGCGGCTGCTGATGTAGAAACAATCTTTGTGTTGCAAAAAAGAGCCGTGCGAGCTATTTATAATCTTAAACCTCAAGATTCCTTACGAGAGGTGTTTAAAGAAATTAGAATATTAACTCTAGCCTCTCAGTATATTTACGAAAATTTAATGTATGTAAGGAAAAATTTACATTCATTCACGAAAAATAGTGACATACACAAACATAATACTAGGAATAAGGGTAAGCTTGCTATTCCACAATTAAGGCTTCGAAAGGTTGGTAATTCTTTCATGGGGAAAGGTATAAAATTTTTCAATAAACTACCAGAACACATTGTAAACTTACCGGTTAATAAATTTAAAACTGTTATTAAAGAAACCCTTATGACGAAAGGGTATTATAAAGTAGATGATTATTTAAAAGATAATAATGTATGGACTTGCATGATCACTACAAACATTGTAAACCTTTTGAAAAGAGGCATTGACAATAGTGACTGAGTTTCTTGCGCAGCTTTTTCTCAGCACTAGCCCACAATTGTCCCAAAGCTGTGGTAGGGTTTATATTGGGACGTGTAAAAGTGCCCCCAGTGGGCCTATTTGCATAAATAAATGACTTTTATGACTTTTTATGACTTTTATGTATGTTTCTCACACGGATAAAATGGCAGGGGGTGACTTGCACACTCAGTCGATGGGCCCCCCAAATTAGTTGCTAGCACTAAGTGACATAGACAACAAGGGGGCAACACCAGTTGAGGTGCTAGGGGAGTGGAGAGGTGTACCACGGCTCTCAGGACAATTCCGGCAATCGTTCAAGATCTCTACAAGCATCTTACTGGCACACTTCCTTCCCCCGAGCATCTTATTATTATTATTATTATTATTATTATTATTATTATTATTATTATTATTATTATTATTGTTATTATTATTATTATTAGTATTATTATTATTATTATTGTATTCTATCACAAAAATGATAGTACTTTTATTTTGATAATAAGAGCAATTCATTCAAAATTATTCCCTAACTATTCCAAAAAATCAAAAATGCACAACGTTGATATTCAAGTTTTCACTTCTGCCGGCACTCCCGGAGTGCTCCCGGAGTTTTTTTTTCTGTATCTTAAGTGAAATTAATCAAGATTTTCCTCGTAATTTCCCCACCTAGTAACCCAGAGTATCACCATGAGATATAATAATAAATCCAGGGGTTTGGGACCTCCTTATTATTCCGATCAGAGCCTGTAAGATCCGGGGCTGGCCCAATCCCTATCACCATCAATTAGGGAATTAAATGATGTATATACGAGTAGGTTAAATAAAATCTAATAAAGAAATCATTTTGTAAGATTCGCTGTATAATTTTGTCGTCGACGTGCAAGCGACCCTTATAAATAATGTATAAAAGAAACAAAACTTTAACAAAACGAGCTCATATTGAAACGCAGAGCTGAAATACTTTGCTAATAATATTTAAATCTCGTGACATTTGGTTTTGAGCTTTGACAGTGAATATGCAGGGCAATAATATACAATACTCTTTTTTTTTTAGCTAATTCATTGTAAAAGTACCTATTTGTTTTATTTTAAAAAATATTATTTTATCAAACTTTACACAATAGATTATATAATATCAGTGGCAAGGTCGATTCAAAAATGTTTGCTCAACAATATGTTAATTATTTGCAAAACGAATTATTTATTTGGTTCCGAAGTTTACGCGAATACTACTAATGGAAATGAAAGACTTTACCAATTTATTTCGCGCACATTTTACTAAAACTGTATGCATGACGTTTCGAATGCTTAATAGCATCCGTGGTAGTTTAAAAAAATATGCGCAAAGTAAATCTGTGAACTCATTCATTTCAACGAATCATTGGCTTATAATAAAATAAATGAAAATTTTGAAACTGACCTTTCAAAATGTTTGCAAAATAAAACTTAAATATCTGACGTTTGGTTTAATTATTTCAAAATAATTATTGGTGTCAAATTAAATTTTATATAATTTAAATTTCATATGCTTCATGTGACGTGATTAAGCTGAAAAGTTCCTAAAATTGAAACCATAAAAAAAGTTTAAGCATCTAGTTATTTTATAAGATAATCTCTTATGTAGAAAAACAGTACTAAGACGACCTTTTGAAACGAATCAAAAAGAAGGGTACAGTAAAACCTACAAATGAAATAGATTTTTATAAATTTTAAAATAATTTTCTTGTACAGCAAATAAGCTCCTAATTATCGGCTCTTAGTAGCAATTTCCTACGAAGCTGATCAATTTTTTCTGCCATCCGCCACAGTTTCGATCACATTTTTGTTTTATTTTCAATTATGTTATTCGTTGTTACCCAGTTGTATTCTCCATCAGATAAATAAATATTGGAAACCAATCACATACATTGCTCTGATCCCAAAGTAAGTAGCTAATTGCACTTGTGTTATGGAAAACGTTTTTTAAAATTCTACAAAGTGATCAAAATGCATTTATTTTGATTAAAGATTGTATCTTTGCCTAAAGAAAACAAGCTTATAAACCGTCAAACTCTTTCTGAGCTACTGGTTCCAGTGCAGAACTAATTTCTTATAAATTCACGATTTTATTCTTTGTGTTGATAAATAAAAGACGAAGCCCTCATGAACCATTTTGGATCCATTGTACTGGCTATCCAAATAGCGAAAGCCAGAGAGGTGACTTTGTTAGGAGATAATAACCAACTCCCATACATAGATCGCTGTAATCTCTTCACTTTGGAATACAACAGACCTAATAAAATCACAGAGGTTACTAAGGAGTTACTGTGCACCTATCGAAACCCCCAGGATGTAGCGTATGCCCTTAGTGAAATCTACAGCGGCATATACTCAGCCAATACTCAAGTACAGTCCCTTTACCTCAAGCGCTTCTCAGGTGCAGTGATCCCAAAATCGGAAAGAACCCTATACCTCACTCACACCCAAGCTGAAAAGGCAAGCCTTATCAGCCAAGGATACGGGAAAGACGAAGGATCACGCACACTTACCATACATGAAGCACAGGGGCAGACTTTTGAGTCAGTGGTGATAGTGCGCACAGTATCAAAAAAATCCCATCTCCTAAAGAGTGTTCCCCACGCTGTTGTGGCCATCTCTAGACACACAAAGTCTTGTGTTTATTACACAGACAATGCCACCGACGACGCCACAGCTCGTCTGATAATCCGGGCAGAGAAGGCCACACCAACAATAATCCGGGACTACAACCTGCGGATGGCCATGCGCAGGGGCGACGAGCAAGTCCGAAACAAGATATTGGCCAATCCACTAACATAACTAACTCTATCAACCAAGTCACTAAGAACATCTTAGTACCTAAAGGCGACGACGTAGAGGGATTACTTTACTCCCCAAACACATATTGTTTAATATTGTATAGCAAAATCACAAGGATAATAGAATTCCAAAATCTTATAGAATAATACAAATATGTAATAATAATAATAATAATAAAAAAAAAAACAATACAACAAAAATATATGCACATGTACAAATAATTATAGAAAAAGAAAATAGCAACTATAATAACAACACAAGAAAAAAAAAAGAAAAAAAAAAACAAAAAAAAAATATATTAAGTTATCTTAAGTAGAAATAAGAGACGATGTTTAACTTATAAGAGAGTTATAGCATATACTAACAACCCTAGTAATAAGTATTGTAAAAAGCACTGTAAATTTTTGCGCGGAGCAAAAATAAAAAGTAACACACATAACAAAAACCTAAATCAAAAAAGGCACGGACCAAAGAGTCTGTGGACTGTAGTTTTATTAATGAAAAAAAAAAAAAAAAAAAGACTCTTTTTAGAACGGTATTAAATGAGATTTGATTAAAAACTAATACGAATATTTACAACCAAAATTAATCAATAGGCATGCAAGTTCAAAGTTTAAAACTCCAATTTCATAGGTAAGGATCTAATACTATTTATCAACAAAGCTATACTCCTACTTCAGTACTACTCTAAAGGTTAATGACATGCTAAAAGTATATTTCAAAATTAATTTACCTAAATAAAAATAAGCTCGACCCTTACCTCTGAAAATGTTATTTCGTATTTTTTTTTATGTACGTGTAAACATTTGGTAAATGGTTCATTCCACTTAGCTATGAGACTGAAACCAATTAAACAGCTTAGCTAAAAGAAATATATACTTACTTTGATCTATTTATTCAAAGCTATAAATGGTCAATATTATATTTCTGGGATTATGCTTAAGTAATGACTTTTAGTATTGAATGTGTTATTTCGTTGCTCCTGGAAATACAATACTTAGGCCCGATTGTACCAACAACACATAAGACTTATCCGACTGATTAACAAACGATTTAAAAAACTGACAAATAAGTGACGTTTTCAAATTAGGCGTATTGTTTTTTATTCGTCGATCAAACTTCAGTAGAATTCATTCTGAAGCTTTATGAAAGACTTTGGTAAAAGGACTGTATGCCATGCTAGTTCCATACTAACTTTATTAGTTTTTAAGACATACAATACACGTTACTTTTAACTTTTCCCCGATTTAAAGTGACTAGCCGTGCAAGAAATAAATAACCTGTCACATTTTACGTAGCCTTTGTATTTCATTTGTCACTTTGCCTTAACATAGGAATCCCGGGAAATCGCAGTTGGCAACACCCTCCACAACAGTGTTGCGTCGACAAGTTTATTAGTCCGGTCAAATTAGATATAAAAATAGGGGTAAGGTTACAAAAATTCCCACCTAGCTGAAAATTGGTAGGATTGTTTAAAACACCATCATGAAAGTCCCCATCGATCCGATACCTGGAAAAAAAGATACTCGGGGTCAAAAGTCACAAAAACGGGTTTTTCGCGATTTTCAGCAAAACGGTAAGTTTTATCATAAAATTAGCCAGACAAAAATTGTAGAGCAGATAAATATCTACAAAAAATGTTTAAATACTTTTCTTCCTAAGAGCCACCGTTTTTGACATATAACGATCCAAAAAGTTGAAAAAGTTGTAATCGTCATAATATGTATAAGTACACCACGTATATACATCGCTGAAGCTGTAATACAAGTAAAAATATTATTCTATCGGTCAGTGTATCTTACACATATAAAATATTATAATTATGAGAATGTCGGGTAACTCAAGAAGAAGTTATCACCAACGGAATTTGGTGTCTTCTCTCTATGTATGGAGCTCCTTAAAAAACTACGTGCTTAGATAAGTTGCGATATGCATGTTTCGTTAAAAATACCCGAAATAAAAAACAAGTGCAGTTAGCTTGTCTTCTTCCAACCTCAGCGGCTGCTCATCAACATCTTTTTCGGGTATATTACCAAGTTCAAGTGTGGCTTGGTTATCAGCTAGACCCAAAAGAGTGGGGTTGGAAGTTAGTCGACAATACATTAGAACCAGTTCAAATTTTACTCCCACCTGCGCCGGAAAAACTGTTAAATACAATTTTTGCAACTGTAAAAAGGGATGTAGTGCTAAATGTGGTTGCAAAAAAGTTGACCTGTTTTGTTCTGTAGCATGTACTAATTGTGAAGACCGGTCGTGCTCCAATGTTGAATCACCAACAATTTAGGATTCATTTGATGTTAACGAGGAGACATGCGATTTGTCATTATTGGAGCAATTTACTTGCAGCGAGAATGAAGAAGAAGAACAAGGAGAAGAAGAAGCAGAAGTATTAGAGAATTATGAGTCAGATGGATAAATATCCCTATTTTTTTTTAAACTTACACCGCTTTTATCACTTTTATCATTTTCAACCGTTGCCAGTATCTTTTATTATTCAATAGTTTCAACTTTTTGGATCGTTATATGTCAAAAACAGTGGCTCTTAGGAAGAAAAGTATACAGACATTTTTTGTAGATATTTATCTGCTCTACAATTTTTGTCGTGGCTAATTTTATGATAATATTACCGTTTTGCTGAAAATCGCGAAAAACCCGTTTTTGTGACTTTTGACACCGAGTAACTTTTTTTCCAGGTATCGGATCGATGGGGACTTTCTACATTTCATTTATGATGGTGTTTTAAGCAATCCTACCAATTTTCAGCTAGGTGGGAATTTTTGTAACCTTGGATGTCTAATTTGACCGGACTATATGTTTTCCTTTTTATGCACAGCAAACAGCTGTAATAATGTTGTTTTCGAGAAAACAATTAAACAGATTTCGAAAAATTTAAAATAACCCATTTGTCTTTTATTCAAGAGCAACAAATTCTTTTCGAGTCGGTGCATGATTTGCGTAGGCTGTTGGTGTTTTTTTTTTATCGTTTATTACTAAAGTAGTGGTATGAAATACAGTTTAACAATCGTTCAATCAGGGCTATACCGATGTGAGATGCAATAAGCGCGTATCAAACACGGGGAACATATCTGCAGAGAACGGGAGCAATTGATTTCCTTATTAATTTAGATAATTGAAAAGGCGAGGACGCTCCGGTATCAAGATGACGTGCGGTGTCTGTAGTCTTTAAGTTATAATGGGCGTATGAGAAACAACGTGCGTACTTATTAGGGCGGATTTGATTATTTGTTTCGTACTTACTGATTTTGGTTGGCAATGTTAGCTAATTACGAAGGACATTATCATTAATCAAAATAAAAATACGACCCGTCTGGTGTAGTGGTCGAGAAATCGCCTACTACGCAGCGGGTTGCGGGTTCGATCCCCGCACAATACAAACATTTATGTGCATGAACATGTATGTTTGTATTGGTCTGGATGTTTTCTATGTATATTATGTATGTATTTACAAACAAAAAGTATTTAAGTATTATAATAGTATATAAGTATATATCCGTTGTCTGGCACCCATAACACAAGCTTTGAGTAGCTTACTTTGGGACTAGATGGCGATGTTTGGAAATGTCCAAAGGATACACTATTTTAACCAACATTATTTTAATCAAATTAAAAAGGAAGGTTATCAATTCAATATGTACCTATGTATGTGAGGTCGTTAGAATTTGATAATACTTGAGGATGGTGATCTATTAAGGCTGCTTCCAAACACGTGTGCAAAATTTCGTAAGGGTATGTAAGTATGTTTGCCCACGGATTTCTCAAAAACGAGAAGTTATATCGAGATGATTCTTTTTTAGTTCATTCAGGTATATTTTATCTAAGGGTATATTGTAAATTTCATCAAAATCAGTCTAGTAGTTTTTGAGGTATGGGTAATAACTAAAAATCATGAAAAAAATAATAACCGCTCTCAAAAACCTACTAAATATCTTAAAATTTTCCCTCTGTTATTTTAAACCGTAACCTAGGTGGTATTTTTTATGTGTATGTCTATTATATTAAGAAAAACAGCCTTAGTAAATTTTCTTTAAGAGATTGACTGTAGGAATAAAAAGTACCTAAGTATTCTATACATTTAAGTAATGGCTAAATACTTACAAGTAATTTTTCTTCATACCTCGTGGTAGGCAGTCTGGACAGGCGTGTGAAAGTGGACGTCCAGTGGCTAATAATGGCGATAATCTGCGGTATTTATGATGAATAAAAAGATTAAAAAAGGGTTCCTGCCTTTGTGATTTGGATCCCTAAATATAGGAGAAAATAAAGTTGAATGAAACCCGCGCTAAAATATTTCCAGACACACATTGATACTTATTCAATTAAAGTGACGTGAAGTCCCCACAGCAATAAATAGGTATGGAGGTATCTCCGTGGTTAACCCTAAACTACGCGCAACACGCGCTCGCGTCATTTACCTGATTATACAACGTAGGTAAGTCTGCTGTTATTACGTATCTCTAACGTTTGCAAATGTAAATGTCGTCACGGTATTATTTTGTCAAATAAGCACGTTGTAGTACTTGACAGCACTGACAAATTTAATAAACTTTAGTTATTACATTCACAAAATTTAACTTACACCTTTTCCAAGGTCGATTTTACTTACGTCAGATAAGACTTATCCGACTGAATAAGTATAAAACGATCAATTTTAAAATGACATTTACACAACGAATGCTGACAAATACATGACATTTTGAAATTAGGCGTATTGTGTTGTATTCGATGAATATTTCTTATCTGAATCCTTATTGAAAACTAATGCCTTAGTGTAATTTTTGTAAGATTAGTGCGGGGATAATTTATAGGTACACCTTTAAATTTCGTGAGAAACTGTGAGTGTGGTGGTGTGAAATAAAGGGCTGGGGCGTCGAAAATTTTTGAAGAAGCACACTCATTATTTTTGCTGGCCTGCCACTCCTTAAAATTTTGATGGTCGGTCAGCATGACCGACAAAATCTTTTCACTGCACTATTGTTGGTCACACCTAACTATAATTCTACAAAAATAATATTCACACACGCCGATAGTTCTTTCTTGATCGCTTCAATTTAATTTTTGAAAAACCTATAAAGATGAAATAAGAAACCAAAAATTTGCGCTCGGGCGGGACTTGAACCACGAACTTGTCCTATTGCAGGTCGCCAGGCTATCCCCCATGGGACCGTATATAATCTAATTCCGCTTTTAGGCAAAAAATATAATCTCTCGCTACTCAGAAGTAAAATTAAAAATCTGAAGTATAGTTTAATTATATAATACATACAACAAAGTAAAGATCACAGGATTCTACAAGAGGCATGCCTCGTGCAACGGGTTACTGACAACAAACTAAGACATGTCCGTAACAGCGAGAAATGTATTTCCTGCGGCTGACTCTTGAATGTGCATTGCCAGTGATCATAAGTATTAAAATTGCTATGGCTTAAAAGTTAGTTAACCCTTCTTCAGGATTGGCGTGTCAGCGCCGCGCCGAGATGTCACTAGTCGGGCCCACCGAATACGCAAACCAAAACAAATTCAATTGACGCAGTGCAAATACTCCAATTTGTCACGATCGCTCCGAGTTATTGATTCCATGGGAATATGAATTGACGGCGATTTTCACACGCGATTCACTCACCACGTTGCTTATCGAAAGCGTCGGTATAAAGTGAGTAAATCAGATCATGTAACACAATTAAATCATGAACGTTGTAAATATTACGCTGGCTGGGTAAAGTTTCAATAAAATTATCACCGGCTTAATTGGTTTTAAGCAAATAAATGGAAATAAACACATTGAACAGTCAGAAATCAAATCAAATTGCGTCAATGTGCGTCAAAACCTAATATTTGCTTCAGTTAAAAAGTGTTCACGTATGAATTATCATTGTCAGATATAAGCTTTATTTTTACTAAAATTCAGCTCGCACTTTTATGTTAACTTACTTAATTTAACCTAAAGGAAAAGCTGCCAAAGAAAAATCATGAAAATTCTCACCATAAAAATTCATGAAACGTCTTTCATGAATTTTTATGGTGAGTAAAAAATCAAAGCAGATATCAGGTAAAACCCGGCTCGCCGAATAAACACAACAAGACTACGCGCGCGGAATCCAGGCCGGTTTATGAGGGTTAACTAATGCCATCCGAAGATCCTTTCACCGGTTACAATAGTGCTCATTCCTTCTGTTCAGTTTTAGTGGCAAACCCTTGCCTGAAACCTGAGGTCTAACTATCGTAAACGGATGATATTGCCTCTTGTACTAAGAAGAAGAAGGGTAACAATTACATTAAAAATCGGCCAAGTGCGAATCGGACTCGCACACTAAGGGTTCCGTGACAACTTTAACTGAATTAGAGATCCACTTACTTCCACTTAGTCTAGTCTAGTCTAAAATACCACAATATTTTTATGACAGCAAATATAACTTTATTTTCTATTGTATTTATCTCGACCTGAGACGCATTAGATCTGATATGGAAATTTACAGGTTTTGAGGAGAGCCGAAAGAAAGTTTTTGGTAAAATCGTGTCATATCTTTTAAATAAGTTATGTTACGCCAGCAAAAATAATACAATATTTTAGAATAGAGTTGTACCTATGTATTTGTATAGCAATGAAACAAGTTACAGTATTAAAACAATATATTATTTCTCAAAAAACACTTTTTTGGTGAAATTCGACCTTATGCCTATGCAAGGCTATGACAAAACGAAACATTTTATTTTTTTGTACTGATACAACTTTATGCCTGTAATTTCTTGGTAAATTCACTGCATAGTTTAAGCTTTTTCGTAACATGTAACATTATGATTGAAAAGAAATTACATGAAGTTAAGTCCTATTTTATGATAAAATCTATGCATGTAAAGAATGACGTGCAGTGCATACAGGCAATAAGGAGCTTCCCAGCTAGTAAATGAAGTGAGGTAGTCAGTAAATATCTACTATTGTTTGGGTGTTGTAGATATATCTACAACACCCAAACAAACCTGAGTCAGTATAGAAAAGTTTGTCTCACGGCTATTAAGATCGTCAAATCAATAATTTTTAGACCAGAAATAAATAAAAGAGATAACAATAATAGATACTACTCCTACTTATTCAAACGACATATAGTTTTTTTAGGTATAATAATATAAGTGCTTCTCAGGTACAGTACACATATTAGGTTCAATAGTTATTAGCTTCTTAAGAATCGCAAACGTACGGTCAGGGTCTCTGCCGCGTAACCACTTTTAAACCAAAAAAGCTTGCACGCAGACACAAAATCGGGAGTCACTTCAAACAAAAGACGACTCGAGTTTCAAGCGGTTTTCGCTCTTAACACCTTAAGAAGTCAGGTCAAGTCAGGCGCCGAAGACCTCGATAGTACATCAACACAGAGAAGTAGGTATATTCTTTGGAAATAAACAGTCTGGCCATAAATACTGTTACAATTAAAAATAAGAAAGATATTACATATGAATTTGGAATCTGTCATTTTTAAACGATTGCTCATTGTGTTTTCTAATTTTGGCGCCAATACCTTTAAAAATATTTTGCGATATTAAAATGGAGTGGGGTGATACCGATGAGATACCGGTGAGAACCGAATCGCTGTGATTGCATTACACAAAGTTGGTATGGAGCCAATATGCAATTTTTAAACCTCTCCATACGCTTGGTATTAGATAAATGTTTATGTACCGGGCTATCAATAGGTACAATGACACCTCCTCTGTTTGTGACATAAAACGATCTGGCCGTCCAGGTAGTGTTCGTATGAAAAAGGTGATCAAAGCAGTAAGGGAAAGAATTCGCAGAAATCCTGTCCGAAAGCAAAAGATTTTATCTGACGCGTATTTTAAAAGATGACTTAGGACTTGCAGCCTATAAGAGATGCACTAGTCATTTTTAACTGACAATTTAAAAAATAATAGGGTGGTAAAATCGAAAAAACTACTGAAGCGGTACGCAAAGGGAGGAAAAAAATTGTTTACGGATGAGAAAATCTTTACAATTGAGCAACATTTTGACACACAAAATGACCGTATTTATGCTCAAACCTCTAAGGAAGCTTCCCAATTAGTCGGCAGAGTGCAACGTGGGCATTACCCGACTTCAGTGATGGTTTGGCGGGGTGTTAGCTATGAAGGAGTGACTGAACCATATTTTTGTGAAAAAGGTATCAAAACATCGGCACAAGTGTACCAAGATATCATTCTTGAGGAGTTAGTTAAGCCCCTTAACAACACCATGTTCGATAACCAAGCATGGTCTTTCCCACAAGACTCGGTGCCAGGTCATAAAGCTCGGTCCACGCACAGTCTTGGTTAGAAGCGAACGTTTCGGACTTCATCAGAGCTGAAGACTGGCCGTCGTCTAGTCCTGATCTTAATCCGCTGGATTATGATTTATGGTCAGTTTTAGAGAGTACGGCTTGCTTTAAACGCCATGATAATTTGGAGTCCCTAAAACAATCCATACGCACATCATCATCCATATTGGCAGTGAAGAATTTTCCCATGGAAAGAGTGCGTGCTTCTATTGATAACTGGCCTCAACGTTTAAAGGACTGCCAATGGAAAAAGCCAGTTCGAATAAGCTTTTTATATTTTAAATGGTTTTATATTTATGTATAAAACTAACACACTGTAAAAGTAATAAATATTATTTGCATTAAAAAAATATTTTTTTTCTTTGTGACAATATTTATGGCAAGACTAGATAGATTTTAACATATTCGATGGCATCTAGAACAATAAGTTAGTAGGTAAGTAAGTAATTACCTAAACATTCCACTTCAAGCATATGCTAATATTATTGTATGGATCAAAATTATCTGAAATAAATTGATTATTATTATTATTATATGCCCATCGACTCCAAATCTTGTTTTCGTATCACAGTAACTTGGCCCTGCTATAGGTTCCTCGTATAGACCTTGATTCTCGTTCCCTATGGAAATAAACATTACAATTATCTGACAAACCTTCAATAGCTGATTGAAGGCTGCCTGGAAGAAATCACTCTTAGCGTTAAGGCCGCACAATGAAATTTATTGTACTTTTATGGTTTGCAATAAAGAGTATCTAATTACTTAACTAGCTTATGAAATAACAAAATAATGTTAGTGATATAGTGATTAAACTAACCGGCAACTAAAACACATTTTTCGCCAGCTTTATGTTGACTGCTGCGGGACTGAACTTTGTTTCGAAGCTCAGTGAGTTTGTGTCGTTTATTAAGTAAACAAGTGAATATAATGCTCTGAAAAACAGAAAAACAAAATACATGTAAGTTCAAGTAATTTAAACTATAACTGATAAAAAAACACTGACCCACGCCACACGATTTGCTACGTAAAACCTATTTAGTAAGTAGGTATTACTTAAATAATAATGCACTCACCTGATCTTCTTCTTCCATTATTTAATAAATTAATAGTCCTTTCTGATCTTTCACCCACAAACAATTATAATAATTAAATTATCTACTAAGTATTCACTTCAATCTTAATAACTTGCGCGCGAATGAATAACTTCTCGCAACTAAACAAACCCGTGCGTGCGGTGCGGCGCGGCACTCGCTTGGTGCGATGAGCTGATAGGTCAAGCCACGCGGCGCCGAGGACGACAGAGTGACCGGCGAAAGGCGAAAATGGCCGATGTCATTGTATCGCATCCGATTCTGGATCACTAAGTCAATGGAATAACGTTTCTTTTTCACATATGCATTTCTATTCAACCATAAAGGAGCAGTTTTTTAGAAGCATAGGGGCTATTTTGTTTGCATACCTTGACCGAACAAATGAAACTTTCGAGGCATAACAGCATATCACAAGATACGATATCTGATTAATGAAAATTTAAGAGGCATTAAGTTCTAATTGAAAATACGTTTTATTTTGGCCGACAATAATTGTAGTATAAAGTCGAATGACAAAATTGAACCTGCCTTATGTCTAAATTATTTTAAAAGCAAAAAAACTGAAGTCTACGTTCGACTTTCAGATCACACTAAGATTTAAAGCATAAATTCTGTAGTTGATTTCAGACCTTAATCCACGATGTATATAGAAAAGCATGTCTGATTCGACCTTATGCATTTGTGAATATAACAGAAAGAAAAGAGATAGAGATATGATTCTAAGATGCATAGAAAGAGCGCAAGATGCTGGTTCCAGCCATACAGTAAAGCCAATTTGGTCGAATTTTGACATTCGACCTTATGTGTCTCAGGTCGAGTTATATGAATAACAAAGTTATGTTAGCGGTTATTGAAATAGTGCTATATCTCAAAAACTAGTAGTTGGATCTCGTTCAAACCAATTTTCATTGAAAGTCTTTGTCAAGATCTACATCATGTATTTTTTAAGGTTTTAATTTCATGTATGGGAACCCTTACATATCATTATTTTTAATTTTTTGTATAAGAATCGTAAAGCGGTTAACAGGGTACCTACTAAGTTTCAACTGTGAAATACTAATAGTTTCAGAAAAAAATAAACTTTTTAAAAAAGTAAAAACCGACTTCAAAACCAAAATGCACTAAAAAGTCTTAAATAAACTCTTTACCATTGAAAGGAAAGGAATCCGTTTTAGGCAAACAATTTATTTTTGGAGTCGGTGCTGTGATAATTGATGCTTGATGGTCAAAGTTATGGCACCGACTCCAAAAAGAAATTGTTTGCCTAAAACGGATTCCTTCCCTTCAATGGTAAAGAGTTTATTTAAGACTTTTTAGTGCATTTTGGTTTTGAAGTCGGTTTTTACTTTTTTTAAAAGTTTATTTTATTTCTTTATTTTTAGTGATTACATAAGAGGGGGGGGGGGGGGAGTTGCACCTTATGATTCTATTTTTTACGAAGCTACAAATTACCTATCATAAGTTGTGTCATTATAATTACTGAACTCCTAGGCGTTAAGGAGTTCCACCATCAGCTCAGCCCCACAAAATGTTGACTATCAGACGTAACAACACGTCAACATTAAGATTCTAGTAAAGAAACACTATACGTGCCTTTAAAATTTGAGGGTTTCCCTCGAATACACCAAGATCCCATCATCAGATCCCAAAATGGAAAAAATGGGACCAACTAGAAAGTATACCCTCTAAGTAGGTGAAAAAATTTTTGGATTCGGTCGACAAACGACTGAGATATGAGGTAACATACATACAAAAAAAAAATAATGATAAAAAAAAAACATACAGTCGAATTGATAACCTCCTCCTTTTTTGAAGTCGGTTAAAAAGTAGCTGTGACGTACAGACGGATAGAAAAACATACTTGGCGAAATTATAAGGGTTCTGTTTTTTGCCATTCAGCTACGGAATCCTAAAAACGGTATGTGTTACACACCTGTGTTACAAGCCAGCTGAAATTATAATGGTAGATGTAAAAAACAAAATAGAAATAATGTATCTGTGACACGTCATGTTGAAATTTTAGAAATTTTGCCTTTTTTAGAACTTCCTGTAAGTAAGGGATAATATTATAGTTACTGTCCTTGTGTTTGTTTATTTAGTTACATTACAACAAAAATAATTTCAGTTTGCATGTCAAAGTTAGTGAATTAAATGAGAGAATGCAAATGCCCGCGATACTGGAATAACAACGGAGTCGCGGAATGGACTGTACGTATAATGGAGTTGCTCGTAAATCATAAGGGGTAATGTGTGTATCCGTGTGAACAGAGTCGAGAGGTATGGAGTTTGCAATAACTTGGCCGCTTGCAAGTGAATAGCTTAGCTACCAGCTCACGTGTGCTTACGTAGCATTGTTTGTATTTCACAGCAATACTGGAAAAATATTCAAATTCGGAAACAACATATTTAAATTCGGAAACATATATCATGTTTATTACGTTTATATGGATTTTAATTGGTTTCTTTTATCGTAAAACCAATGTTTGAGGTGAAAAGGAATACCATGCCGAATATTTTCAGGTATGTGAAGGAATTGCCATATAACTCTCTCTTCCTTCATCTATAATACTAAAAATTATCAAGGTCTTATAAACCTTTTATTTCAGTCATATTAAAATCGAAAACTTGACATCAAGCATATGTATACGATTTTACATATCTTAAAAGAATTATGGAAATGAAACCATAAATAGCTCTCTTTAGCTCTCCAGAGTCGGAAGTCTCGACATAGTTCCGTGTAAAACCACCAGGGTCGAAAATTGCTGAGACAAAATTGGTGTTTTCGTGAATTTATTGATTGTGAAGAATTTTTGAATGATGCTTAAAAAAACTAAAAATATTTTTTAGGATTTATTAAAGATATAGCTACGTAAGTTAAAAAGATATTTGATGAATTAGAAAATCATAAAATTGAAATTGTCGACGCGAAATGTCAAAACTGATGCATCAGACTTCGCCCGCAGTATCGGAAGTCTCGACATAGTTCCGTTAAAAACCACCAGGTGGCGCTCCAAAAATGCTGAGACTAAATTGGTGTTTTCGTGTATTTATTGATTGAGAAGAATTTTTCAATGATGCTTAAAAAACTACAAATATTTCTTAAGATTTATTAAAGATGTAACTACGTAAGTTAAAATGATATTTGATGAATTAGAAAATCATTAAATTCAAATTGTCGACGCGAGATGTCAAAAATGATGCTTCAGACTTCGCCCGCAGGTCAAAAGGAGTGTTGAAAAAGGGATTAGGTTTAAAAACGATCCAGTGTCAGCTTCCCCGGTATCAGTGGTTGTCTCACAATAGTTTACGCAGAAAACACATTGTTGTACTGCACAGATTGCGTTCTGGACATTATTCGTCTAACAAATTTGCATTCCTTATGAGGAAGGTCCCTTCCCCAAATTGTGACATTTGTGGCACTATTGACGACGTCCAACATATACTTGTCGAATGTGAGAAATATCGGAGGGGGAGGGATTTAATGATTCGGAAGTTCAATATAAACATGTACGATGTAGGTGCATTCATTAAAATTTTGTCTGACCCTACATCTGAGGCTGCGAAATGTTTAGCAAACGTGTTTCTGAAACCTTGAATTCCTGCTAACTCTATGTATAAAATAGATTAAGGTACGATGGGGCTGGCATGTGATGTATCAAAAGCCCCAAAGTAAATTAAGATTGAAAAAAAAGACATTTATGGTTTCTTGAACTTAAGTCTTATTATATCTCAACATTGTTCATTAAAAAATCGGAGCTCTCAAAATATTTCCTAGCTTTAGGAAAAGCATAAGCGTCTTATCCTAGTTGGTATTAAACACGAAACACCCTGTTGACGTTTTGATTGTGAACGTACTGCCTTGCCCTTGCCTTTACTGTGGGACGTCAAATCTATTCACTCTCAAAGTAAATTGCAGAATACCTGCCTCAGCGTGATAAAAAACATAAAGTGTTTATACTATCGTATGCAGGCGGAGCAATTGGCGGAATCTAGTACGTTTGCGGTACACATATACTTACGGGCGACAACGTTTTCCAATCCATAAACCTTTATGGAATGAGTCAAAATTGGTTTCAATCGTTTAAATACATCCTGTACTAAGCGTGTCCGTCTTCGATTTATTAAAATTAAGGGTTAGTAGGTTAAAAACCTTGTTTAAACCTCTAGTTTGTTCTATTTCTCGGCCTTATTTGAATTGTATTAATTATTATTACGTGAAGTTTGTCATGTGAATAACAAAAGTTGGTGACAATGTGCATATTTGGTTAGGTTTTTCGTTCCAATATTTCAAAGTTATCTATATAGCTAGTTCTCATTGTACTGGGGAGAATCAACGTAGACGTGTGATTTTATAGGTAAAATGTATGTTAGGATTATGAAACGAAACAAATGAAAGCGAATTTAATAATAAATTGATATTGCAAAATAATAATTTGAAAATTAAAATTTATTTTCACAGATTTATCATATAACTTTGAATTAATCACTGAATCTTATAAATTATCATTTTGTTAATCTTAGAATTGTAAAATGTATGCTTAAGGTGGGTAACCTGCTATAATCGTGAATAAAATCGAAAATATGAACGGCTCTATTCTCTGCATTAAACATAAATTAGGTCATTTAAACAAAAAAAAAACTTATTAAGACAGGTATTAACAATGCAAATATACATATAATATAAGAAATCGCAACCCGACACAGTCTGCTAATTAACAGATCAATATTTAGCGTTAATAGGTGTAGCCTACCTATATTAATAACGCGGTAAAGTGATATACTTACTCATTCCGTATTAGTATACATTAGGTACGTTAGTTTGTTAAGTAGCAGTAACTCGCTGCCTTTTATGGCTCTAGCCCTAGCTAGTTAATAAGAGTCAGTAACTTTTAAGTTTTGGGTGGGGGTGCTCGGAGCTTCATGTTGAGAACTTCATTAAAATTATAAGATTTATTTACGTTAAATTTTGTACAAAAGACCTAAATCTCCAAGCGTTTCTGACAAAAGGTTAAAGTAACGTAAGCCGTAAGGACATCATCACAAAATCGTGTTAGCACCTCTTTGTCCCGTAAAGCTGCAAGACGATACAGAAGCTCGCAGTGGAGTGCGAAGAGCGTGCTGCTTCATTCCAGCTGACCTGCTTAGCAAGCGCAAACTCTTATCGGCACCGGCTCTAACACAGCTTATAAATTAATGTTATTTTCTAATTACCAGTCAAGTAAGAATCGGAATTTTAGAAAAGGTAGTACCTACTCTTACATTATAAAAATGTCTTAATACATCCTATGATATTTAAAATTCCAGCAAAATATAATGAACAACTCAATCTTAGCTGTAACTCATAGCACTATCTCATGAGGTAAAATTAAATCTGGAATTAGAAATAACCTGTGGTAGTATTGGTGACAAGGATATTTTTTGCGTTCTTCTTTTAGGTAGTATAGTTCCACATTGAAATAAGTAGTGAAAATACCTACATATAAAGCCCCGTCGACTAAACAGGGTGTAAAAATAAAGAGCCAAATTCAAGGTTGTCAATCAGGCTTAGAATACAGGACAAATATTTTTTTGAAGAAAATTAATAATATTAGTAATAGACCCCCTAGCCGATTTCGAATACAGTGACCAGACTGCGCGGGACATATTATAGTGCACTGATTGGACAGCAATCTGACACGACCGGAGAGAGAAAAGGCGCAGGACCAACCTGGGACTTCTGGCGCAGCCGTCGCTTCAAAGTGCGACCCTCTAACCGCTGCGCCACCGAGGCAGATATTAGTATAATAATTATATTATGTCAATAAATGAGTCTATTATTTACTACAGGAACGTATTGATTGGTTTGTTAGACTACATAACTACAAACGCAGTCGCTTTTCTGTTTTAAATTAATAATGTTATAATAACCTCCTCTCGTAGATAACGAATCGCTGAATCGCATTACTTCATTCAGACCAACTTTGCGGGCTGCGACCCTACTAACGGTAATGCTAGCTATACTATAATATATTACAACTCGGCCGTATCTTTGAAATAAATGCCCACAGCCGCGTGGTTCGTAATAATGTGATAGGGCTGCCTGCCTCAAGCATGTTTCTGTTTGAATTTTGATTGTAAATATAATGTTTGTATACATATACGTATAAACTAATGAAATAATTCGTCCGCTTGCATGAAGTTTGAATACTGTATAGATACATTACCGTGCTCTATGTGCGATAGAGCAATGAATGCCCGCGGAATTAAGTGTGAGTGATGATTTAGCATACCAAAATCATCAATTTTGATATGCGAACTCATCAGTTTCGCTTTAATTATTTCTTATCTAATTACTCTGGATGGACGGAGTTTTCGGTTCATAAGAACTAAACACAGAAAAAAAAGTTATTATAATGTTTAGTCACTATAAACTTAATAATATAAATTGCACTTGTAATAAGCAACTTTGGTTGTGTGGCAGACAAGGAATCGAACCCAGTCTCATACGCTATCCTGGCGAATGCCTAATATACCGGATAGCGTAAGACACGGGGTTCGATTCTTTACATATGCAATTTATACAGTAAAAAAAACAAAAATTGCACTCCGGGGGTGCCGGCAGAAGTGAAAACTTGAATATCAACGTTGTGCATTTTTGATTTTTTCGAATAGTTAGGGAATAATTTTGAATGAATTGCTCTTATTATCAATATAAAAGTACTATCATCTTTGTGATAGAATACAATATTTATTTATTACGCTATCGTACACAAACATAACAATTTATATTATATTAAATTACATTAAAAAGTTTATCTCTCAGAAAAATCAACTTACATCCATAATTTCGCCAACCGTCTTACGGTTTTTCGATCAGCCCACGTGTCCTGACGCGAGTTTCACATTTTTCCCCCATCCCACAAAAGTGCTCAACGCCGCTAAAGAAGTTTTCACTTAAAAAATTTTTTGCAACAAAAAATATTTGTACTTTTCTTTTTTTCTATTCTTGACTCGACTCCTGACACCCTCTAGAGTTTGGAGTTTTTTTACCCGCATTGGAATAAATGCTAATGTCAAACAAATTGGAATGGAAGCATAAAAACTAAAACTACTATTACCAGTCATAATTTATTTTCTTGCTGTTATTTTTAGTCGCCTACACCTGTAGTTTCCAAGTGACCGGGTTCGCGAGTGCGAAATCTTGTCAGCGCTGAGGGCTTTCCATCCTGCCGCGTTTTGATTAGAGATGTATAGCTGTTTTAGCGTCGATGGTAAATAAAGGATCGATACGCATCAGCAGGGTAATGTACCTAAACTCGATTGCTGTGGCGGTGGCCGAGTGGTATAGGCAGGCATACCTACGGTCGGATAGCGTAAGACACGGGGCTCGATTCCTCGCCTGTACTTCAGCCAAAGTTTCTTTTTACAAGTGCAATTTATATTATTAAACTCGATTGCTCACAAATTCTTATTTATTATAGAGAGCTACTATTCGCCCCGATTTTGCCCAGTTTTCGCATTTCCCGTACAAACTCTCGTTCCCTATTCTATTCTATCTTCATCTCCAGGGTCCAGTATACCATTGAGCTAAAAGGCATGAATGATAGTCATTTATACCGTTTATAGAAATCTCTGACGAACTTCGTGGTGTAGTGGCTAAGCACGATGGGTTTCAAGGCGTCGCCGTTCCGAGGTCCCAGTTCGATTCCCGGTCGGATCAATATTGAAATCAAAGTTTTCTATATTGTCTCGAGTGGGTGTGTGCTACCAACGTTGTTTCTGATTTCCATAACACAAGAGCATTAGCTGCTTACTTTGGGATCAGAGCAATGTATATGTTTGGTGTGCATTAGAAAAAACTGTTATTCAAAACACTTTTGTCGTTTTGTTAAGTTGTCAAAAACCTATTCATACTTATGTTGCGTATCACGTTTTATCGACAAACCGATTGTTGCATCCTCAGTCCCGATTTATCGCTCACTAATATGTATATCTTTTAGTTCAGCAGCGCAACAGTTAAGTGATTCGGAGTCGCGACGGGATTTACGCGCCCGTCCTTTGTACGGACGACAGCACGTCAAGATAAACACTGCGGTATCTAAAGAGGTTGTAATAAGGGCTATTTTATTACAAAAATATAAAGTCTGATGTGCTGGTGACTGTACTTTGGTAAAGTAACGCATAACTAATGAGTTGGACACACAATTTGGTTCCAAATCTTCTTTTGTTACGAAATAAATACGCGCGATAAAAAAAATGATACCTTCTACAGCTAATCATAATATTTTTTATTTCATGATTTCAAAATATTTTATTATACCTTACTACTGTTTAGTAAACCTTTGAAGATAACAACAGATGTTTCTTCCTCTTCAAAGGTTCGAAAGGCCATCTGCAACAGATCGCTTCCAGGGATAAGACCGCCATAGCTGAAATATGATAAAATGTTCACAATTTCTTATTTACCCAAATGTGCATGCATTAAATGTGCATGCATTATCCACTTTTTAAGTCAGGAGATAAGACAGATCCCAGCAATTACCGGCCTATTACGATAGATTCCAATCTTATCGAAAGTCTTTAAAAGGCTGTGCTCGTCAGACTGAATAGTTTTATTGACAAACACGGTATCTTGCATCAGGATCAATTTGGTTTTCGCAAGGGATTCTCAACTTCATTATCTGGTTTCAATTTGGTAAAGACTATAACCGAATACATAAATGATGGGAACAGCCCTGTTCTGTCCTTGTTCATGGACCTTAGCAAAGCATTCGACTTTGATGATCACGCTATACTTCTGCGTAAATTATATAACTATGGCATTCGTGGCAAAGCACTGGACTGGTTAGATAGTTATCTTCATAACAGAAAACAGTGTACTGAGGTTACCAGAGTTATTCAAGATGCTAAGAAGAACTTAATTAAACGTAATTTTAGATCTGAAGAGATTATGAATGACTCTGGAGTCCCACAAGGTAGCATATTAGGCCCCTTATTGTTCTTGTTATTTATTAATGACTTGCCGAGACACATGCCACATAAATGCATACTTTTTGCTGATGATACCACACTTCTAATCAAAGTTACAAACAAAGACCTTGCCCAACAAACTTTAGACAGAGCACTGGTAGATATAACTAATTGGACCGATAACAATAAATTACGTATAAATATAAACAAAACAAAAATAATGCAATTCAATTCATACAATACCGAACCGCTTCAACTTAACATTGAATATAAAAATGATAGAGTGTGTGAGGTAGCTTCTTTTAAATTCCTAGGGATAATAGTGGACAATTATTTGAACTGGAAGGAGCATGTTAATTTGGTATGCCAAAAACTAAGTCGATATGTATTTGCGCTCCGAAAAATACGCCAGACTATATCTTTTGATGCGGCTATCGCTTCGTATCATGCCTATGTGTCATCGGTGTTAGGGTATGGCTTGTTGTTATGAGGTAACTAGATAGATGCCGACAGAGCCTTTAGAATGCAAAAAAGATGCTTACGAGTTATAAATGCCGCTTGGTATCTGGATAGTTGTAAACCACTATTTAGAAAATGTAAGGTTCTACCTCTGGCTTGCATGTATATAAGAGACGTCTGTGTTTTTGTCAAAGCCCACCCGGTTTACTTCATTAAACGCAGTGAGGTAATATCCCGTCAAAAGAGGGAAAAGTTTAAAAATTTACTCTATCAACCCCGTTGTAATAAAGTAATATATAAGAAAAATATTTGTAAAATGTGTATAGTTATATATAACAACTTATCCGAGGAACTAAAAAACTTGAAGGAAATGTATTTAAGCAAAAGTTGGTTGACTGGTTATTACAAGAGAATTTTTATAGTGTACAAGATTATTTTAATAATTTTGATAAATAATGTTTTATAGTTTAATATCTTTTATATATATATTTAATGTTACTTTTAATGACTTAACATTCATGACATTGTTAATTAAATTTTATGACATCTTTATTACAATTTTGACATTATGTGATAAATCAATATAAACGGACTTATTTGTTAAAACGATTATTAATATTTGCATGCCTGCATGCAGGCTGAATACAATTACTACCTATTTTTAAGATCTGCAGTTTGTAACTTGCATACTTTTGTGTATTCTGGCAAAAAAAATGTTTGGTTTGGTTTGGTTTGGTTAAGTACTTAAGTCTTCAAAATGCATCGCGAAAGTAGACTATTGGTGTAGGTAAGTTGATATTATGCACCGACTCTAAATGAATTTGTTTCTCCTAAATATTTATTTATTTTCTGATTTTTGTTATTTACCTTCATCCAAAACCTACTGTACCCTGAGTTAAAATAAACCTAATCGACTATAAAATAATCATCTCGCTATGACTTCTTGTTATTGAGAAATCCGTCTACAAACATACGTACACTTACAAAATAATGCACGCGTGTTTGGATAGCTTTTATACATCAACATACTGGAATATTATCAAATTCCCACATTATTACATACATTCACATTGAATTGATTACCTCCGTTTATTCATAATGTTCAAAAATATAGATTTAATTCATTTCAGAGATGCTTTCGAAACTATTTAATATTGACAACCACAAAATACACAATACACATCGAGTCTGTGGCACAAACTGCAGCCAGAAAGCTAGGCGTACTTTCTAAGGTCAGGCGATACTTCACCGCGGAGCAGCTTCTTCAACTCTATCAAGCTCAGGTCCGGTCATGTGTGGAGTATTGCTGCCACCTTTGGATGGTTCTGCCAAATACCAACTGGCTGCCTTAGACTCGATTGAAAAGCGAGCCAAAAGGATAATTGGAGACACTTAACTTTTTGAACGTAATCTTCTAAGCCTAGAGCATAGACGTAAAGTGGCGTGTCTCTCTGTCTACTACAGGCTGCATTTCGGAGAGTCTGCGAGAGAATTGCACGACCTTATTCTACCAGCTCCCATTCACCAGAGAAACACAAGACGCGGACGCGTTTTCCACCCTTACGTCGTATACCAGCAGCACGCACTAATAGACTTCGATCTACATTTTTCATGCGCACGGCTAGAGAGTGGAATGCGCTGCCGGCAGAAGTGTTTCCTAGCCACTATGATCTGGATGAATTCAAGAAGAGAGTGAATAGGCTATTACTAGTCAGACATGATCCATCCTAGGCCACATCATCGCTTACCATCAGGTGAGATTGTGGCCAAATGTCTGCCTATATAATTTAAAAAAAAAAAAAAAAACAAAGACGCTACAGATTAACCTATTTTTCACAAGTCTCTACCAAGTGCCAACTCAACGTAACTTTGTTGAGAATTCAAATGATTAAAGAGACTTTATGTCATAAATTATAATTAAATAAAAGGCAGGTAAGAAGTTCCCGTAATGAATTTTAACATTCGGTTAGAAAATACGAACTAACTATGTGGGTGTATTAAAGAACATCAAAATATTTCGTAAAAGTTAACACAATTTTAGTTTCAAGCTTTCCGAAAAAAATCAGGTTTATTTTCACAGTTGAAGGTGCTCCTTTTAGAATATTTGGCCACTGACTTTATGGTACTCAAAATTCAGATCTAGGCTTCGCCACACAGACATGTATTTAAATTGATGGCAGCCAGTTTTGTGTCCCATTGCAGTACCGATTGAAATAAAGGTATTCGAACCAATTATCGATTTAAGGTAAATTTCAAATAATATATCAATTATTGTAATTAAATCAAAATGATTAAAAAATACAAAAAGAGTACAAAATGAAGCGCTTGATCCCGTACTTAGTATGCTGTGATGATGAATACATTTATTCGACGACATTATTATTTGCATATGTAGTAAATATTGCGTCGACTATTTAGATACATATCTGTGCTTTTCCGTCAAATTGTTCACTTTGCTGGATCCGTAATATTGAGTCTTCCTTGCCTTGCGTACGAAGAAGCAATAGATACAGCATTAGATACACCTATTTTTAACTGAGTATATGATATCGTCCCTGCCCCAACGATTCAGAACCATTCGGTTACGGATTCAGTTACGATTTACGATCATCGTTTCACTTACGACGTCATCATTTACGATACGTTGATTTATCCGATGCAACAATTTTATTGTTCTTTTATAATATACTCGTATTTAATGATTATATCTATACTAATATTATAAAGCTGAAGAGTTTGTTTGTTTGTTTGTTTGTTTGAACGCGCTAATCTCAAAAACTACTGGCCCGATTTGAAAAAAATTTTTTACGTTGGATAGTCCATTTATCGAGGAAGGCTTTAGGCTATATAACATAAAGATACGACTCATAGGACCACAGCAGCAATGAAAAATGTTGCGAAAACGGGAGAAAGATATTCCTTTTGAGAGCTTCCGCTGCATACGCTGCGGAAACCGCTTAAGTTACACAAAAATTATGTATGACAGGAATGTTCAGCATTAAGAGTTCTATAATAAAGTCCGCGACAGCATACGTCTATCTTTTATGGTTGACTTACTACAACCTTTTTTATGTTAATAAATTTGTAAAAAAATAATGCATTATGTTTAGAGGTGTATTATACACACAGGTATTTATTCTTATCAAAATAAATACATTCATCATCACGAGCATTTCATTAAGAACCAAAATGCCCTGTATATCATTTGATTTCAATAAACATCTTAGGAGCTATCACAGTTTTAACATAACTCCGCACCAAAATAATGTTCGCAGCTTAAGTATAACGTGCGCTTGCGCTAATCTATACTAATATTATAAAGCTGAAGAGTTTGTTTGTTTGTTAATATTAACTGATATTAGCCGGCACCAACGGCTTAACGTGCCTTCCGAATCACGGAGATGCTCGTGATATACGTCACTTATATGATTGGAATCAATATACAACTACTCAGGCAGATGGACGTTTTTAAAATTGCTCCGTACAAATTGAATTCATAAGTGTGGTTTAAAGATGAAATCAGTATTGATTGAATATAGATGTTGTGAACAAAACTCTTTTCTACATGTGAGTGTGAAAATATATACAATTTAAACAGTGTTATCCCTAAAATATGACCATTTCCCGATCGACAGTGCGGTAGTTAGTGCGAGTGACTCGAATTTTATTGTTCTGTGCGGTCAGTTTGCTTACTACGCAGGAGAGAACTGTTATTCGGTTATCCATTGGTATACAACTTAAGAAACACTATAAAATATTCACGCAATGACGTAGATACCTCGACAGCCTCGAGGCATAATCTTTTGCGCTTACGCATCACAGAACACGCGCAAAGGACCTGGTTCGATCCTTGCTGAGCGCGCGTCTTTTTGTGGGAAAGTATACGCTGTGCTGTGCTTTACATTGTATAACAGTGATAAAGTTAAAAGCTTGATCCTTCTTGTATGTACATTTTCTTTCATCATGGTGTTTGGATCTTGGATAAATTAATTGACTTTAATTATTTCACGTACTTTACTCACTATTAAAAAGTTGAGTTGTTTTGTTCATGAAATTTTATTAGTCTATAAAAATATTTTCAATGACACTTTTAATTAAATTTTATTTGTTTTGACTTTTTTACACTGACACTTTTATGTATTTGTTAATTGTCCCTTTAGTTAAGTTAACAAAATAATGTGCAATAAAATTTCTTTGGATTCAATCATATTGGACTAATTGTATTAATGTTTTAAAATTTATTATTATTTTATAATTCTGAAATTTGTGATAGATTATTCATAATTAATATTTTTGTTTGAATTGTTTTTATAGATATTTTTTCTTTTTAATGTAATGAAATGAAAATGTTAATTGTTTTTTAGTAACTGATTTAAATATTTCAGAATGTAAATGAAATGGTCTTTTGAATGGATTTTTAAACAATGTTTATGATTTATTAATGATATTTGAATTGCTTTATATTTTCTGATTTTATGTTTTTATTAGGCCATATTTTTGTTTTTAAATGTTAATATTTTAAATCTTTTTTTTATAAGTCGTTCTTTTTTTTAAAGGGTTTTACCGATGTTTAGTATGGTAGGTATTTGTTAACCTTCTCTCTTAATCTTATTTGTTTTAATGAAAAATTGTATTCATAATGATTAGTCCTCAAAAAGTTAGTTGTCCCTACTGCCCAGGGTTGTCTCGGCTGTTTGTTCAGTCGAGGGGTCTCAACATTCACATAAGTAGGGTACACAGAGATGTGGCATCTCACAATCGCGTTGCATTAAACCCACAAAATCGTATAGGTGCAGATAGTCAGGTGGCCTCTGTTACAAACACAGAAAATGTCCAGTCAGCGTCTCAATCTGTCACAAGTTTTGATGATTTACCTGCTCTAAAAGCAAATGTTAGGGTTTTAGGACATATTCCTAAGGGGGCTAGGAGTCTCGCAGCCGGTAAATTGTGTACAGTCATTGAGGATTGTTTGCGAACAAACAGTAAGGGGGATTGGTTTAGATTGTTGTCTTTCTCCTATTCGGCGCTGAGGGTGCCAGCTACAAGAGAGGGTAAATCATTGACTTCTAAAGTTAAATTAAATATTGATGTGGGTAATTTATCCTTCTATGAAGAAAGTCGTGCCAAAAAACCTTCTTCACTTTATCGTGCTATTGAGGCCAAGGTTTGTGATGGTGATCTAAGAGGTGCAGTGCGATTGCTTATGTCAGATTGTTCAATCGCGCCTACGAATGAAAGCACATTAAGATCTTTAATAGATAAACATCCAGCGCCCTCGAGACCGCTGTTTTTACCACCCGAACCGAGCATCACCAGCCCTTTTTTGTCAGTGACTACAAGGGAGGTGGCTGATGCAATTTCATCTTTTTATAATGGTTCAGCTGCTGGTCTTGATGGTTTGCGTCCTCAGCACTTGAAAGAGCTGACTTCGTCGTCTGCAGGAAACAACGGGCCTCGATTGTTAGAGTGCATTACCAACCTATGTAATTTTTTGCTAAGAGGTTTACTCAATTTAGAAGTCAGACCTTACATATACGAGGGTCAAACTAAAAGTTCTTAGAACTGGCCACTTATAAACAATGTAATAAATAAAATATTCTAAAATTTGAAAATAGAACTCTTTGCCAATATTACTGAGTATATATTTCATTCATTTGTCATTTGTTTTACGATTTGGCGGCAAATTGAAAATTGTCTGTGTCACGTCAACATGAATTTAACACGAGAAAATTTTCGTGCAATGATTTTTTATGACTTTCGATGTCATTTAAGTCAACAAGAAAGTTATGATAGACTACGATTGGCCTTTCACGATGAAGCCCCATCTCGTGCGACTGTTTACAACTGGTTTAATGAGTTTAAACGTGGTCGCACTAATCTCACTGATGATGTACGTGAGGGACGGCCTTCTACGGCGACGACTGAAAATAACATCTGTGTTGTGCGGCGTATGATAGAGACTGACAAAAGAGTGACCTATCAGCAGATTCGGACAAGCTTAGGCATCGGTATGAGTCAAGTGCACAAAATCCTCCACGAACATTTAGCGGTCAGGAAGCTTTGCGCCCGGTGGATACCTCATAATTTGACTAAGGCTCAAAAACTCCATCGTGTGGATTGGTGCCGTAAAATGATTGAAAGATTTAACGGAGGTGACTTAAATGCTGTGTTCGACATACTAACAGGTGACGAAAGCTGGATTTACTGTTATGATCCTGAAACCAAAAGACAATCTGCTCAGTGGGTGTTTCCTTTCGAGGAGTTGCCAACTAAAGTGAAGAGAGATCAAAGTGCGGGAAAAAAAATGGTGGCCTCGTTCTTTGGAAGGATAGGTCATTTCGCAACAATTGTGTTAGAGGATCAAAAAACAGTTTCTGCAGAATGGTACACTACCAATTGTTTGCCACTTGTCTTGGAAAAAGTTCGAGAGAAACGACCTCGCAGTAGGATCCTCCTTCACCACGACAACGCCTCGTCGCACACCGCCAAGCGAACGATCGACTATTTGGCGACATCAAACGTTGAATTACTGGGTCACCCGCCGTATAGCCCCGACCTCGCGCCTTGTGATTTTTATTTATTTCCAAAAATTAAAGAAAAACTTAAAGGAAAGCGGTTTATGAATGCTGAAGAAGCGGTGGCTGCGTATCGCGATGCCATTGAAGAGACCCCTAAGGACGAGTGGGCAAAGTGCTTTTTCCAGTGGTTCCATCGCATGCAGCGGTGTATTGACGTCAATGGACAATATTTTGAAAAGATATAATAAAACTAATAACTGGCTAATGTAATCAGTTTTTGATTTTCTAAGAACTTTTAGTTTGACCCTCGTATGGGGCTTCTTTGTGCGCCCTTTCCAAAAAGGATGGTGGTCTGCGGCCTATAGCAGTTGGTAGTATTTTTCGCCGCCTTATTGCCAAGCTTTGTTGTAAATCGGTGAGGGATAAAATTTCCCTATATCTACAACCAAATCAGGTTGGATTCGGGACGGCACTAGGTTGCGAAGCGGCCATTCATTCAACTCGGTCTTTTGCCATGAGTCATGCGGCGACAAATAAAATAATTGTCAAAATTGATATCAAAAATGCTTTTAATAGTGTGGAGAGGGATGTTATTCTCTGCGAAGTCCTTGAGCAAGCCCCATCGCTTTATCCATTCGTTTATCAATGCTATGCTTCCCCAAGTAATCTCTTTTTTTCAGATAGTATTATACAGTCACAGGTTGGAGCTCAGCAAGGTGATCCTTTAGGGCCATTATTATTCTGTTTGGCTATCCAAAAAATAGTTTCACGCTTAAAGTCACCGCTGAATGTCTGGTACCTAGATGATGGTATTTTAGGAGGAAGTCCAGAAGTAGTCTTGGAGGATTTACAAGTTCTAGTGCCAGCCTTAAAAGCAGTAGGTTTGGAAATAAATCCAACAAAATGTGAAGTTTTCGGATGTGGTGGTCCAGTTGCTGGTATTGAGGAGTTTGAAGATCTGTTGCCTGGTATTATACAGATTGATAAGTCGTCGCTTAATTTGTTAGGTGCTCCTATATTTCCCGAGGGTGTCAGCTCGGTGTTGCAACTAAAAAGGCAGGCACTTCTGGCAGCACAGGAACATTTAGAGCATTTATCTGGGCACGTTTCTCTCGTTTTATTGCGGCATTGTTTGGCACTTCCACGCATGGTTTACGTTTTGAGAACATCGCCAACCTGGCTTTTTGAGCGAGAATTGGAGGTGATAGATGAGACGCTTAAATCAACGTTAGAATCAGTACTTAATGTTAGTTTAGATGAGGTTCAATGGTGTCAGGCATCCTTGCCGGTTCGTCATGGGGGTCTCGGAGTACGTCGGGTTCAAGATATAGGTCTGGTGGCCTTTTTGGCCTCGGCATACGGGTCGGCGGATCTTGTTGCTCGTATTTTGTCAACAGATGGCAACACTGTTCGCTTACCTTTTGTGTCTGAGGCCTTGCAGAAGTGGGTCACGCTATGTCCGACAAACGAACGCCCCAAAATTCTTTTTAGTCAGAGAGAATGGGATGACATCCTCTGTAAGCGCTCTTATTTGCGCTTGTTGGATGGTGTCTCGGGTTCCGATTTAGCGCGTTTAAAGGCAGTCGCCAAGCCTGAATCCGGTGCTTGGCTACATGCTTACCCTTCTCCAAACTTAGGAACACTGCTTGACAATGAATCTTTAAGGATAGCAGTGGCCCTAAGACTTGGAAGCAAGGTGTGTGAAGAGCATCTTTGTATTTGTGGTGTTATGGTGCATGAAGATGGACACCATGGATTAAGTTGCCAAAAATGTGCGGGTCGCATTCCGAGGCACCATTCAATTAACGAGATCATTCGTCGGGCCATGGTGTCGGTTAACGTCCCATGTGTATTGGAGCCACCAGGTCTTTCTCGTACGGATGGCAAGAGGCCAGACGGTCTTACGTTGATTCCGTGGCGGAGGGGTCGTTGCCTCTTATGGGATGCTACTTGTGTGAGCACGTTTGCTGCGTCTCATTTGAGGCAGACGGCGAGTTCGGCAGGCTCAGCGGCAGAAAACGCTGCCAAGTTGAAGCACGCCAAGTACTCGGCCCTGGAGTCGATGTACGACTTCATTCCAGTAGCTGTCGAAACGGCTGGACCGTGGGGTGTTGAGGCCCGCACTCTTTTTAGAGAATTAGGTCGAAGATTGAGAGAGAAGGGGAATGATCCTCGCTCTGGTTCCTGGTTGATTCAGCAGGTCTCCATTGCCATTCAACGCGGCAATGCAGCGAGCATAATGGGGACCTTTGGATCGACTAGGTTACGGGGTGGGTCTTAACGTAGGTACCTACTTAATTATTTCTTTTGTTTAAGGTTTTTGTTGACAATGCTTGTTGCTGAATATTTTATTTTTGACGTTACATGTGTTAAATATTTTTTTAATGTAATTAAATTGATATGGGATCAATATATAAATGAATTAATCTTCTTATATATAAAAATATTGAAATAAATGTTTGTTTGTTTGTTTGAACGCGCTAATCTCAAAAACTACTGGCCCGATTTGAAATTTTTTTTTTGCAATGGATAGTCCATTTATCGAGGAAGGCTTTAGGCTATATAACATAAAGATACAACTCATAAGACCACAGCAGAAATGAAAAATGTTGCGAAAACGGGAGAAAGATATTCCTTTTGAGAGCTTCCGCTGCATACGCTGCGGAAACCGCTTAAGTTACACAAAAATCATGTACGACAGGATTGTTTAGCATTAAGAGTTCTATAATAAAGTCCGCGACAGCATATGTCTATCTTTTATGGTTGACTTACTACAACCTTTTTTATGTTAGTAAATTTGTAAAAAAATAATGCATTATTTTTAGAGGTGTATTATACACACAGGTATTTATTCTTATCAAAATAAATACATTCATCATCACGAGCATTTCATTTAGAACAAAGTTGCCCTTTATATCATTTGATTTCAATAAATATCTTAGGAGCTATCACAGTTTTAACATAACTCCGTACCAAAATAATGTTCGCAGCTTAAGTACAACGTGCGCTTGCGCTACTTTATATTATAAAGCTGAATAGTTTGTTTGTTTGAACGCGCTTATCTCAGGAACTACTGGACCGATTTGAAAAAATATTTCTTTGTTGGATAGCTTATTTATCGAGAAAGGCTTTAGGATATAAAACATCACGCTGCGACGGGAGGGGAGGGAGCAAACTCAAAACGCGCGGACTAAGTCGCGGGGGACCGCTAGTATATTATAAAGCTGAAGAGTTTGTTTGTTTGAACGCGCTTATCTCAGGAAATGCTGAACCGATTTAAAAAAATATTTCTGTGTTGGATAGCTTATTTATCGAGAAAGGCTTTAGGATATAAAACATGACGCTGCGACGGGAGGGGAGGGAGCAAACTCAAAACGCGCGGACGAAGTCGCGGGGGACCGCTAGTTATTTATATTAGTTATGGGCTCGTAACACAGTGGTGGCAGCGCTTTGGTAATGATACCGAAGTGAAGCAACCTGCAGCGCGGTCGTGCTTGGATGGGTGACCATTCCGAACATGTAAGTGACGTACATCACGAGCATTTCGTGCTTCGGAAGGAATGTTAAGCCGTTGGTCCCGGCTAATATCGGTTGGTTTTAGTCTGTAAGCCTATTCAGAGGCTTTATGGGCGGCTTGATAACATCTGACAGCAGGGTTAGTCGCCTGCAAACATCCCTTCACCAATCCGCACTGAACCCGCGAAGTGGAGTATTGCTCGAACTATCTCATAGTTGAGGCAAGGCCTTTGCCCAGCAGTGGGATGTTACAGGCGAACTTTAATGTAAAATTAGAGTATCTTTAACACTCACAGTGTCATATTTTATATTCCTAAAGATCAAATAAGAAACCTAATACTCTTTACCATTAGATGGAGAAGCGTCATCAATTTCCAAGTTGAATTTATTCTGTAAAGAATACCTACTAGGCCCACTGTTGCATAAACAGACAGTACAGTAGCTCAATTGTTAGAGCGTATGGCCTGGTTAGCCAGAAAGTTGCTGGTTAGAGTCCCGCCCGTCTTACTTTACTTTACTATTATATATTAGCGACCAGATCCGGCTTCGCACGAGAGCAATACTGATACTAAATATATTGTATTATACATATAAACCTTTTTCTTGAATCACTCTTTCTGTTAAAAATCTTTTAAATACTAAGCATACATACCTACAGACAGCGGGAAGCGACTTTGTTTTATATGTAGTTATGTTACCGAACTTACATATCGACATACGATTCCAACTGCAACATTTATTCAACAATGAATAGAAAATCTATCCAAAACCCAAGCCGAATGGCTTATCGAACGTTCTGAATCGCCCTGCTGGTTAAATATCAAACCTTCTGATGTTATGAATGTCTATTACGGTACCTATATATTTTTATTCGTTTTCCAAGACATTATAGTTCGGACTTCCAACAGCTCAATGAAATGGGAACACTTTATTATTCTTTAAAAAAATTCTTCCTTTAATATTATTGATTTGCGATTGTTGATCTTAATCTTAAAAATAACAAACATAGTTATAACATAACTAACTATATTAATAACTTATATTAAAAAATGAATCCTTTTTAAATGTCAAGATTGTCGTAAGAGCAAACAATAATACCTATCAAACGCAAACGACATATTTTCAGATAAGAACTTTGTTTTGGCAAAGTCAATACTACGCTTTTCACCTCCTACTCTCGTAATTTACTTGGTACTGATTTCGTTGAGAGTCCCAAAATAAACTTACCTAAGCTTTTTCTGAGACTTCTAATCTTTATACCTAGGGATAATATTTTTGATTGTTTCTGTGTTTTTTATATATTTTCTCATTTTCATTGAAAGCCTGCAATATTAATTAGAAGAAGTTAATTTTTAAAGGTACCTTATTTCAAATTATTTCCATCGGCAAGATAGTCAGATAAACTTTACAAGTTGTAAAGATCGCAGGATCACACTGGACGAAGACTGCTTGCGACCTGTTTCTGTTTAAAAAACATGGGAGACGGGCCTCTTTGGGTTTATAGTAGTGGGCTTCCTGCGACTGATAATGATAATGATGATGAATGTCAAAATATGTATTAGACAAATAGGAACTCGTAAACGAATTTGGCGCAACTGTGTTTGGAAGGCAAAAGGATGCACTTCCTACCGTCCGGCGTTTATGGGGAGGGGAACTAGGTTCGATGTTCACCGTCTTGGTTTATTCATTGTATAAAATCCGATCTAAATCTTAAATATCGTGGTTCAAATTCCATTCTTCGACTCTAACGCCATCTAGTTGCGTCATGCCGAGTCAGCATATTGCGATGATATGAAGTGTCAGCGGTTGATCATAGATGTCGCTACAACGTGCAAATCTGGGGGCACGGTAGTGCCCCCACCAAGTCGAGCAAAAAAGCGTCACGGCCGTACCATCCTTTTCTCGAAGCAATTTAGACCATTTTCGATTCCCTGTAACTTCGTTGTAGATAAAACTAGAAGACTGAAATTTTCAGTCACCATGCAGGCATTGTAAAGACACGGTATATTTCAAATTTCTTTTTTTTTATATTTATATAGGCAGACATTTGGCCACAATCTCACCTGGTGGTAAGCGATGATGTGGCCTAGGATGGATCATGTCTGACTAGTAATAGCCTATTCACTCTCTTTTTAAACTCGTCCCGATCATAGTGGCTAGAAAACACTTCTGCCGGCAGCGCATTCCACTCCCTAGCCGTGCGCATGAGAAACGTAGATCGAAATCTGTTAGTGCGTGCTGCTGGTATGTCTACGACGTAAGGGTGGAAATCGCGCCCGCGTCTTGTGTTTCTCTGGTGAAAGGGGGCTGGTGGAATCAGGTCGTGCATTTCTCTCGCACACTCTCCGAAATGCAGCCTGTAGTAGACAGAGAGACACGCGACTTTACGTCTATGCTCTAGGCATAGAAGCTTTCGCTCAAAAAGTGCAGTGTCTCCAATTATCCTTTTGGCTCGCTTTTCAATCGAGTCTAAGGCAGCCAGTTGGTATTTGGCAGAACCATCCCAAAGGTTGCAGCAATACTCCATACATGACCGGACCTGAGCTTGATAGAGTTGAAGAAGCTGCTCCGCTGTGAAGTATCGCCTGACCTTAGAGAGTACGCCTAGCTTTCTGGCTGCAGTTTGTGCCACAGACTCGATGTACCGGCCGAAGTTTAGGTTTGATGATAGCTGTATGCCCAGGAGTTGTAAGCTGTCCGTTACGGAGACAGGCACATTTCAGAAAGTAGGACGGAGATTGAAAATTGTCCGCTTTGTGGAAAATAAACACGCCTGTGTTTTGGTGGCATTAAACGTCACCAGATTGGCATCAACCCAATCGGAGATAGTCTTGCGGACGCTGTCTAAGCGTTCCACCATGGATTCTCGACAAGACTGGATCTCATGCCTGGTGGCTCCCGCCTCGGAAAAGTATCTATCGACAACTGTGCTATCATCTGCATACCCAACTATACCGGGCAGAAGCAGATCATTGATATGCAACAGGAAGAGGGTTGCCGATAGAACTGACCCTTGAGGAACTCCGGCATCGATAGCCTGAACATCTGACGAGTAACCTTCAAGGGCTACTCGTATCGATCGCTCACTCAAGAACTCAGATATCCACTTGCAGAAACCAGCAGGAATACCAAAGGAGGGAAGCTTGCTTACCAGGCTAGCGTGCCAAACCTTATCAAAAGCCTTGGAGATATCAAGAGACACGGCCATAGCCTCGCCGTGCTTATCTATGGCCTCACTCAAGTAGTGTGTGGCATACACAAGAAGATCCCCAGTCGACCGATCACGGTGGAACCCATACTGGCGGTCACTGAGGAGATCGTTACCTTCAAGGTGTGCCAAGAGCTTATTATTCAATGCACGTTCCATGACTTTGCATAGTACGGAGGTGACTGAGATGGGACGATAGTTTGCAGGCTCAGCACGACTACCCTTTTTGGGCACTGGTTGCACTTTTGCGAGCTTCCACGACTTAGGCACTATGCCAGTCTTCAGTGAGAGTCGGTAGAGGCGAGTTAGATACGGAGACAACTCAGGCGCACAGTTACGCAGGACAATAGCTGGAATTTCGTCGGGTCCACTTGCTTTGAAAATATCTAGATTCTGCAGGATTTGAAGGATCTCTTTCTGGTGGATTCGCATTTCAGACATTGGGTGGTCTGATTGCGGTAGTGAGATAGGTGAAACTTTTCCTGCAGTATCTAGGCGCGAGTTAGCTGTGAACAACGAAGCGAATATGTTCGCCTTTTCCTCAGCGGCATGGGCAAGTTACATTCGACCGCTTTTGCCAAGGACGAAAAAAGGCCTTTCCATTTTATCATACCCTACTGGGTATGAGGCAAGTTTTGATCCAATTCGGCTTATATGGTTGAATCGAGCCCTGCGTAACGTTCTCTTGCATAATTTGGCGGCAAGGTTGTAGGCTCTTTTCAGTTTTTGAGTGTCCGGTGACTTGTGAGCTCGAGCCTCAGCCCAGGCAGAATAGGCTGACTGTTTGTGAGCTTCTGCTCGGGAGCAATCAGCATCGTACCATGGGCGAGTTTTGCTGTTCATCGCAACGTCAGAAAACGGAATATAATACTCCATCCCCTGACGTATGACCGCGGATACAGCTTCAGCACAATGTGACGGGTCTCCTGATCTGAAACACACCTGCCGCCATGGATAGGATGCAAAAAAGTGACACATCTCGTCCCAGTCCGCTGACCTGTATCGCCATACCCGCCTTGGAGCACAAGCTTTTGGTTCGGGTGGGGAATATACGGATACAGATTTCACCAGACAGTGGTCTGAGGTACCCAGTGGTGCAGTTACCGACACTGAGTATCTGCCTGGATCAGTTGTCAGCAGAAGGTCCAAGCAGTTAGCAGTATGGGAGTCAATATCGGGTACCCTCGTAGCACAGTCTACCAGTTGGGTTAGATCCAGCGTTATTGCTAGTTTGAGCGCTTCTCTCCCAGCATGGTCGGTCACCTGAAACGGGAACAGCCACTCCGTTATTCTGGGGGATGGCCAAGTCTCAATATATTTATATAAAACATTAAAGAATTTAAATATTGATATTGCGTCACTATAAGATGATGTTAATTATTACGTAACAACTTAATGCTTCGAGTACGGAGATTCCAAATACAGTTGATTTTCAATTGTTATGGACCACGATCGCGGTCTTAGAGACTGGACGTATTAAGACAGAAAGTCGCTTAAGTAGAGACTGAATAAATTAATAACCGACTTGGTATTACATGGATCTCACAACTTTTTACCGCAGAACAACTGAGTTGCGAGACTTTTTTTTTTTTGACAAGTATTGTTTTTGATGGGATACTATTGTTCAGATTTCAGCTTGAGAGTAAAGAGGTATTTACTTATGCATGTGCACTTATGTAAGTGCACAATTATATGTGCACTTGACATCTTAGAAAATAATAAGGTATTTTGCAATAAAGTGTCCAGAATACAGTCGTAACACTACCTTGTTATAGACTGGTCGCTCAAAGATTGCTATTGACAAATTTTCATTTTGATAGAAATATTACAAAAATAAACAAGGTCCAGAAGTTTGTCATTATTTAAATATATCTTCTAATAAAATTTAAAACTTCATGATAGCATTTTTTGAGCAGCCAATCCATAGTATTTTATACCTCTTCGGCAGAATTTCCCAGCGAAGCGACACGTGGCAGAGCCGTCGAAAAGTCTTGAACCGATTTCCGTTCGACCTCAAAACCTGCGGTCTCCTCTCGCCTCCTTTGCCACCCTCACTTACCTACGAGTCGTTGGCTAATACTTATCGGTGGGCACTAACGGCATATCGACCAAACATAATGTTAAAATAGCTTTATCTAACGGTATTGATCTCCATATAACGTAACTAATATATACAAGACAAATAATTTAAAGTTCAGTTTCAGTTTCTATTACACGCTCAAAAATGTAGCTCTTGTTCGTATTAAACGAGTCAAAATACCAACTCAATTACTGAAATCGAAAAGGGAACATAATAACAGACCAAAACGTTGAAACAATTAAGGCGAGATAAGTGTTGGAATTCGAAATAAGTTATCGCAATAAAATTTCAGGGCATCGTTATTTGAAATGACACAACATAAAGAAGGATTCGACTGTTATATTTTGGCACTGAATAAAATAAGGCAAATACAAACTACTAATCCCCAATTTATTGACATATGTTACAAGATGATTCCCGATCCTAGTCTGCCCCACTTATATACTTTGTTTTGTAATGCACTAAACCATATACTCACTGTGTGTGACTTATGTAACACCACTGTATTCACTAAATTACACATTCTCTTCGTCATGTGTTCAATACATCATAATTTATATACCTGTCTAGATTTGTCATAATAATAACGTTTATTGTGGAAATGCCGGAAGTGTCCTCCATGTTGAATGTAATTCAGCTATGATACAAGAATTACTTGGATTAATCTTGAGATGATTTAATTATTATAATTATATCTTATTTATTGTAAATTGAATATTTAAAGATTATTAGGACACTTATTAGATTTTTATGTTTGCCGTATAACAAATGTAATTTTGGCGCCACAGGAAGTTGACTCTGATTTGTTAATGAAGGTTAGATTTATTTCAAATATTGTAACTATTAGAATAATAATCTAAAAGGCTAACTAAATTCAGTACGATTAATAACTAAATAATTAATGAAATTACATATAATTATTTATCAGATTGTTTATCCCTACAAATAAATATTATAGTAAATGTTCAGATATGGAAACGGATATCGTCCTCACTGTTTGCTACCGTTGTTCAGGGTTTTGATTTGTATAAAAACGTGCTGCATGCCAGAATATGGGTCTCTATTTTGTGCTTTCTCTGACTTTGTGTCTTATCTTTGTGCTATTTTGTTGGAATAAATCTATTGGAGAAGAACCTGAACAATTATACTACGTATTCAAGCACCCCACACGCGGTCACACCTCAGAAGTGGGATGTGCGAGAATAACGGGCCTTACGCTGCCGGCTCTGACCAAGGAAGATTAATGGACCAAGAAGACTGCTAAAATTTGGAAGACCAGAGAGAAAGGCATCGTTGAGTGATTCGTAATGAACGCGGGAGTCCTCCTCAAATTTCATCGAGAAGAAAATACGTGTAACATCACCAATTGACTGCTAAATCAACCAGCTACGTGAACTCTGTGGATACTGTTCTATTTGTCATTATTCGAAAACTGCAACAGAAGCCACGACGGCATTGCGAAAATCAACTTGGAGAAAAGGAAAGTCTGAAGAAAGAACCAGTGCAACAAGAACTCCGGCAACGATACTGCAGCAACCAGGAGTGAGGCGGTGCTACATCTGTCGACGGGTCAGCCACGAGATGCGAGACTGCCGTACTCAACGACGCGACATCTGCCAGCGCAGCGTCGCAGCGGCCACATATGCACCGCTTGATGATTCGCAGCACCCACTTTTACGCATCAGCCGCTCCAGCCACCTCAAGGTGAGTCGCATTATGTTTACTTCGAAGTAATGATTGTTTTAGACAAAATAGAACAAACCATTGAATGCTTCAAATTTGCCATCGACCAGTGCAATGCGGAGTTTTCGAGCTGCGTGTAAGCATCTCGAAAGTCGCTAGGTGGATCACACAGTTTTACACATAGACAACATTTGCTCTAGTGATTGTTTCATAATAACACATACATTACGATTACGCTGATAAAGATCTCATTGTTAGATAACCTATAACAAAATTATTTTGGTGAAAGCTTAGTGACGGGAGACAGAGATAATCCAATCAATATAGACGAAAGTTAATTGAGTAACTTAGTTACGTTATAATTTCGTACTTTTGTTAGTGCGTGAAAAAGGGGGTAGTTAGTGATAAATTGTTAAACCTAATAACTTTGTTCTGGGTGAAACAATAACTATGTGTACTGTATATTTTATGAGTACCGTTTACAACAGATTTAATTTAACTGTAAGTAAAACCACGCATACAATATATTTTTTATTGCAGTTTGAAAATATACAACATTATGCAATACATAAATAGTTGTTTTATGAGGAATCGACGGTTCTGGTTTCTTTTTTCCATTGTTGAGAAGTTATTCTTTCTTCAACCTTAAACAAAAGAACAGTGATATTAGGGTATAAACATTTGTATCGGAGCGGTAATAGTAGTTTAATATATCGGAGTATATTAGAATTAGTAGTTCAGGGTTTTGATTTGTATAAAAGCGTGCTGTATGCCAGAATATGGGCCTCTATTTTGTACTTTCTCTGACTTTGTGTCTTATCTTTGTGCTATTTTGTTGGAATAAATCTATTGGAGAAGAACCTGAACAATTATACTACGTGTTCATTATTCAAGCCCCCCACACGCGGTCACACATACGAAGCTCTTCTAGCTAGCTAGACCGTCGTCAAAAACTAATTGGTGTTTTCTACTCACCATAGGAATTCCTATGAAGTTCTTTATTAAATCCGGTTTTAACGATTAAATTATATTAATCTCTACATGTCTATTTACACACTGCGTCTTTTAGCATCGATGCAGTCGTGCGTTTTGAATTCGCGCTTCAGCTTCGCGACTCACGCAATGAACACATTTTATTTAGCATCGATGCTGTCGCCAAAATACGGTACATAATTTGTCAGTACCAAGCTTCTGCATCGCGACGTCATCCATGTTAAAAGTGCGCAGTATAATAAGGTTGATAGTTTGTGACTCCGTTGAATATTGCTGTGATTTGTGTTCACTAATAAGAACACAAGTTGTTTTCTGTATAAACTACCTTCAAAGACTTTTCTCAGGTAAAAAATCAAGATTTGATTGTTAAAAAAACTACAGCTAACAAAATTTAAATTATTTGGGTACAATGTAACAGGCCACGACGCTAACACATTTTAAAAAGTAAAAATAAGATTACTTTTTCTTATTTACTACGTAACCACTTCGAATTTCAATATCATAAACGCAAAAGTTTTTTATTCCTTCTAATGATATTTGTAAGATTTTCCACTTCAAGCAAATAAGATAAGAATAAAGTAGAAGCCTTAAACCAGTAATTATTTACTTACTTTCTGTAAAAAAAACAATACAAATATTTAATCAATGATGGTTCTTAAACTTCAAAGATTAAGTTGATTTAAAGTAAGGTAAAATAATTCCACTTCTAGAATTTTGGAGCACATCGTTAGCGAAATAACGATAAAATATATCATGTTTTATATTTATTGCAATAAAACGTGTGCTTTTATCATCACAACTGTTTCACGGAATCTAATTTGCTACGCCAAATTGCCTAACAAACTTTATTTGATCCTCTATTTAAGCGAAACGAGAGGTAAATTGATCCAATTTTATGAAGAGAAGAGCTAAATTTAACTGATATCTGTCTGGGTCAAAACTAGGCCGAAATAAACTTAAGTAGGACACAAGGATCTCGGTGAGCGTAATGTATTTTCAAGAAATGACTAGGATCCCTTAGGTATGTTTTCAAGGACATTTTTAATTACTGAACCTACGACTTAATTGTAAGGGCAATACGAAACTTATAAAAAGACGAATTAATTGTTGACGACCTCCGTGGTGTAGTGGCTAAGTCTGGTGGTTTTCAAAGCATTGCCGTTTTGAGGTCCCGGGTTAGATTCCCGGTCGGGTCAATATAGAAATTAGAATTCTCTACAATATTCCGGTTCTGGGTGTTGTGGTACCACCGTTGTTTCTGATTTCCATAACACGATTGCGTTAGCTACTTACTTTGGGATCAGAACAATGTATGTGATTGATGACCAATATTTAATTGTCTATTTTTTAATCTGTAAATTCAATATATTCTCGTGCTCATCACACCCTTGTGGTATTCGAACGTGTCCTCGTGACTGTCTGTGTTCTTGTGTACGCAGACCACAACACGAAACGTAGGCATAATTAATGGGACACGGCCTACAAATGACCATAATTAAAACACCGGTCAAGTTCGAATCGATGTGGCGCGACGAGGGTTCCATAAATATTATGAAATGAAATATACGCACGTTAATGTCTATGCGATGTTTCTACTTCTTCTTTAAGAGTTTCATCGTGCTTCTAATAAGGTCAATCGGATTCACGTAGAATCATGAACATTTATAGAGGATTTGATAGTTCCTTCGTCGAATTCCGTTACGATGATTTGTTGCATCATTCAAATTCCGGTGCTATTTTTAAATGTTAAGTTTTATTTGCTGCTGAAAGTAACTTAATTTATTATTTTCAGTTCGATATCTCAAAAGGGTTTCCAGGGCTTAGACCTCAGTAGTAAATGAGAATGTCAATGTTTTTAAAAGATACGTAATAAAGTTTGCAACTCGAATCGTACTCTCTATTTATCATCACGCAAGTAACTCTAAAAAGGATAAAGCGAGCCTTACCTATTATAATTTTAATTTATAACTGGGATCCTCGAAATCCGTCAAAAAGGTATCATTGTCTCGGTAAATATTTTGACCCGACCCACAGTTACAGCTGTTGCTGGAAGATGTTTCGTTCGATACGTCAAAAATCGGAAAAGACCAAATAAAATTACGGCACGCTTTCATTAACTTAGCTCGTGGAGGAGGTGTGACGGCTGATACCTCCGCCGCGCCGACACGTCGGTGAGATGGCTCGATACAGGAACTTCAGAGGGTTGATATGTTTATAACGTATATTGCAATTTGCTTTGATTTTTACCGACTTCAAGGGTGGTAATCTATTTAATGTGTGTTTGTATGTGATATCGTCAGAATTTCATTAAAATTTTAGTATGTGGATACTTAATAATTACAAAAAAGAAAAAATAAACCTTAGACATGCAACAAAAAAGTAACTTAAAATCTGCCCATTTAAAAACGAAATTATTTCCTTGCGGCAAGGAGTCTATGGTGCTGACTGCATTGCCGTGTTGGATAGATATATGCTTATTCTGGCTGTTACAGAATTCAATTTTGGCGATTTTTTTCTAAACAGCAATTTAGCAGAGCTTCTCCACGGCCCAAATGTTTCAACGCCAAACGGCGCAAACACATAATCACTTGCAAGTGAGACGTACTTGTGACGCTTGGTGTTTTCAGCCAACTCCGCTGCTACTAGTACGTTTGTCTTTTAAGGCTGCACACGTGTGCAAAATTTAACGCAGAAGAAACAAATTATTTTGGAAGCGGTGCATGATGTGTGTAGACTATTAGTGTAGGTAAGCTTGACATTGTGCAACGACTTTAAAATAATGTGTTTCTCCTAAATAAAAAACAAATGCGTTATATGAAGCTTTTAATAGTTTTACAGGCTTAACTAACGAAACCATAGGTACGGTATTTCAGATACAAAAAAAAAACCTATTGCTTCTACGGTCGCATCCTTATTTTTTTTATTTTTTTTTATTTAAAACACTTCATGCACAAACACAAGGTACATATGGCGGACTTAACCCACTTAAGACGGAAAAAATCTGCCTAAGAAACAAAAGGTCCTATGTTCAATATCAGTACAAAACTTGTTTGTTTAAAATAGTTATTGAAATAGTTATATAATTATATTTTTCAAAGGTATGTTTCATTAAAAATAGGTAAAAATATGTTTCAGGTACACAAAAGAGTGTTATTTTATTCTAATTTGCATTTAAAATAAATGTAAAATGATAAAAAGTAAGCTATACTTGATATAACTATACGTCCTTTCTTATAACTAAGGTGTCCTTTTAAAAGGCCAGTAGTATAATCTGGGTTAATGCTAAAAGCATTCTCTACCAGTCAACCATAGGTCTATACAGAGAAATTGCTGGCGGCGCGAAGGAAGTGATAGCAAATGCTATTTACCTTATGTAATTAGCTCACCAAAATATTCGCATGCGTTATACAGAATTCACATATGCTATGCGTATTCCAATCCTAGTCAATGTCGTTCAGCAGTAACGCTGCCGCATGCGAATACGTTGGTGTATATGTATTGACAGACTAGCGGTCCCCACGACTTCGTGTGATGTTTTAAAGCCTTAAACCTTTCGCGATAAATAAGCTATCATACACAGAAATAGTTTATCTAATCGGTCCTGCAGTTCCTAAGATTAGCGCGTTCAAACAAACAAACAAACTTTTCAGCTTTATAATATTAGTATAGATGAAATAGACGTAAAGTCAAAGCCCTAGGTCATTGAAATCTACGAGTCGATTTTGAACTGGCTACATGCGGGCACAGGATTGCTTTGTGTAGTGCTAATTGAGTTGGAATTTCCAATTTCTACCGATTCATCAAATTTGTTCGAGTAGAATTGATTGTTTCGTTCGAACAGGCATTTTAGCAATTCAAACTGCAGCCCTTTTGTAAGTAGTAGTTTAGTAAGTAGGAGCCTATGATATCATTTATACACCCCAGGTCACGGAACCCCGCACATAATATATTAATCTCTTTTTAAAAAAAAAAGTTTTACCGCCTGTGCTCATCAATTGAGTTCCAAATAAACAGTTGGGCGGGAGTAGGGCGGCCATCATTCCGCAGTGTCGCGTATAATGCAGTTTGTGTCTCATTGGTGTCGACACACAGACCGCTTCACTGTTTCAATCTATTTGCGAATGTGTGAAAATGCGTTTCAGCTATTGGAGCCACTCCGCTACCGATCGGAATGAATTTAGTGGCAGTATTTCAGTTCGCTGATAGGACATATGTTATAAATTATAAATAACAGAATAGGATTCGAATACGATCCGAGAGAAAATATTTAATTCTATGCATCCATACTCAAATAAAAAATAATGATCCAAGTCATGTTAGATTTATGTATCAGTATCTGTACCCGTGGCGTCACCCGCGTAAATTTCGGATTTCCCGTAAAATATGTCAACGCAGAACACATATTTTCATTGGAAGTCAGAGGTCAGAAGCTATAGCTGTTAGCGCAAGTGCAAGTTGTACTTATGCTGCGAGCATTATTTTGGTGCGCAGTTATTTAAAGACTGTGATAGCTTTTAAAATATTTCTGGAAATCAAATGATGTAAAGGGCTGTTTTGTTCTAAATGAAAATCTCGATATAATGAATATATGTATATGTTTATTTTTGTACAAATAATTAAAACACTTTTGAAAACAGTACATTATTTTAATCAAATTTATGAACATTAAGAGTCTTTAGTGAGTGAACCATATCAGATAGGCTATATGTTGTCGCGAACTTTATTATTAAACTCTTAAAGGGAAACAATCCCGTCACAAATGATTTTTAAGAATCTCAAACTGTTTACGCTGTGTACACAACGTACACGCCTAAAACCTTCCTTAAAAATAAGCATATTTAAAAACAAATAATTTTTTTAAATCGGACCTGTAGTTCCTGAGATAAGCGCGTTCAAACAAAGAAAGAAACAAACTCTTCAACTATGTAATATTAGTATTAGTATAGAAAAGCAAATAGATCTATCTCAGATGAAATAATTAATTTGAGTGATCCATTAGTCTGTATTTATTGTCTGTACAATGCAATATTTTCTACATTACTTTGTAGTATAAAGCAATTCGGAACGTTTGTATAAATATTTCCATCACAGCGTCCTAAGAACGTGCCTTCCAGTAGGAACAAAAATAGCGACCTTGTTAATTTGACAGACATTCCGCACAAAATGATGTTGGCGTCAAAAGGTTGGTGATAGGCACGGAAAAATCAACTTGACACATCATATATGTATGTATCTACATACAACGAACTGGCACTCCTTCGTCCATGACTTAATGTAGGTTTGCTTTATATATAGGAGGTTAAAAACATAACAACAATGTTATCGCGTAACGTCACGCGTAATGACGTATCCATAAGAGACCACAAATTTCGCAAGACAGTCGGACAGACAGTACGGTAGCTCAATTGGCAGACCGTTTGTCTCGGTTAGCCAAGAAGTTGCTGGTTCGAGTCCCACCCGTGCGCAGATTTTTGGTTTCTTATTTCATCTTTATGAATACATAATTTTTATTATTTTTGATACGCAGACATAGTGCGAAATAGTGCACATAAAAATAACTTGTATAGTCTGTTCGCGACTTTACAAATTTCCAGGGTTACATTTATTACATTTTCGAACTTTTTATGGTGTTCTAGTATCTACACATGTTTCCTACATGTGATAAGAAGTTTGGCCAATTTGAATGTTTAATAATTTTTATACAACATTTTTGGTTAGGCATGTGTTAAAAATATCACAGGAAATTAATGTTTCTTTTGGAAATAATAGCTTTCCGTTTGCAGGCGCATTTCAATGTTGACTTTGGGATATTAAACAGCTATCTTAAAGAAATTAAACGTTTGTTAGTGGTACGAAATTATCTCAGAGGGCCGAGAAGATGTAAACGACAAATGTGTGCCAAACACGTCAACAAAACGTGGGAAAATCATAGGAAATATTATTTTAAATCGTCATATTATCAGTAAATTACTACGTAAGGTAATTATCGCTTGTACATGCCATTCTATTTTTGCCAATGATTTGGGTACGCGACGGACCTCCGCTATATTTATCCCAAAATTGCGCCATTTAGTTTGCAGCCACTAAATTAAGACACAGAATTGTCTTCATGCGACCTTCCTCGTTCCTAAACCTGATCAAACACATGAAAAAATGACTTTTAGCCACGATTGAAGATATGAAGTCGGCATCGAAGAAGGAGCTAAACAGTGACTCTGTTTAGATCGTTCTCTTTCAAAAGCGACGAAAAAAAATTTTTGTAGGTTTTTTTTATATTGTTTTTTATATTTAAGGGGCACTTATTTAAAAGGAACAAAATAGGATCACAAAATTAATAATTATTTTTTGAAAAAACGTCCTATCTAACCTATTTTCCGAAAGCAAGAAATATAATACTTTTATTCGACCGACAAAAGGACTTGCAAAAAACAAGACTACTCGAATAGAAAAGGCACCCATAAGTCGTGGCAGCGGAACGCATACCACGACGCTGATTATTATCAAAGGCACCCCTTTGTGGGTAGAAATATTTGTTGAATAATGAATACAGAAATGCAACAAAACTGGAAAAAAAACTAAAACCATTAACACAAACTAAAAATCACAAACAAACATAATACAATTATTTTTAACACATATTAGCACAAAAACTTCATTACTACCTCTACTTTATTTTATCAAACAACTTGAAGTCAGTATTTTTGCAGCGATAGACTCGTAGTTGTTGAAAACTTTTCAAATAATTTCAAACATTTTTATTTATTAACCATACGTTATTGGACTCTCCAGCGCAGCCCAGAAGCCACAAACTTTTTGAGTAAAAATATTTTTCAGCGACATTTTATGCATAAAACTGGCTCAAAGTGTATGTTGGCTTTCAGAGGACACTTAGCTCGGAGAACTTTATCAATATTTCGCTTGTTTTATTGGCAACGGGTCACGGCAACGAAACGAGTGCAAAATGTACAGAAGTTACCACTTTTATATGTAGCATTATGCTTTCTTGTTAATGGTAAATAATAATCTCGTCATATTTTTTTATTTTTATTGGTAGCAAACACAGACAATAATCGTATTGTACGGACAACAGTACGTCAAGGTAAGCACTGCGGTGTCTTATGCCGTTGTAATAATAACTAGTTTGCAACAAAAGTGGGTAACCCGATTTGCTGGCGACTGTACAAACTGGACTAATGCCCGTTAATGTTACACCTGTGCGCCAAACTAAAGTTGCGTAGGTAAACAATGTAAAAAAAAATACCTATAAAGCTAAAATTTAAAATTCAACAATTATTAAGAATATTGTTTTATAAGTGACGCTAAGCTGAGGTCATGGTCAAGAGCTTTTACTGCAGCATTGTACCGAGAACTTGCGTTATAAACATTTAACAAGCCTGTCCTGCAATTGATTATATTAGGCGACACATTCTGGCGACAGGGTTGTGTTTTGAGACATTGTTCCTGTATCCAGGCAAGAAAAACGTAGGCAATGGACTCATGTTAACCCTAGCGTTGAATACCAGTGAAGAGGTGAGATCAGGAGGCCGATTCTCATGCAGTTCGTATACAAAAAAAGTTCACCGATCGAATATTCTTCATCGAAAAAAAACTTATTATTTATTTCTCAGGGTCATGATTTCTATGTATTTTGATTTCGTTTTTGTAATAGTTTTTTACGTGTCGATATATTATTTGATTTTTAGGTAAAACGTTTAACTCGCAATCGAATTACCACACGAAAAAAGTTCGATTGGCGTGAGAATCGCCATCCAGGAAATTCGAGTGTGTGATGCACAATTTCGTGTAGAACCGAACAATAAAGTTACTGCCTTCGAACACTCTCAAGCAGTTTATTTTAAGTTTCTTTAGCCTTTCCGTGTATAAACCCGAGGAGCACCCTCACAATTTAGGTAAACCTTTTTTGCATTTTCTCTTCAAGTTATGAGTGGACTTCGTATTGTGGTGAGCAAACGACTGACTTATATTCCAGTTTACTCCGAACTAGGGAATAGAAAAAGGTGATCAGACTAGCCGGTTTTTCAAATGCGACTAACAAAACAAATCACACATCTTTTTCTCAGGAACAGAGCTAAGTCATGTAACATGGTATTTTAAAGTCCATCTAGACCTCATGCCAACGTCGTACTTCTGTGCTGCTTTGTTCACTTTAAAGTGGCTACATTAGCTAAGTGGCAATAAATTAAGCTTGCAGTTTTTTTTTCGAGAAATAATTGTTTGAATGCACTCATTATGTGTTCGATTTATTAATAATGTGCACTACCCTTTCTTGATTTGTCTGAAAGGTTAAAATGTCAACTTGAAAAACTTTTCAATATCATTTTGCCCTTCGAAGTTGCCTCCATTGACAATTTTCGAAGTGTAAAATATAAACTTTTGTGATAGAAACAAATTTTAAACACAACGGAACCTATCAGCGCTGAAACTGTACAAGCTGAAGCAGTTTGAAAGTGAAAACAATAACAAAGAGGGTGAAAACGATAAAGTTTGTAAGCAGATGGCCTTTAAAAATGAAGCGCAAAATTTTCTCCTCTCTAATTTTAGGGTCCGCTAAAACCAAAAAGTTAATCAAAAAGTTTTTTATATGTGCAAGTGTTCTATCACAATTATTGCGCTGAGACCAAAATTCTTATTAATCTAGACGCAGCTTTTCAGTCTTTTGTTTACAATACAAAAGACACAACATAAACGGCTCCGCTACTTGCAGCCGATTATGCTTTTATTTTTACCTGTTTTTTTTATATATGGTGTATATTTTTTTGTGTATTTGTAAATGTTTATTGATAATATACCTATATATTATTTTATGTATATTGTTTTATGGTGTGTATTTTATGATTATTAATTAAAATTCAATTTTATGTAATGTGTACTTATTATTCAACTCTTATCTCTCTACATAAAAATCTGTCCACTTCCTCTTCTTTCATTCTTTATGGTTTTCCTTACCTGAAAGTAATAAGGAATAAATTGCTTCAAGCTAAGATCGCTTTTATGGTACTAATAGCGAATAACAGCGTGTGACCTGTAAAAGAAGTTTTTTTTAATCAATGATTCTTCAGAGTATACGAAATTACCTTGACCTGGTCAAAGTGCTCTAAATGCTTTAACTCAGAGATATAGTAATCTATAACAAACACACTAACTCGTTTAAATAATTGACAATGTCAAGTTCTTGGACTAGACACATTTGTTTGCTATACATAGCTGGTTTGATTTATTTTTGTTTAAAAATAACAATAACATTGTTTTTCATTTATATAAATTAAAACCACTGAGGATTGATTACATAAAGTGCCTAGATTATTATTTTTTGCTTTTATCACAGGCCAAACTTGTATAAGATGATATCCTGTGTAATTATGTTTATCGTGTGCAATAAAGTATGTTTGTTATTATTAAACAGTACTCAACAATAAATTGATAACAAAAGCACTTAATTTAACCTGAGCTACGGAATCTAATGGCGCATCACCTGCCATCCTCTTATTATCTGAAAGCCAGTCCCGATGATTACGTCATTTGTTTCAAGGTAATGGCGTCTTCGTTCCTTTTCACATTTACCTGCGCACCGGCCCTTATATTTCATTCTCTTCGAATTAATATGGACAAATTGAATTCAGAAAAAGTGTTTTACGACCTTATATCATTATTTCAGAAAATAAAATTTAATTTATATATATATATACACATATATATATATATATATATATATATATATATATATATATATATATATATATATATATATATATATATATATATATATATTATAATATAATTTCATTACCTTTCCATATTGTTCGTATCAATTCGATATTATACATTTGTTAGTTAAAATTCTATTGTCAATTATTAATTTAACAAATTAAAGTGGATTTTTAAAACGCGTAGCAACATGTATTTTGAGAAATATTTAGTGGTGCCAGTTTTTGCCAAGTAAACCTGGGTCCATTAGCACAAATATGAAATACAAGACTTTGAGATAACTAGGCTGAGCTGAGCTACTTACAGGTAAATGTGAATATATTTTTTTTGTGTATGTCGTTTTTCCACTTGTTTATCCTAGAGTTGTAAGTCGTGTTTGTTGCATACCTTTGGAACTTTGGGTCTCTAGTAATATAAAAAATAAGCCGATTTAGAATACAGTGACCAGCCTTTACGAAAGCCAACTGTGCGGGACATATTATAGTGAAGGAACAGCAATGTGACATGATCCGAGAGAGATCAGGCTTTACATGCTTTTCACGGGGGTCAAACACCGCCAACTTCTATACTCCGGGATACCCTGAGAATTTCTGAACAGAAAAAAACAAAAATTAGACTCCGGTGCCGCCAGAAGTGAAAACTTGAATATCAACGTTGTGCATTTTTGATTTTTTGGAATAGTTAGGGAATAATTTTGAATGAATTGCTCTTATTATCAATATAAAAGTACTATCATTTTTGTGATAGAATACAATAATAATATTAATAATAATAATAATAACAGAACAGCTTTATTACTATGCAAAAAGCTGCAATACTGAACACATGCCGGATAGTTAGACGTTTCCTACAAGATGAATCTACTCTCTCATCATAGTTACTTACCTACATTTACTACAAAACTTTTTATGGATCAGTTACTTGGCATAGCCCGTACCTGATACAAAATTTACCAGCTCTAAGCTGAGATAAAAAAATATATAAAAAATAATAAGAATAATAATAATAATAATAATTTAATATTTTTATAGAATACAATATTTATTTATTGCGCTATCGTACACAAATATTACAATTTATATTGTATTAAATTACATTAAAAAGTTTATCTCTCAGAAAAATCAACTTACATCCATAATTTCGCCAACCGCCTTACGGTTTTTCGATCAGCTCACGTGTCCTGACGCGAGTTTCACATTTTTCCCCCATCCCACAAAAGTGCTCAACGCCGCTAAAGAAGTTTTCATTTCAAAAATCCGAGTCCATATTATATGATACCTCAATATGGACTGAAATAAAGTTTTTTCGCTTTATAGTGTGACTAAATGAATTCATTTATTTTTTCATGTCAGCTTACGAGATGTACTTACGAAGAAAGTCGTCGATTGGGAGTGTATGCCTACAGCTTGGGTCATATTAAGATGAAGCTCACTCTAGGTAAGGATATTATGACTGAGAATAGCCATATACAATAAGTTTATTATTAGGATTATTCTCACCCGTCTAATCCATAAGTTTGATAGGTTATATTTAGAACAACTGATATCCAAGTCAGAGCCAGAGACAGTTCAAGGTCGAGCCAAGTCTGGCAGCTGTAATGTTCACTTTGCAGATATTTCCTAACTTAGAGATGTAGTATGTGGGCGGAACGATATGAAGATTGTCTTTTGAAACATGACTGTAATGCTACTCAACGGATGGCTCGCCAGATGGCGTCTGTATACAGGATGTGACCTGTAATAAGTGCAAAAATTGAAAATTAGGCGCTCTGACCAACTAGTTATCAATTCTACATGGTTTTAATTTTCTAATGAAATAAATCGAACCAACAATGTATTGCAAACAAATGTGTCCTGACATAAAACTTGACACTGTCTTTTACTACGTGTTATTGAGTGAGAGTGAGCGATGTTAGTGATCGAGAGTGAGGAGTTAGCGATTTTGCTAAACGTTGATTAGGAATTGTAACTTTGGATTGCTATATTTTTGTTTAGATAGTTATCTAAACAAAAATATAGCAATCCAGGTCATAATCCACGGAGTATACGTAGTTACGTATACTCCGTGGAATTATTGATTTGACGACCTCCGTGGTGTAGGGGCTTAGCACGCTGGTTTCAAGGCGTCGCCGCATCGTCCCGGGTTTGATACCCAGTCGGGTCAATGTAGAAATCGAAATTTTCTATATTGGCTCGGGTCTGGGTGTTGTGGTACCACCGTTGTGTCTGATTTCCATAACACAAGTGCTTTAGCTACTTAGCTTGGGATCGGAGCGATGTATGTGATGTTGTCAAATATTTATATGAAAAAAAAACGAAACTTTTAGAAGGCATAGGTTAGAACAGGAGAAAGAAGCCTACCCGGTGTCCGTTGTGTGCCTGTACTGTCCCAATCAAGAGGACCTCACTCAGCATATATTTGATATTTGGAATGCACTCATCACAGGAACTACTAGACTGATTTTAAAATATGATTTGTGATGGATAGCTTATTTATCGAGGAATGCTTAAGGCCATAAAACATCACACTGCGACGGGAGGGGAGGGAACAAACTCAAATCGCGCAGACGTAGTCGCGGGGACCGACAGACCGCTAGTCTTTATTAACATCATAAAGCTGTAGAGTTTTTTTGTTTGTTTAAACGCGCTTACCTCAAACCATAGGACTGATTCGAAAAAATATTTTTATGCTGGATAGATCATTTATTCAGGAAGTCTTTAGCGCGTCGCGTTGGACGGCACGGTTCGCTTTTACATCAAATTTAAGGTTTTGCATACGCATGATATTTCACGCGTTTGTTTGTAAGGCCTCTTTCAAGGAGACGCGTAGCTTCCCGTGTTGCGTTGCGCGCAGCGGGCCGCCAGTACCACAATTATATGGTAAAGTTTGCAGCGTTCAAGGAGAAGCGTTTTCGCAAGCGTTTGTTTGAGTTGTAGCGTTGCATGCCGCAAGCGTCGCCGCGTCGGACGCGCCAATTAAAGCGACGGGCGACGCCGTGCGACATGAGGTGAACGCACATTTACCCGAGCCGAACGCGCCGAATGAATCAAATTCAAGCACACTTAGCTGATTCAGCTGAATCGACCGAATCGGACGAATCGACCGCGTCGAAGAAAGCATGAAATAGCGCTATGAGTGACATCTAAAGGTGGGAGTACCAAATCGACCGCGACGAAGAAGTCATGAGATAGCGCTATGAGCGACATCTGAGGTGTGTGTGAGAATTATATAGTTCACCTTTATGGAGCAACTGAAGCGGCGTTTGAAGCGGTGTTGCAGACGCGGCGAATATCGCGATGGGTGAACTAGCGATTATTGTACCGCGGAAATGCGGTGGTTGAAGCGGAGATTTCAGCGGAGGTTTGATTTTGCGCCGCAGGAAGCCACGCCTTACGTGACGCTAGACGCCCCGCGGTAATATTGTAAAATCTGATCTAGATATGCAACTTTGTATGAACGTTTAGAACTCAAACTTCATTTACAGACTTACGGAGCTAAGCATTTCATTTCAAAGCTTGACGCGAATTTAATTACCGTACCTAACTACACTGCAAGTTAACAAGGTAGATGACAATTTTCGAGATAAAATATCACCTGTATCCGGATTAATTTGCTAATTTAAACCTAGCGTTGCCGTTTTTCTATTTTCTTGCGGGATCACCGAAAAAACCGTTTAGTGCTCGTAAGCGGTTAAGCAAAATTAATTGAGCTTTTGAGCCCTAGTCGTTTCGCTTAATACACGGCTACATATTAAAAGTACTGGATTTATTAGTTTTTGCGAACAGAAAGCCTTTGTTCTCGGGTGCGGGATGATTTATCCGAACAATAATGCTCGGTTTCATGTTGTTATTTATTAGGACGCCTGTACCCCAGGTCACACCAATGCGAGCTTTAAAAAAATATATTCTGTACTGTACTGTGTGTCTTTAGTATATATGTACGAGTACAGTGTCATAGTTTTAAAACGGTGAAACTAAGACGATTGCGAAGAACTTGATGCTAAAAAAAATTAAAGCCTTCAAAAATCAGACTAAAAATCTCAAATAACACATTTTCCTTCTGTTTAGGAGAATCAAATTTATTTGGAGTCAGTGCATGATGTGCGTAGACTATTTATAAACGTAAGCTTAGATGCTGTTTTGAGCTTTTTAGTCAGTTTTTTTTTGAACGCGGTTTAGTTTTAAAATATTTTTTAGAAAAAAAAACACAGAAACATCTCGCTATGACAATTTGTTTGCGAGAAATCCGTTGAAAAACATACAAACATAATACGCTAAACGAAATTTTGCACTTTCTAACGATATCATATACAAACACATTGAATTGATTACCAAAAGGGCCGGAATAGAACCCGACGTCAATTGTAGCACATATCAAGATATTGGAACTGGCAGCTCGTTGCACTATTTCAACCCTTTACACACTGCGACTTTGAGCATCGATGCAGTCGCGCGTTTTGGAAACGCATGACAGCATCGCTACTCACGCGATTGTAATTTCGCTTTAGAATCGATACTGCTAACATGCGTTAGTATCGATGCAGTCGCCAATATACATAAATAAATAAATATCCTTTGGACATTCCCACACATCGCCATCTAGTCCCAAAGTCAGCTACTCAAAGCTTGTATTATGGGTGCCAGACAACAGATATAAAAATTCAATACTTTTTGCTTCTAAATACATACATGATATACATAGAAAACACCCAGACCAATACAAACAAACATGTTCATGCACACAAATGTTTGTATTGTGCGGGGATCGAACCCGCAACCCGCTGCGTAGTAGGCGATATTTCGACCACTACACCAGACGGGTCGTCAATACAGTACATAATTTGACAATTTCTAGCTTCTGCATCGCTGCTGCATCGATACTAACGCACGTTAGCATCGCGACTGTATCGATGCTAAAAGTAGTTACGCACGTAAAGGTTGATATTTTGTGACTGAATCGATACTGCTTCGCTGCTAAAAGTCGAAGTGTGCGAAGGGTCTTCGATTTCGAAATGAAATCAAACGTAATTTTTCACAAAAAAGCTTGCATTTTCTTTATAACAAAACAAACTTTCGGATTAGAGGATCGATAAACTTAAATCGCATAGAAAATGTATATAATTTGTTAGCTATGATCAATAATAAAGCTGGCTGGTTCCTAGCCCAAAGGATCAGCATAGCTATCCAACGCGGCAACGCAGCCAGCATCATAGCCTCCTTGCCGCAAGGAAATGGTTTCGTGTTTGAATAGGTATTAATATTAAGTTATTTTTTTATTTGCATGTCTTAGTTTAATTTTTTCTTGTTTGTTATTAATAAAGGTATTCAAGACATTAAAAAAAAAAAAAAAAAGCTATGATCCAAAACACAGTTCAACTTATTTCAGCCCTATCAAATACTCATAACAAATCAAGGGATTGAAAATGCTAAGTATAGATTACGAAATAAGGATCATAACTTGCTTAAAGGTACCTACTAGAGATATTAAAGCCAAGTCGGGAAAACAGCTTCTCTCTTCCTGAAGGATTACCTAGCTAAATTCAGCACAATTTCCCAGCCTTTCTTTTCAGTAATAGGTTTGAATTCTTTATTGCAATTAACGTCAAGTGACTTACCTATGCATTTAGGAATCTTAAGCTTTCTTGTATGAGCTTAAATATTTTATTAAAGAAAGTTTAATATTCTACGTTTTATGTTCAGTGCTTAATTTTTTCATGTTCTTGTACACAGAACAGAAATGTTTCTGTAAGCAGTTTTTTTTCTAAGAAATGTAACATCCATTGCTTAGAGTGGTGGTGGAATGAGATCGCTTATATTGTACTCGTCATTTGTCTATTTACCGACTTCAAAAGAGAGGAGTTACTCAGTTCGACCTGTATGTGTCTGATATCGTAAGCATTGGTTAATTCTTTTTGTGTGTTGATCTATTAAGGCTTCCTAATACGTGTGCATTTTTTAAGTGTTTTTATGTTTGTCGCAAGATTTATCAAAAACGAGAAGTCATAGCAAAATGAATCTTTTTTTAGTTCAATCAGGTATAGTTTATTACGGGTACAGTGTAAGTTTCATCAAAACCGATCAAGTAATTTTTGAGATAGGCGTAATAACAAAAATTATGAAAAAACAAAATAAAATAAAGCACCTAAAAACTAACTCAAACGCTTAAAATGACGCATTCATCTTTTATTTAGGAGAAACACATTATTTTGGAGTTGGTGCATGACGTCTTACATAAGTACACCAACAGTCTACACACATTATATACCGACTCCAAAATAATTTGTTTCTCATTATAAGAAGATGAATAAGTTTATTAGTCAGTTTTTCTAAGGCGGTTTAATTTTTTAAATGATTTTGTTTTTTGTGTCCCAACTTGTGCAGTTTAGAATATTTATTTGTTTAGTTACGTAACCATGACCAAAAGTTTTAAAACTACAAGACCAACTTGCTATCGTTACACTGAAAGCAGTGTCGAATTTGAGTCGGAAGAAATGCATTCAAGTAGCTCGAAGTTCCGATGGTCGGATTTCAGTTATCGCGCATTATCTTTAATTCAATGAAACCCTCTCGGGAACTCAGTTTTAGTTCCAGACACCAAAAATTTTACTCGTTCCCTGCTCGAAAAACACTTTTCATCCACTTTAAGTAAAAATCTTTCGATTTATTCTGTTTCTTTCATCCCAGCTTCACGATAATTTTAAGGTATTTCATTTCAAATTCGCAAGTTCGCATCGAACAAAAAAGTTTCAGTGTTTTTAATTATACAAATTTAGCTTTTTGTAAAATTTATTTAACTTGTTGTTTTGGAAGTTTTTATTTGTTTGAGAATGTTTTGTAAAAAAAATATTATAGACTTTAAATTTTACTTGTTTAAGACAACTGTGTCAGACAAGGAATCAAACTCTTACTTTAACCCTGTGTCTTACGCTATCCGGGCGCATGCCTATACCACTCGGCCACCTGTCACATATTGGCAAGTCTGTTGGATAATTCTAAGAACTTTCTTTAACGCGTGGGCTGTTTTGATTTTGTTATTCAAACAGAAAAGTTTTTAAATTATGATTCCAGAATCTTACTTTAGTAGGTACGGACAACAGCACGTCAAGGTAAACACTGCGGTAACTTATGTAGTTGTAATAAGGGCTAGTTTTCAACAAAAGTGGGTAGCCTGATATGCTGTCGACTGTACATTAAAAATATTAAAAAAATATGTCCAAGCAAAAATAAAAGTTAAAAAGGTAACAAGGCGTTTACTAAGACTAGAATAAATCTATACTAATATTATAAGGCTGACGAGTTTCTTTGTTTGTTTGTCTGTTTGAACACGCTAGTTTTAGGCACTACTGGTCCGATTTGAATATTTTTTTGTGTTAAATAGATTATTAATTGAGAAAGGCTTTAAGATTTGAAACATTACGCTGCAACGGCAGGGGAGGGAGCAAACTCAAGACGAAAAATTAAATCATATAAAAATATTCGCTCACATCGCGTTCCTTTCGCGATTTTCCTGTGAGTGGCCCAACCAAACCCTGAATAGACTTACTAAGCGGATTGCCTTCTGTTCCAAGCATACTTAGAACAAATTGGCAAACCTAATGAAAACGCAAACGTATTTTTAGAATTTGATTTTTTCTTGAACTGAAACTGAAAATGTGTTAAAGTGTTTACCTATCTTGCTTGATGCTAAAGTAAAGGTATACAAAATATTATTTTAAGAAAGAAAGTAAAGCTTTTATTGATCAGGGACATCACAAACACACACATCAGGAAAACAAACTTTACGTGATTAATTATTATTTCACTTTACTTGTTTTTTTTTTTTAAATAGATCATTTTATTATATACATTTTTTGGGCTCGTAGCGCAATGGTAGCAGCGTTTTGGTAGTGATACCGAAGTGAAGCAACTAACAGCGCAGTCGTGTTTGGATGATTGACCGACCATATAAGTGACGTATATCATGAGCATCTCCGTGCTACGGAAGGCTCGTTAAGCCGATAGTCTCGGCTAATATCAGTTGATATTAGTCGTCAGACGCCTTAGCGGCTAAATAACATTTGACAGCAGGGTTAGTCGCTTGCCTTGCAAACAACCTTCCGCCAGTCGGCACTGAGCCCGCGTGGTGGAGTATGGCTTGAACTACCTCATATTTGAGGTAAGGCCTGCTCAGCAGTAGGACGTTCCGGTCTAACTTTACTGTAATTATGATACATTTATTTGGCACACATCAGCACGAATATAAGTAAAGATAGAAAGGAAAAGACGTAACTAAAAAGACTAAATACTAAAGATGACGTTACTCAGCATTTTTTCAGCAATTTGCAAAGTAAGTTCAAATGAATGGGAAGCTGTTCCACAGCTACTATAATTACAACCTCGCGAAAAGGCGAGTCGGACCGTCGGACTTGGCTGTGACCTTTAATCTTTATCTCGGAACTTTAACTCAAAAAGTTAGTTAAAATTAGTTTGATCACGCTTTATAATTACCGGGTGGGCTCTTTAGTCTGCAGCAGACTCGACTTTTAATCTCACGGTCCGCGAGATTCCCGATTTATATACTGACTGCAGGAAAAGTTAAAGAACCCTTACACAGCGAATTTCAGCATCGATGCAGTCGCAGAAACGAGACGAGAAAGCGATGCAGTCACCAAAATTCAGTACAAAATTTGTCATTTTCCAGCTTATGCATCGCGACTGTATCGATACTAAAAGTAGCGCAGTGTGTAAAGGTTGACATTTTGCGACCGCATCGATGCTAACGCGCATTAACATCGCGACTGCATCGCTGCTAAAAGTCGCAGTGTGTAAAGGGTCAAAAATAATTTGTATTTGACTTAGGTGGAAGGTAACATGTAAATAGCTGTTGATATATAATGTATCTTGGGATCCAATTCTTTTCAAGAACCGACCAGCATTACATCCTGCAAGATCTCAAGACACAGTAAGCTCATTCTGCGTGGATAGAAACGTCAATTAGTATTAATGAGTGATGGTACTTTCATTTTTAGGGTTCCGTAACCTTTTTAGTTTCGTCAAGTTTGTTCGTCTGTCTGTCTTAACTTAGTTATTCATACAAATACTATCTAAACAAAGTTATATTTGCTGTTAACAAAATATTGAGGTATTTTGGCCAAGTGGAAGTCAGTGGATCTCTAATTTAGTTAAGTTGGCACGGAATATATGCGAGTTCGACTCGCACTTGTCCGGTTTTTCATAACTATATAATGCCCACAGATGCTGTAAAACAACCATCAGGCATAATATAGTTTTAATAAAATATGTGTGAAATAAATCCGTAACGTATTTCATTTCAATGGGTAGTATTCACGTAAACTTCGTAACTAAATAAGGTGTTGTGTTGTTGTTCTTAAGAAATAACTTTCAAAATAACGTGAAAGTTGCGATTACATAGCAATTGGAGACTCATGTGTTTGACACAAATAAAAAAGCATTGACAAAAAACAGCGACCGAACAAAATAATCAATTCCTCATTAATTGGTAGAGCTTTTTTAATTAAATTTAAGAGCAAAAAAAGTTAATCTTAAACCTTAATGTATGTTTTAATAACATGAAATATGAAGTGAGATAATAACATAAATCCATCTATTTATGCAAATCAGGGTATAAACCCTATATATATATATATGATAGATGGCTAAGCTTGGCGGAATAATGGAGGTCGCCAACTTACTAAATCTTCCATCTGGGTCGTTACTCATACTATACATTTCCACTTTTTATAATTTGGACCTTTAGGCTGAGTAGCCCGATATTAAAGCAATTTTAGCCTTGAACAAGCCATTTGAATAAAAATACCGTCCTCAAAAAACTGACTCAAATGCTTAAAATAACGCATTAGCACTTAAATTAGGAGAAAAAAAAACATTTGAAGTCGGTGCATGATGTAGTAGACTGTTAGTGTAGGTGAGCTTGACTTCATAAGCCGTCTCGTAAATGCGTTGTTTTAAGTTTTATAGTCAGTTTTTGAAGTCGTTAATTTTTAAAAATATTTTTTTTTCAGGATTTTTAGTTATTTACCCGTATACCTATCAAAAACTACTGGAATGATTTGATTTTGATGAAACTTAGATTGTACCTTCAGTTGAAATATCCTTTTTTTTTAACGTCAGAAAATGTCAATTACGCACCGTACCTCTCCGTCGGGGAACGGAGGGGCGTGTGTGGGACTCCCCCGAATTCAGGTATACCCACTAAAACCTGCCGACGCCCGCCGCGTTTGTTGGCTTTGGCAGCAGGGGCCGCGGTGTCTCAACAGTCCCGCGACCCTTGCCAGCGCCCTCCCGACGAGGCGATCCACGCCCGACGGCAAATGCACGCCGAGCTCGCCCAGAGGACCAAAGTCCTCAGGACATCCCCTGCCTCCTCTGTTACACCAGAGGGGTGCCGGGAGTCCAACGACTTTTAGTGAGCCGCCGCCCGATACGGGAACAGACGCAGCGGCACTCTCTACGGAGCATCTTGGCTTCACCTGCCGCTGGATTGCGACAGGCTACTGAGCCCCCTCGCCACGACACGGCGTGCTCCATTCGAGGGGGAAGTTGAAATATCCTAACCTAACCTAATCGAACTAAAGGGTAAACTAGACTAGGTATTTTACGGACCAGCTATGCGGGTTAAGTTATAAAGATACCTGGGGTAAATGACACTTTTACTTGGGAAATTTCCTCAAAATTAATTATTTACATCTAAGAATTCAGAATAAGGCATAGCCTAATAAGTTTGTCATGATTAGGTACCTTAATTCAGTTACCTTTTTTCCAACACTAGATTATTCATATCCAATCAATTCAGTGTACTAGAACTTTGCCTAATGCAAATACATTGCAATTTAAGATAATGACGCCGCATAAATTATTGGAGGAAATCAATCATTACCCTTTTAAATTACCTGTAACTGCCTTTCAAATATTCAGAAACGTATTACAGGCCGCACGTGACCAATTGGAAATGATATATTTCGGCGAAACGGAATGAGTCAGCTGGATGGCTCCATTACGATCCATTAGTGGGAATCACGGCAGTCAGCCATTGATAGAAACGCTCTAGGGTGGTAGGTGTGAGCTAGTGTAGATTAATTGTAACATTCCGCTTACATGAGAAAACATTCTCACAATCACATCAGCAGTAAATTAATCTACGCGATCTCATAAGATAGAGTACACGTAGCGGTGTAGATATTATTATGTCCATGTTTTGATTAATAAAGTATATAAATAACTAAGGTATATTCTATACTGCTGGCAGGGCACATATCGCGAAGAACTGATGGTCGTTGGAGCAGAAAATTCTAGATTAGGATCTCCCCCTTTGATCAAAGATGCGGCGTAGGACGTCCACTGGCAAAATGGACAGACGACCTTATATAGATCGCAGTATCAAACTAGATGCAGACCAATCGCTCTGGAAAACCGTGGGTAGGCCTATGTTCAGCAGTGGACGTCTTTTGGCTGATAATGATGATGTTTTGATCTCGAAAATCATTTTTTAACGGCTTGGAAGAGTAAATGTAAAAGACAGCTTACGGGAAATCAGTCAGAAATTTGAGCGGGAAGTTTCGAAAACGAATGATCCTACCACTAAAACCGTCTCACCTGTGAGCATTCCTCAAATTTCCTCGACGACTCTTTTGTACGAACTTCTCATGTCATTCGCTCGCGCCAGGGATCACACGTGATGGAATTTTGTCACCTATTGCTTATTACGTTGGGCATGGGTACGAGATAATAATACGAGTTATTAGGATACTGATCTGTCGTAAAACGAATTTCTCGATACTAATCTCCAATCGTTTGAATAATAAAAATATGAAATTGTACTAAAAAAGTTAGTAACGGAAATCAAAACAAAATATTTGTTTAGATTTCTGATTTTGACAAGCGAAATCATTTTTTAGCCAATTATATTGGCGCCCTATTTTTGTATCACTCGTTTAAATATGGCGTGTGAATTTCGTTGAAAAACAAATTAAAAACCAACGTTAATCACGCAAAATATAAACGTGAGAACTCACAAAATTGAACTTTCTTTATTCAAATCACTCTCGTGTGGATTTTCATTCGAAAATTGGACTTTCTTAAATCCATATATTGACGCGAGTGATTCTAAAATAGGCATCCTGGGTATTATGGTACCAAAATGCCACTTATCAGTAACCGGTAGTCACTCAGTGATTAATGACCAAAAATATCGAGAAATCAAATTATAACGTCCATAAATTAGGAAATAGTTTTAAAATAAATCATACCGTTTGCTCACTGATTAATTTTCGGTAATCACTCGAAACTTTCTAAATCAAAGATTAGTTTAGTAATAAATATTTCCTAGCGTAACATTGCGATTAGATCTTAGTCAAAAGCCACCTGTTTTGTTATATTGGGGAAAAGATTAATGATCAACAGCAATTACGTCTGATAAGAATGGAATCATTTTCTGTTGAAGATGGATCGGACAAAGACTTATTTTTTAATTGTAAAATGAGCTTTTGCATTAAAGCGTAAGATACAGGATATTCTAACATAGAATTGTTGCACTGTGACCTTTAATGAAGAATACAGGATGTTGTTTTGGTCAGTGACATCTAACTCAGGGATGATAATATGAGTTGTGCTGATTATAAAAAAATATGTTCTTGCGATTATATGCAGGTTTTAGAAAAGAAAACCTGTTCACAACATTCTAAAAAAATCCAAAACATATGAGGAAAACCGCACCCTCGCGCGTATCTACGAAATACTACGCCGTAGCTAGTAAGCTACGAAGAGGAGACCAGCAGGGCGATGTAGAACGTTCGATAAGCAAACAATATTTAAAAAGAATAGAATTAAATAGTTGCATCGGATCCACGATATTATAATTTTACTATGTGTAAAAGTTATCGAATCATAACCGAATCCGTAATTGAATGGTTCAGGAGGTCGATACTCACGGCAATCGATCTTTTTTCGTGTGGTAATTCGATTGCGAGTTTGACCGTTTTACTTAAAAAAAAACCGGCCAAGTGCGAGTCGGACTCGCGCACTGAGGGTTCCGTGCCAACTGAATTTGGGAATCCACTTACTTCCACTTAGTAAAATTCACAATATTTTGTGGACAGCAAATATAACTTTGTTTTTCATAGTGTTTGTATGAAGTACAAAGTTATGTTTGCGGTTGCTGAAAATGTGCTATATCTCAAAAACTTCTCTTTTGATTCCGTCTGAACCAATTTTTGTTGAAAGTATTTGTTAAGATCCACATTATTATCATTTTTTCAAAATTTACACTCACTTAGTTTTAAAGTTAGAAGGGGGCGGACGCCCATTTTACCACTTTGGAAGCGTCTAGCTATGATACGTCTACGTCTATACGTATGGTAAGCTCGTCGCCTTCTTATCTTAAAGATATGTTCCCGTTTTTATGCCAAACTCACGATCGGTCTCTCCGTTCCTCCGTCAATCTCCGGCTAGGCACGCTGGCACACCGCTCCACGTACGTCTCCAAGTCATTTTCAGTGACGGCAACACGACTGTGGAACTCTCTTCCTTTGGATGTCAGGAGGGCCGAGTCGAAGGTATCATTCAAGAGGAAAGTCCGACAATTTCTTAAAGAATAGATAATTGCAAAATAATATTTATTTATTATGTGTATTATTTATGTATATTTTTTTTATATATTGTATTTATTTTGTGTAAGTTTAGGTATATTTATTGAATATAAAATAATTTACAGTAATTAAAGCACGTTTATTTGTTACTATAAATATTAGTCAATTGTTACTATTTTGTTGTTTTTTCTCAAAATTTCTTTTCGCTGCACCCATTGCCATCTCTCTGCATGACCTAAAGGTTTGACTGGCAGAGAATGCTTTTAGCATTAAGTCCACCTTTGTACACTATGATTTGTGCAATAAAGTCTTTAAATAAATAAATAAATACGTTATACTTTAAAAGAAAATAGTTTTGGGAACCTCGGTGTCATTTTAAAAGACCTATCTAAAGACACCTGTATTACATGTATGTATAGGTTTGACAAAAAAAGTTTTTTTTGGTTTTAGTTTCATGTATGGGAGCCCACCCTTAAATGTCATATTTTTAAAGCGGTTAACAGAATACATACTCCCATCAAATTTCAACAGTGTGGTGCTTATAGTTACAGAATAAAATGGCTGTGACATACGGACGGACAGACAGACAGATAGACAGACAGACAGACAGACTTGACGAAACTATAAGGGATTCGGCTACGAAACCCAAAAAAATGTAAATAAATAAATGTACATTTAAAGGCACGCTACTCAATTAATTTCACAAATCGATGCGTTACTTTTTGTACCGACTTAAGAAAAGGTACCAAATCAATTCAACCTGTATGTATGTGTTATCGTAAGACTTTTAAATACAATTTTAGTATGTGGATCTATAATTATGTGATTTATTTATTATTATATAACATGAACATCACTATTCAACCCACGAATAGATAGCTTTAAGAGGAAAGACACTTTTAGGGTTCCGTAGCCGAATGGCAAAAACGGACCCTTATAGTTTTGTCATCTCAGTCTGTCTGTCCGTCCGTATGTCACAGCCACTTTAGTCTGCAACTTTAAGCATCACAGTTGAAATTTGGTAGGAAGATGTATCCTGTTAACCGTTTTACGATTCTTAAACAAAAATAAAAAGTAATGATATTCACGAGTTACTTTAATTCCATAAGCGATTCTAAAACCGAAACATTTTATTTTGTCAAACCTATGCGTGTGTGGCTTTTATGGATAGGACTCTTAAAATGACATAGACGTTCCTAAAACCATTTTCTTTTAAAGTCTAACGTTTCTATCTGGGCGCTCTAACCCCCCCCCCCTCCCCTCTAACTTCTAAACTAAGCGAGTGTGAATAATGAAAAAAATATAAAATGTTGATCTTTTTAACAAAAATTTTCAACGAAAATGGTATGGTTGGGATCGAACTAGCAGTTTTTGAGATATAGCACATTTTCTCAAACACTATTGAAAATAAAGCTGTCAACAAAATATTGTGGTATTTTAGCTAAGTGGAAGTAAGCAGATTCCCTTATTCAGTTAAAATTGACACGGAACCCTCAGTGCGCGAGCCCGACTTGCATTTGGCCGGTATTTTATTGTTGAATCGTAATTTCAGACCACCACATCAACTCGTTAACAAATGTCCAATTCGGTAATACCGACAGGCAATTTCGATTGCTATCGTTTTATTGAGCTGGACAATGAAAATTAAGGTAAAACGCTACGTGCCACCGTCATAGTTAGTAACTGGCCAATTTCCTTTGAGTTATTTTCTTATCAGACGTCACAAAAAGAAGTAAACAAAACCTGTTTTCATAAATATTTTTCATCATGCCTGACATAAAAGAAAATTTGTCACAAACGTTGACATTAAAATAATTCTATTGACTACTTTGTTTGGCGAAAGTGAAAACACTGATTAGCCATTATAAAAGAAGAAGAAGACTACGCGACTTGTGAGGGTAAGAGAATAAATAATATTCTGTGTTTTATTTTAATTATTATTGATGATTGATGAGTGTAAATTTTATTATGTGATGTAGTTAGTTTAACGTTATTTTATTTATTTATTTGTTAAATTCTATATATTCCAAGTTTGCAAGCCGCCTGTGGCAAAGCATTAGGTCTAAAATGATTTTTTGTAATCACAAATTAACGATGTTTAACGCAAATAAACGATTCTAGAAAAAAGACGTCTAAGAGCCTATTGCGGTGTTTCGGACATATAATGAGGCGAGACGAGGAATACCCTGTAAAAAAAGCTCTGGAGAAACCTAAGGGGCAAAAGCAGAGGAAGACCGCTGACCACGTGTTGATAACCCGTCAATATTGAACGGGCACAGCTGTATGCATCGACAACAGAGTGTCCTGGTGCCATCAAACGAGGAGGGCCGACCCTTAATAAAGGGAGGAGGCAAAGAACAAGAAGAAGACCATGCTTGACATAAACAATTACCAGAAGCCACCGGAGAAGTCACTTTAAGTTAGTAAAGGTAACTGCTTTAACTATAATATTCCCCCTAGCCGATTTTGATCACGGTGGTCAGACCGTCTACAGTCAGATCGACTGCGCGGGACATATTATAATGCACAAGTGTGTGCGCAAACACAGGTGTACTCTCTATTCCTGTCACTCTCATAGCCCGATGGGCCAGCAATCTGACACAACCGGAGAGAGATCAGGCGCAGGACCAACGGCTTTGCGTGCTTTCCGAGACACTAGGGTGAAACACCGCCAACTTCTAAACTCCGGACTACCCTGAGAATTTCTAAATAGAAAAACCCAGGTACGTATTTTTGGCCTGACCGGGGAACGAACCCGGGACCTGGTCGCTTTAAAGTGCGACTCTCTAACCGCTTCGCCACGGAGGCAGTTTACCACCGAGGTAACTGCATTAAGCTAGGTACATCTCTATTTTATAACTAAACCATGTATCAAAATGAAACCTACTAAATGTTAGTTCATATAAAGCTACGATATAACAATAAAGGAACTGTTTATACAAAGAACTCGTCATCTACTCTTAGGTTACTCCAAAAAAAATCACTCAAAAATACACGAATGACATAGTTATTTATTGTTATTCGTATATTGAGTTTGATGTTCGAAAAGTAACCATCCCATCAAAAACAATACTTGTCAAAAAAAACAAGTCTCGCAACTCAGTTGTTCTGCGATAAAAAGTTGTGAGATCCATGTAATACCAAGTCGGTTATTAATTTATTCAGTCTCTACCTAAGCGACTTTCTGTCTTAATACGTCCAGTCTCTAAGACCACGACCGTGGTCCATAACAATTGAAAATCAATTGTGTCTGGAATCTCCGTACTCGAAGCATTAAGTTGTTACGTAATAATTAACAGCATCTTATAGTGACGCATATCAATATTAAAATTCTTTAATGTTTTATGTAAATATATTGAGACATGGCCTTGGCCACATCCATTGCCAACTGCTACTGTAACATGAAAAAAAACCTGTATATTTCAGTCATCAAAGTATAAATAAATAAATAAATGTTTGACACCAATCATATACATTGCTCTGATCCCAAAGTAGTTAGCTAATGTACTTGTGTTATGGAAATCAGAAACAACGGTGGTACCGCAGCACCCAGATCCGAGACAATATAGAAAATTTTGATTTCAACATTGACCGACCGTAAATTGAACCCGGGCGGCGACGACTTGAAACCAGCCACTACACCACGGAGGTCGTCCGAGTACGGAGTATAAGTAATATCACATGAATATTTGCCAAACAACAACCTCCACACATATCATCCAATATAGCCAGTAGCGTGACATTAGGAGCCGAATAACCCCGAGGGTCCAGCGCTACCGAATAAACAAACACACACCGTACCGTTACAGTTACGGTACGCGCTTTTCACCAAAATATTGCGCTTTTAGGTCTTGGGGCCCTATTTTTGAATCACTCGCTTAAAGATGGCGTGTTTGTTATAAATATCACACGCCATCATGACGCGAGTGATTAAAAATAGTAGCCTAGGGCCCCTATGTTTTAATCACTTGCTTGGATATGGCGTGCTATTTTTGTTGGGAAACAAATAAAAAATAAATGAAAGTCACACGAAATAAGAACATATGTATTCTCAAAATACAGTTACCTTTTTTATTATCACTTCCATGTGAAATCATACTTATTTCCATTGTAAAATCGTACATTAATCAATGCATATAGCACGCCATCTTGACTCGAGTGCTTCAAAAATAGAGGCCCTGGGCGCCTATTTTACCGACTTAAATAAAGGGAGGTATGTATGTGATATCGTTGGAATGTAATGATATTTGAGTATATTGATCTACTAAGGCTTCCAAACACGTGTGTAAAAATTTCGTAAGTGTTTTTATGGTTATATATTTGTTTATATGTTTGTCCCTGGATTTCTCGGAAACGAGAAGCTTAACCGAGATGATTGATTTTAGTCCAATATGAGGTGGAATGGTGTAAAGCAATTGTATTTATTTGACAGTTCAAAACGTACGATATGATCTGTCAAACCGTTTGTTCTTTACCTTTTGACAGAGCATACCGTACGTTTTGAACTGTCAAATGAATACGATTGCTTTACACAATCGCACCCCTGGTATACTTGCTACACGTAATAACTAAAAACATCAAAAAAAAAAAATGCACTCCGGGAGTGCCGGCAGAAGTGAAAACTTGAATATCAACGTTGTGCATTTTTGATTTTTGGAATAGTTATTATCAATATAAAAGTACTATCATTTTTGTGATAGAATACAATAATAATAATAATAATAATAATAATAATACAATAATAATAATAATACAATAAAAATAATAATAATAATATAATATTTTTATAGAATACAATATTTATTTATTGCGCTATCGTACACAAATATTACAATTTATATTATATTAAATTACATTAAAAAGTTTATCTCTCAGAAAAATCAACTTACATCCATAATTTCGCCAACCGTCTTACGGTTTTTCGATCAGCCCACGTTTTTCACATTTTTCCCCCATCCCACAAAAGTGCTCAACGCCGCTAAAGAAGTTTTCACTTCAAAAAAAAAACGACTTCGTCAAGCTTACCTACAACCAATAGTCTACACACATTATGTACCGACTCCAAAAGAATTTGTTTCTCCGAAATTGAGAACGAATGCGTTATTTTAAGCATTTTAGCCATTTTTTTTGAAGTCAGTTGAATATATATAAAAAAACACTTGCATCGATATGATTTGATGAAATGTCAGATTTTCCATTAAAAACTAGTATTATTCCACACGGGACTGGCGAAAGAATCCTAAATTTGTACTAACGTGTATATTTCCCGTGATTTCGATTGATTTTCAATTTTTTTCGCAAAAAAATCATTCGCCATATTCAAGCGTGTGATTTAAGAATAGGGCCCTGGTACTGTTTGCGCATCCGCAGGGGTGTTTATGTTTATTTAAAAGGCAATCGTAGCGAATCGAAGCGAGTGTTATGGTGTAAAAATGTTTTTTCACACTTGGAAATTTTTAGATCTTTTCTTTCCTCTATACATATGTAACCTTAATATAAATAAATTGTCTCTTATATTCTTATAAGTTATGGTTAAATAAGTCTGATCGAATTCTTTTTCATTCATTTCAGGTAATATTTACGAAAATTGTTGTCAGTTTTGTCGCAAATCGAATATTAAACTTTTATATTTGCAGAAATATTTTCCTCCTTCCTATTTTACAAAGTTTCAGATTTTCCTCGAAAACTCCGATACTTTTTGTGTATTTTCATACTTTTGGTGTGTCATGAGAGACCCTTGATTTTGCAGTTTTTCTATACATTCTTCCCGTTTTCTTTTATATCCCTAAGGAACAGTTGGCGGTAATATATGACTTTTAATATCTGAGGATATGTTTTATACATTTGTTTATAGAGTTATGGGACATGGCAAATGTGTTCTGCGATGAATTGCCCATTATAATTAAATAAGCCCATTTATAAGAAGAGCATTTTTATTTCGTTTCAAAATATTTTAAAGGTTTTTTTCACATAAACTCTTTAGGTATGCCGCTATCTTATTTACTGATATATTCAGTTGAAGTATTTTTCACAGTTGTTTTCTAGAGAAACATAGGATAAATAAAAAAATTACAGCCTTAATTAACAAAAAAGAGTTACTAAATTTCAACACGAATTTCCAATTTTTACTTACTTCAAAAAAAGGAGGTAATCAATTCAATGTACATGCTTCTGATATCGTTGGAATTTGATAATATTTGATTATGGTGATCAATTTTACACATGTCCTAAATTTTGCAAGTGTATGTATGGTGTATGTGTGTCCACGGATTTCTCGAAACCTAGAAGTCATAGCGAGATAATCTTATCAAAATCGGTCTAGGAGTTATTGAGATATGGGTAGTAACTAAAAATCATGAAAGAATAGGTCACGTCTTGTATAGTAGGTTGGTGAGGTATTTATTGACAGTCACATTCGTCTTTTCATCGACATGCAAAAATATTTAAATTATTAATAAGCCTGCTGAGAACATTTCTTCCTTTTACAATTATACATTGAAATTGTAAAATAAATAAATGAAGAAGAAGCAATGTAAAAAATTTATGCTCAAACGTGACGGTTGTGTTATGAAAAATTATACGCAGGCAAAAGCTTCCACAAAAGATGGTTAAAGAATCGAAGGTCCATAATTATTGTTCGACAAACGTCCCTTTTGTTGGCTTCCCTATCGATTTCACCCAGATTCTTCCCCGTCAAATGGCCATTGTATATTTAGAAACACCGCACGTAGCTCCGCCATCTGTCTTCTTTGGCTGAGTTTCTTTATGGTCTGCCGTAATGGGACGCGAGCGATTTATAACCGAAGCTAACGTGCAGTTTTTTGCGAGCCATCTGAAATATGTATCGTAGATGTATGGAGCTGAGCAATTGTTGCATAGTGGTGGATTTTTCATACAATTCGAACGAAATTTCTGCAACGAAATATTAATATAATTGCTGATATACCTATATTTCCAAACTGGTTTAAAACTGAAACAGCAAATAAAATGATATTTTAATACTGTTTTATTTTAATTGTGTTAAAGAGATTCTAGATTAAAACAATTATTTGTTAGCCGTCTGCATACAGGCTATAAACAATTTTTTTTTTGTTTACACTGTTTGTATTTTGTAATTTCTATCGATTCCCTGACCAACCTTGGTATATTATTCCAATATACAGTTAATTTTATTAAACTAACCATATCAGCTTTTTTCTACGTGATGTTTCACCATTTCATCGGACACTGGCAGTCAATATGATGAATTATTAACTTAACTGATAATAGAAGTTAGAAATACTTGTTCAGCTCAGAGCATTGTTTGTTCCGTGTGTATTTGGGTGACTTCGTTTCTCAGCTAGCTTCGCTCTTGTTTGCATACAAGCAATGGATAGTACACAAAGTATAACGTCGCTGTAATAAGGTCTGCATTTGTGTGTCCACTTCGAGGAAACAACGCCTTGCAGTCGCAATCAGCGTGTAAGGCTAGACGCGGGAGACACAATGAGAACAAGTGATAGCGCGCACTGTAGGTTTATTAAGAAGCTAAAATTACACTTATTGAAGCCTTATATACTAACTTACATAACTAACATGGGGTGAGGCAGCGCACACACTACACCTCCCCCGTTTTTTAAAAACAAAAAAAAAGAAACATACTTGGTTTTTTTTTTGGTGAAATTAATAAATTTTGAAGAAAAACCTTTTAGAAAAACCCTCAATTTGACATTTAAATGTTTAAGTGAAAGTAATTTTGAATAGTTACAAAACTAACCAAGACATCCAACTGATATAAAAATAAAACTGATTGTAAAAAAAGTTGAATCACAAACATTTTTATTAAACTTTTCCAAAGAATACATTATATAAAATTCTGCAAAAAAGATTTATTATAACATACATACATACAAATGCGAGAGTTTATAATGCATAAATTATTATATTTTACCAATAATTCTATTTTCTATTACATACAAAAAGACTGTAGTATTGAAAATGTAAATGCAATATTGAGCATCATATAAATAAAGACAATAAATCCAAAATGAATTTCACATGAAATTTTGTTATTTTAGTTACTACACATAATTGAAAATTCGTTACATTAGTTCAAAAATATTATTTGATACTTTTAATCATTAAAATGTTTTTTATGGATAGTTGTTGTATACCGACACTACTATAATTTATATTTCCAAATATCGTATTAAATTTTAAAGTAAAATTTAACAAATTTATATATTTTTTTTAAGAGGTTACCATATGCTTAACATAACACAAGTATAAAAATAGAGTTAAGGGCGGACACTGTTAGCAATCAGAGATTCGAATCATAATAATGTTCAGAAAATATTTTCTTTTAGTTATTTGTCATACTTCAATTTCAAAAGTCCAACGTGTTGAACTTCATCTTTAAAATAAACATTTTATGCACTTATTAGTCATAAAATCTATTTTGAACAAAATTAAGAATAAAAAGTTTTAATTACAAAAATTATAAGGAGAGAAATACCACTCATTCAAACATAAAAATCATTTTCAGATAGGTATTTATTTTTTTAAGTAACCATATCATGAATACAATATTGACCTTTCTAATTCCTCATTATTTTTTATTGTAATATTGAGATGAAATCTCGTATTTTCGTCATGTCCTAGTTAACAATAATGACCACCTCGTCAGGTGTTCTTACTGTTAAAAAAAATTCCACATCTATCACTCTTTAATCATCACAATTATTGTCATCGCTGGTAGCTACAGCTTATTGTCATTTTCGTACGTACGTATATTAATATTATATTATCGATCGATATTTTAATTTATATTTATTAAACAACATCTGGCCGGCCCTATTTATTTATTTATTTTATTGGTACATTATACATTTTATTTTATAGTCGACTTTTAATTAAGTTATTTATTTATTTATAACATGGGTCGTGCACGCCCTAATATTAATATGAAGGTCACGATTTAAGTCTCTACTGGACTCCAACTTATCTCACGGAGGAAAACTCGTTCACACCATGATCGAATGGAAGGAACTGACACTTCTTGTACCTATTTTGTACCTTTTTTACATTATTAAATCACATAAAAATCATAGAGAATCACGAATTAAGACCTTATACTTAGTCTCCAACAGGCTTCAGCGATGAAGCTTGTTCACGTTGCGTTTACCCTAAAGGAACTGATTTCTAACTAATCTTTTCTACCTTAACTTGTATCAATATTTGATAACAAGTTACTCCTCTTATATTTTCCATATTGGGATTACTCAAATCGTTTTTCTTTATCTTTGCATTAAACTTAACATTCACTTCCGAGAATAATTTAGCTTACAAAATATTGTACTGCTTTCGGATGATCAGCCCAATTGAACTACTTTACTTTGTTGACCAAATTACTCGCACATCTTTACAACTAGCCAACATACATAAACCCCAATTATGTACTAATAAACATTGTCATTTATCAGTGTTTATGGCATTACTTACAAACTTAAGTATGCCTATATCCTTAGCCGTAATTAATCGCAAAATTCTGCAGCATTTGCGTCGTAATGATAAGTCTTATATTTGTTACGTCTTCTTAGTAACTTGTGTCAATCCATGTAAAAATATAGGATTTTTTTATAATAGTTACGCAAAACCTATTGATAGCTACTTGATACTCGCTAAGTACATAAATAGAAATCAATTACAATTATTTTATTCATAACCTGACATAAAAATAGATTTGTATAAATCGAACTCTACCTGGGTGGCATTGTATAGAATAATGTTACCGATATTTTGCTGTATATGCGTACTAATAAGGGATGCATCTGTTACCTTCTACTAACAAATGCACACGAATTAATAAGTCACAGTGTATGACGCCTTATTTGATAAAACATTTCAAAACATTCTTATTACTGACCTTTTAATAGCTGAAAATATTAAATAAAATTTAAAATTACGTTTTTTTTCTATCGTGTATTTTTAGAGAACCTCTGAAATTAATGAAAACTAAATTTTTGTTATAATAACCTCTAATTCCATAACTACTATAGTGCTGGATTGTAACGTCATCATTGCAATTTAAAAAATAATGCTAGTAATTTTTAAGATGTAAATTATGTAAGAAGTCATCTTGAGTGAAAAATAATAATTGCATGCCTACCTTAAGTAAAGTAACTATATTATCAGCTCAGTGAATCAAACATAGTGGAAACTCAACCTGTTTTTATTGAATGTAATACTTATTAAAATTGGAAATAAATCTGCCACTAGGCATAGTACGGACACAGAATTTTAATACAAAGTGTATTAAATATGTAAGCAAATAAAAGGTATTCGATTGGTCAATAGGTTCAAAATTCTTATTGCATAAAATATTGTAATCTAGTAAGCTCTGTATAAGTACGATTTGAGAAAGGGTTTATTTGTCAAGTTAACTAAGAGAAGCGGATAACTGTTGGGAAATTCTCAAAAAATATATATAATTTTAAAAGTATGGGTGTAGAATATGCATGCGACAAAACATTAAACATTTAAAACTTCCCAAATAGTTTTAGGGTTCAGTGAATCGTATCAAAATATAAATGAACGTAAATTTAATACCTACTTTGCACAAAACTCGCATCGTTGATAAGTACGCTGAATAAATACGAGTATATGAATCGCATATTACAAAATAGTATGAATATTATACCTTACCTTAGTAAGTACCGGTAGTTACATGTGTACCTGTCATTATAAAATTATAAAAGACAATAGATAATATCCAATGATTTGGTTTAGACTCGCCAAAAATATTTCTATTACATCATAAACTTATTACATTCGAAACCAATTCATGAAATAAAAACATTACCTTTTCGACGCAGTCGGGTACGGAGCACTTCGCAACTCGCAAAAGCGCATCAAGTTTCAAGACGAAACTACACGCGTCTCAACGTCAGCAAATTTTTCCATAGTCACTCGTCATTGTGCATGATTTAATGAAATTAGGTCAAACAAGATTTTAAACCATCAAAGGGTTTTTATCAAACATATTTCGGTTTTAAAATTAATCTACTTTTACACTGATAATGAGAAAACTTTATGAAAGCAATGGTTTCAAAATATTTATTACAAGGAATGACTGCAATTATCAACTTATTATATTCTTATATTAGTATGTATTTAATGACGATTTATATGTATGTAAAACTTCATTTTTAAAATTCTGAAGATGAAATTAATACCTTTAATCACTCTGAAAAAAAAACATGGAACAAAAGAAACATAAAATCTGACCTGATTGACGTCTATATAAATCCTGTAATTTTTAAATAAATAAAAATTGAGTAACGAGTAAAATAAAATCGACTTCGTTTTTTTTTTAAAACGCTAAATCTATTTAAGGAGATGCGTAACTACTTAGGGAATTTGAACTTTTAATTTGTTTTACTTACAAAATTGGTAACAGTGCCCTTGAAAAGTTAAGATTTAAAAAATATATCTTATATATCTATTTGATTATATGTTTTTATATATTATGAGCCACTATATCTATTCTAGGACACTTCCTAACGACACACACACAAAATCACTTTTTCACTCTGAGGTCGTCGTTCGCGACTCGCCGACCTCCCGGCAGCAGCGTCCACCATGGACACCGACTACTCCCGGCGCCCAGCATCATTCTCATTCACACATCCGACTCCAACAGACTCCCTGCGCCCAGCATATAATCACCATAACACCACCATCTGGCGCCATCGCACGCCCGGCAGCCAGGAAATCACTCCTCCGGCTTCATTTTCTTCAGCACCTTTCATGATTCCTTTTAAGTACTCGTATTATTATAGTCCATTTCTACAATCCGGAAAAAATACTAAAACACTGTTTTATCAAGTCTGTTATAATCCATTGTCACTACAATAAGAATTTAATCGTGATGTTCGCCAATAATTCTCGATTATGTTCCCGTGCTCAGTACTGCCTGAGGCAGCACTGGCAGGGTCGCCATGTAAGGCTAGACGCGGGAGACACAATGAAAACAAGTGATAGCGCGCACTGTAGGTTTATTAAGAAGCTAAAATTACACTTATTGAAGCCTTATATACTAACTTACATAACTAACATGGGGTGAGGCAGCGCACACACTACAAGCGAGATACGCGATTGTGTTGAACTTGTCACGAAGCTAGTTCAGTATTTACAAAGTTTTGTGTTTCGTTGCTGTTGTTTAGTCTTGTTAAAGTAAACCAGAACAACGTAACATTCGTTCAGATAACTAACACAGGATTATTTCATACCATGAGTTTTCATACTCTAGGAATGACTTTTATTCTTTAAGCATAGAAGGCATTTAAACTTTGTGGTGCTACGGAAAGCCCCGTTTTATTATAAACAACGAATTACCGATGTTAACCTTTTTAGTTGTATTTTTAGTTATTTTTATAGATTTATTTATTTATTATACAAACAACGTTTTAAAATGAAATAACAGTAGTCCCACAAAACTATTTACATAGTCTTAGCTTTTAAGATCAGATTTGTTTAAAAAAAAACAACAATTTACACACAAGAATAAATTCAGTTTATTTATTAAATATTTACAGGAATTTAAACAGAAAAAATAGAAAACAATATACACGGTCCTAGTCCGATGTTAACAGAGCGCACGCCGACGGAAAAAGATGGCGCTCGCTGGTCTGCTTCGGTTTATATAGCCCCGTAGTGTTGCCGTTACTCTGGGGTTGCTAACGCGGCCTCTTGTATCATCGTCCTCGATGATGTCTGGACTTGGTACTTGGTTGGGCAGTTCTTCTGGTGGGCTTGACAAACTTGGCATGTCTCGGCTGGTTCCAGGTTGCAGCTCAGGTGTGGCGGCTGGGATCAGGTCGTCATCACCTGGGAAATGAAATCATATGTTAGGTCTATCGTTCACGTAGCCTGAAACCTAACATTTGTTTGGAATTATGAAATAAGTTAGATGTTACTATATCTGAGCGCTATTTCGTGTTTATAAGACGTATATTTACCTATTGCAAAGCTTACCAAAGCCTTATACGGAAATCTATCTACTTTCGATGCCTGCCAAGGGCTTACACGAAACATACAGAGTCCGATGCTTACCAAAGCCTAATACGGAAATCTATCTTCTTTCGATGCCTGCCAAGGGCTTACACGAAACATACAGAGTCCGATGCTTACCAAAGCCTTATACGGAACTCACTTAACTTTCGATGCCTGCCAAGGCCTTACACGAAGCGAATACAACATTCGATGCCTACCAAGGACTTACACTATGCAAACAGACCGATGCTTACCAAAGCCTCACATGGAACTCAATGCCTTATGCCGAAACCTTCCAGGACTTACATGTGACACTTCCAAAATTAGTATAATGTACACAGCGCTATAGTAACACTAACTTAATCACAACTTAAATGTAAAACACACTACAACGTAGTCATGGGAACATAAAACATAGAAAAATACATGCTTACATTCAAAAATTGCGGCACACACCTCGGGTGTCCATTCACCATCCCAGGGCAGCATGTATTCTGCTGCTGCCTGAGTAGTCTTGCCATAGGAGCCCGCTATCAGCTGCAGTTCATAGCGGCCATTAGGCAGGCAGCTGGTGACTGGACCCCGGATGCCACTGTCGAGTTTACTTGTAGCTTGAGATGACTTCTTTACAAAAACCATATCGCTCACAGCAAACGCTCGCGATGCCTTTTTACATCTGTTGACACGCGCATCTTGGTCAGCCTGATTTTGTGCCAACCGTTGTTCAGCCCTTCGTCTGCGTAGTTCCCGCCACGCTTCACGATTCGGCGTCGAACCGTCCACGGTAATATCTCGGACCAGAGCATTGATAGCAGGGGTAGTAGCCTCTGTACCGATTAGCAGATTAAGCGCTGAGCACTGAGTAGTCTTTTGTTTGTTAGTGTTCAGCACTTACTGGATCTTCCAGAGCGCATTGGACCAGGACTCGTGTTTGTGATTAACTTCAATTCTAACCATATTCAGAACTGTGCGACAATACCGTTCTACTTGACCATTATCATGGTGCATTTCGGGCGTAATGAAATGAAGCTGAATGCCAAAATTTGCTGCCCACTCATTAGATTCGGCACTGTCGAACATTCTGCCCCTATCACATACAATTAATCGCGGCGTACCAAAAATAGAAATAGCGTTAGTAAACGCTCGCTTAAGTTCTGTACTATCTTTTCTATACATAGAATACAAGAAACAATACTTCGTGAAAGCGTCAACTAGAATTACAACGTATTTGTACCCATTTGATTCAGGTAAAGGGCCAAGTGCATCAACATGAATGGTATCGAAAGGAACTGTAGGTTTGGTCCAAGAAACAATAGGCTGTAAAGGGGCACGAGGGACCTTTTTATGAGTTAGACATACAATACAATGATCAATATATTTTTTAACGAATTGACGCAGATTTGGAAACCAAAAATGTTTTAATATCAAGTCTAGAACCTTTTCGATGCTAGTATGCTCGTGCTCGTCATGAAAAACACGTAACAGACTAAACCTGAATCCCTTTGGCACATAGCACAATAGTCTCGATTGTTCACTTATAGGGTTGTATTTATAATACAGTAGATCGTTTTTTTTTTACATACCTAGAACTGTCTAACTGACCCTGATCGAGTTTTTCGAGCAAAGTTGCCGTTTCGTCATCGGCGGCCTGTGCTACCCTGGCCCAGTTAAGAGGTCTCTATACTACGCAAAGATTAACCGGATTCCGACTAAGATAATCGGCATGCGGCATGAACTGACCTTTTCGGTATTCCAGTGTAAAATCAAAATCCTGTAAGTACATCTACCAGCGTGCCACCCTTGGCAAGAGATCCTTTTTGTGCTGAGTCATCTTTAAGGCGTTGCAATCGGTAACTACCTTAAAATGTTTTCCAACGAGATAATGGCGGAAATGTTGCAAGGTCTTGACTACTAGAAGGGTCTCCAGCTCATAGGACCACTCCTAGATACCACTATCTGGGTTCAGCACCCACAGTTACTTTGCTGTAGAACGCTACCGCATGTCAATTTCCATCTTTCCCTATCTGCATTCGTACAGCACCATAACCCTGAGAGCTCGCGTCAGTATGAACTTCGGTTTCGAGGGATGGGTCAAATATTGATAACGCGGGTTCGCTGGTAAGGATGGAAATGATTTCTTGCCTTGCGCGCTCCTGATCATCACCCCAATTAAACTTAACATCTTTGCGAGTAAAAAGGCTATAGGAGCCACCTTCGTGGCGTATCCAGGAATGTACCTTCTGAAGTAGCCGGCCAGGCCGAGAAATTGTCTTACTTGTTTCACGGTCCCAGGGATCGGAGATCTAACTAGCGCATCTATCTTATGAACGCTCGGCCGGACCTGACCCTTACCGATTGTCCTTCCTAGATACTCCACTTCGGTAGTAAGAAAAGCGCATTTTCGCAAATTTATTGAGAACCCAGCTTTCGTCAAGGTTTCTAAAACAGAATCTAGCAAAGACAAACCGGCCATTACACTGTCACTCATAAGTAATACGTCATCAACGTAGACCAGGACCTGACCTGCATCAATGAAGGGTCGTAAGGTATCCGATATAATGCGTTGGTATACTACTGGTGCGTTCGCGAGACCATAAGGCATCTTAAGATACTCGAAGTGCCCCTCGGGCGTTACGAAGGCAGTTCGGTGCACAGAGTCCTCATTCAATTTAATTTGATGGAAACCAGTCAACATGTCCAGGGTAGAGAAATATTTAGCTCGTCCAAGCCTGTCAATATGATCTTCGATCAAAGGAAGACGGTATCGGTCTTTGACGGTGACGCTATTTAGGGCGCGGTAATCAACGACCATCCTGTCGGTACCGTCTTTCTTTTTTACCAACAGTACTGGACTCGCGTATGGGGACTCTGATTCACGAACTATTCCATTTTCTTTCAAATCTCTTACTATATCGCGCACCCGCAGTTTTTCGTCATAGGATAACTTGTACGGTCTATAGTTAACGGGCTCATCACTAGTGAGCCGAATGTGCATTTCTCCGGTTGTTACTGTGGTCGTCGCTGTACCACTTAAAAAAGTATTTTGAGTACTTGTTAAGCACGGCACCAAGTTTTAATTTTTCATCCCCACAGAGTGAGGTTTTGAGCGAATCTACTTGCACAGTCGGTTCACTATTCGTCACGTAATTCACACACGGGCAGTTTCTAACTATACGTTGGCATTCACCGGTTCTTATGTACGCTATGCCTCGCCTCTTTAAAACATCGGTACCAACAAGTACGGGTGCACTAAGGTAGTCGCGGGGTACGACATAAAAATCTACTTCAAGAGTAACGTCACTAAACTCAATTGGCAATGTTACATAATAATCAGAACGCATCTCGACTCCACCCAAACAGCGTAAAATCTGAACACACGCTTGCATTCGACACGCAAAATGTTTTACCAAATCATTTGAAATTAGAGAAATGCTCGAACCGCTATCAATAAGCACATCCGTAGGTATCCCGCATACTACGGCCGTTATCACGATCACACAGTTCGCGTTCGCGGCAAATGTTAACGTTCGCTTTGTTACGCGGCTCGGAACGTTCCTTAGCAAAACACTGCCTCAGTGTGACCCGGTTTCTTACAAAAAGTACACACAATCTTTGACGGAGGAGTAAAATTAGTAGATTCGTGGGTAGTTTTAAATTTGTTTGAGTCAGGAATGCTAGGCTCGGCTTTTGGTCGTTTAGGACAGAATTTACTTTTACTCGTATGCCCCGTCTGTTTGCAATTAAAACACGATAACGTTACGTCACTGTTCAAAGCTGAGCGTTTACGATTAAACGAAGAATTAAACTTCGATCCGTAGCTGCGCGCGTGGTTCTCGGAAACACAGGCACTTGAGCGATTTGGTTTTGTATAAATTGACAAATCCTCCGCAATAGTATCGGGGGTTAACTTCGCGTTAGTGGCAGCCGCGCGTATCTGGGGATCCTTTTAGCCGCGTATAATGATGGCGCACAACAAATCGTCACTTAATCCTTTCACAACACGTAATTTTAACAAAGACTTTCGCGCATAGTCTGCGTGTGCGGAGTATTTGTCAGATTCAGTACACATCACATTAAAAAGTATATTCGCGACGTCAACACGCCGCGGACACAACGCCTTAAGTTCGGATTTAAAGTTTGACCAAGTACGGTCGTTACTTGACCAATCGCGCAACCAGGAGCGTGCGTCGCCCTTTAATGAAAGTCCCACACGGGCTAAACATTATTTCTCGTCCCACTGGTTTTGCGATCGGGCACGATCAACCTCGTCACACCACGCTCTGACGTCATGAATATTCGGATCTAAATCGGAAATATAATAATGGTTGGATCTCACCGCGGTTACAGCTTTTAGAGCGTCTATGAGGCGCTCCGTGACGTCCGTCGCCGATGACACGCTGCTGGCGGTGCTCGTAGCCACGCCGCAGGGCGTGGCCGGGGCCAGCTCGGGGACCGCTGGGACAGGCAATGGAGTCAAGGCATCGCTACCCGCGTCCTCGCCTGTGGTCAGCTCGGGCTGCGATGCTGCACCGGCAGGGATGCTCACGCGTTGCTCCAGCGTTGCCAAACGGTTGAAAATGGCGTCCATGGTCACCGCTAGACTTCCTAAATTTGGATGAGAGGCAGGCGACGGCGGGCGCTCTCGCGGTGGTGCACGTTTTCTACCCGACATGATCGCGAAAAAGAATCAGAAATGGCTATAACGGCCTTAAATGCACACGATCCCACTTCTGATCTTAGCTTTTAAGATCAGATTTGATTAAAAAAAACAACAATTTACACACAAGAATAAATTCAGTATTGATTTATTAAATATTTACAGGAATTTAAACAGAAAAAATAGAAAACAATATACACGGTCCTAGTCCGATATTAACAGAGCGCACGCCGACGGAAAAAGAGGGCGCTCGCTGGTCTGATTTGGTTTATATAGCCGTAGTGTTGCCGTTACTCCGGGGTTGCTAACAATAGTTTATCATGGGTCACAAGTCTCTAACATATTAAAGGGTCAATCTTGAAATCCAAAAAAGCAATGTCCGGGGTCGAAAACTACTCATAAAGTTTAAAATTTAATGTGGGATATTTTTTTTCTGTTATTTTAATGTTTAAATTAAATGGGGCACAACAAAAACAGTGCTTATTTGAGCTTAAAACATGTGAAAAAAAATCTTTGATGCCTTGATATTTGATTCCCTCGGGCTGTTCCTTAGTCAATTTTTTGAACAAACCATTAATAATTTACCAATCTATAGTCATAAATTTATGACTTTTTGTAATTTTTGAGTTAAAGGGTGAGTTGTTTAATGATTTAATAAATACACAAAGACTGTGCCAATTACTGTTTTTTTTTAAAAAAAATGGTTTGTGTTTGTCCAAGCGCAACGATTGATTGATTCCCTTGGCGCGTCAATAAATGCCACCTGCCTTGCTATTTCAATGTCTACGCCGAAAGCGTGTGATGTCATGGGGTGCGATTGTGTAAAGCAATCGTATTCATTTGACAATTCAAAACGTATGGTATGATCTGTCAAACGGCAAAGAACAAAGCGTTTGACAGATCAAACCGTACGTTATGAACTGTCACATGAAAACGATTGCTTTACACAATTCTAGCTCTGGTATCGATGTTCTCGGTTCTTTCTAGACCATTTGTTTTCGGTGTCGCTGTGGTTGCAATGTCGTTGCAATGTCGTCGGTATCACAAAATAAGTCGATAACGACTACAAAATATGGTACGTGTGAATGGTCCTATTCATTTTCAATACAAAATATACGCTCGACCACGTGGTGTGGTTTTTTATAATTGACTACATAGCTTAAGAAGTTGTTGAATGATTTGATAAAAGATTCTTTGGATGTGATTTCAGAGAGTCTTAAATGATGAATGTTATGATGGTTGCAGGTATTGATGTGATTAAGGCGCTTAGAAGTAAAACGAGGACATGGAGTGGGTAGATGCTCCCAGGTTTGGACTGAGGAATCGTCACATGGACATTTGTCCGTAGCTACTATGTGGAAACGATTAAGGTAGGTACTCAAGATGGTACCAATGCTTTGTCAAGAGTTGGGTTATGGCAAAGACGTGGTTGTGGTTTCATTATACGAGTAGTTGACAAATATAACGATGTAAGACCCCGTACACACTGCGAATTTTATCTTCGATGAAATCGCTTTTTAAAATGCGCTTCAGCATTGCGACTCACGGAATAAACAAATTTATTTAAGCATCGATGCAGTCGCGCGTTAGTATCGATACAGTCGCCAAAACACAGTACATAATTTGTCAATTTCCAGCTTCTGCATCGCGACTGCACCGATGTTAACGCGCGTTAGCATCGATGCTGCATCGATGCTAAAGTCGCGTGTAAGGGGTCTAAGCAGAAGTGTGCTGCTGGATGCGACATTGATAAGCGTAGTTACGTATAGTTAAGGGATCAGTACGATTTTAATAACGGGATTTAATGTTATGTTTATTTTGTAAATTAGAACCTAATAAAGCAAGTTAAACATGATTAAATATTTTCATCATCGAAGTAACTCTGCAAAGCAATAAAACGTTTTCATCAAACGGTCAAGTGGTGGTGTTGGAAAAATCGTATTGCATTCGTGGCTTTTTATTACAATAGCCCTAACATCCATTTGCAAAAAATAACATTGTGTTCACGAAATTGGATGTATTTGTTTGATACAAAAAAGTGATGATATAGGCGATGTGCAAGCGCTTGCTCGAACTTACTTTTTTTTACTGACGATACAATATTATTTTGAATGCCCCGAAAGCAGCCTACTTGTTGTGGGAAACTTTCATTTTTGACAATGAGTCCGCAGCGTTTACTCCAGTAATGCCACAAACGGATTGCAATGGCAGCGCTATGCTTTGCAAGTTACGTAATCAGAAGGGTCACATGCAAGGTCTTAATACTCCTTTAATTAACGAAGCGATCGCCCATCACATCGCAGCCATGGCATGGGTCGCTTAACAGCCTAACCGCCAATGTAACTGCGTTATAAGCACTTATTATGGGTGTCCAAAAAGACGATGCAATGTAACCCGCCTCCCTTGTGCGGAGATAATGGGAAATTCCTCCCATGGGGAAGGCTTATGTCCAGTAGTTTATAACATTGGCGCATTGCCTTCGGGGCATGTGCTCAAAAAGTTAGATTATGTCTTGGTTGAAAGGAGGCCGCCGATTTGCCGACATTTTGTTTTTATTGTTTTAGTTTGCTAAGCCCAGAATTGTATTTGTAATATATTTTTTCCTGTGTTGTTTATATTAATATTTTCGCTTTTTGTTTATCAAAAGTAGATGGTTACACAAGGGAAGAAAGCACTTATTTCACTCCAGATGTTTCTAACAAACTTTTTTTTATTTCAACTGTAAAGGAACACCAAAAAAAATCTGAAGTGGTTGTATATGTGATGATGATGTATTATGAAGTTCAGCAGGAGATGTAAGCTCAATGTTTTATATATCAACGATCATAATACATACGTTTTTCAATGATGGTTTAGCAGAAATGACCCAAGCCAATGTCTCTGACCCAAGCTTTGGCGTGATAGTTAAAACGTAATTACTTTCCACCCCAGAGATAATTACGCTATTTTCTACCCGTCTATCTACACATGAAGGTTCAATTTTCCAAATAGAAGAGATGAATAATATCTTTATGACATTATGTTCATGGTTTTATAAGTTCTTAGGAACTAAGATCCACATTACTTTTTATACGATTGAAGGTTTAAAGCGCCTGCATTTAAAATATAATGGGTTAAAGTACCTACTACGATTTTCACACTCAATATAAGTATTATTTAAAAAAGTGCGATTCTGAGGTGATAAAGTCAAGACACCATTTTGATCACCTGGTCCCAAAGCAATACTTAGGCGCGATAAATTAAAAACGTGATCGATAGCCATCTTTAAACATGAATTTATTCAACGTAATACCCCCAAGAGGGGCCGAGGTATTATCGCTGTGAATGAATCCGTTCCAATTAGGGAAACTCTTCGCTAAGATATAACAATTAAAACCTTATATTTTTTCTTAAATTGAAATTGATGATAGAATAAACATTGGTGTTAAAAATAGGTTTCATTAAGAGCTAGAACAAGAGTCAATTTCTAAGTTTCTTTTGGCTTTCTGCTTCTCACCCTTAACAAACAAACCTAGGTTTTTATTTCGTCTCTAAACTAACTTTACACATCAGAATAAGAATCTTTTGTTTGTTTCCAAAAAGATTTTTCGGGCGTAAAGTTTTTAATTCAGTAATTAGGCGACAGGCTCGCAAGTCTCCAACAACGGTTCTGAAACTTGGAAGGCTTTGAGTTGTCACTATAGAAAATTTACATATTCTCAAAACTTGTAGATGTTATTTATGTTTATGTTAAAGAGATATCTCAAAGTTTTTAGGTCTAAAATAACAGGTGAAGTTTTGTGTATGCTTATAAATTTATTTTCGTGCATTATTTAGAGCAAAACACTCATTATTTTTTATTCAAAGAACAGCTAAGTCAGGATTGGTATAAATAAGACGGTATTCTAACATGTAGAGTATCAAAAATAACCCTGAATTCTGACGATACCTGTTGACAGTTTCTTATCATAATAATCATAATCATTTTTATTTGCATCAAACATGGTATAAATACATCTTTGTTACATAATTTGAGTCATATTTTAGGCTACAGGAATAGCATTTAAATATAAAAAAGAAGAATACAATTCACATCCATTAATTTAAGATAAAATATTCATATTATGTTAATAATATATCTATTATATTAATTTTGAAAAAAGATAACGAATCCGCAAAGCACAAAGTGTATTTATATAAGTGCAGTTTCTGGATAAAATGGGGAAGAAAAGTTTGTACGGAAAATCCGACATGTGCGGTGAAGTTGCGAAAAACCGTTACCAGAATAATTGAACCATCTGGCTCAGTTTAGTTCCGTAAAGTTTTGCACACATGAACTGGAGGGAGATTTTGTTTGGTTCTGATCCTGAAAAAGTTATCTGCCGAGTACTTCAATGCAAAAAGAGGTTTTTATTTAAGCAAACACTTAGGTTTTGTTAATATGTATTAGCGCAGATAATGATTATTTATGTTTTCAAAAGCTTCACAATACGATACAAACTAAACGTTAATTAAAACCAAACGTTATTAAATATATTTAACACTCAAAGTTCGTTATTACATACATACTTTGTAAGATGAATGAGGCGTATCCCTTGTCTTTAAGTACACATGTTGAATTAACAACAAAACATAAATTAAATCAGAATTTCACAATATTGCATATTATTATTAGAAAACATATTCCAAGGTCCTCATGACGATTTAAATATTAATAGACATGAAGCCAAATTACGTTTGGTACAGCAATCGATGCAACCACACAGCTACGTAAGCCCATTAATGCTTCATTTACTTTTCATATAAATAACGTATCTAATGTTACTGGGAGTTTCGCTTTGATTTATGTCGATTTCAAATAGCCCGTCTATTAAACATTTACCACGTAAAAGCACTAAGCAAATATGACACGATAAGATACAATGGAGTGAAAACTAAGTAACACTGTCTTGATATTTGTTAGACATTTGTTTTAATGAATATGGTACCGTTTTAAATATCAAATAAGCCACCAAGCACAACATTGCACATGATGTCTGTCTAATAAAGAAATACTTAAAAATCCACCTTACTCTGCAGGGGTATTTAGTAGGTACCTATAGTACCTATAATAATCGACTGCCTAAAGATTCGTTTGTAAAATCTTGATTGCTGTACTAAAACTTGAAAAAGAGGAAAAACTAGATAAAAATGAAAGGTTTAATAAGTTAGTAAGAAACAATAAAAAATGTTTTTTCAAAAGTTCCCGCATTAGGAATGATTTCGAAATCTTTGCTTAATCGCATTTCTACCTTCGTTACACTAAATCGCCTCTTCAATATCCACGTAGACAATCATGTAAGATATTGGTATTTCTAATAAGTAACCCATTTGGGTATTGGGTAGAATTACCAATAGCAAATGCTAGTGCTTTAGTACGGTATTACCCAGAAATACGTCTTAGTAAGTAGCATCCTGTAATAACCCAATTTATTTTTTAGCTATCGGAAATATTAGGTGAGTGTTTATTTTTGTTTAAAACACACAGAGAAAAAATATATTTTTTTATGTTAAAATACATTTTTATAAGTTATCGTGAATAAAATCAATACTAAGTTAAAGTTTTTGTTAAGCTTGTTAAGTAAAGAGAATGTTAATGCCATAATCCCACTTAAAATAAACAAGTTACTTAATAACTTGTAAATGAATTAAATTTAAATTTTAGAGGTGTACATATTGATGATAAAGTTTTACTAAGATTCCACCACAGAATTATTTATAGACCGTTGTTAAGCGTAACAGGATCTCTTTAACTTTGAGAGATTCGAGAGTTCTAAGCAAAGTGATTTTGAGAAGCTCGCTCCTTTATGATTGTCCATTATGCGTAAAGAGAGCTGTTTTCCCTTAAAAGAGTTTAAAAAACTTTTAATGTCGTTTCCTACGAAATATGGAATATATATTTTGAGTGTTTGTCACCTCGGTACCTTCTTTTGTGCTACAGGCCAGACATTATGAAACAAAATCTTTCAGTAAGTATGTGTACAGAAAATACATTAAATTCATGTGTAAGCTATAAGTATGAAGGAAATTTATAAAATACTTGGTTTATAGAGGTCTAGGTGCGCGGATCCAACTCACACTTGACCGGTTTTTAAGAAGAAAAAGCTGTCTAGTACTCCTAGCCTATTTCGACTACAGGCCTAAATGCAACGACTGACCGACTGCGCGGGACATATAGGTACACGTGTTTTCATTATGTTATCTATGCACTGAAATAGATGGATTTTTACCTAATCATCTGCTTAAAAAGCTAAAGTACCATGAAAAGAAGAAAAATAAAATGTCCTACCATGTTTTATTTCACATTGAACTTAGTTACAACTCATTCGTTGGTGGCAACTAACAAAGCACGTAGTTTGAACGCGTATTAATCTCAACTTGTCATCAGTCCAAGCTAAATTGCACAACAAACATATAATTAATTATGCAAACACTAAATCACACGATCAAGATGTATCTAGATGTATCACATAATGTTGCTTACACTGTGACTGTGAATAATATTGATGAAGCGATTGTCACTTCATTTACAACATGGATATATGCTTGATATAACATCTTGTTTTCGTCAATTATTGCCACAAATTTGTGACAGTTGAGTGATTGGCAAATTTGGAATAAGCGTATAAGGTCTTAACGCAGGATTGACAGCGCGCGTATATCGAGACTGAATAACGTAGTACCTACTGAAGAACTGTTAAACGTTGATCAAAATAGATACATGGGGATTTTTTATGTCAATAATTTATTTATGGCATATTTAAGATTTTTACCGACTTCCTAAAAAGGAAGTTATCAGTTCAGTTTGTATGTATGTGATATCGTTAGAACTTGATAATATTTACGTTTGTTGATCCATTAAGGCTTCCAAACACGAGAGCTAAATTCCGTAAGTGTATGTATGTTTGTATATCTGTCCACGGATTTCTCGAAAACGAGAAGTTTGGTTCAATCAGGTATATTTAATTTAAGAATACCTGCAGTGTTTTTGAAAAATGAGTAATAACTAAAAATTATAAAATAATAAACCGACTTTAAAACTGACTAAAAACTTTACATAACACCTTCGTCTTTTCTTAATGAGTAACAAATTCTTTTGGAGTCAGTACATGATGTCAAGCTTACGTACCTACACCAACAGATCATGCACCGACTTTAAAAGAATTTGTTTCTCCTAAATTTATATTGGACACCAAACACATAAATTGCTTTGATCCTAAAGTAAGCAGCTAATGCACTTGTGTTATGGAAATCAGACACAGCGGTGTGCTACCACAACACCCAGACCCGAGACTTTGATTTCTATATTGACCCGACCGGGAATCGAACCTGGGATCTCGGAGCGACGACGCCTTGATACCTGCATGCTTATTATACCCACTACATAGTAGACATATTTAGAAGACGAATGCGTAATGTACTTCATTTTTGTCATTTTTTGAAGGCGGTTAATTTTTTTATTGTTATTTATTAGGTTTCACTAAAAATTGCATACATTTTCAGTAACGGACAGTTTCACTTTGTTTGAAACAAATTACAAAACAGTTTTAATGAATTCCATAGCATTAATATTTTGTATCTGGCAAAGCCATTTATGGTGTGTAACATATATATATATTTCACAAGATTGAGCTCATCAATACTTATCTGAATATTTTAACTCTAAGATAGTTTCCTAACTATGTCTCGACCGAGCAGTATCCATGCCCTAAACCACTGTCAGAAACTGTTTCTAAAGTTTTACGAAGATACGTATTTTGAGATGTCTATCAGTTGTAAGTACTATGCAAGAACTTAGTCTAACTAAGACGTCTTTTGCGCACATTTTATAGCAATCGAAGTGCGAGTAGGCTTTCAGGAATCAACAATAAATCGAGTTCAAAAACATAATGCACTAAAAAGTACTAGATAAACTCTTGAAAGGACTCCAATTTAGGTGAACTTGCCATCTCATTGGCTATCTCAAGTATCATCCATCAGCGTTTTGACTCCAAAAATAAATGGTATCCTAAAATGGAGTCGTTTTAAGAGTTTATTGAAGACTTTTTAGTGCATTTTGTTTTTGTAGTCAGATTTCTTTCTTAGTAAGCATTATCTTGCTGAATACACACTTAAATTCAATGAAAAAAGCGCAAGATTAAAATATTAAGAATTTAGTTTTCGTCGTTTCTGCTTGTTAGCCACTTAGTATTCCTACGGAATGCGCTGTGAAATAAGACTGGATAAATACAAAACAGATTTTTAAAACAACAAAGCAGATGTTAAAAGATAGCTCTAACAAAAGAATACTTTCTCTAATGAAAATAAACAGAGCTTAAAACGTGAAACATTTTTGAAATAAAGTAGATTTAAAATAGCTTTAAAACTTACGCTGTTATATAAGCTATTCATACATAATGCACATTCAGGCTAACGGCTTGTATGCACCTATATGATGTTCAAAATCTTCTTGTCAGGAACTTGAACTATTCTGATTCTCATTTATTCAATATTTATCTTGGGCCTTAGTTTCAAAAAAGGCCACTTTGCCAATTAAGAATAATACTTTGGGCTTCATCACAAAGATTATATTTTATGACAAGATATAGTATCTTAGAAAATTAATGGCCAACAAAAAGTTTATTTTGATGAATGCCAAGAAGACTCTGACTAATAAAGCCTCGCGCTACTTAAATTTTCCTTCAACTAAGGATTAACTTGAGTAAATAAGACTCTGCAGAAAATATCTGTATACAGAGCCTACAAGTTTTATTTTAAGCCAGATAAGCAATTTAGACCGATTTTAATCTCCTTCAAGTGGAAAAAATGAGCAAAGATAAAAACACCTGATCTCGATTACGAAGGATTTGTACCAGAGCTTTGCTTTATTTCAATGAGTTATTAATGTATTGGCAGAGGCATCGCACAACCCAAAAGACCCCAACCCCTTAAGAAAAGTTTTTGCATGTTCCCACGTAACAGCTTTCCAAACCTTTTTGTATAAAGCAGGTAAGTATTTTTTGTTATTGAAAAAGTTATTCGATTGGAGTGCCAACGTACCTATATTTTATGAAATCTTGTTAGTAAACTGTTACAACAAAATAATATACGTCTCTAGAACCAGACTTATATGTTTACCCTATTTGTCTGTACGAGGTATTTTTGAGCGGAGTGAAAGTACAGCAATATCACAATATTATAGTAATTTATATGTTTAATAACACGTATATTATGCTTAGTAATAGTAGTCTCTCAAGCCGATTTCAACTACGGTGGCGGTGGATAGATCACAACGACTAACCGATTGCGCGGGACATATTATAGTGCACAAGTGTGTGCGCAAGCACAGGTGCACTCTCTATTCCTTTCACTCTCAAAGCCTGATAGGACAGCAATCTTACACGACCGAAGAGAGATCAGGTGCAGGACCAACGGCTTCACGTGCTTTTTCGACGCACGGCCGAAAACAGTGCCAACTTCCAAACTCCGGGTGACCCTAAGAATTTCTGAACAGAAAACCAGGTATATATTTTTGGCCTGACGCGGGGATCGAAGCGACCTCTGGCGCAGCCGTGTCGCTTTAAAGTGCGACCCTTTTACCGCTGCGCCACCGAGGCAGTCGATGCTTAGTAATAAAAACTTTTGATCATGTAAAAGGCCTTTTGAACAATAATGTTGTATGAGCTAAACGGCAAACTGCGTTTAAACGACGTTCCTTCACTGTCTCATTACATTATTACTTTACCAAAAGAAATTGAGCCATAAAAACCGCAGCGAAGCGGTACGAATGGAATGTTTTATTTTAAAAAAATGGGCCATGAAGGGTGCTCGCTATCATTAAGGGCTGTCTTTTAACAGTTTAAAAGCAAGATTGTAGGTTCAGATACTTCAGACAATGTTTCTAAATGACTTACCTTGCCCTTGATTGCTTCTTTTACTTCATTTAACTACGATCAAATATTGGAACATGCTGAAAATTTTAATATCGGCTGGGTTTTGTTTCATTAAAGAATGAATTTGTACATTGCACGCTGATTGTTTCTGATCAGATAATGTGCTTATCATGTTGGTAAAACTATACACCGTTTTTCTGAAGATAAACAATAAGTTTGAATAAAATTTATATAGCTTTAGCTCTTGTTAAACATATCGTACAAAGGAAGTTATACTTTAAATAGCATAGTTTTTAAGTAATTGCTAATTTAATTTTAACCAATTTAATTGTGTTGTGCAGTAAAAAAAGAGTCTTTATCTTTGAGATGTTGCCACTTTATGCACCAAAACTGTCAATCTGAATTTCATATAGCAATGTAAAGTACACTTGTTTAAAAAAAACTAAGTTAGAGGCATTTCGTGGTGAACAGGTGTTGTATTGTGATAAAATGAGTTTGTTATATAATATGAATACGATTTTTTTTCCTTATTACAACTAAAAGACAGTGACAGTGATTGCGCAAGGCTCTTGGCACTTTCCTGCAAAGATTCTGGTCATTGGCTTCATGCTTTACCGTCGAGAAATTTGGGCACTCTTTTCGATAGTGAGTCTTTCCGGGTGTGTGTGGACCTCCGCCTTGGTATGATCCCTATATGTGTTTTTTTACGTGTCCTTGTGGTAAGGAGGTTGACAGATTTGGTCTCCACTACCTTTGTTGCCAACAAAGCGCTGGGCGTCTCGCTCGTCACGCTATCCTTAATAACGCCATCTCTCATCAAGAGCTCTTTATATATTCTTTATTGCACAAACAAAATTAAGTACAAATGGCGGACTTAATGTTTTAAAGCATTCTTTGCCAGTCAACCATTGGGTGAGGCAGAAACAGTTGAGGCGGCGTAAAATAACAAAATGAATGAACTACATACACTTACATAAATACTTTTTAAATAAACCTACATACATAAATACAATAAAATCCATACTCACCATGATATTTATTCTCATTGAAAAAAAGATTGCGTATAGACTTTTTATACACATATTTTGATGTTGATGTCTTGATCGTATCTGGGAGGGGAGTTCCAAAGTCTGATGGCGATGAGGGTTAAAGAGCACTTGCGAACGTTAATGTTCCTTCCACGTTGGAACCACGTGGTTTGGTCCGTGATGATGGCAAGAGACCCGATGGCCTCACGCTTATTCCCTTGGAATAGGGTCGGGCCTTAGTTTGGGGATGCAACATGTGTTGATACATGGGCCCTCTCCCATCTCAGAGAATCAGCCCTTAAAGCTGGTGCAGCAGCGGAGTTTGCTGAAAACGCCAAACGTCGCAAGTACGTCTCACTTGCAAGTGATTATGTGTTTGCGCCGTTTGGCGTTGAAAACGTTTGGGCCGTGGGGCCTGCTTGCAGGGAATTTGCTAAATTATTGTTTAGAAAAATTGCACCAAAATTAAATTCTGTAACAGCCAACAATAAAGCTGGTTGGTTCCTTGCTCAAAGAATTAGCATAGCTATCAAACGCGGCAACGCAACCAGCATCATAGCCTCCTTGCCGCAAGGAAATGGTTTCGTTTTTCAATAGGTAGATATTAAGTTATTATATTGCATGTATTAGTTTTATTTTCTTCTTGTTTGTTATTAATAAAGAAAACTAAAAGAACAATTCTATATTTAAAAAAATAATAATGACCTAGTAAAAAGGATCAATTTAATGGCCTGAATAACATGCCGAATTTAATATTTAACCTTAGAAACACGGTGTATAAGTAAAGTAGGTCAGTACCGTTACCATGAGTTCACTCGATAGCGACGAAGGTTTTACTCGCTAGCGAAGACGTAATTTTTCGTATGGAAAATTTTAGTTCTGTCATCGACCGCTAGAGGCGCTGTGCAATTTTTCCATAGACGTTTTTTACGTCGTCGCTAGCGAGTAAAACCGTCGTAAGCTCATGGTAACGGTACAGAAGTTAAGCAAATAGTTTGGGATCGCCTGACCTTTTGTTAGTGGTCACGTTATCGTGTTCATTTAATCACTGTCATATAAAAGTACACCTGTGGTGACAAGGCAATTTAAACGCAACTTTTCATTTGAGTAGAATATTGTAGTAACACGCATTTATGAAAAAAATACGTAGGTACACGGTCAGTACCATAATTTTCTAAACACAACGAACCTAAAAGAATAAAAAAAGTAGTAGTTGTAACATAGTACATAATTATGTGCTCAGTGACTTAAAATGCTAACTGTATTACAGCAACTATATATGAAAGTTTACATTTGATGTTTGAATCGTTTTTGGTCAAATCTCTGAGTGTTTATTTACGAGTAACTCCGAAGTAAGTAACTGTAGCCAGTCAAGGAACTGCGAAGACCAATATTTGCTAAAGCCAAGCAAACAATCCATTGAACATCGCTCCAAGGCCGGGGATAAAAACCTTTTTCTATTTCTTTTTTTTCAGTTACTAAGACAAATATAAATTAAAGGATGATGTTGAGATAAATAGTTTTAGTTGTTAGTTAATTTCACTTGTAAAAAAAACTTTGGCTATGACACACAAGTGTGAGAGCAATTTCGCAATATTGTTGATGTCACGCAGCCTACGCGTTAAAAAAATCACTTGCAAAACTCAACAGGCTTGCTAACGTGACGGTGGCCGAGTGGTATAGGCATACGCCCGGATAGCGTAAGACACAGGATTTGATACCTCGTCTGACACAGCCAAAGTTGCTTTTTACAAGTGCAATTTATGTAGGTAATGACAAAACACTGTAAAAACAAAAATGAAATTATATAGTTTATATTTTAAAAAAAACTTAAATATTACATGGTATGAACATTTTCATTATCTTCGTCAGGTATTATCCGCGTATATAATTAATAGGTATTATATGCCAGTATTTGCTGTTTGCGAAGTAGCTGTTGGGGGAAATCGAATGTCATGTCATGTCAATCGATGACAGCGCTCGCAGTGACCAAAAATAACATATTATTGGAGGACTTCTAACGTCTGTCACATTTTTCTAGCAATTTGATGTCTCCCTGCATTAGATTTTATAAAGAAATAAAAATCTACACTATTATTTATTAATCTACACTATTATTTATTAGTAAAATAAAAATCTACACTATTGTTTATTTAATTGAAAAAATAAATGTTTTTTTTAATTACTTTTCGTAATGACAGCCAGCCATTTGTCATTTCAACGTCCGCCAATAGTACTTCAGTGACGCTGTCATCACCAACTATTGGCGCAAGATCCCAATAGATATGCAATATCACTTGAATGACAGAAAAACGACTGAGTGTGAGTCGGACTCATGCACCGAGAGTTCCTTGTCAACTTTAACTTAATTAGGGAATCCACTTACTTCCAGTAAATAAATATTCCAGTTCCAATATGCGAAATATTCCACTTGTGGAGACTTAGCTAAAATATCACACACACACGTGGAGCTAAAATACCACAATATTTTGTTGACAGCAAATATAACTTTGTTTATCATAGTGTTTCTATGAAGAACAAAGTTATGTTTGCGGTTGTTGAAAATGTGCTATATCTCAAAAATTACTAGTTCGATCCCGTCCAAACCAATTTTCGTTGAAAGTATTTGTAAAGCTCTATTTTTTTTTAAACTCTACTCTCGCTTAATTTAGAAGTAAGTTTAGTTATATTACCACTTTGGAAGCTTCTATCAAACGTTAGACATAAAAAGAAAATGGTTATAGAAACCTCTATGTCACTATAAAAGACCTATCCATAGACACCCTAAACGCATAGATTTGACAAAAAAATCTTTCGGTTTTAGTTTCATGTATGGGAGCCCCCCCTTAACTATCATTATTTTTTATTTTGTGTATAAGTATTTTAAAGCGGTCAACAATATACATTTTCCTACATAATTTCAACAGTGTGATGCATATAGTTACAGAATATAGTGGCTGTGACATACGGATAGACGGACAGACAGACTTGACGAAACTACAAGGGTTCCATTTTTGTCATTCGGCTACGGAACCCTAAAAATCAATGTGTTTTACAATACAAAACTGCTACAAAAGGCATCGGAAAAGCTCTGTTTTCCCAAGGGGCCTACTATGGGTATTTTTGCGACAAACTAATGCTACGCGATCGAAGCAACAGAAAAGCGTCCCTTTTGTATTTTCCAATATTTTTCCTGAGGCAGAATATTATCTGCAGAAAAGAATGCATTTTTCTTCTTTCTTTTTGTAGCATCTTATAAATTGATGTGACGACGTCGGTGACTGTGATAGATTGTGACAAAACAAATAAAATAAGAAAAGAATTTACACGAAAAAAGTGGACACAAAGCACCTTGCCTTTTATGAAGAAAGAACGACACAATGAAAGTATCAATCAAAATAATGACTTTAGAATAGTTAGATTCGGCATTGCTACCATGTACCTTATTATTTATGAGTTTCCAATATTTCGGCACTGTTGCAAGCGCCATGATCACGGAGTTACTCCGTTAATGTTAGTGACCATGAAAGTTTAAAACACCATAATAATGACATTTTAATTCCCATAAAAATGGTTGTGTGTATCGATATATGAGTTACAAAAATTAAACGGATGCTTGGTGTATGAATTAATGCACGTACAGTTATGTACAATCACCAGCACATCAGGTTACCCACTTTTGTTGCAAACTAGCCCTTATTGCAACGGTATTAGATGCCGCAGTGTTTACTTGATGTGCTGTTGTCCGTACTATCGGATCTTTGTGTCCATTCAAGAAACTGGTTACCACTGAGATGAATATGTTACATTTACTTCGTATTGTTGATTATTTATTATTAATAAAAATGACACCATATTCTGATTAAATTATTTACTCTGGGTATATATTTTTTCGTTTACCAAGTTATATTATTAGCCTTTTTCCATAACTTAACAACAACTTTACTGATATAATGGTATCAGTAAAGTTGGTGTTAAGTTGGTTATTTAGCCATAAGCCAAAAAGTGCTTATATAAAGTTAAAAGGTCAAAAAACGAATAAAAAGTTTTTTAAAGCCGGTTTATTTTTTAATTTCATGATTTTTAGACATATCAGAAACTACTGAACCGATTTTGATAAAGCTAAAACTGAACCCTAAGATAGAATATACTTGATGGAACTAAAATATGTATACATACACTTACGAAATTTAGCACACGTCTTTAGAAGCCTTACTAGATCAACATACTGAAATATTATAAAATTTCCACGCTATTACATATACATGTACGCATTAATATGATTACCTCGATCTTACTATCTATCTTCTTATTCAGGACCGGTTTTACCTACCAAAAATTTAAATACATACATAATTTGTATGTATCGTTCAAATCTAATCGGTCTAGTAGTAGTTCCTGAGATTAGCGCATTCAAACAAACTCTTCAGCTTTACAATATAAGTATAGATTTATTCCTTTTTGACGTTGGAAAAATTAAACCTTAGTCTGATAAGTCTGACCTGAAGGCCTAAAATCGGGTTAAGCTAAGAAAATTAATAAGGACAGGTAAAACAAGAGTTTTAGTTACATATTAGAAGATCTTTTAACTAAAGTTACCGACATCAAACGAACATTTTCTCCGCAAGCTTTTGTTGCAAGTTATAATTGTTAGGGTATACTACACGTCATATTCGTATAACTAAAAGGTATTTTGATAAAATTGTGGGTACCTACCTACTATGGAGGATACATGAACAGAGCTAATTTAATTTAAATACCTAGATTGTAACGGGATTGCTTCCATGTACGTTTTTATTTTCGAGTTCCCAATATTTCGGCGCTGTTGCAAGTGCCATGGTCACTGCGTAACTGAACTTGTTGCGGGTAAACTATTATCGGCAGACAATTGATCACTTGCGATATCATTCTTCACAAACTCATTATTTCCTCGCATCTGTTCTCGACACACAACACTCACATTATCTGCACGCGAATCACTAAATTCCAGACTTAAATTCCGGACTTAGACTTAGATTCCGGAATTCCAGACGATTTAACGCTTAAATGGGTGTTCACGATTGAAAATTTTGTACTTTGTAATTTCAATCGCTTCCCTGACCAATCTTGGTTTGTTAATCCAATATATAGTTAATTTCATTTAACTAACCATATCAGCTTTTTAGGGTTCCGCAGCCGAATAACAAAAAACGAAACCCTTATAGTTTAGTCAAGTCTGTCTGTCTGTCTGTCTGTCTGTCTGTCTGTCTGTCTGTCTGTCTGTCTGTCTGTCTGTCTGTCTGTCTGTCTGTCTGTCTGTCTGTCTGTCTGTCTGTCTGTCTGTCTGTCTGTCTGTCTGTCTGTCTGTCTGTCTGTCTGTCTGTCTGTCTGTCTGTCTGTCTGTCTGTCTGTCTGTCTGTCTGTCTGTCTGTCTGTCTGTCTGTCTGTCTGTCTGTCTGTCTGTCTGTCTGTCTGTCTGTCTGTCTGTCTGTCTGTCTGTCTGTCTGTCTGTCTGTCTGTCTGTCTGTCTGTCTGTCTGTCTGTCTGTCTGTCTGTCTGTCTGTCTGTCTGTCTGTCTGTCTGTCTGTCTGTCTGTCTGTCTGTCTGTCTGTCTGTCTGTCTGTCTGTCTGTCTGTCTGTCTGTCTGTCTGTCTGTCTGTCTGTCTGTCTGTCTGTCTGTCTGTCTGTCTGTCTGTCTGTCTGTCTGTCTGTCTGTCTGTCTGTCTGTCTGTCTGTCTGTCTGTCTGTCTGTCTGTCTGTCTGTCTGTCTGTCTGTCTGTCTGTCTGTCTGTCTGTCTGTCTGTCTGTCTGTCTGTCTGTCTGTCTGTCTGTCTGTCTGTCTGTCTGTCTGTCTGTCTGTCTGTCTGTCTGTCTGTCTGTCTGTCTGTCTGTCTGTCTGTCTGTCTGTCTGTCTGTCTGTCTGTCTGTCTGTCTGTCTGTCTGTCTGTCTGTCTGTCTGTCTGTCTGTCTGTCTGTCTGTCTGTCTGTCTGTCTGTCTGTCTGTCTGTCTGTCTGTCTGTCTGTCTGTCTGTCTGTCTGTCTGTCTGTCTGTCTGTCTGTCTGTCTGTCTGTCTGTCTGTCTGTCTGTCTGTCTGTCTGTCTGTCTGTCTGTCTGTCTGTCTGTCTGTCTGTCTGTCTGTCTGTCTGTCTGTCTGTCTGTCTGTCTGTCTGTCTGTCTGTCTGTCTGTCTGTCTGTCTGTCTGTCTGTCTGTCTGTCTGTCTGTCTGTCTGTCCGTCTGTCCGTCTGTCCGTCTGTCCGTCTGTCCGTCTGTCCGTCTGTCCGTCTGTCCGTCTGTCCGTCTGTCCGTCTGTCCGTCTGTCCGTCTGTCCGTCTGTCCGTCTGTCCGTCTGTCCGTCTGTCCGTCTGTCCGTCTGTCCGTCTGTCCGTCTGTCCGTCTGTCCGTCTGTCCGTCTGTCCGTCTGTCCGTCTGTCCGTCTGTCCGTCTGTCCGTCTGTCCGTCTGTCCGTCTGTCCGTCTGTCCGTCTGTCCGTCTGTCCGTCTGTCCGTCTGTCCGTCTGTCCGTCTGTCCGTCTGTCCGTCTGTCCGTCTGTCCGTCTGTCCGTCTGTCCGTCTGTCCGTCTGTCCGTCTGTCCGTCTGTCCGTCTGTCCGTCTGTCCGTCTGTCCGTCTGTCCGTCTGTCCGTCTGTCCGTCTGTCCGTCTGTCCGTCTGTCCGTCTGTCCGTCTGTCCGTCTGTCCGTCTGTCCGTCTGTCCGTCTGTCCGTCTGTCCGTCTGTCCGTCTGTCCGTCTGTCCGTCTGTCCGTCTGTCCGTCTGTCCGTCTGTCCGTCTGTCCGTCTGTCCGTCTGTCCGTCTGTCCGTCTGTCCGTCCGTCCGTCCGTCCGTCCGTCCGTCCGTCCGTCCGTCCGTCCGTCCGTCCGTCCGTCCGTCCGTCCGTCCGTCCGTCCGTCCGTCCGTCCGTCCGTCCGTCCGTCCGTCCGTCCGTCCGTCCGTCCGTCCGTCCGTCCGTCCGTCCGTCCGTCCGTCCGTCCGTCCGTCCGTCCGTCCGTCCGTCCGTATGTCACAGCCACTTTCTTCTGTAACTATAAGCATCACACTGGTGAAGTTTGACCTTAACAAATACTTTCAACGAAAATTTGTTTGAACGAGATCGAAGCAGTAGTTTTTGAGATATAGTACATTTTCAATAACCGCAAACATAACTTTGTTCTTCATACAAACAATATGAAAAACAAAGTTATATTTGCTGTCAACAAAATATTGTGGTATTTTAGCTAAGTGCTAACTAAAAAAATAAATTAAAATCTACCTATTTATATACTTCATATGAATAGGCAGATTTTATGTTATTTTTTATGTTGGATGTCTTAGTTTTATTTTTTCTTGTTTGTTATTAATAAATTAATTAAAATGAAAGTAAGTGGATTCCCTAATTCAGTTAAAACTGGCACGGAACCCTCAGATCGCGAGTCCGACTCGTACTTAGCTGGTTTTTTTCTACATGATGTATTACCATTACATCAGACACTCGCAGTAAAAAAAAAACCCATCAAAAACAATACTTGTCAAAAAAACCAAGTCTCGCAACTCAGTTGTTCTGCGGTAAAAAGTTGTAAGATCCATGTAATACCAAGTCGGTTATTAATTTATTCAGTCTCTACTTACCTAAGCGACTTTCTGTCTTAATATGTCCAGTCTTTAAGACCACGATCGTGGTCCATAACAATTGAAAATCAATTGTGTCCTGAATCTCCGTACTCGAAGCATTAAGTTGTTACGTAATAATTAACAGCATCTTATAGTGACGCATATCAATATTAAAATTCTTTAATGTTTTATGTAAATATATTTACACTTGGCCATCGCCTGGAAACACATGTAAATTCAAATATTTAGTGCGATGGCCAAGTCTCAATATACGAGGGTCAAACTGAAAGTCCTTAGAACTGGCCACTTATAAACAATATAATAAAAAAAATATTCTAAAATTTGAAAATAGAACTCTTTGCCAATATTACTGAGTATATATTTCATTCATTTGTCATTTGTTTTACGATTTGGCGGCAAATTGAAAATTGTCTGTGTCACGTCAACATGAATTTAACACGAGGAAATTTTCGTGCAATGATTTTTTATGACTTTCGATGTCATTTAAGTCAACAAGAAAGTTATGATAGACTACGATTGGCCTTTTACGATGAAGCCCCATCTCGTGCGACTGTTTACAACTGGTTTAATGAGTTTAAACGTGGTCGCACTAATCTCACTGATGATGTACGTGAGGGACGGCCTTCTACGGCGACGACTGAAAATAACATCTGTGTTGTGCGGCGTATGATAGAGACTGACAAAAGAGTGACCTATCAGCAGATTCAGACAAGCTTAGGCATCGGTATGAGTCAAGTGCACAAAATCCTCCACGAACATTTAGCGGTCAGGAAGCTTTGCGCCCGGTGGATACCTCATAATTTGACTAAGGCTCAAAAACTCCATCGTGTGGATTGGTGCCGTAAAATGATTGAAAGATTTAACGGAGGTGACTCAAATGCTGTGTTCGACATACTAACAGGTGACGAAAGCTGGATTTACTGTTATGATCCTGAAACCAAAAGACAATCTGCTCAGTGGGTGTTTCCTTTCGAGGAGTTGCCAACTAAAGTGAAGAGAGATCGAAGTGCGGGAAAAAAATGGTGGCCTCGTTCTTTGGAAGGATAGGTCATTTCGCAACAATTGTGTTAGAGGATCAAAAAACAGTTTCTGCAGAATGGTACACTACCAATTGTTTGCCACTTGTCTTGGAAAAAGTTCGAGAGAAACGACCTCGCAGTAGGATCCTCCTTCACCACGACAACGCCTCGTCGCACACCGCCAAGCGAACGATCGACTATTTGGCGACATCAAACGTTGAATTACTGGGTCACCCGCCGTATAGCCCCGACCTCGCGCCTTGTGATTTTTATTTATTTCCAAAAATTAAAAAAAAACTTAAAGGAAAGCGGTTTATGAATGCTGAAGAAGCGGTGGCTGCGTATCGCGATGCCATTGAAGAGACCCCTAAGGACGAGTGGGCAAAGTGCTTTTCCCAGTGGTTCCATCGCATGCAGCGGTGTATTGACGTCAATGGACAATATTTTGAAAAGATATAATAAAACTAATAACTGGCTAATGTAATCAGTTTTTGATTTTCTAAGAACTTTCAGTTTGACCCTCGTATTTACATAAAACATTAAAGAATTTTAATATTGATATGCGTCACTATAAGATGCTATTAATTATTACGTAACAACATAATGCTTCGAGTACGGAGATTCCAGACACAATTGATTTTCAATTGTTATGGACCACGATCGTGGTCTTAGAGACTGGACGTATTAAGACAGAAAGTCGCTTAAGTAAAGACTGAATAAATTAATAACCGACTTGGTATTACATGGATCTCACAACTTTTTACCGCAGAACAACTGAGTTGCGAGACTTGTTTTTTTTGACAAGTATTGTTTTTGATGGGATCTCATTTCTTTTTGTATTTTGTAGACAGTCCTACTTTTTTCCTTTTCGGTACCTTCTACTTATTGTATATATGTATATCTACCAGCTACGAATTTTCTTAAAGCCCTTTCTCTGACTTATGAACTTTTCGCCTCGCACTAGCACCGCGACAGCTCGCTCGGCGACATTCACCTTTCCGCGCGCCCCGCCACTGTCCCCGCCCCGCATTCTCGCGCTAGCACCGCGCAGCGCGTAGTAACGGCCCGCGCTCACTCGCTAGCATCGCAGCGCGTGGTATAATAATTTATTTACAACCTTACGCACTCGTAATAAGTACGAATACACACGTAGGTACGTTTTTTGCATTAAATAAATTAATTTACACGTGTTTTCATGACGGGAATACCCATTTTTTGCTCGATTTGGCAGGGGCACTACCATGCGCCTATATTTATATGGGACTAGCTTAAACCCGCGGCTTCGCACGCGAAAATAATAACTGCCGTAAAACATCGTTACGAATAAGAAATATGGGCTTAACTTTCTTTGCGGTCTTTTCTAGATTTTTTAGTTTTTCTTTGATTCATACACCAAACACTACTTATATTCTAAATTTGAAGCTTCTAGGTTTGCTAGAAGTGCCTTAGAATTTTGATGATCGGTGAGTCAGTGAGTGACAAAATTAAGAAATTTGACCCGTTATAATTCTTAAAATACTGGTTCAAATCGAATGAAATTTGAAATATACCGTGTCTTTACAATGCTGCATGGTTCCTGAAAATTTCAGTCTTCTAGTTTTATCCACAACGAAGTTACAGGGGGTCGAAAATGGTCTGAATTGCTTCGAGAAAAGGATGGTACGGCCGTGACGCTTATTTGCTCGACTTGGTGGGGGCACTGCCGTGCCCCCAGATGAATTATTAACTTCACTGATAATAATATAAGTTAGAAAGAATTGTTCAGCTCAGAGCATTGTTTGTTCCGTGTGTATTTGGGTGACTTCGTTTCTCAGCTAGCTTCGCTCTTGTTTGCATACAAGCAATGGATAGTACACAAAGTATAACGTTGCTCTAATAAGGTCTGCATTTGTGTGTACAATTCGAGGAAACAACGCCTTGCAGTCGCAATCAGCGAGATACGCGATTGTGTTTAACTTCTTGTCACGAAGCTAGTTCAGCATTTACAAAGTTTTGTGTTTATATGCTCTTGTTTAGTCTTTTAAGTAAACCAGAACAACATGATATTCGTTCAGATGACTAACACAGGCATGACTTCGAGATATTATTTCATACCATGAGTTTTCATACTCCAGGAATGATTTTTATTTTTTAAGCATAGTAGGCATTTAAACTTTGTGGTGCTAGAGGAAGCCCCGTTTATCATAAACAACGAATTCCCAACGTAGATTACTGATGTTTTAAGTTGTATTCTGGGTTATTTTTATTGATTTATTAAGCAAACAATGTTTTTAAATGAAATAACACTAGTCTCACAAAACTATTTACATAGTTTGTAAATGGGATCACAACTCTCTAACATATCAAAAATCAAAACTTAAGTACTACGCTAAGTTAGCTAAAAAATATTTTTTAAGTATACGTTCACGCGAGCTGCTTTCTATATTAGGTATTTGCTTCACATAGATTTGTATTTAAGTAGAATAAGAGCCGAATTTACGAACGTCAGACATTACTTATCCGACTGATAGTTAGGGAGGCGAATAGGGGAATTTTCGGTAATACTCGAGCGTGGCAGTTTAAGATATGAGTTACCTTAAGAGAGAGATACCTTGGACCTAATAGAACAACCTTGTAAAGTATTTAGCTCTATATGTAGTGACGCGCGCCTAGGATAGACGATCAGATTAGTAAAAAAAAACGATAGTCTGAAATACTCGAGCGCGTCAGATTAAGATATTGGGGGTTGATTATAGTGTTTTAAGACTAAATTTAACTAATCTGACGATAAGTCCTTGACGCGGCCGAGTTATAGGGTCGCGAACTTGTAAAAAAAAAAAAAACGTTAATCCGGCATTCTCGAGCGCGATTATTTTATATTTTATTTTGAAGAATATAATCTAAAACGTACTAAAAATACAAAATCTGCCGGTTTCCGCATGACCGGGAGTGTGGAGGAGCCATTTTGTCTTCCGAAAAACGCGTTGCGGCATATAAGTCGCGACCGATACATTTTACAAAAAAAAAGTTTAAATAAACAAAAAAGGTAATTTTATTTTACACAAAAAAGGTCTCTTTACAATTTTGTCCAAAGTTAAAACTTTTTGACTTGAAGCATCATAAAAACTCAAACTCCCGGATTTTTGAGTATATCTTGAAAACTGAGGGTGTTAAAAAAATTGATATGAAATAACAGTGATTATTTTATTTTATTTTATTTGGAAAACGATACAGGTATTATTCAATACATTTACAAAAAAAGCGAATTACTGATTTAACTAGAGTAATACCCTTAAATAGTTTTCACAACATGATTTGCATGCAGTAGTATTTTAAGTAAATGTGAGAAAGAATTACACCTTAAATGTGTTTGTTTTCTTACATTTTTACAAAATTAAATGCGACTAAATACAATAATAAAATAAAAATAATATCAGTCCAATGTAGTTTTAAATTAAATTATGTTACTTTTATTATATCTCAAAAAAAAATTTTCTAAAGCTTCTCGACAATTTTTGTCGACTCGGAAAAGTTACGCGTATCTGTATACAAAAGTATTATTAACATGTACAGTTTCATGTATGTATATTATTTAATAGCCTGTTGATCCGCAAATTGTTTTTTGGACGTACCGTAAGCAAAACGAAGTGAAGAATTATTAAAAAGAATGAAGAAAGGAAAAAAAAAGAAACCAAAAAACCTTTCCGGTCAGATTAAGAGAACCCACCAACATTTTTGTCAGATTAAGAAAATATGCTTTCAGGATACCGAGATAAACCTCCCCTATGAAAATCTGACGCGCTTGAGTATTTCAAAAAAACTTCTTTTTTTTGCATTTTCAAATATTCATCGTAACTTATGGTCACGCCGAAATCGTCAGTTTTTTAAAGGGAGCTTCCTTGGGGCCTACTTAACACCCCTTCCGAAAATCTGACGCGCTCGAGTATTATTTTTTTTCTTGCATTTTTGACTACTTTATATGCCTACCCCCACCACGCAAACCGGCAGATTAGTATACCGTTGTTATCGGAGGCACTTGGGGCATACGTAGTATGAATATCTGACGCGCTCGAGAATGACCAAGTAACTTTTTTTTTTACATTTTTGAAAAACCGTACACGCCAAACCCACCGCTAAAATGGTTTTTACCATACGAGCTTTTCTTTTCGAAATTATTTTATCTTTCGATTTTGATAGGTCTCGACGGCGCCGTTGAATTACGCCATTTAGCTACCTCGCCTCCCTAACTATGAGAGTCGATTTTAATTACGTCAGATAAGTCCTATCTGACGTAATTAATACGACCGAATAAGTATAAAAAGATCGTAAAGATGAAATAAGAAGCCAAAAATTTGCACACAGCCGGGACTTGAACTAGCACTTTCTGGCTAACCGGGCCAAACACTCTACCAATTGAGCTACCGTGCTGTCAGTCCGACCTTGCGAAATCTGTGGTCTCTTATGGACACGTCATTATGCGTGACGCAAATTTTCGGTTTCTTATTTCATCTTTATGAATATAAAATATGACACTGTGAGCTTTAAAAATATTCTAAACCATTAGATAGCGCAGCGTCATCAATTTCCAAGTTGAATTTATTCTGTAAAGAATAACTACTTGGCCTACTGTTGCATAAACAGACGGGTAGATGGCGCTAAACGTCACGCATAATTAAGTATCCGTAAGAGACCATAAATTAAGCAGCGTCCGACAGACAGCACGGTAGCTCAATCGGTAGAGCGTTTGGCCCGCTTAGCCAAAAAGTGGTGGTTCAAGTCCCACCCGTACGCAAATTTTTGGTTTCTTAATTCATCTTTATGAGTATAAAATATGACATGATGTTTAAAAAAATCTAAACCAATAAAAATATCGATTCTATATTGACATTTAGGTAAACGATTGCTGGGTAATAGGTTACGTTTTCGAATGAGGCGTTTTATATTTTATTTAGTGAATAGAGGGTATAAAGAACCGGAAAAACTATTTTATATTAATAACAGAAAAATGCGTGTTTTTCCTGTCTTTGAAGAAAATGTATTGACATTAAGTAGAAAAACAAAATAGTATCAAAAATATAAAGAATTATTTGAATATTAAAAACAAACATAAAGAAAAAAGATCAAAAAAGGTTGCATCGGCAACACAGCCGCGCCTGGTGTCGAAGACACAAACGAATACTATGCCGAAGCACATACTATCGTTAATTAACAAAATAACTAAAATCTTAATTGGATAAACAATTTTACGTTTAAATTCAAATAACAATAAATAACAATTGAACTTTGACAAAATAATGAAACAGAAATCTTAACTGTTGAAGTTAACTGCAAGAATGAAACAAAACAGCTTTACTATTAAGCTTGAACAAAGTAGCTATTACATTTATATAAAAATTAAAAAATAATTGAGAAATTACAATTTAAATTAATGCCAAATTTCGCACGGGACGTTTGAGGGTCCCAGAGCTTGTGGCGACCTCAACCGAGCGGATGACACCGTCCGCTCCTGGAAAAATTTTAGTAACTCGCCCTCTTGGCCAAACACCCCGCGGTAGGTTGCCGTCGGCCACAAGCACCAGGTCTCCCTCCTTGATGGCGCGCGCCAAGTGGCTTACGTTGGGGCGAGGAACTAGAGTTGGTAAGTACTCCTTTACCCAACGTGACCAAAAATGATCAGCCAGCCGAAGGCCTTTCTTCCAGCGCACCCTCCGAATCAAATCATCATCGCTAACCTCGGCCACAATGGAATAGGGTGAAGAAACACCCAGCAGAAAATGAAATGGCGTTATTGCTTCCGGAGTGCCTGGGTCATCGCTGACGTGAGTCAAAGGACGCGACTTCACTAAACTCTCAGCTTCCGCTAGCAACGTAGAAAGAACTTCTTCTTTAGGACAGCGCTGACGCAAAGTGACTGATAGCGCGGTCTTGATGGTGCGCACTAATCTCTCCCACGCTCCTCCCATGAATGGAGCCGCTGGCGTTATAAATTTCCAACGAATCCCCCGTTCTGCTGTAAACTCGGAGAGAGATTCTGACAATAATCTATTTGCTCCAACAAATGCTGTTCCGTTGTCGCTAAATATAGTTGCTGGAACTCCGCGTCTGGCTATGAATCGTCTTAGAGCCATTATTGCAGAGTCAGATGATAGATCGTTAACCATTTCAAGGTGTACGGCGCGAACGGTAAGACAAGTGAATAGGGCAACGTAACGCTTTTCCGTATGTCGAGCAACAGAAACGTTGATCGGGCCAAAGTAATCTAGACCAACATATGTAAAAGGCCTTGTGTGGTGACCTAATCGTTCTAATGGTAGGTCTCCGATTGGTGGAGTTTGAGGTAAACTCTTTCTCAATTTGCATAGTGGGCACCTACTTGCAACGGAGCGAACGGCCGGTCGTAGTCCAAGAATAAAAAATCTCTGCTTTAGTTCGTTGACTACCAACTCGTTGAAGCCGTGGGCAGCGCGTTGATGATAGTAAGCGATCAATAGGCGAGCTATACTTTCTTTTCCATCAAGCACTATCGGTTTATTGGAAATTTCCGAGTCACCAGCAGCATAAATCCTTCCAGAGAGACATAGCAGACGAGATTCTCGATCGAGTTCAATTACATAGCGCTTCAGGCGGCTTTGTTTCGAAATAGATTCTCCACGAAGCGTATTAGCATATTCCGATGCAAAGGAGTTTAGTTGGGAGCGAAGGAGCAATGCGCATTCAGCTTTCTCTAAGTCTTCGGCGTTTAATGGTACGAGAGCAGGTGGATAGCTAGGACCCCGGCTGGCAGATGAATCTACACTACTGCGTAGCTTAAACGCGTTTGCGCATCGTGCTATACGCGCTGTGGCTCGCAGCAGCCGTAACCAATTGCTAAATCTACTTGGGTCTGCTACAATCGGAAATGGTAAAGGGTGCTGTAAGTCAGTACAAGTAACAGTATCTACTGGTGAAATCATTTGCGGTTTAACTTCATTGAGTGGTAAAACTACGAAAGGATCCACTGAAGGTTCGGTGGGCCATTCCGATTCATCTAAGCCGAGAAAAGAGGGACCAGATAACCAACGATTTGAATTTTGGAATTTAGTTTTCACACGTGTTGCATCGTCCGCGACATTCAATGCAGATGGAGTATATCGCCAATCTACCGGATGGGTAAGCTCCAAAATTTCACCTACTCTATGTGCAACGAAAGGTTTAAACGAGCGAGCATCACTACGTAGCCATTTAAGGACGGTCAGACTATCAGTCCAAAGGAAAAGTTTCGAAGGATTTTGCTTGTGAGCATCCTTTAAAAATATTGCAAAACGGGCTGCTATCAACGCACCTTGCAATTCGAGCCTCGGAATGGACACCGGCTTTAAGGGTGCTAACCTAGCTTTGCCTCCGATTAAACTTAAAAACACGCTTCCGTCGACGCATTCGAAACGCCAATAAGCTACACACGCGTAAGCGAGCTCACTGGCGTCGGCAAAGACATGAAGTTGACGAGAAATCGCACTTTTGCCATTAATGTAGTGTCGAGGAATAGTTAATTTTAAAGCAGCATTAAGGTCTTTAAACCATATGGTCCATTTTGAAACAAAAGATGGTAGCAGCTCCTGATCCCATTGAATTCCAAGTCTCCACGTCTCTTGAAATAATATTCTACCTTTAATTACGACTGGAGTTAGAAATCCAAGAGGATCATAAATACTCATTAACTGAGACAACACAGAGCGTTTTGTTAATTTTGAATAACTGGGGCCAGACTTTTTTGGAAGAAAAAGAGTATCATCAGTGACATTCCAGGACACTCCCAGTATCTGCACGTGAGACGAGGTAGGGTCAAACCTTCGTAATTCTGAAGGAAGGAGCGCAAGCGCTTTCTCACAATTCGAGGTCCAAGAACGCATCTCTAAGCAAGCTTTGGAATGAACTTGCACTATATCAACGGCTAGCTGGGCGGCTTCCTCTTCAGAATCGACACTTCCCAAATAGTCGTCCATATAGTGATTGTTTATAATGGCGCTAGCAGCAGCTTCGAAGTCTTGAGAGTATTCTTCAGCATTACGATTTTTCAAAAACTGTGCAGTAAAGGGACTGGAGGTGGCTCCGAATATCATTGATGACATTCGGAATTCTTGAATCGGCTCATATTTGTTTCGACGCCATAAAAATCTCTGAGCGTCCCTGTCCTCTACCCGTATCTTTGTTTGTGGGAACATTTCACGAATATCTGCGTTCAAAGCTACTAGGCCTTCTCGAAACCTTAATAGTATCGTTAATAATGGTTGTAGGAGGTCCGGACCGGGTAAAAGTAATGAGTTCAAACTAATACCTCCAGACTTCGCTGCGGCATCGTGGACAACGCGCAACTTTCTTTTTTGTGGATGGTACACACCAAAGTGTGGTAAATACCATAGCATAGTTGGTTTCTCAACAGTATTTGGAGCACAAGATTCGGCAAAGCCTTTCGTAATCATAGTTTCTATATTTTCCCGATATGCCGAAGCGTAAGCTGGATCTCTCATCATTTTACGCTCTAATGACATAAAACGCGAATGAGCTAACTCATAGCTATTGGGCACTTCTACCTGATCTGACTTCCATAACAAGCCAGTTTCAAAACGACCAGAGGGAAGACGTCGTGTAGTTTTTTCCAAAATAGTAATCGCACGTTCTTCCTGGTGCGAGCGATACGTTTTCTTAGTTATTCCAATCGAATCTAACTGGAAATATTCCCTTAACTGTGAATCTAAAGACTCTTCAGTAGAAGAGGATTCTATCAAGCAGTGATTGACTAAAATGTGCGGTGACGACTTATTTTTCAAAGACCCATAAAGTGTCCAGCCTAAAGGGGTTAATATAGCAATTGGCTGACTCTTACCTCCCATTCTTATTGAACTGGGAATAGTGACATGCCAATTATCAACGCCTATTAGTAGCATGGGTTTTGCCTCGGTAAATGTCAAGAAATGAGTCAAATCTGACAAATGGTTAAGAGATTTAATATCTTTAAAAGAAACTGTCTGACTGGTTAACGATAAATTCGAAATTGAGCGTACGTTTTTCAAGTAAAATGTTTCTGAAGCGTGACGACCCTTAATAGATACATCAACAAAGCTTACTTCGGACTCACGAGACATACCGCCAACCCCAACCACGTTAATTTGGCTCTTTAAACCCTCTGCACCTATTGCCGTGGCGAGTGAAGAGTCGATAATAGTTGCCGTTGAACCTTCGTCGAGTAATGCGTAAGTATCGACTGTTCCTTTGGGACCTGTCAAAGTTACGGGTATTACCTTTAGGAACGAATGAGAAGAATCAGCACAGCTTACTCGTATACTGGAAACCATCACTGGAGCTGAACCTGAATCGACCAAAGGAGTATTTGAAGTGACCTCTACAGCAGTAGATACCAACTCACTAGTTGCCTCGCCAGGTGAATCCCTATGCAGAAGTGAGTTATGGTTCTTACGTCGGCAACCCTTAATCGTACAAAACTCTTTGCAACTTGAATATTTATGGCCTCCTTTGGTCAGACACTTTCTACAAACGTTATTGTCATAGGTCCATTCTAGTCTCTGGTAAACGGACAGATTGAGAAACTTTTGACACTTGGCTATGACATGTGCCTTCGAGTGACAGTATCCGCAGGGAGTGACGTTTGTCACTTTGCCAGTGTTGACTGCTGATACAGACGTGGAAGAAGGTTGATTATCGTTGGCAATATGAACTCTTTCAATTCGATTTTTAGTAATTGTGTTCACGTTTTGAAAGTCTGAGTTTATGCCAAATTGTAAATGTATTTTTGCCTGATGGTGCAAAAATTCTGAGAAGATTTCTAATTTATATTTTTGTTCATATTGCCTACTGAATGCAAAATCTACCCACTTCTCTTTCAGCAAGGGAGTGAGTTTTCCGAGAAGGACATTCATGAGCTCTGGATTAGCCAAATGTTCTGGCAAGTTTAAAAGACGAATAGTGCCTACGCAATTAGCTACTTTGCATGCAAAGGAATTGAGCTCTCGTCCAGAGTCCTGATTGGCCAACTTAGGAACGGCTCTCACCCTAGCTATAGCCTGAAGCACGATCAGCTCTGGTACGCCGAACTGATCTTGCAAGGCGGAGATAACTAGCTCGGGGTCGTCCGAAGATACTAGTAAAAAAGCGACCGCCTCGCGAGCTATGCCTTTTAAGGCCCCTGACAGCCTGGCCATATTTTGACCGCGAGAAAATTGACCTTTGGACATCTCATATGACTTGAAAAAGAAAGGCCAGTCTGTCAAGGCTCCGGTAAAATTTGGTAGAGGGGGTGCACTCACCTCTCTCCTCTCAAGAATGCTACGGAGGGCTGCGACAATTTCATTTTGCAATGTGTGTTGATCAAAATTAGAATTTTTATTTGTGTTACATTTATTTCGAAGTGTGCCTGATTCTAAACGTGTGTGTACGTGTGTAGGCTTCGTTGCAGGGATATGAGCACCCATAGTATCCACGATTTCCGCTGGGCGCAGCGGCGCCGTTGCCATTGAGTGGTCCGCAGGTTGCGGCCCGGGGGGCGTGGCGTCCAAAACTGCATAATACGGAGACGCCGCGGCCTCCAAATGAACCGAAGGTTGCGGTGGGGCCGTGGCATTCGGGTTATTCCGGTTCTCATTATCATCGTTGCCCTGAAAATGTGTGGACACGTTAGGCTCATGGTTTGGAAAATTCGAAATTACGTTATCTAACCATACGCCAACTGCACGCTGTGAATGGCGGGATGACCGGCTGCAGCAACTGCCGCTAGCTGCCGCCTCCAAAGCGGCCAACTGGGCCTGAAGGTTTGCGTCAGCCACCGTACGCTTTCGGTCGAGCTCCCTGAGCTCAGCCTCCCGCTCCATTTCGGCGATTTGATTTGTATGCTCAGCCTCCAAGGCGAGTTTTTGAGCTAAGAATGTTGTAGACTTAGAAGAACATGTATGTGTTGAAATTGAACCAGAGGAATTCCTTACCTTATCGGTTCCTTGGTCCGTCATTCTGGCGGCTTTGCTCCTTGTGAGCATTGGATTCGGGCCAAGTGCACTTATTGATGATAGAAATAAATTGAAGTATCACTTTCCCTATTATTTACTTTATTCTGACACCATGTAAAGAACCGGAAAAACTATTTTATATTAATAAAAGAAAAATGCGTGTTTTTCCTGTCTTTGAAGAAAATGTATTGACATTAAGTAGAAAAACAAAATAGTATCAAAAATATAAAGAATTATTTGAATATTAAAAACAAACATAAAGAAAAAAGATCAAAAAAGGTTGCATCGGCAACAGAGGGGTTGGGTAATGTATACTATTTTGAGGAGTTCTACACTAGTCACAAGCAGAATACCTAAGGGCTTTGAAAATCCATACAAGCTTTCTGATACCACCAGAAATCAGTTCTAAGTCGGTTTTTACTTTTTTTATTTTTTGTATAAGAATCGTAAAGCGGTTAACAAGATGCATCTTCCCACCAAATTACATTCGTGTGATGCTTATAGTTACAGAATAAAGTGGCTGTGACATACGGACGGACAGACTGGACGAAACTATAACACAACATGTAACTATAGTTTCAGTTCCGTATCTTAACGCGTTTTGGATTAAAAAATATTAAGTATGAAAATTTACATAAACATTCTTTTGTTTTAAGTCTTGCCTTCCTTGAGGTAGGTTATACCTTCTAGTTGGTCCCATTGTTGCTAAGTCGGGATCTGATAATAGTATCTTGGTGCAATCGTGGGAACCCCTTAAATTTAAAAGGCACGTATAATGTTGACGTGTTGTTACGTGTGATAATCAACATTGTGTGGAGCTGAGCTGATGGTGGAATTCCTTAACGTTTAGGAGTTCAGTGATTATAATAATGACAGAACTTGTGATAGGCAATTTGTAGCTTCTTAGAAAACAGAATCACAAGGTACGACCCACCCCTCCTGTTATTTTATTTTTATTTATTTTATTATATTTAGGACAAAAAACAATTGTACAATCCTCTTAATAAGTAATCTTAATAAAAATGTTTAGTATTTTTGCACAACCAACAACTTTATCCACATATTGTGTGATTGCAAAAACAATAAAATCTAGTTTTTAATATTGTGAGACTCTGCAGTGCACCCGCAGTACCGTGAATGCTAGATAGGCGCTTCTGCCGACTCGGGCCGAGCGCAGCCAATACAATAGGTGTGTATTGTCCATTTGCTGTAGGTACACTCAGCGTTCACCGCACGCAACCGCATGGACAGTTACTTAAAATATATATATTTAAAATTACATAGTAGTTGGTAGTTGACTTAACATACCCAAGCAAGTAAATACATTTTAATCAGTTATCACTAAAAATAGAGAAATAAAATTAACTTAAAGACCTATGCAACGATACCCCACACGGTGGGTTTGGCAAGAGAAAAAAGTCATTCGAACTTTACTTGTATGAGAGGTACCCTAAAGAAAATTATTTCTAATTTTTTTTTTACCACTTTGGCAGGGAGATTGGAATACATATCAGTTTTCAAGCACTTCGAGCTGGACTCGTCTGGTCTGGTCGACTAGGCTGGTGCTCGCAGCGCAGTGGTAGCAGCGCTTTGGAAGTGATACCGAAGTGAAGCAACCTACGGTGCTGTCGTGATTGGATGGGTGACCATTCCGTCAATATAAGTGACGTACATCAAGAGCATCTCTGTGCTTCGGATGGCACGTTAAGCCGTTGGTCCCGGCTAGTATCGGTTGATATTAGTCGATAAGCATAGTCAGAGGACTTATGGGCGGCTTGATAACATCTGACAGCAGGGTTAGTCGCTTGCCTTGCAAACACCTCTCCACCAATCCGCACTGAGCCCGCGTTGTGAAGTTTGGCTCTAACTACCTCATAGTTGTGGTAAGGCCTTTGCCCAGCAGTGGGATGATAAAGGCTGACTTTAGTACGAGCTGGACAGCCGACAGACAGACGGACAGACGTACATTCCGAAACTATAAGAGTTCCTGGTTGGACTACGGAACCCTGAAAATACAATTGCTTCAATTTTTAACAATTATTGAGTGAAATAGCTCGTACTACCGCATCTTCACTTCACTATCGCAGTCTTTTGCATTGACCAGTTCCGGATGACACGATCATTTCTTTTGTTTACTTGTTTGTGAGCAATTAACACAACACAATTACTGCTATCAATCAATGCCAACGTGTCCGAAAAAACGTGTTTGCTATTCTTAAACGTGGCTGGGAGGCGTGGCATTTATTATCGGTTTCACTCGTATTTCGTCGGAATGCGCATGATGGCCGACCGCCACAGATTAGTAAATCTTTGTCTACTTTGTCCAAACTTTTTTTTATTTTATTTTTTTATTTTATATTATTAATTTAATACACATTGATAATTTTATTTATAATCAAATGTTGTGTTATTTATATTTTATTGTTAATTTTGTGATGTATATATTTTTCTTTTTGGTATATTGCCGAATTATTACTACCCACTAAGGCACTCGCTGAAAATCAGCGTCGTGGTATGCGTCCCGCTGCCACGACTTATGCTGAGCGGGTGCCTTTTTGACTCAAGTCGCCTGCTTTTCTAATATATTTGTATTTTATGCTTGTATTTCAGTCAAATAAATGAATTTTCTTTCTTTCTTTCTTTCTTTCACTACCCTTGTATAACAATTTATTATTACTGCTTTAAACTACAAGTTCGTTACTGATTTTATTAGGGAGCGACCACTGTCGACCAACAAAACGAAACGAACGTAACATGATTACATTTCTTACAAGTCTTGGCGACAGAGCGAAGAAAATGATAGGAAATTCGTTTGGATTGGCGGACTCGGCGACGGACGCAGACGAATAAAGTTGATTGATTCTGCATCTGCATTTTTAAAGCTCCGACGACGAGGTTAATGATCCATTAGTTAAAAAAGTCCAAAGTTAGTTAGTGTTAGTGCGAGAGACATGACTGTATTTATTTATAAATACTTTATTGTACACCGAAAACACAATTATACAGGAGAACATCTCTTAAATATTCGTTAGTAGTACAATTTGGTAGTGCTCTTTGAAATTATAGGTACTTACCATGAACGTAGCTTACATTTTTTAAACTTTTATGTTACATTTTTTTATGTATTTTAACCAATCTGAATACTCCTACTTACTTTCAAATACAAATACCAGATTATTGTTCATAGCCTTTTGTTGTAAACTAGTCCCTAATACAACTGCATAAAATACCGCAGTGTTTTCCTTGAAGTACTGTTGTCCGTACATAACAATAAAGGTATAGGTACATGTGGCGCAAGGGCATGACAACTACTATATAACTAAGGACATAACATCTTTTGAACTTTCTTTAGATATCGGTTATAAATACCACATTCGCTAGTTAGCTAATATGTTAGTAGGTATACTTACCTTCAAGCCTACATACTTAAGTAACAAACCTGGAACTTCCTGGTAGTTCACGGGAGCAGGTGGACTGAAAGCCTTGGGAAAATTAATTCTATACAGAGTCGGAGAATTGTAGGTTACATAATTTTACGTCTATAAGCTGCTTAAACTTTTGTAGGTACTTAACCGCTATATTAAACTATTGGCACAGTGAACTAAATTAAGCCATTAATTAGAACGAAGTCTCAGCGAAACTGCTAAATTCATGTGAATCTTAAAAATAACATTTAATCAAGACTTCTTCGTATTGATTAACGAATGCAATGTGTGTGTGTGCATAAGGGCGACTTCTCTTCTCTATTAACTCAGTGTATGAAGACGAAAGTCTTCATCCAGTATTTGTTACCAGTGATGACATACGGATCCGTAACATGGTATCTTCACTAAGCTTAAAATCACACAACAGAGAGGGCTATGCTCGGTGTTTCTCTACGAGATCGAATCAAAAATGAGAAGTTGCGTAGAAGAACTAAGGTAACGGACATAGCCTCACGTGTAAGCTCAAGTAGCAAAGGGCAGGGCACATAGCGCGAAGAACTGATGGCTCTTGAGGCAGAGAAGTTCTAGATTGAAGACACTTCGACTGAGGGCGTACCGTAGGTCGTCCACCGACAAAATAGACAAACGACCTTGTAATGATCGCGGGATCGCACTGGATGCAGGCCAATCACAACCGGTGACTGTGGAAAAACTATGAGGGAGGCGTATGTTCAACAGTAGATGTCCTAAGGCTGATTATAATGATGATGATATGTAGGTTAGATGTAGGTCCGTAGGCATAGTTTTACATTCCGAGGTAATTAGGTTATGTTTTCAGTATCAGACATACACAGTACAAAATTATCATGTGCGGGTTAATTGTTGCCTCTAGTGTAGCCATAATGCCTTCACAAAACTAATTTTGCTTAGAACAATGTAACTTTAAGCCGCATAGTGGTAGGTAATTGCACGACGCACAAATGCAACGACAGAGCTAAAATTATTGTCGCATTGTGTTATCTATAAAATTGGTATCGTTACTCTAGAAAACAAGTCAAGTGTGTGATAAGTAGTTTCGCATAAAAACTTGTACGTAGGTATATTCCTGCGAGTCGCCTGATATTAGAAGCAGATTAGGCCTGCTATAACTTATTTTTTTTTAAACACAAGTACCAAGTGTGTTTCTTAGTAAATAACAAATATACATATATAGTATTCATTTATAAATTCATGATAGTTCGTCGCCTACTAGAGTCTGACTAATGAAAGGTTGCACCAAAAAAGAGTGGCAATTAACAAAAAAATAGGTGTTAACACTGTGTTTCATAGAAAAAAATAACTGATACTTAAAAGAAAACTGCATATTATTGTTACAAAAATTAAATAAACGGACGGAATCTGGATTCTCAGTAGGCAAATAAACAGACGCTAAAGACTTTCAACGAAAATTGATTTGAACGAGATCGAACTAGTAAGTAGTTTTAGAGATAGAGCATATTTTCAATAACCGCAAACATAACTTTATTATTCATAAAGATGAAATAAGAAACCAAAAGTTTGCGCACGGGTAGGACTTGAACCAGCAACACGCAAATTTTTGGTTTCTTATTTCATGTTTATGAATATAAAATATGACACTGTGAGTGTTAAAAATATTCTAAAGCATCATAACTTTATTATTCATACAAATACTATGAAAAACAAAGTTAAATTTGCTGTTAAATGATGTGGTATTTTGGCTTAGTGGAAGTAAGTGGATCTCTAATTCAGTTAAAGTTAGCACGGAATCCTTAATTGGCGAGTCCACTTGGTTATTTATTTTAATGCCGCTCTTTGCTGGTGCAACCTTTTATTAGTCAGACTTTATCACAGTCATTATGACTAGTGTCACGCCCGGGAACCCATCACTTAATCGCAATTTTCTTCATCGATTTTCATTCCCCGTAGAACGATTCGCAGATGTTTCAAAATAATATTCAACAAATTCTATAATCTTGTTTCATCACAATTTCATTTGGTCGAATGCTTATTATCTACAAACTAACTTCATCGTTACTTCTTTTCATAAATTACGTATTTTATCGAAGTAACGTTAGCTTTCTATTTTGTTACCCATAATTTTATTTTCACGTAAGTTTCAATATGCAGAATTCTTGAAACATCGAATTTTACTTCACTAAGGTCCGTATGTCCAAACAAATTTGTTACTAATATTATATTGCATACTTTATTAATAGAAAATTTAAAGCATAACTGATATAAATAAGTAATAAATATTGATCTTATAAATAAACTGCGTTAATCCCGACTCGCCGTGGTCTCCTCGCCGTGGTACTAGTCTGCCCGATACTAGAGTGTAATTCAAAAGCCGGAGGCGCGGAGCGAGCGTGGGTGACTGCGCCTTGTTACGCAAGGGCGACGAGGCTGCTATTCCCGCAGCGCCGGAGACGAGGAAATCCTAATGCATGCTGCTTGTTTGCATGCCTGCTTGCTTGCTGCATGCATGCTTGTATGCTTGCACGCATGCATTAATGCATGCCTGCTTGCTTACTTGCATGCATGTATGCCTTTTTACTTGCATGCTTAGGCATGTATGCATGAATGAATGCGTAAATATTGCATGCCTGCTACGGCGATTAAAAGTTTTTTAAGGAAAAAACTTTAAAAAAAAGTAAAAACCGACTTCAAAACCAAAATGCACTAAAAAGTCTTAAATAAACTCTTCACTATTGAAAGGAAAGGAATCCGTTTTAGGCAAACAATTTCTTTTTGGAGTCGGTGCTGTGATAGTTGTTGCTTGATGGTCAAAGTGATGGCACCGACTCCAAAAAGAAATTGTTTGCCTAAAACGGATTCCTTTCCTTTCAATGGTGAAGAGTTTATTTAAGACTTTTTAGTGCATTTTGGTTTTAAAGTCGGTTTTTACTTTTTTTAAAGTTTATTTTATTTCTTCATTTTTAGTGATTACATAAGAGGGGGGGGGGGGGGGAGGGAGTTGTACCTTATGATTCAATTTTTAAGAAGCTACAAATTACCTATCATAAGTTACGTCATTATAATTACTGAACTCCTAAGCGTTAAGGAGTTCCACCATCAGCTCAGCCCCACAAGATGTTGACTATCAGACGTAACAATACGTCAACATTAAGATTCTAGTAAAGAAACACTATACGTGCCTTTAAAATTTGAGGGTTTCCCTCGATTACACCAAGATCCCATCATCAGATTCCAAAATGGAAAAAATGGGACCAACTAGAAGGTATATCCTCTAAGTTGGCGAAATTTTTTTTTGATTCGGTCGACAAACGACTGAGATATGTGGTAACAAACATAAAAAAAAAACATACAGTCAAATTGATAACCTCCTCCTTTTTTGAAGTCGGTTAAAAATATGGGAACCGTTACACATTGAAACAAGCTTTTATGAAAGGTTGTATCGATAACTTAATAATTCTATGAAACATTAGTTTGATATATCGTTATTCTGCTTAACAAAACAGTTGCGAAACATTTTTTTGGTGAACTGTTATTCGATGTTATGAAACGACGATTATTAAGTATTCGATTAATCAAGAAAAAAAGATATTAAAATTCATTGAATAGTTTTCTGTGAAATGAAATTCGATATTAAAAAAATCTGTGTTGTGATAGATACCCGTCACGCCCGAATGGAGCTGATAATCAAATGTCCACAGAAACGGTTCCAATGAGTCTGTCTGTATGCTACACTATGTGAGGTGAGATAAGGCGAGCTGAGAAACCTCAAAGTTCGCCCGCCCGCATTTATTTAACACCGTTAGGCATTCTCGATTTGATTTGTCAAACCAACCTAGATCCTAATCAAGAGAGCTAACAGATTATGCTGTTAAGGTAAAGTAAAACATCCCTAAATCAATTAAGGATGGATCAAAGGACCTGTTCAGGCGGTCTCAAGGGGCGGAAATGATTAAACCCGATAATGCGTAAGGCAAACCTTAACTTAAATTAACAGATTAATGCTCTCGACGAGTACATATTCTTGTTTAGTTAAGGCAATTAATGTTGATCTGTGAATGTTAAATTCGAAGCACAAAGTTTTCCTATGAAATGAAAGGAATGGCAAATAACCTTTTGCTTATAAAATTTAATTAAGGTTGGATAAATACGTAGGTTAGCATTATTATTATTTTATTCCAAAACTTTAGCCGTTGGATAGATTTATTATTTATATTTTTTTAAATTAATTTTATGTTGTTTTTTTTTAGTTTTTGCTCATATCACAATAACTTCTGCACCGATTTTGATGAAACTTGCACTGTACCCTTAATTGAACCATACCTGATTGAGCTCTTAAATAATCATCTTGCTATGACTTCTATGTAGTTTTCGAGAAATCCTGAGACAAATATCCATACACTTACAAAATTAAATTAGCACACATGTTAGGAACAACCCTTACTAGATCAACATACTAAAATTTCATCTAAATCTGACGATATCCTTTAAAAACAGGTCGAATTGATTACCTCATTTTTTGAAGCCGGTAAAAACAAGAGTATTAATACGATTTCTTCAGCGTTTTTCCTGGCTGAAGCTTGATGACTGCAAACGGTCAAAGATAAGTCATCTACTTTCCTACGTTAAAGGCTAGGCTAGATTCGATTAGGCCATACTTTTTTAAATTAAGATTAAAGAACATTTTATTTCTCATAAGAATAATTCATAATACAATTAAATGAAATGTACGAAAGCTACCGCACCATTGTGGAAGGATTCCGAAGTCTACTGTAGTCTACCGGAATGCTACTGCATACTTTGCTAGGATACATTGGACTTAGGTACAACTCTAGACAGTACCTTTCTACTCGTTGTTACTAGTATAGCACTAAAACTAACTGCCTCGGTGATACAGCAATAAGAGGGTCGCACTTTATAGCGAGGTCCCGGGTTCCATCCCCGGGTCGGGCCAAAAATATATACCTGGGTTTTTCTGTTCAGAAATTCTTAGGGTAGCCCGGAGTTTGGAAGTTTGGAAGTCGGCGGTGTTTCACCCCCGTGCCTCGGAAAAGCACGTAAAGCCGTTGGTCCTGCGCCTGATCTCTCTCCGGTCGTGTCGGATTGCTGTCCCATCGGGCTATGAGAGTGAAAGGAATAGAGAGTGCACCTATGTTTACGCACACACTTGTGCATTATAATATGTTCCGCTCAGTCGGTAGGCCTTGGCGACTGGCCAACGTAGTCGAAATCGGCTATGAGGACTTTACTAGCACAAAAAATCCGTTCTATGAAATACTTAGTTCCTACAATTTTATATCGTGTCTCCTGTTTTTTATTAATAAATATTTTGTTAGCGTTTTATTCCCGACCGAGTTCCGCTCAATTTCCGAGATAAAATCGTTGAGCATAGTGCAGAAGAATTGAAAGGTGTTCGTCTGTGGGGCGCGGCTCCCCGGGGAACCATGAAACATGAAATATTGCCCGTGAGGTTTCATAAAAATGTAAGATAAAATTTTATTTAATAGGAAACATGTAGACTTTTTGGGTGCATCTAATATTATGAAAAATAAAAAACTATGCAGATATTATAAGCATACACCTTTGGGCAGACATATGTAATAGTTTGTTACATGTCTAACTAATAAGTTTGTATGCAGGGACACGTTAAGTGAAAGACGGGCTGATGCGCACTGACTTTATTTTAACAAATCATAGCTTTATCTAGTAGGCGGGCGCAGCCGCGCTTACGCATACACAACACTATCCTCCCCTAATAGATTGCAACTAAATATTTATGCAAAAGAATTTCTTGTAATCTACTCGGGGTACAGGGCGTAACAATCTCTTAGCTTCAACATCACCTTCCTGACGCACCTCTTGGTTTGGCAGTTCGTGAACAGATTCCGGAATTTCCCCACTCTCCCCTACCAGTTCTTCTGTCTCTAAGAACTCCTCGCTAGTTGAGGGTCGAGGAGAAGGCATGTGCTGTGTAGAAGGCTGGTGGTTCACTTCTTCTGTATTGGTTTCTGGAAACTGCTCATGTGGAACATGTTGAGAAGAAGAGCGTGTTGAAAAATCGTTCAACTCTATTGCACAATCGTGTGTATGTTGGTTATTATTACAACCTGTTCCCGTATAAAGCATCAATTGGTTTTTATGTTTTTTAAAGGTAAGTAACGATAAACAGTCCTTTATCAAATAAGTGACTTTGCCAAGTTTTTTAACAATAGTTCCTTTAACCCACGTATGGGAATTTGTATAGTTTTTTTTATAAATAACTGCGTCACCTTCATTAAAATTTTGATTATTTTTTCCGCCATACGCCTCACACTGCAAACACTGTTTTTTTCTTACGTTACAAGCGAGAGCGTCGGATGACGTCGGGTTCGTTATGGGGTTCATTAAATCCAAGTGAGAACGAAGTTTACGGCCGAAAACAAGTTGAGCAGGCGAAAAACCAGTTGTTGAGTGAACAGAATTTCGGTAGTCGAATAAATATTGTAGCAACTGTGTATCTACGTTTTTACTGTTATTTCCGATGATACAAGATTTTATACCGCGTTTAATAACTTTTACGTAACTTTCCGCCTGTCCATTGCTGGCTGGATGATAAGCGGGTGACGTCACGTGCGAGATCCCGTTAGAGGCACAAAACGCCTTAAACTCGTTAGAAGTAAACGCCGTACCATTATCGCTAACAAGTGTTTGTGGCAGACCAAATCGCGATATAAATTCTAATAATTTACCTATTACCGCACTCGAAAAGGTACACTTCATATGATATGCCTCGACCCATTTAGTGTGTGCGTCTACAATAATTAGGTATGTCATGTTATAAATGGGACCTAGGAAGTCTATGTGTATTCTCAAAAATGGCTGCTTGGGGTACGGCCACACGGCGAGGGGAGCTCGGCCTGGTGAAGGTCTTAGTTGAATGCACACCTCGCAACTGCTTATCATCTTTTCAATAGCATCATCAATGCCCGGGAACCAAAACCTAGAACGCGCCTCAGCTTTGCTTTTTACTACCCCCAAATGTGTACGATGTAATTCCATTAAAATTTTATATTTTAACGCTTCTGGAATTACGACTTTATGTCCTCGCATTATGCAGCCGCTTTCGTACGAAAGTTGCGTTCTACACAAAAAGAAGGGCTTCAATGCTAAGTTAGTAACTTTTCGTGGCCAACCGTTAAATATGAAATATTTAACTTTACGAAGTATTGTGTCTTTGTTAGTATTCTCGCGCACATCGCAAACCCTTATCGGCAAGGTGCCGTCCGTGACGAAGTAAACATACGATGCGCGGTCGTCGATGACGTCATCAGGAGCGCATTCATCGCCCAGCTGTTTGCGTGTAACCGTTTCTGAGTTCTCCGGCAGGCTGGCGCGCGATAAGAAATCAGCGCTATTGTCACTGCTGCGTATGTATTCGATTGTGTAATTATAGCCACTCAAAAACATTGCATAGCGTTGCAGCCTGTTTGCAGACACTTCCGGTATGCCGCGCTGAGGGCCAAAGATTGATAATAGTGGTTTATGGTCTGTCCTTAGGATGAAAGGCACTGACCGGCCGTACAGATATTGATGAAATCGACGTACTCCAAATATTATCGCCGTAGCTTCTTTTTGAATTTGTGAGTATTTTTTTTCCGCCGAATTCAACGTACGAGACGCAAACGAAACAGGCCTTTCTACTCCATCGTCCTCGATCTGTGAAAGAATCGCCCCCAAACCATATGGTGACGCATCGACTGTCAAGATAACAGTCGCTTTAGGATTGAAATGAGCTAAAACCTGTTCTGAAGCAAGGTGATTTTTAATTAATTTTAATGCATCATCTTGTTCCTTGTTCCACTCCCATTTTCGACCTTTTTGCAATAAATCATAAAGAGGACTTAAAAGACTTGAAGCGTTGGGCACAAAATTGCGATAATAATTAACTAGCCCCAAAAATGATTGTAGTTTACTAACATTACAAGGAACGGGGGCTTCTAAAATCGCCTTCACTTTTTGGGGTGATTTATGTAACCCATTCTTATCTATGGTGTAACCTAAATATTCTACTTGGTCCTTGAAAAATTCGCATTTACTTTTCTGGAGGGTTAAACCAGCCTCTTGCAGTCTTTGAAGTACTGCGTTTAATCTCTCTAAATGCTGAACCCTATCCTTACCAGTAATCATAATATCATCAAGCATGCACACCACGCCGTCCAGCCCTGACAGTAAACAATCCATTGCGCGTTGGAAAATAGCCGGTGCGCTGGCTAAACCAAACACTAGTCTAGTGTACATAAATAGCTCGCGGTGCGTATTGATGCATGTAAACTTTTGTGACTCCTCATCTAGCACAAATTGATTATATGCTTGTGTAAGGTCAAGTTTACTGAACTGATTACCGCCATGCAACTTTACGAATAGTTCTTGAGCGGTAGGTAACGGATATTGTTCTATCACTAGTTGTTTGTTGATTGAAACGGAATAATCTGCACATAACCTAATTGACCCGTTTCGCTTCAGAACGGGTACGATTGGTGAAGCGTAGTTCGCATGTTGAACCGGTTTTAAAACACCTAAGCTTACTAAGCGATCGATCTCCGCATCTAAGTTACTTTTAAGCGCGAATGCAACTGGACGGGCCTTAAAATATATAGGTTTGGAGTTTTCCTTTATTTGCAGTGATACCGTGTGTTTATTAAACTTACCTAAAGAGTCTGAAAATACAGAAGTAAAACGTGACTGTAACTCGTTTAATAATTCATTCGTAGTTACATAGTGAAAAGCACACATTTCTAATTTAAAATGTGAAATAAAATTGCGTCCAACAATCGGCGGGCCGCCGTGACGAACTACGTAAACATCTAACCGGTTTGTTAAGTTATTATACGTAAATGATAATTGAACAACTCCTAGACAATTTATTTGGTCGCCTGTATAACTCGCTAAACGCTTGTTAGTTGCTTTTAGTGGAATATTATGAAAATGGTTTTTGTAAATATTTTCTGAAATCGCCGTGACTGCCGACCCGCTATCAATTTGGAACTTCATTTTCAATCCTTGAACACAAATTATTTCCGTCATTGGTTCCCCGTTGACGGTTCTAATGTTAAAAAGGTTTAGCTTACCGTCGTCATCCTCGCTCTCGCTTACCACTGCATTTTCCACGTAGTTAACTTTTTTGCACATACGACGTAAATGGCCTTTTTCGTTGCATTTTTTACACTTATAATTAGAAAATCTGCACTGTGAAGCCGTGTGATTTTTAAAACCACAAACCGAACACTGGGTTTTGTTTTCACTAGCACTTTTTGCACGTTGCTGGCTAATCTTGAACATCGGCTGGTCGGTCGGCGCTTGCGCTGCCGCCGCGGCCGCTGCTCCCTGGCGCGCTGTGTTTACGCTCACGGCCAGCTCCATCGCCCTTGCTAATGTCAACGCCGTCAAGTCCTGCGCGAACAGCTTCTCACGCTCCGGTCCCGGTAGCATGCCCATCACAAAACGATCCCTCAAAGCCTCTTCGACGTTGAGAAATGCGCAGTGTGCTGTTAAGCCGCGTAGTCTTGCTGCCCATTGGGCGTAGGTTTCACCCATTTTTTGCGTTGCAGCATAAAAGTTATACCGTTCTCCAAACCCGCATTTTATCGGTGTGAAGTGGTTATCTAATAGCTTGATTATATCTTCAAATGGCACGTCCTTCAATTCTTTAGGTAAAGCCAAATCCGAGGCCAGTTTATACGATCCATCGCTGAGTGCACTCAATAGTATAGCTCGTCTTTTAGTCCCCGTAGCATCCGTTGTATCGTCAATGTTGTTTGCTATGAACCATTGATGCAAACGATCCTTGTATGACTTCCAACAATGGGAATTGTGATCAAAAGTTGATAAAATTCCGAAGTGAGCCATTTTTTTCCTTTTGTGGGTAGAACGAAGTCGCCAGTAATAAGTTTGTATGCAGGGACACGTTAAGTGAAAGACGGGCTGATGCGCACTGACTTTATTTTAACAAATCATAGCTTTATCTAGTAGGCGGGCGCAGCCGCGCTTACGCATACACAACACATTCCCAGGGCGAAACCCATATTGACACTCCGAGACAGTGCACTCCTGCCGGATCCGAGAGTCTACAATCCGCTGAAAGAGCTTCAAGGTGTGGGATATGACCTTTATACCGCGGTAGTTGCCGCACTCCTGTACCGACCCCTTGCCCTTGTAAATTGGAGTAATAATACTCAGCCTCCATTGGTTTGGAATTTTACCGGTGAGGAGTATGCGGTTGAAAAGGTAGGTTAAGATGTCCACACCACGAGAACCCATCGCCTTCCAGGCCTCGATGGGGACTCCATCGGCGCCGACAGCTTTACGATTCTTCATGCGACGAAGACTATTAAAGGCTTCTTCGGGCGTTATCGGTGGCACTAGTCCTTGGTTAGGAGGGAGGACAGGTGGATGCAACTCTTCATGTTGCTTATTCAGCAGTTCGTGGAAGTATGAGCGCCATCTTCACTGCGAGGTCTTCGCATAGCAGGTTGCCGTCCGGGTCCTGAATGCAGCGACACTGGGAAATGTCCTGCGCCGCATTGACCCTCGAACGTGCCAACTTGAAGATGTGCTTCTGCCCCTCAGACGATTCCAACTTATCATAAAGTGGTTTTAAGTGTTCACGTCTGGCTCTGGCTACAGCTCTTTTTGTGGCACGTTTAGCAGCCCTGTACGCGTCGTGGTCTTCAGGAGATCTGGACGCTTGCCACGTTTTAAAGAGGGCTTTCTTCACCCTAGTCTCCCGCTGGACTGTGACATTCCACCACCAAGTCTCCTTGTCACGTTTACGACCGCCCTTGGCCATACCGAGCACCGCTTTTGCCGCATCGGTGATAGTTGCCTGAATCCTGTCCCAGTGTTCCTGGACTGGTTTGCCATCAGTATCTTACACTTAAACTTCTGGGATGTGACTTCATCGAGCTTCCACCACCTGATTTGGCGTCTACGATGCTCGATGTGTTTGGCTTTAGGCTCCAATCAGAGATCCATGAAAAGTAGACGGTGTTGTGCGGTCAGACTCTCGCCAGGAATGACTTTGCAGTTGGCTACTTTGCTGATAAGGTGCCTCCTAATAAGTAGAAAGTCGATTTAGGTAGCGCGTCCACCGCTTTTGTAGGTTATAAGGTGCTCAGATTTATTTTTGAAAAACGTGTTCACGATGGCCAGGTCAGCAGGCGCACACATCCTAAGGATATCGCTTCCTTTCACATTACGACTACCATACCCGAAACCACCGTGGATACGCTCAAAGTCCTCACACCCTTCGCCCACATGACCGTTCAGATCACCACCCAAAACGAATCCCTGAGACAATGGTATGCCGCAAAGTACTTCACTGAGTTGGCTCCAAAATGACATCCTTTCGGCATCGCTACGCCCAGCCTGTGGCGCATAGGCACCTATCAAGTGAGTGACTACTCCTTCAATAAGCACCCGTACCACCATTAGACGATCGCTAAAGCGTTTCACCTCTAGGATGTAATCCTGCAGCCCCCCAGAGAGCACCACGGCCACTCCGTTCTCCCCACTAGGCGCCCCTGTGTAAATCAGCTTGTAGCCATTCCCAATGAGCCGGGATCTGCTGCCTTTCCACCAAGTCTCCTGTAGGAATGCCACGTCCACCCTCCGCCTGAAGAGTACGTCGGCCAACTCTCTTGCGCGTCCGGTCAGGCTGCCGATGTTCCATGTTGCAAAGCGGAGTTTCTTTGGGGCTCGCGTCTTTAGCCGTGTCCGCCCGTGGCACGGTAGCCCAAGTCCACTTGTCACAGGAGTCGGGCGATGTTTCTGCGCGCCGTTTTGCGGCGGCGCCCTAACAGTGCACTCAAGATCTTTATTCGCGTACGTCATTCCATAAATGTTTGGCTGATTTGGCTTTTACGAGAGTGACTGCCATCTGACCCCTCAACCACATGGGAAAAACCGGCGTCAGAGCCTCGTCCGTTGTTCGGCAGGTGCATCATCGGGCCGGTGAGGTTGACTTGAGCCCAGAGGTCTTGTGAGGGCTCCTTGCACCCAAACCTTGCACCCTTTTGGCTCATAATCCTAGATATTAAACACGTGTGCTTTTTCAGTATATTATTGAACTAGTGCCTTTAGTTTATTAACCCGACCAATTAACATTTGTACCCTAGTTAGTACCAAGTCGTAAGTAATAAGAAGAAAAAGCGATATAATTTAGTCGGGTAACAACTTTTATTTTAGCAGCAAACAGTATATATGCGAAAAATATCAGTATCTGCATATTTATTTCAATAAACGGTAAATCCAGCTTTATTCCAAAAAAATAACTCAAATTCATTTTAAATTTTCTGTAATTTGTGTTTAAAGCATAAATTATTTCATTTTTAATCTTGGCTGTTGGCCGATCTAGTTCGCGCCTTAGCCTTGCGCACGCATCGGTATCGCGGCAAAAAAAAAAACAACGCGCCATTTTTTGAAAATAATTGTCGGCTGTGACACTTTAGATTGATTGTGAAGTTTAATATTAACGAAAATGACTACTTAAAGTAAAGAAAATGAAGAAAACCTGTTATTAACTCCGCCGGACATACATAAAGAGGCGAAAAATTAAGAGTCTTGTTTTTCCCTCACAAGTGAGTTGAAAAACGTCGTATGAAACACGTGTGCCTGAGACCATAATATGCGGGGCTTTCTTATGGCGCGCGCACACAATATCGCCTTGTATATATATAATGGTCAACTTAGCACACTTGTGATTCATAATGTACTATTAGAGTGTGTAGTGTATAAGCACAAGTGTGTGAATGTAATATTGTATTCATTTGTGTGTATGGACGTGTGTGCAGCTGAATTAATGTGTGCGAGTGTGTAGGTACGAGTATGTGTGTTGTAATAAAAATAAAAATAAAAATAGTAGGAATGTAATGACTCTATATTTACGATTCGATCGTATTGTTCGCAGAAATATCCATAGCGCCGTAGCGTCCGTAGCGTGCTACTGTGCATGCCGTAGCATTGAGTTGCAACCTGCTCCACACTTCGTTGCAATATCAGTCGCTTTGTAGCAATTATTTAGCAATTATTGATGTAAACAATTTGTTGTGATAAATTGAAACTTCGTATATTTTTCTTTTTACGATACGTTAAACTTTTTAAACATTAGTAATAAATTGATGAAAAAATCATAAATTACTTGTATTTGCATTCGTAGAACAGAAAAGAAAATTACCAGATCATTACAGTGATTCGATCGATCCCGATACATCGGGGCGCAATTAGTAGGCAGTAAGTGGTGGGCAGTAAGCCACTTCGGCTCCCATTAAATGTTAACGCATTGTGTCGGTCGGCCGACCGCAGTTATCAAGATATCTGTAGTTGCATCTTTGATGCGCACGATCAGAGGTAAGCTGATTGTCAAGCCTATATTTCAGGTAGTCAATGCTTAATGTATCGTGTTATGTATCACGTTATGTGTATTGCGATGTTACTTTAATAGTTAAGCTGCTCTGCTTTTGTAATAGCAAAATCGTATTGCGAATTTGCATTGTATTGATTATATTATCATTACATCTATACTAATATAAATAAGCTGAAGAGTTTGTTTGGTTGTTTGAACGCGTTACTGTCAGGAGCTACTGGACCGATTTTTTAATTTTTTTTCTTATTTTTTAAAAGAGGCTAAGCCATAAAACATCACGCTGCGACGGAAAGGGAGTAATCGCGGTCGCAGTCACCGGAAACCGCTTGTATTGTAGTACTTATAAAACAATAATAAATAAAATTCATGCCTATGATTTCAGATGATGAGTGGTGAAGGTATTCCAAAAAAAAAAACGGCTAAGTGCAAGTCGGACAAAAACTATTAGTTGGATCCCGTCTAAACCAATTTTCGTTGAAAGCATTTGTTAAGATCTACATTATATATAGTTTAGAAGTTAAAGGGGGGGGGGGGGGGGGCGACGACGCACATTCTATCACTAAGCGTATATCTCGCAAACGTTTCACTTTGAGAGAAAATGGTTTTAGGAACCCCTATTTCATTTTAAAAGACCTATCTAAAGTGTTTGGTTTTAGTTCCATGTATGGGAGCCCATGTAGAAGTGTCATTTCATCATATAGAATCGTAAAGCGGTTAATAGGATACATCTGCCTACGAAATTTAAACAGGGTGATGCTTATATGTGTAGTTACAGAATAAAATGGATTTGACTTATGGACGGACAGACAGACAGACTTGACGAAACTATAAGGGTTCCGTTTTTGCAATTCGGCTACGGAACCCTAAAAAGGATTAAAAAATATGAAAACCATCACATTTTTATAAACTAAATCAGCTGTTTGTTGCATTCATTCCTATTTGAAACTCTGTGAATGTAAAGGAGTCTCTTTGAACCAACAAAGTAAGCACCTATCTACGTGATATTGTTAGTGAACGATACACCAATCATTTGTAACGTCCAATTTCGCCGTATCAGTCCAATTCTCTAAGCTTGTCAATACAATGTGGGCTAGTTCAATTGTTCGAAGGTTCGAGCCAATCAGACCTCGTCAGAAACTTTGTATGGGGCTAGCTGAAAGCCCCCGAAGTTATGTAGTTACCATACAATTATTCAAAACGGTGATTCTATGCCGATGTAAAGAAAGGCGATGTAAGTTAGATTGAATTTCCATTTGTTTAATTGAATTCCGATCCTTTGGCGGCCATGACGGAGTCGCGGAGTGTGTAATGGATTTATTAGGAGCTATCATTACAGCGAGTAACTGAATACTGTGTCAGCGAACCGGGAGACGAGTATAAAGAATAACCCAGTTTCAAATTCACATTTAATTGATTTAATTATTTGATTGGAATGTTCAAAATAATATCCGCGACCTAAATGATTATACTCGTACCCATGAATGATATGAAATTCTTAATTATTAGTCGATTATTTACAACTAGCGGTCCCCCGCGACTTCGTCCGCGCGTTTTGAGTTTGCTCCCTCCCCTCCCGTCGCAGCGTGATGTTTTATATCCTAAAGCCTTTCTCAATAAATAAGCTATCTAACACAGACATATTTTTTTCAAATTGGTTCAGTAGTTCCTGAGATAAGCGCGTTCAAACCAACAAACTCTTCAGATTTATAATATAATTAGCGCAAGCGCACGTCGTACTTAAGCTGCGAACATTATTTTGGTGCGGAGTTATGTTAAGACTTTATTATAGAACTCTTAATGCTGAACAATCCTGTCATACATCATTTTTGTGTAACTTAAGCGGTTTCCGCAGCGTATGCAGCGGAAGCTCTCAAAAGGAATATCTTTCTCCCGTTTTCGCAACATTTTTCATTTCTGCTGTGGTCTTATGAGTCGTATCTTTATGTTATATAGCCTAGAGCCTTCCTCGATAAATGGACTATCCAACGTAAAAATAATTTTTCAAATCGAGCCAGTAGTTTTTGAGATTAGCACGTTCAAACAAACAAACAAACAAACAAACAAACAAACTCTTCAGCTTTATAATATTATAAGTATAGATGGGTATAAAGTAATGCTTTACGTCACGGGCGCCATCTTGAGTTACGAGTTAAATAAAAGGATTATAATTTTGAATTCTGAGCGAAGCGGAGGAGGTACACTTTTTTTTCTTTTTTTTCTCTTCGAGGCTGGGCGTGGCTATCTCGATTTTCGAATTATGACCTCTGTGGTGCAACTTCGCGCACACTGCTGCGTTCATCGTGTTCGTCTAGGTATTCAAGCTCTTTACACCATATGGGCCGCGATGGATCATTTTCATCGTACAATATTTCGATCCGTGAGTTAAGTCAACATTATGTGATGTGTAATCGAACGATTCTGAGCAAGTGAAACGAAAAATATATTGCTTTACTTTTACTTTGGAGTACAGAGCAGCCACTGGTTTTAAACATCAGTAAGGTCAACATCAAAGTTAATGACAGAAACATGAAGATTTTAGACTAAGAGCCAAGTTAATCCTGACATACGCAAGTGGGCGTAATGGATTTAAATGGTCTTGGCATTTGTAATTCCTGTTAAAAGTTTGTAATGTTTCTTTAGTTATTAGAATAATTTGGCAGAACTGCTGGAGTCAATCCCTCGACACCCGAGCTAAGTACAAGCGGAATGGAGCCTATTAATTATTACTACTGTGTAAGCACTCCGCAGGGCTTAGACAATTATTTCTATTGTAAAAGAGTGCGAGTGTATTTTAGTGATCAAGTTTATAGATAGGCAAGGTCTGAAGTAAATATTTTTAATTTCAATCCAGTGACGGAATGTTGGATGTCGGAAGGAACTTATGATCGTCTTTTGAAGCCTGTTTTTAAGGTTTTGTTGAGCCTAATTGAGTCAATAGTCAATAGAAAAATACGAGTTGGCTGACTTTAAAGTAAGACAAGACAGTTTTATGAAATCTTCTTTAAGTCTACATCAACACCTGAACATGCGAACACATAGAACATGCTATGGTTCAGCGCCCTGGCTACGGTGTCGTAGGTAATCTGTAGTGATCGGTATTAGCGTAATCTGTAGTGATCGGTATTAGCGAGAAATCGTATAAAGTCATAAAAGTCATTTATTTATGCAAATAGGCCCATTGAGGACACTTTTACACTTTTCAATAAAAACCCTACCACAGCTTCAGAACAATTTTGGGCTAGTGCTGAGATGAAGCAGCGCAAGAAACTCAGTCACTATTGTCAATGCCTCTTTTCAAAAGGTTTACAATGTTTGTAGTATTCATGCAAGTCCATACATTATTATCTTTTAAATAATCATCTACTTTATACCCTTTCGTCATTAGGGTTTCTTAATTGACAGTTTTTAATTTATTGATCGGTAAGTTTACAATGTGTTCTGGTAGTTTATTGAAAAATGTTATACATTTCCCTATGAAAGAGTTACCAACCTTTCGAAGCCTAAATTATGGAATAGCAAGCTTAATCTTGTTCCTAGTATTATAATTGTGCATATCACTTTTTTTCGTGAATGAATGTAAATTTTTGCGTACATACATTAATTTTTCATAAATATACTGAGAGGCTACAGTTAATATTCTAATTTCTTTAAACAACTCTCGTAGGGAATCTTGAGGTTTTAGATTATAAATAGTTCGTACGGCTCTTTTTTGTAATACAAAAATTGATTCTATGTCAGCTACCGAGCCCCACAGTAAAATGCCGTAGGACATCAAGCTATGGAAATAACTAAAATAAACTAACCTCGCTGTTTCTATATCAGTCAAACGTCTAATCTTTCTTACAGCAAAAGCAGCTGAGCTTAGTTTTCCTGACAAGGCCTCTATTTGAGGACCCCATTGTAGTTTGGAGTCTAAAGTGATTCCCAAGAATGTTGTGGAGTCGATAATATCAAGCGATTTGTCTTTTATCTTAACTTGAGTTGATGCCTGTCGGAGATTAGGCATCGTAAACTTTACACATTTAGTTTTACTTCCATTAAGAAGGAGATTGTTAACTGTAAACCAATGTAATACTTGTGAAAGAGTATTATTTACATACTCAAAATTTTCTTCACCTCTGGGGATTTTAAATATAAATGAAGTATCATCAGCAAACAATACTATATCACAAAGATTCCCTACAAAATGCGGGAGGTCATTTATATACATCAAAAATAAAAGTCGTCCCAATATAGATCCCTGGGGTACACCCATTGTTAGATGTATGTAGGGCTTATCAAAATTAACTGCATTCCTTCTCGGTGGCGATTCGGTTGCTAAAATTTTAGCAACTTTTTGTTTGGGACTAATAACAAAATCCCAAAAAAATTGACTTTTTCATTCAAAGTAGCATCAGCTGACCGGCACTCTAGCCTGGGAAAGTAAAATATTTTTTTGTTATTACGATGTTGGTCCCATACAAAAAGTTGCTGTACTTGAGCATCATAATTAGTGCAGGAAAAGGAGTGCAGTTAATTTTGATAAACCCTACGATACCTAGACGATAGATGTCGTTTAATAACTTGACATATTCGATTGGGAATGAAGTTTTTTTTAAATGGCTAAAAACTATTTACATTTATCAAACGGCAAGTCTAAGATAGTTGCAAAAAATGATTTTGTCTTTTCGTTTATTAATTTCTCACGGATGTGTTTATCAACAGTCTTTTGTTATGCTTTTGTTAGTGCAACCGCCGGCGGCCTTTTGGTCAGTGAGCGTTCATTAATAAAATTGAGTTAGAATGTATTTCTCTCTCCACTAGTTCATTGTTGCTTTTGTACGCTCGTGACTGTTAGACCCTTTACACACTGCGACTTTTAGCATCGATGTAGTCGCAAAATGTCAACTTTTACTCACTGCGCTACTTTTAGCATCGATACAGTCGCGATGCAGGAGCTGGTAATTGTCAAATTATGTAGGTACTAAATTTTGGCAATTGCATCGATACCAAAGCGCCAGCGATGCTAAATTAAATCTGTTCATTGCGTGAGTCGCGATGCTGAAGCGAGTTTTCAAAAAGCCGCAGAGTGTAAGGGAAGGGGTCTTGATTATATCACTAATCTGTCAAAGGAAATGAAGAAGCGTAGCGTAGCATAGCATCAGCGTCATTTATCACGATTCGCACTGTCTCTGTGAGATTAAAGCATTGCGTCAGTGTGACGGGTCGCTCGTGATCATTCATTAAACTTCGTTCCGAAGAGCGTTTTTAATTTATTGTTCGCTTCATAGTTCTGACATGTTATTATCCTCAACATTGAGTTTTGTGTTGGAATTTGCTAGAGTTTATTAGATTTAGCTCGCAGCTTAGTCCTTGGTGAATGTTATCAGACGTCTTAAATTTTATCACAAAAAAACTATACTAATATTGTAAAGCTAAAGAGTTTGTTTGTTATATTGAACGCGCTAATCTCAGGAACTACTGGACCGCTTTGAAATATTGTTTTTGTGTTGGATAGCTTATTTATCGCAAAAGTAGAACGCTGCGACGGGAGGGCAGGGAGCAAACTCTAAACGCGCGGACGCAGTCGCGGGGGACCACTACTAATGTATAATTGGCGCCGTGTTGTCACTAACTCAAAAAGACAACAAGCAAAGTACTTAAGTTAAGCTTCAAGACACTTTTTTTTGTAAAATTTCCAGATCCGAAGGCTTATGTCTTTCCGAAGAACCGTAGACAGATATGGTAGCTGAGTACCTACGCAGAATCCTTTTATAACAATCTTAAAGCAAAACTGGACTTATATGTCATTTAAGTCCTCAGTAGATAGGCTTACACGCTTCAAAAATCAAGCTGTTGTCTACGAGATAATAAAAAAAAAACATTTATTTTTTTTAGTCTCGAGTAGAACCAAAAATGGGGTAATACAAGTGTTGATTTGGGGCCTTCGTTTGTTAAAATCAATTAAAGTTCATGACTTTGAACACATACTATTGTTATGGAATTAAATGGTTAGTAGTACTGATTGCATCCGATTGATTGTAAACTGTTCGAATGTCGACTAAGAATTTGTATACATTATGCTGCAGTAGTTTTGAATACGATACTTTGTTCATTTGTTTTTTCTTAACTTATAAAATGCTTTGTCCTGAACGACTGACTGACTGACGGAGCAATGCTTGTAGAGAATTGAAATTTGGACTTGTTTTTTGTATGTCTTATGGATTTGACAAGAGAGGTTTTTTCGAAATTCTACCCCTAAGGTATAAATGGCAGCAATGCCATTACGTAAGTCTCTTAATGTAATTGATTGTAATCTGTTGTGTTTTCCTGAAATAAATAATAATAATAGCAAAGTTTGATTGGAACAACGTTATTCAATCAACTTCAAATCTTGCATTAAGATAATTTAACAGTCCTGTTTCTTATGTTATGGAGATTAATCTTTTAACGGGGTTATAAAATTATGTTACGTTGGAAAGTTATGGGTGTAAAGTTTTTTTGGGGAAAATTTCTTCAAAGGTGATATCGATACTTCTTTAACTTTTTGATTTATTTTTTGACACAGTATCCTGTTAAAGGATTCCAGCATAAGAAAGAAAAAATATTGACTATAGTTATACAGTACATTTTACAAAGTAATTTTGAAAACAAAGGAATAAGTTGGTAACTTTTTTTTTAGCACTGTCAAAAAATTCTGTGACTACCTACGTAAGTATCAAACTTTAAAGCTCAAAAATGATTGCTACATGTTATGTAAATGCATATTAATCATTTGCTCATTGAAATCTAGCCATAATGATGATAGTACACCCGCCGCGCTTTTTCCAGTCAAACTAATTGCAGACACAAAATAATTGCAATCGTATCACTATCGCTTTCAAGTTGTGCAATGGTCCTGCGTATGTATTACGTCACAAGCCCATTAACGCTGGACTAACTGTAGTTATTAACTTATACGTCAGAGACTTAAGCGCGCTCCAACATATTTTCGCAATATTTTTCCTAGGATTTAAGGCTTCGTTATGAGAATATGGAGTAAAATAAAGTCAGTGAAATAACATTCTTGCTCACTATTTAAAGCTAAATTTTGTGGGCTGGTAGGTTTGTAGGGACTAATCACTGGAATAACGAAGCTTATTTTAGCAATTACATTCAGTAGTCGAAAGCTACGATAGACCAGGATGACAGCTTCAATGGAACTTCTTAATGTTGCAAGCGTGGTACCAATAGAAATGAAACCATTCAATTTTTCACGATTAATTGAACTTGTGATATTAATTTTCAATAATCTGATTTTACGTTAAATAAAGCTTAAAATAAACATAATACACAAACAGGTGGACTAGATTGTTGGTAGTTTCCCTCGCAAATAGCAATATTCTTACTCATTATTTTACGTATTTTGATTTTTAACTACTTTGTATAAATACATTATTAGAAATAATGATGATATTTGTAGAATACATGATTTCCTGGTTATTTAAGAGGCATTTCACATTACCGCGCGAATTGCTAAGATTTTGGAATTCCGGATCTCTATCCTTTGTACACCTAGACATTATTTGTAGATTGCAAAAAATAGATCAAATGTTTGATGTTGATAATTAATGTAGTAACAGATTTACTTAAACTGATTTGATTAACCGTCAGTGGCCGATCTCCCACAATCATTTCACTGGAAACACAACAACAACAACAATCTTTTTTTAAATGACGAAAAAGTGACCACAGACCAAATCTCATTTTTGTCTATCTAATTAAAAATCAGAGTATACTCGTAGTACTACAAACTTAATATTATGTACATGCAAAAAGTGACTTGTTCAGTCACTGGCACTGCAGTTGATCCGACGCTTGTCAGTGCACATGGACAATCTTGGTCGGCTTTTGTAGGATCATCGACGCCAGGAGACTTTATAGTCGACGCCGACGAAGTTGAAGAAAAGAAAATTTTGAAGCGTGGATAGTAGCGCTGTTTTTCCAAAAATATTATTAAAAGTAGTCTTAATAAGTATAAAACGATCGATTTTAAAATGTTATTTACATAAATGATTGCTTTCAAATAGGTGACGTTTTCAAATTAGCTGTTTTGTATCGTATTCGACGAATATTCCGTACCTTACACTGGTAAAGGCTACTCTTACTAGTAAAGTAAAAGCTTAGACTTTAGAAGTTAGAAGGAGTAAATTTGTACTAGCAATCAGTGTTTGTGCTGATAACAGCAGTTTTCTAAGGAACTCTTATACGATCGCACAATCGAGAGCACTACATTAAAGATATTCCCGCGTGTCATAAAATAATGTGTCTACATCCTGAACAAAATGCTTGAATGCGGCAGATGTGCTCATAAATCCCTCAAGACACTCTCAAACGTTTCTAAATAAAGCGACATCGACGTCTCAAGCAGCAGAACCGTGTACATGTCGCAGTCGAATTGTATAATCAGCTATGTTATATAGCTATTACGGCTAGCCGCTATCAAAAACAGACCGTTTTTAAATGCGGCGGTTCAACGATTAGCCGGATTGTCATTGCGATACGTTCTTCAATAAGGCGGGCAACATTTAGCCGCACGCATCGCACTATTACTTGTCTAGGGTGACCATACTCACAAAATAAATCAATGTTTAAACGAAAATAAATTTTCATAATCAGTAAAAGTTATCAGATTCCATGAAATCCGGCTACATTCTAAAGATCATATTTTTTACATCAATTATATTATTGGTGTAGGGTTCCGCTGAACACCAGAATCCATGGCCATTTTAGCAGTTAGCAGTTTTGATGCGAGTTATAAATTCTAAAACTTTGTCATATGGCCTGTTTACTTCGAAATATTGAGAAGAATAGAAATGCTTTGAATGTAACTCAAAATGGTTCTGAAATCACTGCAAGGACATATTTTATGTTTTCATTATTTAATTCAAATATGCACTTTCTGTATGGGACGACATTGTTGTTGTTTTGTCAGCCAGCGTCACGAGTGTTAAAAATCGGAACTAAAACCTGTCAAAGAAGCGGCGAATGTCTCGCTGTATTACGTTACAGCTAGCCGAGTTGAATAACGTATGGTGGCGAATACATTCCGGCGGTTATTTATTCAGCTGCATTTGATCTGGCTAATTGTTGAGCCGCCGCATTTTAAAAAGGCCCTGTTTTTAATAAAGGCTAGCCGTAATGTAATATAGCGGTTTATACAATCCGACTGCGACATACAAAGAATTGTCGATTCAACCCGCGGACGAAAAGGAGCGACACTTAAAAAAACTGTTGATCCCAGTCACGTCCTTTTTATGGATAAGAGTTGCGGCAAATAACAATTTTGTCGAGCAACACCGAGCTCGTCTGCACAGGCGTGTATTGCGATGCGGCTTTGATAGGTAAGCGGCTCAGCTTTACTGTTAATTTAGCAATTCGTATTGGGATTTCGTTCATTAGATTTATCATATTATTACAATAAAACAACGTAAATATTAATATTCGTACCGCTATAGTATTTTTATAATATTACTAGTGGACCCAGCGAACTTTGTTTTGCCCCCATTCTCATCTCGCCCCGGCCCCGTCCCGCACAGTCCCGTAATTTAAAATTTTAAGCAGTCTCAGAGTAACTTAGAGGTAAGAAAAATTGATAATAACATAACGAAGCCTTAACTCGCAGGGAATATATTGCGAAAATGTGTTGGAGCGCGCTTAAGTCTCTGACGTATAAGTTAATAACTAAAGTTAGTCCAGCGTTAATGGGCTCGTCACGTACGAGTAATACATACGCAGGGCCACTGCACAATTTGAAAGCGATAGCGTTGCGATTGCAATTATTTTGTGTCTGCAATTAGTTTGACTGGAAAACGCGCGACGGGTGCACTATCATCATTATGACCCGATTTCAATGAACAAATGATTAAATATGCATTAACATAACAAGTATCAAAGTACAAGCAGCAATCATTTTTGAGCTTTAGTGTTTGATACTTATGTAGTCACAGATTTTTTTGTCAGTGCTGAAAAAAAAGTTAGCAACTTATTTCTTTGTTTTCAAAATACTGTCATGATATATTCATTTGACGACCTCCGTGGTGTAGTGGCTAAGCACGCTGGTTTCAAGGCGTCGCCACTCCGAGGTCACTGGTTCGATTCCCGGTCGGGTCAATATAGAAATCAAAATTATCTATATTGTGTCAAGTCTGGGTGTTGTGGTACCACCGTTGTGTCTGATATCGATAACACAAGAGCATTAGCTACTTACTTTGGGATCAGAGCAATGTATGTGATTGGTGTCCAATATATTTAATATTTATATCGTGACATTACGTTAGTATTTACTCCGTGAAAATTGCTATGCCGAAGCGATCGGATTACGTATTCGCCCCGTAGTGCACTTGTCTGAGGATATTACTATTACGCGTTTACTTACTTTGAGGAGCAGTAGACAGATGGACCTGCAGCTGTTTTTGAATAACTCGCATAAATATTACGAGTGACTTTCATTTTAAAATTGATTAAAGTACAACAAAAATAACACAATATTATAAATACCAAACGAATATTTAACATTAATCAAAGTGAATCATACGCCTTAAGGACGCAATTGATTCAAAAATATGGCCCCTGAAGTCTTAGCTTAGCATTATTTACACACGACATGAATACTATTAAAGTGGTAAAATTTATGAAAATAATTTGGAGTCCCATTACATTTATTTGGATATGTAATTCTTTTTTGGCGACTTAAAATAAGATGTAATCAATTTTACCTGTATGTATGTGATGTGGTCAGAACTGGGTTAGATTGAGTATGTTGATTTTTTATGGCTTCAGGACAAGTGTTCAAAATTTCGTAATAGTATCTTTGTTTGTATGTTCGTCTCAGAATTTCTCGAAAACGAGAAGCCATAGCGAGATAATTTTATTAGTTCAATCAGATATATTTCAACTTACTTAGTAAAATGTACTGTTTAATTATAGTCAATATTTTTTCTTTTTGATGCTGGAATCCATTAATTATTGGGATAGATGGGAAGGACATTGTATATATATATACATAAATTCACTTTGAAATGACTCAAAAAAAAAACTGATTTTTGTGAGTACGTCTTTTTTTTATATAATTATTATAATTGTAATTTTATTATAAAGATATATTTATATTTCACTTATTCAGCTCTTTATTTTCTATGCACAAAATACGCCTTCCAATAAAACTCATAATTTCTTTACCCAAACGTTGTCGGGAAGAGATTTCTTATAGTGATAAGACCGTGTTAATTATACATTTTCTCACAACGATTTTATAAATCAATTTATGTTATGTGCAATAAGGAGTTATTTATCTATATTTCACGTGATTTTTAATTCGTTTTCAAACGAAATTCACGCGCTCTAATCAAGTGAGTGATTCAAAAATAGGGCCCCAGGACAAGGAAATGAAGAAAGGTTATGCCTGCTGAACACAACATTCCGTCAATAGGTATCCGTGACAAAAGGAAGGTTACGTAAGGCGGATTTTTCGATTCACTGCCATAAGGTACGGTAGCTTACACAACAAACGCTATTTATATCCATATTCATGAAAACGTCGAATAGCGAATATTTTTATCTTGTTTCTTAATGATAAACAAGAACTCAGTATTTTGACGTTACATAATAAATAAAAGATAAAATACGTAAAAAGGTTTTTAAGTTACGTTTCTTTGCTGCGTCTAGCTACAATTTTTAATTTACAAAATTAATTTTAGTAAGAGGATGGAGAGAAGTTTATCTTCAACATAAAAGTTTAATTAAATCGTTCTTTTTCGTTTGCTTAAAGCTGGTGAAAGTGAATAGAAATACATGGTTGATAATGCTTCAGCTGTATATAGGTATACTTGCAGCTTCTGGTAATTTAAGTCCATTTCCAGTCATTGATTTTATATCGTAGAAAACCATAGCAACATTTTCTTTAGTTTTAGCTCCATCAGTGAACAATTACCTATAGCCTTGCCATGAGTTAAGAGTTAATATTAAGAGTGGTAATGTTACTATCCACACTTCACGAGTTGAGTATTGGTAATTTCTACTTAATTATAAGGCGAAATTTACGTTGCGTCCGTTTGCTGCAAAATAGTTTAGGTCATGAGGAGACACATAAGATAGTTTTTAGGGTTCCGTAGCCGAATGGCACAAATGGACCCCTATAGTTTCATCAAGTGTGTCTGTGCGTATGTCACAGCCACTTTATTCTGAAACTATTCGCAAAACATAGACGAAACTTGGTAGGTAAGTGAATCTCGATAACCGCTTTTCGATGCTCATACAAATAATATAATAAAATGACATTTGAGGGGGATTTTTTACTCCCATACATGGAAGTAAAATATAAATTTTTTTTTTGCTCTAACCTATGCATGTAGGGTGTCTATGGATAGGTCTTTTAAAATAACATCGAGGTTTCTTGAACCGCTATTTCTGAAAGTTTAACATATGGGTGATAGACGCTTCCAAAGTGGTAAATTGGGCGTCCCCCCTCTAACTTTTGAACGAAGCATGTGACAATATTGGAAAAAATGCACAATGTAGTGTTTTACAAATACTTTCAACGAAAATTGGTTTACATGAGATCGAACTAGTGATTTTTGAGTTAAAGCAAATTTTCAACAACTGCAAATATAACTTTGTCTTTCTTACAAATACTAGAAAAACTAAGATGTTTCAAAACTGCTGTCAACATAATAATTATTGTGGTAGTTTGGATAAATGGAAGTAAGTGGAAACCTAATTTACTTTAAGTTGGCACGGGACCCTCAGTGCGCGATCCGACTCGCACTTGGCGGGTTTTTAATCGACAAATCATCCCTGACAAGGAAATTATGAAAGTATAAGAAATCTTAAACATGTGTTGTTTTGGTCAGTGAAACCCGACCGTTGTATAAACGATACTGTTGCCAAAAATATATATTGTGAATGAAAGAAACCCACAAAATCAATTTATTATTGCGATATGTCACTTCTTCGAAGCTTACTAGCTACAGTGTAGGTAGCCTAGTATTTCGTAGATTCGCGCGTGCTAAGCGCGAGGGTATCAATTTCCCCATTCGTTTTTTTTAAGATGTTGGGAAGAGGTTATCTTTTAATAAAACTTGCATATCATTTAAAGACTTTTTTTTACAATACGCATAACTCTAAACATCATCCCTGAGTTGGATGTCACTGACCAAAACAACACTTATTATTTATTTATTTACAGCTCAATATTTGTTTCAAATTTAGTGAGTTGTAATTACTACGTATAGGGAACCTTCGCCTAGCAAAAAATGATTTGCAAATTCGACGACAAGATTATGGCGTAAATAGAATAGAATAGAATAGAATATTTTTTTATTTGCTTAAAACATGGTAAGTTTGATAACATAATTTTCATCTATGACCTTCATGTATTGCCACAGGCGGCATGGCAATTGAAATATGAAAGTTGAAACAATTAATTAAATACATTATTTCATTATTCACTACACACACATTTCAGGTTACATTGATTCATTGCTAATTTATACTATACATTTATATTTAATATACTTTATCTATTTATTCATGTCATTATAATTATAAAATATTTATGTCAAGTATTCAGTCAGACTATAAAAACATTCTTCTTTAACAAATTTACGCAATCGTGTCAAAAACATATTATAAGGAAGCTGTCTAATGTCATAAGGTCATATGTCATTCTATTATATATTTTATCAGCCATGGCCTGGCAGTTTCTTTGGAAAAATGCACTCTTGCTCATAGGAACTTGCAATCTTTAAATATCTCTCTGGCGTAACCTTAGATCTAGCTGAACATATTTTTCAAATAGCTCATGATTTTTTCTAACAAATATTCCAGTCTCCAAAATGTAAAGCCCAACCAAAGTTATAAGTTTCAGCCTTTTGAATAAAGGTCGACAAGTTTCCATTGGTCCTGCACCACAAATTGCCCTAATACACTTTTTTTGCATCAAAAATATTTTATTTATATCAGTTGAGTTACCCCACATAATCAGACCGTACCTTAAAATTGAGGATACATATCCATGATATGCGGTCAGTGCAGTTTCTTCTCCTGCTACAAATCGTAATTTTTTGAGAGCGTGTACAAAACTACTCAACCTTTTACACAGGTCTTCAATGTGGGGTTTCCAGCTACTGTGTTGGTCAAGGATGATACCTAAAAACTTTGCCTCACTAACTTTATCGATTACTACGTTCTGACAAGTGACGTTTAACTGTGGACAATTTGCTTTGTAGTTTGAGAACTGTACTAGCCGATTTCGACTACGGTGGCCTAACCGTATGTCGACTAACCGACTGCGCGGGACATATTATTGTGCAAACGTACGTCAAACACAGGTGCACTCTCTATTCCTTCCACTTTCATAGCCCAATGGGACAGCGAGCTGACAGGACCGGAGAGAGATCAGGCGCAGGACCAACAGCTTACGTGCGCACCGAGACTACCCTGAGAAGAGAGAGAGAGAGAGAGAGTGTAGAAAAACCATAAAATTATTATCCCTTTGGGATAGAACGATAAAAGCGATGCTAGTGGCATAGCAGCAAACTGTGTGATGAAAAGAGATGAGAGATGCGAAGTAGCAGAACTGTTTTTAGCAGCTGTCAGTCAGTTCGGAAGCCTTATAGAAGCTCGCTGAAAATTTTTCTCATTTGAGTTTTTGAAAATTTATGTGAAATTGTGTATATTTTGAAGAAATATTTATGTTGAAACATGGTGACTTGATCGGTGATTGATTGTTGTTCATTACAGCGGAATAACCCAACAAATAATCATTTAACAGGTACATTAGTCCAAATCGAAGCCTCTTAATATACGACTTATATTTACAAATGAGCTTCAAATTTAAAGTACGCAGTTTGATCATTCTATTCTACAAAAGTTAATTTACTTTACTAGTAATAAATAATTAAAAAATCAAATTAATTTAATTTCAGTTAACTAAACCATCCACCCGACTGCATTTTGGGTAAGCAGGCGACACCGTACTCCGCAAACATCCCCGAAGCACTGCAGTGCCGGAGCAGCCCCGACAACATCGTGAACGCATTATTAATCTGTACACAAAGGGCGTGGAACTTCTTCCGCGTATACTTCACCCAAAGACTGTAAGTATAAAATAACGTACAAAATGCGCCAAACAAAGTAATTTTTACGTCCTTAGTGCAACGAGCAAATCTCCGGGCTATCATGTTCGGTCTAACAGCCAATGCCCTTAAAACGCCCAAAAATAATAGTTATAATTAAACAATAATCAAATTAGTAAGAAAAATTGCGCGGGCCAATACCGGAACAAAACATCTAATGTCAAATCATATAATTATTATTCCTTTGGAAAGGGGATTTTACTCCTATGTGTCAAACACGATCTCTATGACAGCTTTAGTGCTGTCCATACCCTACCATAGTAATGTCATAATCGATTATCCGTCTAACACTAATAACTGTATCAGACGAGAAAACGAACCCTTCTTAAAGCGCAAATATCTTCAAACTTCAAACGGCTGGTAGCCTACAACCCTGATTCGTGCACACAAAGTAGTCGTAAGAGTTTAGTAACTCATTAGCCAAATAAAATAGATTGAAATAAAGTTCACAGTAACTTACTCACTCACTCACTTGTATACTAAAGATAGGTAGGTTCATTGTTTTAGTTGTATTTTTTTCTGCTCCGTTCCTGGACCCCCGTTTGAGAGAGCTGTCATTACCTTATATCTTTTAATTCGTTACATATACCTTTGAAGTATTAGCTTTTCTAAAAACGTTATTTCCCACGCTTATTTTCATTTTTTTTAAACCCGACATGGACCGGGGAAAAGGCGGGCAAATCTCTCTTAAGTTAATTTGTAACGTGAAAAGCGAAGGGAAATCTCTTTCACCTTTTATTTATTGCCCCCCGGGACCCACGCGGATCGGGTGACCCGGATCTTATTAGATTCTCCAATCAAACTCACGACTGTTTTTTTAAATAACAAAAACGACAGTGATTTGGGTAATCTACCTAAAAGTATTCTGATTTAAATAATTTTGGTACAAGTAAGTACAAGTTTGGTGCCTAATAACGTTATTTTTCACGGATATGTCATCTGATATTTGAATGATGTTAAGTAGTTTTGCGCGGGAAAAGGGAAGGATGGACTTTTCTTTGTTTTAGTAATTGTTTTTTTCGGGTCAATTATTGTCATTGTGTGGTGGAATTGTCATGATAATTTGTGCTTTTGAAAAAAACAATACAGTTAAGGTGGGGAATTCAGTGAAGTGATCTGATCGCGCCGTCTTACCCGGATCGCTGTTCCTGCGCTTAGCTTCCTTGTTGAGCATGGAAATGCGAACCACTTCGCATTTTAATGAGTCAGGTTAAGGTAGGCTAGTTTAGTGTTAGTTTTAGTAATGTGTTATAATGATAAATCACTAAAGAATAGTTTGTATGGCCAAAGACGTTAAACTAGTAAATAAAGAAAAAGAACAATCTTACTGATAGAAAGGTTATTCCGTTAAGCGTAGAAAGAGTTTTGAATCTCGAAAGAGTAACTCCCAAAATTTCTTGTACTCCACAATGGACGATTGAGCAATAAGGGCGTTACAAAACGTTCCGAAATTAAATAACCGTTCCGCTCTTCCATGTTCCATGCAAATTTTTGTTTACCGCGTTAAAGTCGACGGGAATATTATTTCACAGGAACGCTTTATCCTGCCCGGCTCCTCCTTTTCCCGCCCAATTTCCCGATATTAAATTTATTACGTGCACCGTGGAAAAAGTCAAACGGACCTTAATAATGATTGGGGATTTTCTTTTAGTTATTCAAAGCGTAATATTTTATTATTCTCAATTTGTCAGTTTCAAACAAATTATATTAGGACAGAACGTTGATTTATTATTCAAGGAAGTTATTAAACCCAAATTGTCAAAATTGTATTTTTAGAAAGGTATGAAAATTAGAAATCCATTTCGAGACAGACAGATTTTCTTGCGCTTTATTTTTGTAAGTAAATGAAAAAAGACTTAAATTAACATGGGTGTAGGCATTTTACAGGTGACGCCTAGTGTTGCCCAAATGCAAGAACAAAACAAGATTTAGCCAGTCTTGGTCTTGGCCTTGCATTAATACACCTGGTCTTGGTATTTATTTATTTTTAATTTAACAATATTAATTCAAATTAACTAAATTGCCTCGCAAACCACTTTCGTGGTTGTCTGCGAGTGCGAATCTCGCTTAGTTTAAGTATGTGTATATGTTTGACGACCCGTCTGGTGTAGTGGTCGAGAAATCGCCTACTACGCAGCGGGTGCGGGTTCGATCCCCGCACAATACAAACATTTGTGTGCATGAACATGTCTATTTGTATTGGTCTGGGTGTTTTCTATGTATATCATGTATGTATTTACAAACAAAAAGTATTTAAGTATTATATCCGTTGTCTGGCGCCCATAACACAAGCTTTGAGTAGCTTACTTTGAGACTAGATGGCGATGAGTGGGAATGTCCAAATGAAAGGATATATATTAAGGATATTATTGGATAAGCAAATAAATGTAACATTAACTTTACAATGAACATTATATGTATAAGCAAAGTACATAAACATATTGCTACATACATAAATTATAATGTATGCTACAACAAGCTCATGTAGTGCCGTTTTAGCTTAGCGCCAAATTCTTTTTTGCTTGTCAGTTTAGCTATTTCGAGCGGCAGGGCGTTGACTAAATATAATAAAATATTTGATTAATTATTGCACTCCCAGTCTTGGTCTTGGTCTTGCAGCAAGAGTCTCGCAAGTATTGCAATTACCTATTAACTTGTTGCTATTTATTAAACATTACTTTAGATATTAGAACAACTCAACAGAGTAGGTACATTTTGAGATCGAATTAAAATTGCCATGGTATAGACCAACTATAAATTAATAATGTCTAAACTTTTCATGAGAAATTCAAAAAAACAACTGATACCGGGGTTTGAACTGGGGTTTGAACCCACGACCTAGGCGGTCTGTGCCGATGCTCTAACTAACTCACCAACTGAGCTATCAACTGTGTCGCGCGGGAGTCAGTCTGTTTCATAATAAACGTTAACATTTAATAATCTTCAATGTACTAAAACTCAGTTTTAACATAGAAAACCAATTAATGACATAAGCTTGACTGTATTTTAAAGAACATTCTTTCAACATCTGTCTAGAAAGAGATTGAACCTCACCTCATATGAAAAGGAAAAAAATAGATATTTAAAAGAAAGTCCTAATTGCAAGACGCAAGTGTCTCGCAGGCTTGATCTTGTTTTTGCTTAAATCTTGCACAGTTAGTCTTGGTCTTGGTCTTGCAAAAATGCAAGAATAAGACCAAGACTGCAAGACCAAGACATTTTGGGCAACACTAGTGACGCCTTTACTATGAAATCTAATGCAGAAAAATATTTGATCGAGCTGTCAGCTGTCACTTTTTTTTCCTATACGAGGGTCAAACTGAAAGTTCTTAGAAAATCAAAAACTGATTACATTAGCCAGTTATTAGTTTTATTATATCTTTTCAAAATATTGTCCATTGACGTCAATACACCGCTGCATGCGATGGAACCACTGGGAAAAGCAATTTGCCCACTCGTCCTAAGGGGTCTCTTCAATGGCATCGCGATACGCAGCCACCGCTTCTTCAGCATTCATAAACCGCTTTCCTTTAAGTTTTTCTTTAATTTTTGGAAATATATAAAAATCACAAGGCGCGAGGTCGGGGCTATACGGCGGGTGACCCAGTAATTCAACGTTTGATGTCGCCAAATAGTCGATCGTTCGCTTGGCGGTGTGCGACGAGGCGTTGTCGTGGTGAAGGAGGATCCTACTGCGAGGTCGTTTCTCTCGAACTTTTTCCAAGACAAGTGGCAAACAATTGATAGTGTACCATTCTGCAGAAACTGTTTTTTGATCCTCTAACACAATTGTTGCGAAATGACCTATCCTTCCAAAGAACGAGGCCACCATTTTTTTTCCCGCACTTCGATCTCTCTTCACTTTAGTTGGCAACTCCTCGAAAGGAAACACCCACTGAGCAGATTGTCTTTTGGTTTCAGGATCATAACAGTAAATCCAGCTTTCGTCACCTGTTAGTATGTCGAACGCAGCATTTGAGTCACCTCCGTTAAATCTTTCAATCATTTTACGGCACCAATCCACACGATGGAGTTTTTGAGCCTTAGTCAAATTATGAGGTATCCACCGGGCGCAAAGCTTCCTGACCGCTAAATGTTCGTGGAGGATTTTGTGCACTTGACTCATACCGATGCCTAAGCTTGTCCGAATCTGCTGATAGGTCACTCTTTTGTCAGTCTCTATCATCCGCCGCACAACACAGATGTTATTTTCAGTCGTCGCCGTAGAAGGCCGTCCCTCACGTACATCATCAGTGAGATTAGTGCGACCACGTTTAAACTCATTAAACCAGTTGTAAACAGTCGCACGAGATGGGGCTTCATCGTGAAAGGCCAATCGTAGTCTATCATAACTTTCTTGTTGACTTAAATGACATCGAAAGTCATAAAAAATCATTGCACGAAAATTTTCTCGTGTTAAATTCATGTTGACGTGACACAGACAATTTTCAATTTGCCGCCAAATCGTAAAACAAATGACAAATGAATGAAATATATACTCAGTAATATTGGCAAAGAGTTCTATTTTCAAATTTTAGAATATTTTTTTTAATATATTGTTTATAAGTGGCCAGTTCTAAGAACTTTCAGTTTGACCCTCGTACAAGTTTAACGTCATCGGCTCTATGTCATACAGACTATTCTTTAGTGTTTGTTCATTTTTTAACACTTATTAATTAAAACTAAACTAGCCTATCTTAACCTAACTTATTGAAATGCGAGGTGGTTCGCATTTCAATGCCCAACAAGGAAGCTTAGCGCAGGAACAGCGATCCGGGTAAGACGGCGCGATCAGATGGCTTCACTTAATTCCCCACTTTAATTGCATTATTTTTTTCAAAACTCAAAAATTATCATGACAATTCCACTACAAAATCATAATAATTGACCCGAAAAAAACAATTACTAAAACGCAGAAATAAGGTCCGTCCTTCCCGTCACTTTGACATTTAGTGTTGTTGTTGCTTTCGATGTTGTTTTAAAAATCATCAATAGTTTTTATTATAGTGGGTACTTGGAAAATGGGTAAAATAGGTATATTATACAATCAAATGTTTTATTAGGTTAGCAGTAAAGAAATAATAATCATCATTCTTCTTTCAAAATATGAATGATATTTCTAGTTACGAGACGATTTTTTGACATGATAATAGTCTGATATCTACGAATACATTAACCCTTGGAACGAGTTATGCAATTCCCTCGTGAACATGGCTGCCGCGATGTCAATTGACAAATTGTCAAAAAATGAAGGGAGACATCCCTTCATTTTTTTCATAGAACTTTAAAAATCTATTTGGTATAGGAAAACGGTATTAAAAATACTTTTCATGTAAACCCCAACAAACATTTAAGTCACATAATAGCAACTTGTGCTGGCAATAAGCAGTTTAAAGCTTCATAATATTTGTATAACGGCTGACGTGAGAGCTTTATGTTGAATAATAGAGTTTTTGAAATATTATATTTCTATAAGCTTGATAACTTCTGTATTAAGTTGATTACCTTTCTCCAAGCTGAATAATGGTCGTAAGTAGTACTTTAAAGTAAACCATATTCAAATTAAAGCAAATGAGAATGCTAACAGCTGTATAGTAGCTGAAGATTCAGCATTGCTCTGCATAACTTTGACATTACTTTCAATTATACAGATTATTTCTGAATAATCTGTTTCATTTTCACTTTAAGTTGCTTAGCACATCAAATTATTTTTACTATCCAGAAGCTGAATATTGCAGATTTTTTAGCTATTAAACAGAAAACGATTGTCTAAATTGTAAATGAGACGGTCTTATACCTAACTTACACAGATAGAAGAGCACAAATACCCTTTTATTCAGTTTTAAGTGTTAAATAATATTAATTCTGGTTTTTGTTTTTTTTGTTCTTGAAATGTTTGTCATGAAACCTTATTATTTTAAGGCCGCTACGAAACACCATTATTCTAATTCACCTACTATACTAGTAATAAGAATGTTATTGCTTATATATCACCTATCAATTATCTCCAAATTGACCATAATCACTTTTATCTAATAAACCCTAATAAACTGCTTAAGAGTATCAAGTTGAGTAATATTGGAACTGTTATTCAAAAATGAGTTATGAAATGTACTTTTATCCATATAAGATCTGAATAGGAAGTCACATACTAACTTTTATGCAGAATTAAGCAACAAAATGCTGGGCAAGCGCGCTCTTAATCAAGATAAACATGACGCCATTGTCTAAACTATTTTTATAAAAGTAAAAGCAAAATCACGTATCAAAAGCACCATTTTTACGTCGAAAAATGCTTTATGTGATCAGAATGTTTTATCTTCAGTATTTTACTACATTATAGTACTTAAAATGCATAGAAAATATTTCACTTGTAAAATTATTAAAGACCAAATATTAACGAAATTGTAGTTAATCGTGTGGCGCGTGAAAATTAACAATCAAATATATATATATTTTCACAGTAAAGTAGCGTGCGTTTAAAAAAACACTTCTAAATCGTGAAATAAGTATGTAAAGTCAATACTACCGATTTCTTCTAAATATTTCTGACATCCAACGTTGACACTGGTCGTACAAAGCAAAATGTCTCATTTTATGATTTTATTTGAATTATTTCTTAATAAAATTACAATTTAGACCTGCAATTTGAATAAAAACTGAATAGCTTAGCTCAAATATTACTAACTGAATAAGATTGTTATAACTGCTGTTTTAAAGGTAATTCAGCATTTATTCAGAAGATATCCATCTTCTTGTACACTTATTCAGATACTATGTGGCCATTATTCAGCGGTTATCCAAATTAAAGCTAGTTAATCTGTGCCCAAACCGCTTGAATATTGTCTGTATAAGCGCTTACACAGACGTTATGTCCGCAACTTAAGCGACTTAAAGTCAGTCGAATTTCTTTTATGCAAATATTATTCAGCTAATAAATGTTTGTTGGGACCAGTGTAATCTTATATTAAATTTATAATAAACTAAATTCGAACCGAAAAAACATACTGCAAATTGACCAATAGCGTTATGAACACAAGGTGTGTATGAACCGCTAGACGGGTTAATTATATATTATAAAACAAGATACAAATGAATTCATATGAATTTAGTTTTGGTCTTATGCATAGAAATTCACTTTTGAGTGTTAAGAAAAGCATATGAGGAGAGCCGTTTCCTTAATTAATGGTATCTTGAGTAGTAAACACAATTTCTCCTCTAATTAAAAAAGGCAATAACATTTTAAATATGGTTCATTACGCAAAGCATTTCAACATCACAATACGTGCGCCAACTTCCGTGAGGTATTTCAGAGTCAATAGAAATATGTCGAGCATCTCTTAATGGCGCACCTGCGATATTTTATTTTCATTTTTTCCTCGTAATGCGAAATCTCATTTGGCCGCGCTCAGCGCCGCGCCGCGCGGGTGTAATGCGCTGACGGTTATTGCATTTCTGATGCACACCACGTAAATGAGAGAGGATTTTTTTGAGTGCACAGCCGAGATATAAGAAAGTTGGCGGTGAACTGGTTAACTGAAATATGTTTGTAAAAAGTTGACACACGGTGTCTGTAAAGTTTTGCGTGTATTTACAACGAGTTAATATTAAGTATTATCAATGTACTCGTTTTTTTTTGAATTCGTTAACGGTGGTGATATCATATCCCAGTACTTGTGACAAAAACCGGCCAAGTGCAAGTCGGATTCGCACACTAAGGGTTCCGTGCCAACTTTAACTGAATAAGAGATCCACTTACTTCCACTTAGCCATAATATCACAATATTTTGTTTTTCGTGGTATGTATGAGTAACAAAGCAGTGTTGGTAAAAAGTTAATTTGAATAACGATTAAAAATTAACGATTAAAAAGTAAATCATGATTAACGAATAAAATTAATTAATCGTAATCGAAATCTAGACGATTACGATTATTAGTCGTTATCATTAATCGTTAATCATGATTTAAAAAATATGATTAATTAGGCTTGGAACAGTTTACAAAATGTAAACGAGTTCATTTGATATTATTTTTATTTGAACATTAACAAAAATCACAGTAATTAGTTTTTAAAAATAGAAGATAGTTTTTAAGATTACTTTTTACTGACAAAATAAAATTCATCTTATTAAAACCTTTTTAATTTTTTAGTTTTAATTTTTTAAATGATTTAAATTACTCTTCATAATTACTCTTTTCTCAAATAAATCATCCGACATTTTTGGTAAATGTCGGATGGTAATCTGTTAAACAACCGATATAGTTTTTTGGGGTTCCATATCCGAATGGCAAAAAGCGGAACCCTTATAGTTTAGTCAAGTCTGTCTGTCTATCTGTCCGTCCGTATATCACAGTCACTTTGTTCTGTAACTTTAAGCATCACACTGTTAAAATTTGGTAGGAAGATGTATCCTGTTAACCGCTGTTAACCGGGCTCCCATACATGAAACCAAAAAAACGCACGTGGTGTCTATGGATAGGTCTTTTATAATGACATATAGGTTCTTATAACAATTTTCTTTTAAACTTTAACGTTTCATAGCTAGACGCTTCCAAAGTAGTAAAATGGGCCCGCCATCTGACTTCTAAACTAAGCGAGTGTAAATTTTGAAAGTATAATATAATGTAGATCTTAACAAATACTTTCAACGAGAACTGGTTCGGACGAGATCGAACGAGAAGTTTTTGAAATATAGCACATTTTCAACAACCCCAAACATAACTTTGTGCGTCTTAAAACGAAGTCGTTAGCGTTAGCTAGAATATTAAATTTAGTATCTCGTCGTTAGACGAGATACTAAATTTAATAGCGGACCTCCATAGTTGTTATCAGAACCGGTTATCCAGACGCAAAAAGAAACCTTTACTTGTAATAATTCATGAAACCTTTAAATCCTCACCTATAAGCTCCAGCTCGACTACAATGGGAAGATTTTCGCTAAGTACATGGTTAAGCAGTGTAGATCTTATACCGTTCATTGTTACTGAAATTAGTACTAGTACACGGTCAAAGAAATCATCTAGTGCCTCAGCCCTCAGATCAATCTGTAACAAACTAATTGAAGGGAAATATACCGGTTGCCATAAAGTTTTCACAGATGGATCTAAGGATGGCAAAAATTTAGGAGCTGCATTTTTCGACCCTCAAAATAATGTAACGGCTAAATTTAAGATTGATGCAAACATTTCTATAATGCATGCTGAATTGATTGCCATCAGCGAAGCACTATCATATATTGAGCCCATGGATACAGACAGTTTTGTAATATTTTCGGACTCTAAGAGCGCACTTCAACATTTACTGAGATGTATATCAAACTTCCAGGGCATTCCAGTGGCATATGATATAATTAAGTGTTTACTTAAATTAGTAAATAATAATAAGAAATTTGTTTTGCAATGGATCCCTGCTCATATCGGCCTAGAGGGGAATGAAAAAGCGGATGCCTGCGCTAAAGAAGCAAGTGTGTGCGGGATTGAGATTGACCAGAAACTATGTCTGTCAGATATACTGTGCGAAGCCAGACATAAAGTTCGACAGATGTGGAAGGAATACTTCGATGAAAGATCGCTTGGGAAAGGAGTCTGGTACAAAACCATCCAATCCTCTTTACATAGACGTCCCTGGTTTGATGGAGCCGATATGAGCAGAGAGGAAATTGTAACTAGCTTTAGACTCCGTTCCGGTCACATTCCACTTAATAGCTTCGCCTCATTAATGGGGAAAACTGCTTCACCAAACTGCTCAGAATGCGACGTGGTTGAAGATGTATACCACATATTAGTGGAGTGTGCTCGGAACGAGGCTGAAAGATTAGAATTTTGTAACCGCTTCAACATTAATTTAAGAGAACCTGAAATATGTAATGAAATTTTGGCCAATCCTTTATCAAATGCTGCCAAAAGTTTATATAGATTAGTGCAAGTAGGTTTTAAGCGTAGATAATATGATATTTAATTGTAATGGGTTCCTATGAGGGTGGCATATTCGCAAAGCGAATAAACCCTCTTCAATAAATAAAGATTAAAAAAAAAAAAAAAAAAAATAACTTTGTGCGTCATACAAACACTGTGTCTATTAAAGTTAAATTTGCTGTCAACAAAATATGGTGGTATTTTACTAAGTGGAAGTAATTGGATTCCAAAATTCAGTTAAAGTTGGCACGGAACCCTCATTTCGCGAGTCCGACTCGCTCTTGGCCGGTTTTTATTTGTATGGATATCACGAGTATGTGGCTTTTGAAGTCAGAGCCCTTTTGCCGGAATTTAAAATGTATGCTATTGTCACAGCAAAACCCTAAAACCCTAGGAAATGATATTCGTGTGTAATTATGTATGACATATGACTTGAAAACATTGTAGTCCTAATCATATTATTGTTTAAAAAAACATGAAAAATGTCAATTACGCTACCATAGCCCTGTAGTAAACTATAATTTGCGATGTCGTGGCTGAATTTTGTTTGAAAACGTAGTTGATTAAATCTGAATATGCTTTTTTTTCTTTATTCAACTTAAATTAATCAGCGTTAATCAAATTAACGATTAACGACTTATGATTATTTTTTCAATCGCGATTAAGATTAAAATATTAATCGTGATTGTTTTAATCACGATTAACTTTAATTTGATTAAAGTTAGTCAAATTAAGTAATCGATTGAAAAATAATCAATTAATGCCAACACTGTAACAAAGTTATGTTTGCGGTTACTGAAAATGTGCAACTTAAAAACTTGTTGGGTCTCGTACAAACCAATTTTCCTTGAAAGTCTTTGTCAAGATCCCATTATGCAATTTTTTCAAAATTTGTCCTCGCTTATTTTAAAAGTAAGATGAGGGGGGGGGTGCCCATTTTACCACTTTGAAAGCGTCTTTATAAAAAGGTTTTAGGAACCTCGATGTCATTTTAAAAGACCTATCCATAGATACCCTACACGCATAGGTTTGACAGAGAGACTTGACGAAACTAAGGGTTTCTCCTTAATATTCTTTTCATTTAATCTCTTCTTATTTCCATCTTAGTTATTGTTTAAATTAATAAATGCTGCATTCCAAGAAGATATACGTGAAATGTGTTGTGGTTTGTGTGCTAACATAAGCGTGATAGATTTAATTGGTGATTGGATAATAAGAATATGCAATTCAACACCAGCAAAAGAAGAATTTACAGCATCAGTACTACTTCCCTTAAATAAGTTTCGAACGATTACTGATGCTTTATTATGGGTGATTCCTTTTGATAATGCGAACCACAATGGATGCTCGCGCAGAAAATGATATATTTTCAAATTCCTGATCTCTATCTCTACAAATCCAAACAAAGACATTGAAATGTATTTATTTATAAACTTTATTGCATAAATCATGGTGTACAGGAGGACTTAAAGCTAAAGCATTGAATAATAAACTGGTCACACAAACTTGTGTGTTTTTGAGAATGCTTCTCTCACCTAGGGTCTACGAGATGAATAATTATACAGTTCGAAACATTCCTGGATGAACTGTAGGTAATTATCAAGAATGAATGCACTTTGTTTATTTGCGGTTATGCTGACATCTTTTTGCCCTTTCTCCCTTATCCCCATATTTGCCCGCCAAAGTTTTCATGTATTCATTTAGATGCACATGTTTGACTGGCAGCCATGATCGAATTATATTCGAGGGAATTAGTAAAATGATAAAACCTCGTTTTGATAAATTGGTTTGTTGTTTATTTTTCCGCAGTCTTTCAAAATGTCGACACATTCACCCTTGGAATAAGGAAACAGGATTGAAAGGGAATTGACCAGAAATATAATAAAGAGGTCACGGACACAACCTCCAGCTTGATCGATTGATAGAATAGGCGGCGGTGAATTCACCTTATTTTCCAATGCTAATCCCGTGCTCCTTCCATTTCCGATAGTTTCTCAGACCTCCAGAATACGTGGCGTGTCATAGTCTAGTATAAGTCAGCTCAAATATAAACCTACTTAAACATGCAAATAATAACAAACTTAGACTGATAACAAGCTTATTATGTGTATATTTTTAAAACCAAATATATCCCCGAGAGGATTAAATAAAATTGAATGTTATTTCAATAGCCGAAACAATTTCAAATAAGTTTTACTAAAATAGAGGTAGATGAAAAGCTAAGTTATAGATGAAAACTCTTTTGACATTGCCCTAATATGCAAGATAATGGAAAAACACTTACTTTGGTAAAAAAAACTTGTATAAAATAATCAATACAAGTTATATCAAATAACTTTTGGACTATGAATAATGTATTATTTCCAAGTGAGACATATGATGCAATGGCGTGTTGTTGGAAATCTTTGTAAAGTTAAATTGTCTGTAAATTAAACTCAAGGTTTAGAAAATATTTGAAGTTTTCCGCTTCAAGTAATAAACATATAATTTATTTCAAATCCGTTCGGTATGATGAAGAATATGTACATATTAGTACATTTGCTATCACGTCAGATTACTGAGATTAAATTTTTGTAGAAGAAAACCTCATTCCAGAGAACCACTTCTCAATCTTGTTTTGGTGACCGAACCTACAATAAAACAATATATTTTTAAAAGTTTTAACTTTTATTATCCTTATTAATAAGCAAAAAAGTACCTGCTATGTAAATTTTACTTCTAACTAACTCACATAACAAGTATAATTATAGAAAATATTGAAAAACACAAGTAGGTAACGGCGGTGCCGTCATTGTAATACACCGAGTCAGAACGGCCGAACAAAGAGAGGTGTTTTGTTTTTTTGTATCTAAATTCTTACGAACCCTTAAAGTAAAGTTTTTGTATATTTTGAAACATTTTAGAGGCTAAATTTTATAATTTAAAGTGGTAGGCTTAAATAGAGCACTATATCAAAATTGGTACGTAAATGACTGTAATTAGTAGTAATTAACGGATTTGCATTGTTTAACATGGTTTTAATTTACTCAGAGACGGTAAAACAGACTGAGATGAAACTTACCTACAATGACGTAAAAGTATAGACACGTTCTACACCAACATTAAAGCATTTTAAAGTGGCGCAAGGATTACTCTATATACGAACGTATAGTTGTATATTACGACACTAAGCGCTAATAAAGACAACAAATGGGGCATGCCTGTTGATAGAAAGAGATAAATGTATAACATTCGTTACGTATTGATTGCTACTGAGCGCTCATTGGCGCGAATGCGTGACATCTCGCTCTTTAGCCTAATGTCAGCCATTGCTAAATTGCGATAAAGCATAAATACGTGTTTTAAGTTTTAATACTTTTAAATGAAAAAACTATACTAATGAATGTAATGACACGTTTTTTTGTCTCTAACAGTTGCAGTGTAATTGGTACTACTCCTAAAAACACGGAAGGGATTTTTACCCGCAAACGAGAAATAATTTAAGGCGTTGTCGGGACGTATAGCTATACAGAGAAAGTGTGCCCGACTGAATGCACTCCGGGCAATTACCTGCCTTTCGTGTTGCCATTTTCGAGCGCATAGGACGTATCTATACAATTTAAAAACATCTTAGCTTACCTACCGATCGTGTGCAATGCACCCAAAGATCGCTTTAAGCGCGGTCGAATAAGATATCTGAATTGCGGCAATGCTGTTCGATTCTTGAACAATGCAGCGATGAATGGGTAAGTGAGGCAGAGGTAAGTATCGTCGTATGTGGAATTCATATTCGAATGGAAATTTGCTACTTATCGGGATCAGGGTTATCATGGTGACGACTTTACTCTACTTTACCTTTGAATAATATAAGAATGCACAGGGTGCGTATTGCGATGCAGCTTAGGTGGCCTTGCACACAATGATTTAACATAGGATTACGATAACCCTGGATTAAAACTTCATTTTGTCTCCATGAACGTAAAATAAACTGACCAAGACAGAAAGAGGATTTAATCAAGGATAAGCGTAATCCTGGGTTAAATTATCATGCGCAAGTGGTCTTTAGACAGTTAAGCATCTCTGCGTGCAAATAAGCCTATCGTATTGCGATTTAGAGTTATATGGATGATATATTTGTAGTATTATTATATTGATAAAACAGTTTTCAGTGGGAATTGAACTGCCTGGAAATTGAACGGATTATACAATATCACTATTTGCCTTCGTAATTAAATATACTCTTTCAATAAATGTATGTTTATACATAATTGCACGCTGATGTTGTCTTGCCCAATTGCAGACGATTTTCTCAGTTAAAATAGTTCGAAATAGGTTAGAATTGGAAGAAAGGTATCATGCTTGGCAGTGGCAGTTAGCTTCAGTATATGTACCTTGAACATCGCTTGCAACAGTGCCGGAATATCGGGACCTAACAATAACCAATACCGTCTTGAACTATTGTAACCGATTAAAACGTGTACCTTTAGGTAATAATTACCATAAATTTTTGTGTGACCATTAAAACAGAATATTGGGAGAAAATATAACGTGTAATGTTAAATGCGCAAGACCTCAGACACCCTAAATGATTTTTTTATGCAATTGACCTAATTCTCAAAGAAAAAAAAACAAGGTTTTATGTGTTGTTTTAGTTTTACTGGCACTTCACTTCTTGCTCTGCGGACGACGCTCTGTCGAAAGAGGATTTCGTACGTCTTCACCGGGCCGCTGCGCCTTGCTGACATTATTATTATTATTTACGGTAATAAAAAACTAACCATTGCTTTATAACTTATAACTGCGGGTCTATACGCGACGTATATAATGTAGTAGTATTGTAACTACTTACACCCTCGACGTTTCGACGGTGTTGCAACCGTCGTGGTCATGAGGAGACTGGCGCTCGGCGTCTTCGTCTGCATCGGGCGGCCGGTTCTTCTGCTACCCTCCAACTATCCGATATTTGTTGTGCACGTGACCTAGAGTCAGTAGGTTCAGTGCGACACACAACACTCACAGTATCCGGGTTAATGTTTATTGATAAAGGCGACACACACGGTTTGCACTTATTAATCACTGGATTCCAGGCCGATGACAACTTAAACCCGTCTTCCCGATTGAAATTATTATACTTCTTGATTTCAATCGCTTCACGTAATACCCTAGTATGGTAATGGCGATCCGTGGAAAGGATTTTCGGGTCATGTAACTCCATCCAGTGATTAGTCCCCATATTAAGCAGATGTTCTGCCACCGCGGATTTATTGGTCTGCCGATTTTTCACTGCAGCGATGTGTTCCTTGACTCTTTCGGCTATAGTCCGTTTTGTCTGGCCAATGTACGAACTACCACAGCTGCAGTCTATTTTGTAAACCCCCGGAGTTTGAAAAGGCAATACGTCCTTAGGCGATCGTAGTATTTGTGCTATTTAACGTAACGGAGTATATACAGTCTTAATGGAATATTTACTGAGTACTGATCCAATTTTGTCCGTTACGGCTTTTACATATGGTAAAAATGCTGCTTGTCGACTAGCCTCAGAAGCCTTCCCCCTCTCCCTGCGTATCCATTTCGTCGTAGTACCTCCTGAACATGTGCAAGCTCCTTATGTAAATGTTCAGGGTCACATAGGTTGTGAGCTTTATTCGTTAATGACGTTATAACCGTTTCAAGATGCCGAGGATGATTATGAGAAGAGGCGTGTAAGTATCGGTCTGTGTGTGTGGGCTTCCTGTACACAGTGTGTGCCAATGTTCCATCCACCTTCCCCTTGATCTCCATGTCAAGGAACGCGAGGCATCTGTTCTTCTCCATCTCATAAGTGAATTTTATTTTCGGATGGATGGAATTCAGGTGGTCAATATATTGTTCTATTTCCAGTTGGCCTCCATAGATAACGCAAAAAAACGTCATCAACGTACCTTTTCCAGAGTTTTACAGTACTCGGCCCAGTAGCTAGAGCTAGATCTTCAAAATGCTCCATCCAGATATTTGCAATAACTGGTACGAGTGGGCTACCCATTGCAACGCCGTCGATCTGGAGGTAGTACTGATCTCTGAAGAGTAGGTAGTTCCCGTCCAAACAATTTTCAATAAGAACGATATATTCCTTGGGTAACTCATGATCACACAGTTTATCCTTGATGACCTCAATGCAATCCTTTAATGGTACATTAGTGAAAAGTGACTCCACGTCGAAACTCACCATTAAATCTCCGGGTTCCAACCTAATGCTCTTCACTATGTCCCTGAATTGTAAAGAATCCTTCACAAAAGACGGTGTTTTCCCAACTAATGGTTGCAGCACTCCAGCAACGTGTTTGGCCAAGTCATATGTCGGTGAGTCAATTTGGCTCACAATAGGTCTTAGTGGAATGTTGCGTTTGTGTATTTTAGGCAGACCATAAAGTTTAGGAGGTTGCACTGGTTTTGGTTTATAAAGCTCGTTGTACTCGTCTTCAGTGAATACATCTTGGTTCTCGTGGATCAAGGCTCGAATGCGACGTGTTACCCTGGCTTTAAGGTTGTAGGACACCGGTTTGTAAACATTCGTGTCTGACAACAATCTCCTTAATTTATTTTCATATTCATCAGTGTTCATTACAACAGTTGCGTTTCCCTTATCGGCCTTTAACACTAAAATTTTCTCGTTATCACGTAGCTGTTTCAGTGCTAGACGCTCTTCTGTTATAATGTTACTTTTAGGTAGCTTCGACTTACGTAAAATAACCGCTATGTCTTGCCTCAGAACTTCTGCGTCTGCGGTTGGAATTTTATTACGGATAATAGTCTGCTCCACATTACACACTATGTCTTCGTAAGGAATCAAGGCGAAATTCATTCCCTTAGCCAACACATTCTTTGACGGGTCATCTAAAACTTCATCCGACAAGTTGATCACTACGCGTTCGTTATCCGTATGAGTTGTGTCAGTCGCGGGTAGTTGTGACCCCGGCTCACGACGCCGGCGGGTACATAATTTTCTAAATTTGCGGTCGTGAGTTTCTTCACACAAATCGTACGTCCGCGAAACTTGTAGAAAAATAAGCCGATCACACTTGTCGAAATCCTCACAAGACAAACTGTGTGATCATGAGTTACCCAAGGAATATATCTTTCTTATTGAAAATTGTTTGGACGGGAACTACCTACTCTTCAGAGATCAGTACTACCTCCAGATCGACGGCGTTGCAATGGGTAGCCCACTCGCACCGGTTATTGCAAATATCTGGATGGAGCATTTTGAAGACCTAGCTCTAGCTACTGGGCCGAGTACTGTAAAACTCTGGAAAAGGTACGTTGATGACGTTTTTTGCGTTATCCATGGAGGCCAACTGGAAATAGAACAATATATTGACCACCTGAATTCCATCCATCTGAAAATAAAATTCACTTATGAGATGGAGAAGAACAGATGCCTCGCGTTCCTTGACATGGAGATCAAGGTGAAGGTGGATGAAACATTGGCACACACTGTGTACAGGAAGCCCACACACACAGACCGATACTTACACGCCTCTTCTCATCATCAACCTCGGCATCTTCAAACGGTTATAACGTCATTAACGAATAGAGCTCACAACCTATGTGACCCTGAGCATTTACATAAGGAGCTTGCACATGTTCAGGAGGTACTACGACGAAATGGATACAAGACGAAATGGATACGCAGGGAGAGGGGGAAGGCTTCTGAGGCTAGTCGACAAGCAGCATTTTTACCATATGTAAAAGGCGTAACGGACAAAATTGGATCAGTACTCAGTAAATATTCCATTAAGACTGTATATACTCCGTTACGTTAAATAGCACAAATACTACGATCGCCTAAGGACGTATTGCCTTTTCAAACTCCGGGGGTTTACAAAATAGACTGCAGCTGTGGTAGTTCGTACATTGGCCAGACAAAACGGACTATAGCCGAATGAGTCAAGGAACACATCGCTGCAGTGAAAAATCGGCAGACCAATAAATCCGCGGTGGCAGAACATCTGCTTAATATGGGGACTAATCACTGGATGGAGTTACATGACCCGAAAATCCTTTCCACGGATCGCCATTACCATACTAGGGTATTACGTGAAGCGATTGAAATCAAGAAGTATAATAATTTCAATCGGGAAGACGGGTTTAAGTTGTCATCGGCCTGGAATCCAGTGATTAATAAGTGCAAACCGTGTGTGTCGCCTTTATCAATAAACATTAACCCGGATACTGTGAGTGTTGTGTGTCGCACTGAACCTACTGACTCTAGTTCACGGGCACAACAAATATCGGATAGTTGGAGGGTAGCAAAAGAACTGGCCGCCCGATGCAGACGAAGACGCCGAGCGCCAGTCTCCTCGTGACCACGACGGTTGCAACACCGTCGAAACGTCAAGGGTGTAAGTAGTTACAATACTACTACATTATATACGTCGCGTATAGACCCGCAGTTATAAGTTATAATGCAACGCGAAAGTTTAAAAATATATCTAACCATTGCTTGTTCAGGTATTTTGGCGGGTTCGCTCACGTGATGGTTTGTCTTATTAATAAATAGACGGCAACGTTTTTTTTTCTTGAAAAAAGTGACCTATATATTGAAAAGTTGTTTTCGGGTTCTGCGCATTTACCGTTACACGTTGCAAAATAATGTTTAAACTAGAATACTATGAACTCAAAATTGACTTTAAAATAAAGTAGCATGTGTGTTTGCTTCAAGTGTAAATATTAATAAGGACTTTCATCTCATCGCACTAACCTAATGTTATAGAGACCGTTTCAAATTGACTTGTACAAGGCATTGTGAATTACCTTGTACCTAACGGTAGTAAAACACGATGCACTTCCACAGACTGGCCCCTTGACGATCTAGTTTTCAATTCGAGAAGGGAACTGAACTTTATCGAAGACCGTTCGGCCGTCATTTCCAATATTTCAATGTACATACCTGGAGAAAAGTGTGGGAATTATTGAGATCGAATGTTTCAAATTTTCAGCTATTTCATAACATGAATTATTTAGTTTTCCACTTGCCCGCAATATAGATAACCTACATCAAATACAACTCTCAAGTTAATTTTAACACAATGGGGTGGGAATGAATCATCATCATCATCATCATTATCAGCCAAAGGACGTCCACTGCTGAACATAGGCCTCCCCCACGGCTTTCCACAGCGACCGATCACTAGCGGTCTGCATCAGTTTGATCCTGCGATCTTTACAAGGTCGTCTGTCCATCTTGTTGGTGGACGTCCCACACTGCGTCTTTGGTCGAAGGGTCTCCAATCTAGAACTTTTTGCCCCAACGGCCATCAGTTCTTCGCGCTATGTGCCCTGCCCATTGCCACTTGAGCTTACTGATTCTCAAGGCTATGTCCGTTACCTTAGTTCTACGTATCTCCTCATTTCTGATTCGATCCCGTAGAGAAACACCCAACATAGCCCTTTCCAATTAGGGAATGGGCTATGCATGTTAATGAATGAATGAATGCCATGAATTCCATAAAGAAACATAACGCGAAATCTCGAAAACGATTTAACCTATAAGGGCCGCCTTTTCCAATTTCAGATTACACTTATTAGACTGAATAAGCATAAATCGACCGATTGTAAAATTACACTTACATAATTATTGCTGACAAATAGGTGATAATTTCAAATTAGGCGTATTGTAATTTATTCGACGAATATTCCTTATCTGTCAGGAAAAATCAGATCTAAATCATTTTCAAGATTTCGTGATCACCAAATACATTAGTTTAAAGATTCATTAAAACCTGCTAGTCAGGTAATATTTTCGTGTTAAGTTTACACGATTTTCGATAAGACGAAGTAATTTTCATGATTAGGTATAATATATTGTTTTGTATCGTAGCAAGCTTAATAATTTTCTAAGTAACAGCACGTGAGTGTATTTCGTATCTGCTTATTCGCGCGATTTTGTAACCTACAAGCTACTACAACACGGAGTCATGATTTATGAGTGAGCCCACGATGGATGAGTTTAGAAGTGCCGAGTATGGTTCACAAACTGACAGCAAACAGCTGTTTGCAATGAAAAATACGGCAATATAAAACGGCACGAACTGTAACGAAATTGAGAGAGAACATTTATACCTAAGCTATTACAAGTCCTATGAAACCTTAGAAGAAACGGCTGTAGTCACCCAGCAAGTATCTAAAACTAGCTTGATGACATCATGCGTTCTGTACTGTGTAAAGGCGGAGTTCTGTAAAGGTTGCTCACAATCAGGTTATTATTTAAAAAAAGATTAGGGAGTTGATAGAAGAATTCGAAGATACTCGTAGGTAATTTGAAACTTAATAATGAGTGTCAGGTAGAGAGGCAAACCGTCGTTGCAGTCATACTCGTTGTGGATCTTGTCGAGCCTCGTCACTCCGCATATCCATCGCAGCACCTTCATCTCAGCAGCTTGGATGGTCTGCACGTGTTTTTTTGTGACCGCCAGGTCTCGCTACCATATGTTAGCACTGGTCTTATGACTGACTTGTGCACCAGTCCTTTTAGCTTTATGGGCATTCTACTGTCACATGTTATGTAAGGTTACGACATAAGATATAAGTTGGTAAATGGAATATCTAATAAGGCACGAGTATGTTATATTAATAAGTAGGTAAACATACACGGTGACTAACAGATTATGGTAGTGCAAAGTTCGGGTATCAGCTCGTATGCTCCTTATCTCACTTGCTGTTCATACGTCATAAATCAAGCGGCGGACAAGTGCAAGTGAAACTACGGAACTGGGATTCGACTAAAGACAACAATTCGTATTGTACATGCAATATGCTTCCAGTAGATTTAAACACCTACAAATATACACATTAAACAAAAGTGCCATTCCGCCTCTTAGATAATGGTTTGGAATGTTTTTAATACTCATTGTCATATTTTATATGCGTAAAGTTTAAATAAGAAACCAAAAATTGCGCTCGGGTGGGACTCGAACCAGCAACTTCTTGGCATACCAGGCGAGACCAGAAATTTCACACGGTCAGCACGGTTGCTCAATTGGTAGAGCTTTTGGCCTGGTTAGCCAAAAAGTTGCTGGATCGAGTCCCGCCCACGCGTTATTTTTGTTTTTTTATTTCATCTTTAAGAAAATAAAATTCTCATAGACAGTTACTATATATATTCTCATGATGTGATTTAAGTTTATTACCTATTGACGTTTTTTATTGACCAAACCACATGTCCCATATTTAACTAGGATACAACAGGTCAAATTATATGTACATTTGCCTACTTGCCATTTGCACCGTATTTTGTAGCTTGCTATCACCACGAGTTACGGTTGAAATTGCATTTCGTCAAACAATAAATCCTAACCACCTAAAACCACTCACACTATATTCGAGCCTCAAAAGTATCTTGTGTGCAATTGGTCGCTTTCTTCAATTGGTTAACAATCTTCTATATTAAAAATAATGGCTTAATTTTATAAGTAAAACGTACAAAAATATATTAGATTATAAGTTGGACGGACTGTCCCTTTAAATGTGTGCGTTGAATGCCAGGGGACGTGTAGGGCTGCAAGCAGATGAAATAAAATATGTCCTTTTGCACAACACCAACACTGCCATTTAATTTTGTACTTTGCTAGCAATACAATTTTACACTTTTATAATAGCTCACGATGTAAATAACGTGTAGTATATAAGTTACAATGTCTATTCCGCACAAATATAAATAATTTGATAAATATTGACCGAGACCGACCCGCACGTACCTACCGCAGTTGAATCGAACAGAGAGAGGGAACCCGGCAGAGGTATAGACAATGCAAAAAAAACTTTTTAAAGTAAAAATAAATACAGCCGTGACACAAAGCTATGCATATTTTTTATTTTGTTTTCAACAAAGTGATATTACGGTTATTAAAGTAAAAACGTGCCAGCTATGGTTTTGGCAGCGGCTGGGATCGTACTCGAAGCGAGTGCTCATATTGCGAATGCCTATAAATATCCCATGGGACACGGAATCGTAATGGGGCAGGATATAGTGGGCTCATTTTTTTTTTTATGTGCTAGTGGACCCAGCGAACTTTGTTTCTCCCCCGGCCGGTGAGAATTTGACGGTGACGAATATAACAAAGTGAAAATAATAAAAATTGGTCCAAACATTCAATTTTCTTAATTATTTCTTACATAAGACCCTTCTTCTGGTGATGAAAACAAAGAAAACAAAAAAAGAACTAGAATAAACGGTCCAGCCGTTCACTGGTGATGTCGTGACTAAGGACAAAAATAATGTGTCTTGTCTCGAAGCGCTAGTAGGGCCCAAAAGATAAGGAAACATGATCTGGCCCCGTATGGGCCATAGTTGATTGATAATAATTAATATTGACGCTCATAATTTGTCGTATTGACACAAAATTGTCCTTGATTGAATAAATAATTTTTGAATATGAATTTAATGGATTTTTGTATAGAAGATACTTGTAACAAACAAGATGGTAGAAAAATAGTAGAAAACTATTTTCGCTTTTTAAACAGTTTTCACCACTGAAACAACACGCGTGAGTTGAGAGCAGTGCACGCATGCGACGCGCAATGTAAACTATCACACGGCTACACACAGGGACTGTTTTGGAAAGTTTAAGGTATATGGAAAGTTGTTTTCGGACTAGTTTAGTTGTTGTCCAGGAAATGCCTTTGTGAAAGTATCGGACAATACCTCGGTGCCGATTCTCGTGCAATTCGTATAGGAAAAAAGTTCACCGAACGAATTTTCATTGCCCAAGAAAAAATAGTATTTAATTTTTAGGGTCACGATTTCTATGCATTTCAATTACGTTTGTGTGGTAGTTTTTTTTACGTGTGGATATATTACTTGAATTTAAGAAAAGATAAACTGGCAATCGAATTATAGGCGATTCTCACGTGAATCGCCTCCCTCGTCTTTTGTCGTCTCAGCTGCATATCAATATTGAATTCCGTCATTGTATTTATGACCAGCACGCTTTGCCTTTTAGCCTTATAAATCCACCCTTATCATGAGTCGTTAAAGTTTGGTTTAGCTATGTTAAACGTTATTAGAAGCAGGATGGGGTTGACTGCGAGGAATTTGTCTGTGTCACGGATTATCACGTGACTGACGATTAGGGTGATGCTGCCTTAAAAAGGAACCCTCGTCAGTTTGTCGCCGACTCATAATTTGACGTTAAATGTCAGCACAGAAGTTAACTTGCAACACACAATTTTCGCAAGCGAAGCTGTTAACCTTTTAGTTGCTATGGAATTATGGTAATATCCGAAGTAGTAATTTTTGGGGTATTACCAAAACTATCCCAGCGCGGAAACGTCAAGTCGTATGATAGATGTACCGTCATGTTAGGATATACGATACATGTTTTAAAGTTTAAACGATTTACAATTTTACTTCTTACTCTGAAGCCACGCGTGCTTTGATGATAATTACCAAACTTTTGCTATTAACATAACACTTGTGATAGGTGAGCTGATACTTTATGGCAGATAGTATTAAAGCTTTCCTAGAATGGCATGTTTTTTGGAGATTAGTGGTCTATTTGAACATTTTAGGGACAGTGGCTCCTGGTACATCAATTAGTGGACAAGGTCTGAACTGAACTTGAGCAAAGCCTTAACTGAACACAAAGTTTATATCTATTGACGCACATTTGAAATATGAAGTGCAAAGTCTAAATAAACCGTGGCTACCTTAATAAAGTGGAAACATTCCGAAATATGATTTAATTTTTGAAGTAAGGTAGCAATTCCATTTCAAAACTAAATACTGCTGGGTGGCCTACAACCCTAAAATTTGACAACTATGTAAAACTAGCTGTCCCCCGCGACTTCATATGCGCGTTTTGAGTTTGCTCCCTCCCCTCCAATCGCAGCGTGATGTTTTATAGCCTAAAGATTCAGATCGGTCCAGTAGTTCCTGAGATTAGGGCGTTCAACAAAAAACTCTACAGCTTTATAATGTTATAGTATAGATTTTTTATCCGATATAGTTTAAATGTTAAATATAGTCCCCAATGAAAGTCAAAAAGAATGTAGTATGTTCTAATTTTTCATTTCTATCTTGACTTCAATTTATTCTTTAAGGTTTTTACCTATGCTCCGTATCATACCAAAAATATTAACCGTGCCAAAACCGTGCTAGGAACGTGTCAGGCATGAAAATCAACACGAAACGCCCCTACCTTGCCCACTGAACGGATTGTCAGTCTTCTGTCCCACTGTTCCACTACCACCACTCGAGCGAGCGAGAACGTACTTTGCCGGTGCCGACACGCTCCGTGTATGGCACGTGACGGTCGGTGACGGAACGGTCTAGTAGGCAAGGTGTCATAGTTTTAAATCATCATCATCATTATCCGCCAAACGACGTCCACTGCTGAACATATCCCTCACGGCTTTCCACAGCGACCATTAGCGGTCTGCATCTAGTTTGATCCTGCGATCTTTACAAGGTCGTATTTCCATCATGTTTGAATGTATTGATCAAGGTCAATTTCCTACTTTAATGGCATATAGTAAGATTAAACCTTTATTTAGGTCAGGAGAAAAAAGTGACCCAAGCAACTTCAGGCCAATTTCCATTCTACCTGCATTAAGCAAAATTTTTGAAAAAGTTATATTTAATCAATTGCTCTCTCATTTTAAACTTCACAAATTACTGCATAAGAAACAGTTTGGTTTCTCCAAAGGTAGAAATACAACAGATGCTGGGGTGGCACTCGTCAAACACATTTTGAACGCCTATGAAGATAAACATGATGCGATAGGTGTATTCTGTGACTTATCGAAGGCATTTGATTGTGTCGATCATCAAACACTGATTATTAAGCTGGAACATTGCGGTGTATCTAATAATGCGTCAAAACTGTTGAATTCTTACCTCTCAGGCAGATTTAAAACAGTAAACGTTAATTCCTCAGGTGCCCCGCTTCAAATGGGAGTGCCCCAGGGCTCAATATTGGGACCTTTGCTGTTTTTGATCTATATTAATGACCTTCTTTTTTATTCAAAGGACTCCTGTGAGATAGTTCTGTTTGCTGATGATACATCTTTAATCTTCAAATCAAAAAGAGGCGAAAAATGCGAAGAGGCGAGGCATTCAGAGCACACACGTTCGACTCTCGTCGCTTACTCATTACCGACTACCTGCATTGTGCTTCGCGCGTTTCTTTCTTATAAATTCGTCAGTATGTTTTCGTGCCCAATATGCAGCAATAATTGCTCCGATGGAGTGACATGTTCTAAGTGCAATGTTATTTACTGTTTCACATGTGCTAACATCACTGAGGTAAATTACCGTAAACTCGGACCAGTACGGCAAGCTACCATTCAATGCTCAAGTTGCAAGGCGAACCAAACCCCGATGGCCTCCTCTTCCCCCAGACAGCCCTTGTCATCGTCTGCTACTTTGGACCAGGTGCTACAAGAACTGCGTAGTGGTATCAACGGGATTAATGCCCGGCTAGAACGGAAAACCTTCTTAACTTGGAAACGTCGATTGCTGGTATCAAAGAGGTCGTACATCAAAATACAAATAAACTGGCTGATTTTGAAGTAAGGATCCACACTTTAGAGAACAAGCCCCTACCTATCTCCGAATGTCCTCAAATCAGGGATGAATTGGCCAGCTTAACTAGTGAGCTCGCCTCTAAAGACCAGATGCTCAGACTGATCAATATCGAAATAAAGGGAATTCCGGTCAAAAAGAATGAAAATCTATTTGAACTGATTTCTAACATTGGTGAACTGATTGGTCAACATATTGACAAGGGAGATATTAACTTCATAACCAGGGCGCGTTCTGCATCTCAGACCAGCAAGCCTATCATCGTGGGGTTCCTAGTTAGATATAAGAAACAAGATTTTGTAGCCTCGGCCAGACTACGGAAACCAGGACTAAGCACTGCTGACCTCGGCCTCACAGGTGAAGTGAGTAGAATTTATATTAACGACCACCTCACAAAAAAGAATAAACATCTTTTAAGTGAGGCCAAGGCGCTCGCAAGAGAACATAGTTTTAAGTACGTTTGGGTTCAAAACAGCAGGATCCTAACAAGGAAAAGCGACACATCTCCTATTATACCCATCATTAGTGAAAGTGACCTGCCTAAAATCAAGTGACTACCTACGACTGCCTGTGTAATGCCTAATTCTAATTATTACTATTTGTTAAGGTCATACCAAGTTGTTTCTTTAAATAATATGTCGCAATTTACCTTAATCATTCTCATGGTTTCTCATTTAAATAATTTTGCTCTGTTTTTGAAGTGTCTTATTATCTACTTGCCTAAAATAAACTGTCTTTCTTCAGGAATAATTCAACTATCCTGCATCAAACTAAGTCAGCTTGCTATTAATAAAAAAATGATCATGAACAAATCTATTATTACCATATTTGCGCTGCTGTTTGTCATAACTAACTATTTTCAATTCATATACCTCTGCTACACTCACTTTGCAATTACTTTGGGCTTTAGTCAACAAAACCTAAACCCTGATGCCAATATCACATACTCATACATACACATTGGACATAATACACATTTTGTTCTTCTCAAGATGTCTGCGTACCCTTGCCGTTGCCTACTAATCGCCTACCGCATACTAACTGTTAACAAACTTATATCACAAGTCACACTACAACATCACTTATACCGTCGTTCTACGAAACTCATCTATAACAACATGACCGTTGCCGTTCGCACCCCTGACACGCGTTATCTACAAATTTCTATGATTAACTATCAGCGTATGCGAACCGGCCAAACAATAACTTTTGGCCGGCTCGCGGTCTGTGATGGTTAACATTTACTATCAAAATGCCAGGGGCTTGCGAACGAAAACGGTGCAGTTTAAAAGAAACATTCAACTTTATAACTACGATATTGTGATAATAACTGAATCCTGGTTACTTGACAGATTTAGTAATGCGGAATTATTTAACGACAAGTACGCGGTATGGCGGCGGGATCGCGACTACCTGAGTCTCGAGCAAGAACGCGGAGGAGGCGTTTTAATCGGAACTCGCATTGACCTTGTGACTCATGCCCGACCGGAATGGCATTCTACGGCGGAGGATATCTGGATCTCAATTAATATTCACGCGAAAAGTAAAACTACTTTGCATATTGGCTGTTTGTATTTATGTCAGCAAAATATTGGACTATCTTTTAGCGATCAACTAACAAATTTTACGGAGAGGGTTATATTTGCCCGTACCAATAACCCGAATGATAAGTTTTTTATAGCAGGTGACTTTAATTTAAGTAAAATATCATGGTCATATACAAACGGCGCCAATTCCCTTACTCCCTCGATTGACAGTACAAATTCTAACCATATCGAATTATTAGATCTGTTAAATGTGTGCAGTTTACGCCAGTTTAATCACGTAAAAAATAATATGGACCGATTACTTGACCTTGTTATTTCAAGCGAAGACGTGTCAGTGTCTCATTGCGCGGAGCCATTGGTTAATGAGGATCCTCTTCACCCTGCATTAATCTGTAAACTCAATCTTATTGATCTGCCAGCTCTGGAGACCCAACCTAGGCCAAAATACATGTACCATAAAGCTGATTATACCTCACTGTGTGCAGAGCTGGATAGTCAAGATTGGCATACCATATTATCCTATGGGTCTGTAGATGATGCCGTTGCAGTCTTTACGAGGGTCAAACTGAAAGTTCTTAGAACTGGCCACTTATAAACAATATAATAAAAAAAATATTCTAAAATTTGAAAATAGAACTCTTTGCCAATATTACTGAGTATATATTTCATTCATTTGTCATTTGTTTTACGATTTGGCGGCAAATTGAAAATTGTCTGTGTCACGTCAACATGAATTTAACACGAGAAAATTTTCGTGCAATGATTTTTTATGACTTTCGATGTCATTTAAGTCAACAAGAAAGTTATGATAGACTACGATTGGCCTTTCACGATGAAGCCCCATCTTGTGCGACTGTTTACAACTGGTTTAATGAGTTTAAACGTGGTCGCACTAATCTCACTGATGATGTACGTGAGGGACGGCCTTCTACGGCAACGACTGAAAATAACATCTGTGTTGTGCGGCGTATGATAGAGACTGACAAAAGAGTGACCTATCAGCAGATTCGGACAAGCTTAGGCATCGGTATGAGTCAAGTGCACAAAATCCTCCACGAACATTTAGCGGTCAGGAAGCTTTGCGCCCGGTGGATACCTCATAATTTGACTAAGGCTCAAAAACTCCATCGTGTGGATTGGTGCCGTAAAATGATTGAAAGATTTAACGGAGGTGACTCAAATGCTGTGTTCGACATACTAACAGGTGACGAAAGCTGGATTTACTGTTATGATCCTGAAACCAAAAGACAATCTGCTCAGTGGGTGTTTCCTTTCGAGGAGTTGCCAACTAAAGTGAAGAGAGATCGAAGTGCGGGAAAAAAAATGGTGGCCTCGTTCTTTGGAAGGATAGGTCATTTCGCAATAATTGTGTTAGAGGATCAAAAAACAGTTTCTGCAGAATGGTACACTACCAATTGTTTGCCACTTGTCTTGGAAAAAGTTCGAGAGAAACGACCTCGCAGTAGGATCCTCCTTCACCACGACAACGCCTCGTCGCACACCGCCAAGCGAACGATCGACTATTTGGCGACATCAAACGTTGAATTACTGGGTCACCCGCCGTATAGCCCCGACCTCGCGCCTTGTGATTTTTATATATTTCCAAAAATTAAAGAAAAACTTAAAGGAAAGCGGTTTATGAATGCTGAAGAAGCGGTGGCTGCGTATCGCGATGCCATTGCCTCCTAAGGCCCACGGTCCTGCTAGTAGTACTAATTAATTATACCATTACAGACCCAAGCTTCTTATACGATATAAACTCATTGTGACCCAAGGGTCTACGTGTAGGACTAAATACAAAACGTCAAATATCCGATTTAAATTTGCCGCTATTGGAAAGGAGTGTACGCGAAATTATACTTCATAATATTTTCTCACATATGGCAACACAGAATTTGGTTGAAAAAAAAAAACAACTGTAAGAATGTCAAAAACAGCCAGAGCAATGGCAGGTGCACGAGGAAGAGGTAAATTTATCTGTTTTTATCACAAAAATCAAGTGGAATTTAGTTATTTTTTATAGTAACCTATATTAATTTATAAATGCTTAATCAATTGATGTTATTATTTCGCCATGCCCGTTTATTATTGCAGTGGTATATTGAGGCATAGTAATAAGACCTACTGATAGGCCTTCGGGACGTTATTACTTTTTCATTTTTTTATTAATACAATATTTTTTCCCCTTTGTTTTAATAGATATTTACTTTTGTCTTTACTTAAGAGTTAAGATGAGAAGACTGTGAACTGTTGATTATTTGTTAGTTAAATTGCATAATTTTTTGACATAGCCTTTAATTGTTAAGAAAAATAATTATGGAAGAAGTTACCTAAGGAAAGTTTATATGTATTTCGTTTGATACTCGTATTCGTAAGTTTTAATATAAGAAATCTGTTGATTTTGTTATTTTTTTTTATGAATCTTTTCTGAGTTTTCTAAGATAATTATTAACAAAAAGGAAATCATAAGACTGTTGCAAAGGCTGTTATGTCTAGTAAATAATTAAAATTAGAAGTCTGTCTGATTATCTGTGATTGATTTATTAGTAAGAACACAAATGTTGATTAAGGTAAAGTAATAAAAAACATTTATAAGAAAAAAAAAAAATATTTAATTTCAAAATAATAATAAAACAAATTATCGCGCATCATAAACGCCCAAGGTCCTACTCGTAGTACAAATTTGATTTGAACAAAATATCCTTAAATTACATTTAACAATAACAAATAACTTGCTCTGAAAATATAACTTCAATAGGATTACTATAACATTAAAAAAAACTACTCTGAAGTGTTGGGTCTGAACGACTATAAATAATTAGTACTACTAGTAGGACCTCGGGTCGCAATAACTAGTATAAAATTTATTGGTCTGGGCCTTAGGAGGATTGAAGAGACCCCTTAGGACGAGTGGGCAAATTGCTTTTCCCAGTGGTTCCATCGCATGCAGCGGTGTATTGACGTCAATGGACAATATTTTGAAAAGATATAATAAAACTAATAACTGGCTAATGTAATCAGTTTTTGATTTTCTAAGAACTTTCAGTTTGACCCTCGTAATACTCAGTTGTCCTCTTTGAGAGACAAATATGTACCACTTAAGCTTATTCATCCCACTCGCTATCCAGTATGGTACTCGCCTGCCCTTATAAAGATTTTAAAGGAGAAAAAAAAGGTCCATACTAAAATGAAATCTTATGGTAACGTAGCTGACCGCGTTTCTTTTAATGTCCTCCGACAGCGTGCCAAAAAGGTCGAGCAGGAATGTTTCGATAATTATATTAGAAGTACTGAGAACTCAATACGTAAAAACCCTAAAGCTTTTTGGTCTTACGTGAACTCTAACAAGCAGCACAATTCATTTCCCTCCTCTATGATTCTTGAAAATACTACAGTGACGACCGGCACCGGCATCTGTGATGCCTTTGCTAGATTTTTTCGGTCAAATTTTCTTGAAAAAGACTCATCTTCAGCTACCTATGATCTGAACCATGCTCATATGAATTTTAATCAATTAGAATCGCCTAATATATGTTCTATTGAAATTATGCAACCCCAGGTTGAAAAAATGTTGGAGACACTTGACCGTAAAAAATCATCTGGACCAGATGGTCTCCACCCTGCCCTTATATCAAATTGTTCGCGCAGCCTGACCTTGCCTGTTAGCTTACTTTTTGCTCGATCGCTGGCTGATGGTGTTGTACCTAAAATTTGGAAAACTGCAACTGTGACCCCAATTCACAAGAAAGGCCCAAAACGTGACATTGCCAATTATAGACCAATCTCTAAACTATGTGTTCTAGTGAAAGTACTTGAAAAAATTATCCATCACCAGGTCTACGCGGCTCTTAAACAAACCTTTATACCGCAACAACATGGCTTTTTAAAAGGTCGCTCCACTGTTAGTAATCTGCTTTGCTTCATAGACGATTTAACTTCTGGCATGCAGTCTGGGGGCCAGATTGACTCTGTGTATACGGACTACACCAAAGCTTTTGATCGGATCGATCACGTGATCTTGCTTCATAAATTGCAGGTAGCTGGTATCCATGGAGATCTGCTTAGATGGTTTGCCTCATACATCTCTGAGCGGTGTCAGACAGTCGTGCTTAATGGTTTCTCGTCACATCCACATTACTCTGCCATCCCATCTGGCGTTCCTCAGGGCTCGATTCTTGGTCCACTGCTTTTTGTTATTTTCATCAATGACATTCACAATTGTTTTCATCACTCAAATTACCTATTGTTCGCAGATGATATGAAAATATACAAAAAGATAAACTCTGTCGAGGACTGCGTAATGTTGCAACAAGATCTTGATAGATTTTACGACTATTGTATCAGTAACAAGCTTGACTTGAATATACCGAAATGCTTTTGCATCACCTTCACCAGATCACGTGAATCGCTTAGCTTCGATTATTCATTGAATCAGCAATCACTTCAGCGCACTGATCACATTCGTGACCTGGGTGTTGTCTTGGATGATAAACTGCTTTTCGATAAACACGTGGACCATATAACTTCTAAAGCCATGAAAACACTTGGTTTTGTAATAAGGGTTACCAAAAATTTCACAATGGCGAAGTCATTAAAAATTCTTTACTGCTCTTTGGTAAGGAGTCAACTGGAGTACGCAAGCCAAGCATGGAATCCGCAGTACAATATTTATATTGATAAAATTGAAAAAATTCAGCGCAAATTTTTAAGATTCCTTAACTACAAACTTAGAATAAAAGCCGACTCCTGTTACCTTGCTAATTGCAGACATCACCATATGCTACCTCTTTCTCTGAGAAGAGAAGCAGCTGACCTGACTTATCTTCACAATCTAGCTTTAGGTATGCATGATTCCAGTGAACTTCTCTCAAAAATTAAGATCCAGATTCCCTTTCGTACTAATCTTAGAAGAAATTATATAACTCTCCATGTTGAACTACCGCCGATCACAAATTATAGAAAACACTTTTTCTTTAACAGAGTGGCTACTAACTTTAACAAAAATTATACTCAACTTATAGACTTATTTACTGTGAGACCAAATCATTTTAAGAAATATATTACCTCTTCTTTTTTTTTGAATACACGTTATTAACCTATCAAGCTTGGTATGACCTCTCCTTTTTTTTTCTCTTTTTATCTGGTATTGTTCCTCGAACATATTTAATGGCACTATTATTGTCTTCTGTCTATTGTTGTATATTGATGTGTGCGATAAGTTCTATAAGTGAAAACTAGATAGGCATATTAGTTTTATATATCCTGTAATCATTATACATGTACTTTATTGCTGTTTGTTTTCCAACAAGTAAAAATAAAATAAAATAAAATAAAAAATAAAAATCATTTGACAATGTTAGCAGAGCTCTCTCTAAGGTATTAAATTGGTTTAATAGCAATAACTTGCCTCTTAATACAAAAAAAAACTAAATGTATTAAATTCACCATGCCTAATGTAACAAGCTAAGCAAGCTAACACAGAAATTATACTCAACGGTGAAAAATTAGATCTATCAAATTCCACTGTTTTTCTGGGCATTACATTGGATTCGAAATTGCAGTGGTGACCTCATGTTGACGCTCTGGCTGGTAGACTTGCTTTAGCTGCCTTTGCGGTTAGAAAAATTAGACATTTGACTGATGTTGAAACAGCAAGGCTTGTGTATTTTAGTTACTTTCATAGTATAATGTCTTATGGTCTTCTCTTGTGGAGTTCTGCTGCGGACATCGATACCATCTTTATTTTACAGAAAAGAGCCATTCGTGCCATTTACAAACATAGTCCCCGCGAATCCCTGAGAGAATTCTTTAAGGAAATTAACATCCTCACTGTCGATTTTCAATACATATTTAATAATATCATGTGCAAAAATTTAGATTTTTTCATGAAAAAAGGTGAAATACATTCGTATAACACACGAAATAAAAGCAAACTTGTCATTACAAACTTCAGGTTAGCCAAAACAATGAATTCATTCCTGGGAAATTGTGTTAAATTTTTCAACAATATACCTAATAATGTCATCGAACTACCTATTCACAAATTTAAGTTACATGTCAAAACTACCTTAATGTCGAAGGGGTATTATAAAATTCAAGACTATCTTAATGATGAAAATGTATGGACAGTCCAGCCTGCACCAAACTGATGTACCTACCTGTGTTTATTTTGATTTGTATCATTTTTGAGGCAGCTAGTGGTGACTGAGTTTGTTCCGGCGTTTCTTCTCAGCACTTGCCAAATTGTCTGTATCTTGTCTCGAAGCGCTAGTAGGGCCCAAAAGATAAGGAGACATTTTCTAGCCCCATACGGGCTAAAATTGATTGATATTACAAAAATTAGTGACGTTCATAAGTGGTATTTTGTGTCCTAAATTGAATAAATTATTTTTGACTTTTACTTTGACATCTTCGTCCCACGCTGCGCTGCGACTTTGGTCGAAGAGCCTCCAATATAGAACTTTTCTGCCCCACGGCCATCAGTTCTTCGCGCTATGTGCCCTGCCCTCTGCCGCTTGAGCTTACTGATTCTCAAGACTATGTCGGTAATAGTTCTTCTACGTATCTTCTCATTTCTGATTTGATCCCGTAGAGGAACACAAACAATAGTTTTTAATGCAAAGAATATTTTTAAGCCGGACACGATTCTAGCACGGTTGTGGTATGCTACGGTATACCAGAGCTTTATTAATTAATAAACAATTCATCATTCCTAATCATTCTATTAGGGTTTCCGCAACCGAAAAGATGTAACAGGACAGAAAATTAAATGAAGATTAATGATATTTTCGTTATTTATGTGTACCTAAGTTGGTTTTATTTTGGCCTCGAGTCTTAAAGTAACCATTGGCTCGGTGAATTAACTACATATCTTAAATCCTAGATAATACTCAATATTTGAGACACAAACACACTAACTGTTTTTTCGTTTTTAACTAGAAATCAATCCTAATATTTAGAAAAATTGCACCAAAACTAAATTATGAAACAGCCAATCATAAAACTGGCTGGTTTCTAGCTCAGAAGATTAGCATAGCTATCCAACGCGGCAACGCAGTTGGCATCATACTCGTAGCCTCTTTGCCGCAAGGAAATGGGTTTTTAATAGGTAGTTTTTTTATGTTGCATGTCTTAGTTTTATTTCTTTCTTGTTTGTAATCTTTGATATGAAATAGATCCTAATAATTATATTTAATGTCTAAAATAATAACTTTTTTTTAAATAATAAATTATATTTAAAATAATATATTTTTTTTTAATAATTAGATCCTAATAAATAATTCAAGTAAGCAACTAAGCATAGAAGACTATCAAAACATTGTATTAGTGTACCTTATCGAGCATTTCATCCGCATCTCATGAAGCAAGAAACAAAAAAGATTATTTATTTATATATTTTTATTCGTCGTTAGTTTGAAAGTGCAGCCATGTTAGTAACTGCATGTATGACATTTTTGAAGTGAAAACTTCTTTAGCGGCGTTGAGCACTTTTGTGGGATGGGGGAAAAATGTGAAACTCGCGTCAGGACACGTGGGCTGATCGAAAAACCGTAAGAGGGTTGGCGAAATTATGGATGTAAGTTGATTTTTCTGAGAGATAAACTTTTTAATGTAATTTAATATAATATAAATTGTAATGTTTGTGTACGATAGCGCAATAAATAAATATTGTATTCTATAAAAATATTATATTATTATTATTATTATTAATAATATTATTATTATTATTATTATCATTATTATTATTATATTATTATTATTATTATTATTATTATTATTATGGTCATTTTCCTATCTCGGGACCACAGGGTCTCGGACCTTTGGAAAGTGTACATGTGGCCGAAGCCAACACGCAGAGGCCCGTTTGACAACATTAATCTAAAAGCTGTGTGACACAAACCGACGATTATCCCTGTATGCACTATACAAGTGAACCCAAGGACAACCCCTGGCTTGTGTAGGACTATTGCAAGATATGGACAAAATGATACTGAGTTATGGGTGTGGGTTTTAGGTGGACCGGGTATCTGGGACTATGGAAGAACTATGGCCCCTGCCTGACGTATTTTCTGTGATCTATCGAAAGCGTTTGATTGTGTGGATCATGAAACATTACTTAAAAATATATGTCACTATGGGGCATCATTGAACTCATTAAACTTAATTAATTCATATCTCTTAGGTAGAATGCAAAAAGTATGTATAAACGGAACTGAGTCTTCTGGAGCACCTCTAACAATGGGTGTGCCCCAGGGATCTATATTAGGACCTCTTTTATTTTTAATATATATTAATGACCTCCCGCATTTTGTAGGGAATCTTTGTGATATAGTATTGTTTGCTGATGATACTTCACTTATATTTAAAATTCCAAGAGGTGAAGGAAATTTTGACGATGTAAATAATACTCTTTCACAAGTATTACATTGGTTCACTATTAACAATCTCCTTCTTAATGGCAGTAAAACTAAATGTGTAAAGTTTACGATGCCTAATGTCCGACAGGCATCAACTCAGGTTAAGATAAAAGACAAACCGCTTGATACTATTGATTCCACAACATTCTTGGGAATCACATTAGACTCCAAACTACAATGGGGTCCTCATATAGAGGCCTTTTCAGGGAAACTAAGCTCAGCTGCTTTTGCTGTAAGGAAGATTAGACTTTTATAGATTAAACCTCAAGATTCCTTACGAGAGGTGTTTAAAGAAATTAGAATATTAACTCTAGCCTCTCAGTATATTTACGAAAATTTAATGTATGTAAGGAAAAATTTACATTCATTCACGAAAAATAGTGACATACACAAACATAATACTAGGAATAAGGATAAGCTTGCTATTCCACAATTTAGGCTTCGAAAGGTTGGTAATTCTTTCATGGGGAAAGGTATAAAATTTTTCAATAAACTACCAGAACACATTGTAAACTTACCGGTTAATAAATTTAAAACTGTTATTAAAGAAACCCTTATGACGAAAGGGTATTGGTTGGACTTGTTATTTGACTCCTCATGCGGAGGGGGAACTGGGTTCGATGGTTACTGCCTTAGCGAGTGAATGGATTTGCCACGAACTGAGTGGTTCAGGTTCTGGGTGCTGAAGGCATGCGACCGCTTTAGCGCGGAGTGAAAACTCCCTAAATTCTAAATTCAAATTGCCACTTTTCCATTTTTTTTCTGACTTATGTCATACCTTCTTTTCCATCTATATATTATAATTGTCACCGCCTACGTCACCGCATATAAAAATAATTATTCCGCATCAATTTGACTATAACTATATATTGTGCAAGAATATTGTTAATTACGCGCCGCAAGTCTGTGTTTCTGAGGTGCCTGGAGGTCCTGCTCTACGAGGTAAGTGGCTTTTTCATATTATCTTGCGGAGTCATAACCATCGGGCTAGGAACCCCGCTACCGTTTGAGTAGACTATTTACACGTCCATTCATAGCTTCGAGTCGGATAATTGTTATCCACCGCTCATTTTCCTTCTCCCTTATAATTTCTTATTTTCTGCTACTTACGTATTAATTGGTAAGCACGCATTCCCGCTCCCCGCTCCCCGCTGCATATTCGCTATTCCTTCTTAAATACATAAATTACTTTCTCCGCTACATATTAAGCCTATTTTCAACATGGCTAATTCTAAAGCTAAGGCTAGACTGAAAATTCTAATTTCAAAACGCGAAGCAATATTTAGTCGAGTAAATTGTATTTTCGAATCTTCGAAGCATATAGCTACATTCGATTCTAGGGCAAACCAGAAGTTTCTTCAAGATTCGGAAAGCATTAATGAATTACACACGAAATTCGAAAATATTGTTGATGAGATTAATGAGGTACAATTAGAAATCGATCCTGAAGCTATCGTGAATTTTAGTTCTTTAAATGCGTTTGAGGACTTATATTCTAGCATCAAACATGTTCGAAATAAACTATTGGGAACCGCATCTTTTTGTAACAAGACCTCCCCTAAGGAGTCAACGCATATTCAACTTCCGCGCATTGAATTGCCTTCGTTTGATGGCAAAACCGAAAATTGGCCCATTTTCTATGAAATCTTCCGCAGCAACATACATTTGAATGAGCAGCTTTCAGATGCGCAGCGTGTGCAATATTTGATGAGCAAATTAACTCATAGCGCTCTTAAAATGACCGCAGGTATTGTTCCGACAGGAGATTATTATAACATCTTGTGGGATAGTCTTGTGAAAAGGTATCAAGACAAGCGCACTCTAGGAGTTCATTATGTTAATAATATTTTGGACATCAAAAACTGTGTCGATTCCGCTTCGAGCATTGGCTCGTTTGTCGAAAAACTTTCTGCTTCTATCGCCGCACTTAAACAATTACGAATAGATGATTTAGCTGATTTTATGGTCCTACAATCTAGTCTGCGGAAAGTTGATACGCAAACGCTCCAAAGTTTCGAGATGTATGTAGGAGATAAAGAGATACCTACATGTGACCAACTTATATCTTTTCTTCAAGATCGTGTCAAAATATTAGAGCGAACGCGCAACACTAATGCAAGCTGGGCCGTTTCGGATCCGCGTAAAAATCATTCAAATATTAGACATTTGCCTCAAAATAAGACTTACAAGTCATTTGTTTCTAGTAATGAGCCAAACTTACGTGATCAATGTGTTTTATGTAAAGCTGATCATAAATTGTTTTCTTGTCCGAAATTTCGCGACTCTTTCAATCCTCAAAAACGCTTTGATTTTATTAAAACAAAAGGAGGTTGCGTAAATTGTCTCAGCGTTTCGCATACCTTAATTAGATGTCAATCACAGCATACTTGCAATCATTGTGGCAAACAACATCACACGTTGCTACATTTTGATACGCCAACTCTGTCGCGGAAGCAGGATTTGCCTTCTGCTCCTATGCTGTCGCAGACACACAGCTCAACCGCGAACACAGTGCAACAGTGCAACGCGACATTTAGTAACACTAATCACAATGAAATAAATAAAGACGCTTCTATCACGCTCACTTCCGAAGTGAAACCAAGTGCTACTATTTTGTTATCAACCGCTCAGGTTTATGCTAAACGTCATGCTAGTAATGAAAAACAAATGATCCGCTGTTTGATTGATAATGGATCGCAAAACAATTTGATTACTTTGGGTTGTTGTAAACGTTTGAACTTTCCTATTTACAAAATGCACAACTCATACTTACAAGGTGTTGGCATGAGTTCGCAACCAGTTCATGGTTATACTTACTTTGACATTGAATCCCGCACCAACCCAAATAACAAATATTATATTCACGCTCTCGTAGTTGACTGTATTACAGATCGTCTCCCCGCACATTATATTGAGATAACAGAAGACATGGCTTACCTCAATAATATCCCGCTTGCTGATTTATCTTGGAATATACCTGGCGATGTCGACGTTGTCCTAGGTGTTCAATTGTTTCCTTATATCTATTTAGGAGACAAAGTCGAGTCTCACTCGCGAGCTCCTCCCGCAATACTAACCACTTTCGGTTATATTCTGATGGGTGACATTCAGTGTCATTCTGGTCCCGCACCGCTGCAGTCAACTGCTTTATTTACTGCATTTCCAAACTCAAATCTTGAAATAGAGTCAAGTTTACATAAATTCTTTGAACTAGAAGAAGTTCCTGGTAAAGGCTTCTATAGCCCAGAAGAAGTCGAATGTGAGAATATATTCATGACTTCAGTCAAGCACGAAAACAACCGCTTTAGTGTTGACTTGCCATTTTGTAAAGACCCTTCTGAGTTGGGTGATTCACGTTCTATGGCTCATAGGCGTTTCTTAGCGTTAGAGCGAAAGTTTGACAAGGTTGATGGTTTACGAGAAAACTATAATCAAACAATAAGAGATTACATGGAACAGGGTTATCTTTCTAAGGTTTCTGAAACAGAAATAACTCAGGAAGGGTACTACATACCGCATCACGCTGTTTTCAAACGTGGCAAGGACAGCGCACGTGCAGTCTTAGGCGCTAGTGCTAAAACACAATCGGGGTTGTCACTTAATGACATTCTTCATGTTGGTCCCAATTTGCAGTCGGACTTATTTTTACTTCTCATTGATTTTCGGGTGTTTCCAATAGCTGTGACTGCAGATGTGAAACAAATGTTTCTGCGCATTGGTGTTAATGAACACCACCGCAAATATCTTCGAATTTTATTTCGTTTCAATTGAAATGAACCTATCAGCACTTACCAATTCAACAGTGTTCCTTTTGGATTGAAGTCGAGCCCTTTTATAGCTATGCGTACAATACGCATATTAGCGCACGATCATAGTGAACGCTTTCCCGAGGCCGCTGATTTGGTTGGCACTCAAGTTTTCATGAATGATTTTGTTTATTCCGTTTCTGAGGAACAAACCGCTATCAAAATATCAACTGATCTTATCGAACTGTTTAAGCTTGGTTCATTTGATTTAATCAAATGGACAAGTAATTCCGCCGCTTTACTTGAAGCACTTCCTGATTCACATCGCTCACCTGTAAGTTTTTCAGACAAAGATAGTAATAATTACAAAATACTAGGTCTGTCTTGGGAACCTTCAAATGATAATTTCTTCTTCTCTGTTTTCAACATAGATAGCAACTGCACTAAACGCAGTATTCTTTCTCTAGTTGCCCGCCTATTCGACGTTCTTGGATTGGTTGCTCCAGTTGTGCTGTATGCCAAAATACTGGTCAAGGAACTTTGGTTAAGTAAAATTGATTGGGACGAAGTACCACCAGAATCTATTCGAAAACGCTTTGCTGCTTTTGCACTGGACTTTCCAGCTCTTTCAATGCTGAGCATTCCACGACACTTGGGAGTTTATCGAAACTGCATAGTGAATATTGTAGCTTTTTGCGATGCAAGTCTCAATGGCTATGGATCATGCATTTACCTACACACAGCAGATCCTCTTGGTAATATTACGGTAAGGCTTTTGTGTGCTAAATCAAGGGTAGCTCCAAATAAGGTGCAAACGCTGGCTCGCATGGAGCTTGTAGCAGCCTTTCTTCTTTCCAAGCTCGTGAGAGTTGTCAAAGAGAGAATTTCCGAACGCATTGCTATTGCAGGAGTCTATGCTTTTTCTGATTCTACAGTAGCACTTACTTGGATACATTCATCTCCGCATAGGTGGTCTATTTTCGTCAGCAACCGTATAGCCAAAATTCAAGAAAACTTACCGCCCAGTTGTTTCCATCATGTGGCCGGCAAGGAAAATCCCAGCGATTGTTTATCCCGAGGAATGCTACCTTCCCAACTGGTATCCCATTCGCTTTGGTGGGATGGTCCAGAATGGCTTCAAAGACCAGTTGAACAATGGCCTATTGATGCCTTTTCTCCACCAAATTGCGAGACGTTGCCAGAATTCAAAACTAAGAGTAACGCTCTTGTTACTACCGCTCCTTCTGAGTCTCCTTTAATAAATGAAATTTCAAACCGCGTGAACTCATGGAATAAACTGGTAAACATCTTTATTCATATTCTCAAATTTATTAAAAGGTTGTCAAGCAATGATGCCATACATAATATGAACGTTTCTGAAATATTCATCATCAAGGCTGTCCAGTATATACATTTTGCTGATGAAATTCAGTTGCTAAAATCTGGCAAACTACCTTCTAAATATTTACAAGGTTTATCGCCATTCTTAGACTCAGATGGAATCATCCGCATTGGAGGTAGACTTTCTAAATCTGATCTTCCATATGAAGCGAAACATCCTGCGCTTCTTCCTAAACGCGACCGCATTGTAGATCTTCTCATTGATCATTTTCATACCGCGAATTGTCATACTGGCCCCGGACTTCTGATGTCTATTATACGTCAACGCTTTTGGATATTGAATGCCAGATCTGTCATACGCGCTCATTGCCGACAGTGTAATGTTTGTTTTCGCTCAAGTCCTAGACATCCAACGCCAAAAATGGCAGATTTACCTGCCTGCCGCATTCGGGATGCTAAAGCTTTTGTCCATACGGGCACTGATTTTGCAGGTCCCATCAATTTTATTCCCTCCAGACGTAGAGGACAACATTCTCAAAAGGCGTACATATGTCTTTTCATTTGTCTTGTTACCAAAGCAATTCATATTGAGTTGGTTTCAAGTCTTACTACTGAAGCATTTCTTTCTGCGTTCAAAAGATTTATATCTCGCCGCGGTCCAGTATCTGTAATATATTCGGACAATGGTACCAATTTCATAGGTGCCAAAGGACAGTTAGATGAAATATATTCTTGGCTTTTGAACTCTGACTTCCAAAGCAGTGTGAAGCAAGAATTATTGAAATGCCGCATAGAGTGGAAAACGACCCCTCCCAGGAGCCCTCATTTCGGAGGGATTTGGGAGTCAAATATAAAGAGCATCAAAACGCATATGCACAGGGTTGTAGGTAAACAACTTCTCACGTATGAAGAGCTTCTTACGGTATTGGTGCAAATTGAATGTATATTAAACTCGAGACCGCTTGTTGCAACAACAGCTGATCCGCACCCAGAAGTGTTGACACCTGCACATTTTCTGATGTCCACTCCATTGCGACACTTGCCTTCTTCTGAATTAAACGAACATATAACATTATCTAATCGCAAAAAACTCCTAGATCAGCTTGTTTTGTCCTACTGGAATAAATGGCGCCTCGAATATTTACATACGCTGCAAGTGCGCCAAAAATGGTGCACCCCAGAACGCTCAATTCAGATTGGAACTGTTGTTCTAGTAGACAATGATAATTTACCACCTTTGTATTGGCCACTAGGGGTAATAATTGAAATTTTTCCGGGTTCAGATGGTGTAGTCCGCGTTGCTTCTGTTAAAACCAATTCGGGTACTTATAAGCGATCGGTTACTAAATTGTACCCATTACCTACCCAATGAAAATAACTTATTTTATTTTTTCGCTTTTTTCTTGTAAAGTTTTTTTGTTGTTGTATTAACTCATTAACGCGTTAATAAATGTAATTCCCGCTTAATATACAAAACGCTCCTATAAAGAACACTAACTTTATTTTCTCTATTCTATGAACATTGCGTTCTTCCAGTTTCTTCCTTCACACCCCATTTCTTATTGAAGTTCTGCCGAACTTCAAGGCGGGAAGCTATGGTTGGACTTGTTATTTGACTCCTCATGCGGAGGGGGAACTGGGTTCGATGGTTACTGCCTTAGCGAGTGAATGGATTTGCCACGAACTGAGTGGTTCAGGTTCTGGGTGCTGAAGGCATGCGACCGCTTTAGCGCGGAGTGAAAACTCCCTAAATTCTAAATTCAAATTGCCACTTTTCCATTTTTTTTCTGACTTATGTCATACCTTCTTTTCCATCTATATATTATAATTGTCACCGCCTACGTCACCGCATATAAAAATAATTATTCCGCATCAATTTGACTATAACTATATATTGTGCAAGAATATTGTTAATTACGCGCCGCAAGTCTGTGTTTCTGAGGTGCCTGGAGGTCCTGCTCTACGAGGTAAGTGGCTTTTTCATATTATCTTGCGGAGTCATAACCATCGGGCTAGGAACCCCGCTACCGTTTGAGTAGACTATTTACACGTCCATTCAGGTATTATAAAGTAGATGATTATTTAAAAGATAATAATGTATGGACTTGCATGATCACTACAAACATTGTAAACCTTTTGAAAAGAGGCATTGACAATAGTGACTGAGTTTCTTGCGCAGCTTCTTCTCAGCACTAGCCCACAATTGTCCCGAAGCTGTGGTAGGGTTTATATTGGGACGTGTAAAAGTGCCAGTGGGCCTATTTGCATAAATAAATGACTTTTATGACTTTTTATGACTTTTATGTATGTTTCTCACACGGATAAAATGGCAGGGGGTGACTTGCACACTCAGTCGATGGGCCCCCCAAATTAGTTGCTAGCACTAAGTGACATAGACAACAAGGGGGCAACACCAGTTGAGGTGCTAGGGGAGTGGAGAGGTGTACCACGGCTCTCAGGACAATTCCGGCAATCGTTCAAGATCTCTACAAGCATCTTACTGGCACACTTCCTTCCCCCGAGCATATTATTATTATTATTATTATTATTATTATTATTATTATTATTATTATTATTATTATTATTATTATTATTATTATTCCCGTTACCTCGGCTTAGCCGGCTTACAACAGACATTCACGGGACCTAGCCAAGTGAATGCCGTAACACAATTGTTGAGTGTGGGTGGTTTGCATCAAATGATTATTTATTTCCGTGGATGGGTTCAAGAATCTGCGTACTATTGCACAAGTATCCAGAATTACTGATTTTTGCAGACTAATGTAGAGGGATTTCCGGAGTTTGAGTGTATTTAATGACGTTCCAAGTGTATTGGGGATTATTCCTGTTGATGAAATTATTATTGGTAAAATTTTTACAGTATCCTGGTGCCACATCTCTTTAATCTCATCTGCTAAAGGTATGTATTTTTGTATTTTCTCTGCATATTTTTGTTTCAGGTTTGGTGAATTGGGGATGGACACGTCTATAAGGTAAGTTGTCTTTGAGGCTTTGATGGTAAGGGTAATGTCTGGTCTATTGCAGGGTGTGGTAAGGTCGGTAATGATATCTATTATTATTATTATTATTATTATTATTATTATTATTATTATTATTATTATTATTATTATTAGTTTTATTATTATTATTATTGTATTCTATCACAAAAATGATAGTACTTTTATATTGATAATAAGAGCAATTCATTCAAAATTATTCCCTAACTATTCCAAAAAATCAAAAATGCACAACGTTGATATTCAAGTTTTCACTTCTGCCGGCACTCTCGGAGTGCTCCCGGAGTTTTTTTTTCTGTATCTTAAGTGAAATTAATCAAGATTTTCCTCGTAATTTCCCCACCTAGTAACCCAGAGTATCACCGTGAGATATAATAATAAATCCAGGGGTTTGGGACCTCCTTATTATTCCGATCAGAGCCTGTAAGATCCGGGGCTGGCCCAATCCCTATCACCATCAATTAGGGAATTAAATGATATATATACGAGTAGGTTAAATAAAATCTAATAAAGAAATCATTTTGTAAGATTCGCTGTATAATTTTGTCGTCGACGTGCAAGCGACCCTTATAAATAATGTATAAAAGAAACAAAACTTTAACAAAACGAGCTCATATTGAAACGCAGAGCTGAAATACTTTGCTAATAATATTTAAATCTCGTGACATTTGGTTTTGAGCTTTGACAGTGAATATGCAGGGCAATAATATACAATACTCTTTTTTTTTAGCTAATTCATTGTAAAAGTACCTATTTGTTTTATTTTAAAAAATATTATTTTATCAAACTTTACACAATAGATTATATAATATCAGTGGCAAGGTCGATTCAAAAATGTTTGCTCAACAATATGTTAATTATTTGCAAAACGAATTATTTATTTGGTTCCGAAGTTTACGCGAATACTACTAATGGAAATGAAAGACTTTACCAATTTATTTCGCGCACATTTTACTAAAACTGTATGCATGACGTTTCGAATGCTTAATAGCATCCGTGGTAGTTTAAAAAAATATGCGCAAAGTAAATCTGTGAACTCATTCATTTCAACGAATCATTGGCTTATAATAAAATAAATGAAAATTTTGAAACTGACCTTTCAAAATGTTTGCAAAATAAAACTTAAATATCTGACGTTTGGTTTAATTATTTCAAAATAATTATTGGTGTCAAATTAAATTTTATATAATTTAAATTTCATATGCTTCATGTGACGTGATTAAGCTGAAAAGTTCCTAAAATTGAAACCATAAAAAACGTTTAAGCATCTAGTTATTTTATAAGATAATCTCTTATGTAGAAAAACAGTACTAAGACGACCTTTTGAAACGAATCAAAAAGAAGGGTAGAGTAAAACCTACAAATGAAATAGATTTTTATAAATTTTAAAATAATTTTCTTGTACAGCAAATAAGCTCCTAATTATCGGCTCTTAGTAGCAATTTCCTACGAAGCTGATCAATTTTTTCTGCCATCCGCCACAGTTTCGATCACATTTTTGTTTTATTTTCAATTATGTTATTCGTTGTTACCCAGTTGTATTCCCCATCAGATAAATAAATATTGGAAACCAATCACATACATTGCTCTGATCCCAAAGTAAGTAGCTAATTGCACTTGTGTTATGGAAAAGGTTTTTTAAAATTCTACAAAGTGATCAAAATGCATTTATTTTGCTTAAAGATTGTATCTTTGCCTAAAGAAAACAAGCTTATAAACCGTCAAACTCTTTCTGAGCTACTGGTTCCAGTGCAGAACTAATTTCCTATAAATTCACGATTTTATTCTTTGTGTTGATAAATAAAAGACTCTTTTTAGAACGGTATTAAATGAGATTTGATTAAAAACTAATACGAATATTTACAACCAAAATTAATCAATAGGCATGCAAGTTCAAAGTTTAAAACTCCAATTTCATAGGTAAGGATCTAATACTATTTATCAACAAAGCTATACTCCTACTTCAGTACTACTCTAAAGGTTAATGACATGCTAAAAGTATATTTCAAAATTTATTTACCTAAATAAAAAAATAAAAATAAGCTCGACCCTTACCTCTGAAAATGTTATTTCGTATTTTTTTTATGTACGTGTAAACATTTGGTAAATGGTTTGTACGAGTTACGTACATTATTTCACAATCGCGGCGCATCGGCGCGTTGTCAGCATTTCACGTGTCATCGACCGAATTGATGATTTTAATAAGTTTTCATTTTTTCACCAGTACTCGACGAGCTACCATACATATCGCGCGTGCTCATCCAACTACCATTACCATTTCACCATATTAGCTTAGCAGTTACTTTGAATAGAATCATCTTTTGTACCAGTGACTTTTATTTTGCTACCAGTTATTCTTTAAATGTTACGTACCGTACATTTAAATGGTCCTTCGATTCGTCAAGGAACCATCCGCGAGTGAAAAGTGACTCAGACTATAGTGATTAACTTTGTGCTCAAGGAGTGTTCCGTCAAACCAGTACCATAGGATTTACCAGTCCTCTCAACCACGACCAGCAGACCAGTATCTGTGAGTCTGGCAGACTCGCGGCACCAGTACCAGCAGCGAGTTAGGCAGAGCTACACTACTAATACCAGTAAGATCTTTCCATTTTTTCTTTAATATTGTCAGCAACACCGTCATCACCATGGAAGCGCTGTTGGAGACACAAAACCAGTTAATGCAGGGAATGGACCAACTTTTAACCAATTTTAAGAAAGATGGTAAAGATCGTAAGACACCGGAAATGATTAAGAGGAAATTAGAAACTCTAGACACCTATTGGAAGGAGTTTCACAACAACCATATGGCTTTGTTGGCTCAAGGAGACCAAATAGACCAGAACTATGGGTATTTTAACGATAACGATTATGAAAAAACCAGGGATTTTTATAATCGGGCAAGGCAAACCATATCGTCCTACCAGGCTGATACCAGCAAACCATTGGCATCAGTTTACCTAAAACCAGCAACACCATTGTCACAACCACCGATTGCACCTGTACAAAAATCAGAAGGTACGACCAGCAAACTCGACGAGATGCTTCGAAAACAGGCGAGTAATTTCAAAGCATTTTCTCGTACAGTATCCAACATCGATCTACCATCGCTCAGCGAAAAATGGGAGTTCGAAGATATTTTAAAAACACTACAATCAAGATGGTCAGTGATCGATTCTCTTCATTGGGAAATCGACAGTGAGCTAGAAGGTGAAAACCCGAGGTACGAACGTGAATTTTTGCACCACGAAAAAACTTTCAACGACATCAAGAAGGCTATTAATACCAAAATGTGGTCAGTTTCACATCGTGAGAAGATGACGCCTCAAATGGAAATACCAGTTTTCACCGGAAGCTACCAACAATGGACAGGCTTTAAAGATCTCTTTCAAGAGGCCATACATAATAACTCGTCTTTATCTAGCGCTCAAAAACTTCAATTCCTAAAAAGCAAGATCAAAGGAGAAGCCGAAAAGCTTGTTCAACATTTAAACATAAGCTCTGAAAACTACCAAATCGCATGGGAAATCTTAAACCATCGCTTTAATAACACTAAATTGATATTTACATCTCATGTTAACACTCTTTTGAACCTACCAATTATGCAGAGTCAATCGGCATCTCAAATCAAGAGACTGCACGATACTACCAACGAATGCCTACACGCAATTCAAAAGCTTGGAGTTGATGTCTCGTCATGGGGTCCACTTTTGGTTCACCTATTAGCTCAAAAGTTGGATGCCGAGTCCCACAATGACTACGTCGAGTCACTTCAGAATCCGAGAGACCTACCAACCATAGAAGACTTTTTAAGCTTTCTCGAAATTAAGTTCACAGCTTTAGAAGCTTTTCGCCGAAAGCAAGAAGTCGCCAAACCTACCATGCAACCAGAAAATCGCTTTAAGAAACCAAATTACCATCAAATGACTCAAAATCAATATAATAAACCACCGTACAAACCATTATCACCTCTTAAAACTTTCCATGTGGAAGCACATAAATGTGTATTTTGCAACCAAAATCATCCACTTTTCCTTTGCAAGCAGTTCCGTGAATCTAGGTCAGACGTCAAACGGAAGACAGTTGCGAAACACAATTTGTGCAAAAATTGTCTTTTCGATCACCAAGGCAAAGAATGCACATCAACAAAAACGTGCCGCGAATGCAACGCAAAACATAATACTTTATTACATGATGCACTGGCGACCTCGAACGAAATACCTACCAACAATACCATGAATGTGTCAAATTCCGAAACGTTTCAACGAAAGTGCAATGTTTCACAGGATAATATTGCCGAAATCCTTCTAGCCACTGCTTATGTGAACGTTAAGGCTGCTGATGGAACTTACCACAAGCTGCGAGCACTCATCGACCAGGGGTCCCAAACCTCAATAATAACTGAAAACGCGGCCCAGATGTTACGTCTACCACGTCAGCGATGTCAGGGAGTCATATTAGGAGTAGGCGTGAAGGAAAGCAGTTGCAAAGGAGTGGCAAATATAAACATGTCATCCCTTCACAATGACTTTACCATGTCGACCAATGTTTTTATTATGAACACCCTTATAAATAAATTACCTAACCAATCTTTTAAAAAACCAGCATGGCCATATTTAGACAACATCGATCTTGCAGATTCTGAATTTTACGTCAGTCGTCCCGTAGACCTGTTACTAGGGGCTGATATTTACTCATCTATTATTTTGAGTGGAATAATAAAACTCGATTCTCAATATCCGGTTGCGCAAGAAACTCAGTTCGGCTGGATTTTGTGCGGCAATGTTAAGACCTTTCATTGTAATGTCGTCATAAATAACACTGAAGACCTTCAAAGATTTTGGGAAATCGAAGATATAACACCAGACACGAACATCTCAGCCGCCGACGAACAGTGCCTACAGTTTTATTCAGCTACCACAGAGAGAAAACAAGATGGAAGATACACAGTAAGGCTTCCTCTCAAGTCTAATTTAGAAGACAAATTAGGAATCTCTAAACCAATGGCCATCGCACAATTTCATCAATTAGAGAAAAAATTTACCAAAAATCAAACATTAGCTAAAGATTACCAATTATTTATAAATGAATACCGGGAATTAGGTCACATGATCGAAGCGCCGCACGTGAATGCCGGTAACAAGAAACTCGATTATTATTTACCGCACCACGGAGTTTGTCGACCCGACTCTATGACTACCAAACTTAGAGTCGTTTTTAATGCATCCGCAAAAACACCCAGCGGCCATAGCCTAAATGACCTAATGGAAGCTGGACCTGATTTACAGCAGGATTTACAAACCTTGATTTTAAGATGGAGACAGTACCAATACGCTTTCATAGCAGATATCGAAAAGATGTTCCGTCAAATTTGGATTCACCCAGATGATCAGATATACCAGAAGATTATTTGGCGAGATTCACTACAAAAACCACTACAAGAATTCCAGCTCACCACCGTGACCTACGGCACAAAAGCAGCGCCATTCTTAGCAATGATGACTTTAAAACGGTTGGCCTTGGATGAGAAACCAAATTACCAAAATAGCAAGGCTCCAGCTGTTTTAGATACTTCATTTTATATGGATGACCTGCTCTATGGAAGCTTTTCCATAGCAGAAGCAAAACAAATACAGACAGATTTGATACATATTTTAAAGTCAGGAGGGTTCAACTTACACAAATGGTGCTCAAATACTCCAAAATTGATACCAAACCAAGGCCAAGACCAACACCAAAATAGTTTTGATTTTAAACAACCACAAACCACCAAAACTTTAGGCCTTCGGTGGGACCCGAAAAACGACATATTTACATTTGAGTCAAAAATACCATCGACCAATGCGCATCCAACCAAGCGATCATTATTGTCAGACATATCTAAAGTTTTTGACCCCCTAGGATGGCTGTCGCCACTAACTACTAAATTAAAGCTTGTTTTCCAAAGTGTATGGCAGTTAAACATCGAGTGGGATGAGGAACTACCAGAAAACATCTGTACTGAGTGGAGAAAAATATCAGACACCATAAACCAGATTGATCAGCTGCGATTACCAAGGTGGCTGGGCACGCGACCAATCGAGTCTTTGATATTACATGGCTTCTGTGACGCGTCTACCAAAGCATACGCGGCAGTTATTTACTGTGTAATAAATAAAAATGAGTCATCGTCTGTCGTTTTAGTAGCCGGAAAAGCGAGACTTGTACCTACAAGCAAAAATATTTCATTACCACGTTTAGAGCTGTGCGGTAAAGTCCTTCTGGCTAAACTCATGGACAAGGTCAAGGGATGCCTACCAGATTATGACATCAAAGTTTATGGCTGGGTCGACTCCAAGGTCGTCTTGGGGTGGCTTCAGGGAGAATCAAGTCGTTGGAAGACATTTGTTGCAAACAGAGTCAACCAAGTGACTGAGGTCATGCCATCTAGCTGCTGGCAGTACATCAAATCCGAAGAAAATCCAGCAGATTGCGCAAGCCGAGGCCTCAGTGCAGAAGACCTAAACCAACATCAACTGTGGTGGCAAGGACCAAAATGGCTACCAACATACTCTGACCACAAGCATAAACCAACTTACACCACTGACGAAGAAGTCAAAAAATCTGCGCAAACTAATGTCGTCACGAGACCAAATAACATAGTAGAGCAGATTATCAATAAATACAGCACATTCATGCGAGCTGTCAGAGTTCTCGCGTGGATATTGCGAGCTTCCCCACGCAATAAAAACAAAACTAATTATTTAACTCTGTCAGAATTGCAGAAGGCGAAAGAAATAATCATTAAAGTTACTCAGTCATCAGAATTTTCCGATGAAATAAACCAGTTGCAAGGCGGAGATTTTGTAAATATGAAGAGCAAGATTAGTAACCTTAAGCCGTACCTAGATAAAGTCGGCATATTACGCGTGGGAGGCAGGCTTGAGAAAGCATACATAGACGAAGAAACGAAACACCCCGCCATCATACCTCACAACAGTAAGTTAACTGAACTCTTAATTGACCATGCACACAAGTGTACCTACCACGGAGGAGCCAGAGTAACATTAGCATACCTGAGGCAAAAATACTGGGTTGTAGGTGGAAACCGAGCTACCAAGAAACAGCTTCGTCGCTGTGTCAATTGTAGACGTACGAACCCTGAAAAACAGCAGCAGCTGATGGGAGATCTACCAGCTTCCAGAAGTAACCCGTCTCGACCTTTTAACCATACAGGGGTTGATTTCACGGGTAGCGTCCTCATTAAAGCTAATAAGGGACGCGGGGTCAAAACTACCAAGGGCTATATAGCAGTATTCGTGTGTATGGCAACCAAAGCCGTACACTTGGAACTAGTTTCCGATTTGACCTCGTCCGCATTTCTTGCTGCATTGAAAAGAATGGCGGCTAGAAGGGGTATACCCCACCATATTTATAGCGACAACGGAACGAACTTCGTAGGAGCTAGTCGCATCTTAAATAAAGAGTTTAAAGAATTAAAACACATCTTCACCAACGACTTTTTATCTGAAGTCAGCGAAATGGGTATTCAGTGGCACTTCAACGCCGCCTCGTGGCCTTCGGCGGGAGGAATTTGGGAAGCCGCAGTACGAAGTCTAAAACACCATTTAAAACGCGTGGTCGGGGAGCAGAAACTTACGTACGAGGAATACACCACCGTTTTGACTCAAATAGAGGCTTGCCTCAACTCTAGGCCATTATGCCCTCTAACAGAAGACCCCGAGGACCTTGATTATTTAACACCAGCCCATTTTCTTAGCAGCGGACCAGTACTCACCATTTTTGAAACCGAAAGAGACGAACGAACCAGGTGGCAGCTAACACAGAGAATATTTACGGATATTTGGAAGCGATGGCAGGCCGAATATCTTACTCAACTTAATATAAGAACCAAGTGGCTTGAACCAAAACAAAATATAAAACTAAATGACGTCGTCGTTATTCACGAAGACAACTTACCAGCAGGGCGATGGGCTTTGGGAAGAGTTGTAGAGCTTCACCCAGGTAAAGACGGGCTCGTGAGAGTGGTTACCTTAAAAACCAAAAACGGAACCATGAAACGCCCTATAATAAAATTATCTATATTACCAACAAACTCAAACCATGTCGCAGACCACAAACAAATACCAGAACCGGAACCAAAAGTAGAAAACGAAGTTGATCAACCAAAACGAACAAAGAAATCTTGCAATCTGTTATCATTCCTACTAATGACATTATTGATGCTCTGCACTCCTGTTAGTGGAAGCTATCAGCTAACCAGCCTTCAAAACAACAACAACATGTTTTATTTCGACCAAGTTTCAACCATGTACCTCGTTCGTGATGAATGGAAACTAATCGTTTACTATAATTTAGAACCATATCAACAAGGAATCATATTATTTATCAAATATTTCGATCACTTAGAAACCACCTGTGCGAGTCTAAAAATAAAAGCGCAATGCGACGTAATCATATCCCAGTTACGTCACGGCTACGCAGAATATGAATACTATAATACAATGATGCAAAATCAGCAGCTCTCACCGTCTAGACAGCGTCGCGGGCTTATAAACGGTGTTGGCTCGGTTGCCCACACTTTATTCGGAATATTGGACGATGATTTTGCCGAACAATATAAAAAGGATATAGACTTAGTTCAAATCAATCAACAACATCTCGCAAACTTGTGGAAAAACCAGACGTCTGTAGTTGAAGCCGAGTTTAACTTATTAAAGCAAACAGAACAGACCATGGACAAGCAATACAAGATCTTTAACCAACATCTGAATTCGCTAGAAAAAGCAGCTAGAGATTCTAAAACCGGTATTGAAGGCGTTATCAACAATAATGAATTTACCATGTCATCTTTTATCGCTACCAATATATTGAACAATTTGAGAAACCTTCAAGATACTTTATTAGAAACCATTACCAACATATTCCACGGAAACTTCAACATTCACCTCTTGAAACCAGAACAACTTCTTCGCGAGCTTAACACTATTTCTGGTCATCTTAACAAGGACTTGTCATTGCCAATCGATGACATTCAGAATAACTTAGCCCCAGATAATATAATACTACTAGTACTTAGCGAAGATTTACCACCTACTAAAAATCAAGGCAAGAGTGACCTACGAGTATATTATCTTTGAGATAAAAATACCACTCGTAAGCCGAGACCACTACGACATTTACAAAACCATACCAATCTACCGAGAAATCAACGGAAGCATGGTCACCCTGGAGCCGATCGCTACTCATATTGCAATGAATATACAGAAAGATATGTATTTACCCTTGCCTGATAATGATTACCAAATGTGTATTAGCCTTGACGAGACCATTACTCTTTGCTATTTACACAGTCCCATATACCATTTAAATAACGATCAGTCCCTATGTGTCAAGGACCCAACCACACGATCGTGCAAGACTAACGTACACATTTGTAAACAATCGTGGGTCCAGTTACACAAGGTAAACACCTACTTGTACTCCTGTTGCGGGCAGTGTCCGATAAGAATGATATGCGGAAACATGATCGTGAGCGAACGACTCAGCAAGGTTGGGATCATCACACTTGGCGAAGACTGCGTCATCAAGGGCGACTCGTTTGCTATTTTGTCACACAAGCAGTTTAGTAATCGTCTCGACGCCGTACCAGACATAATGACGCATTACATCCCGCCAGTCAATAACATTATAAATATGTCCTTGCCCAATGCCACTCTCGAGAATCCTATCTTAAGCGACGGTGGGTTTAGAAAGGATCTTGAGAGCATCGGTAACCAAATAACTCAGATGAAAGACCAACAAGCCAATATAAGCCAGATTTCGTACCACGATATCCATCATTACGTAGCCATTTACGTTTGCATTGGAGGAGCTGCACTAGCATTCGCCGTATGGGGATGCTGCCGGGCGCGGCGGCGGCGCGCGACTTCGGCTGCCCGCCGCGACGTCGGTGTGGTCTACGACTCCAGTAGTGTTGAGTGTGTTAGTGTTAAAAATGACCAAGGTGCCAGTGCTAGTGCTAGTGAGCAAGTGAAAGGTGTCAGTGAAATTAAAAACAGTGTGCGAGTTGATAAGGCGTCGTCGCCAAAATTGCGTCATTCATTTGTGAACTAATTTTGTAGTATTAAGACCAATAATGCCCAATCACCTGTATGCACCAAAAATATTGTTTTCACCCTTGTAATTCGCCTCATTTCATCTGCACCGATACCATATTTCATCTCATCTTCTCTTGGTCGGGAATATGTACGAGTTACGTACATTATTTCACAATCGCGGCGCATCGGCGCGTTGTCAGCATTTCACGTGTCATCGACCGAATTGATGATTTTAATAAGTTTTCATTTTTTCACCAGTACTCGACGAGCTACCATACATATCGCGCGTGCTCATCCAACTACCATTACCATTTCACCATATTAGCTTAGCAGTTACTTTGAATAGAATCATCTTTTGTACCAGTGACTTTTATTTTGCTACCAGTTATTCTTTAAATGTTACGTACCGTACATGGTTCATTCCACTTAGCTATGAGACTGAAACCAATTAAACAGCTTAGCTAAAAGAAATATATACTTACTTTGATCTATTTATTCAAAGCTATAAATGGTTAATATTATATTTCTGGGATTATGCTTAAGTAATGACTTTTAGTATTGAATGTGTTATTTCGTTGCTCCTGGAAATATACAATCCCATCAAAAACAATACTTGTCAAAAAAACCAAGTCTCGCAACTCAGTTGTTCTGCGGTAAAAAGTTGTGAGATCCATGTAATACCAAGTCGGTTATTAATTTATTCAGTCTCTACTTAAGCGACTTTCTGTCTTAATACGTCCAGTCTCTAGGACCACGATCGTGGTCCATAACAATTGAAAATCAATTGTGTCTGGAATCTCTGTACTCGAACCATAAGTTTTTACGTAATAATTAACAGCATCTTACAGTGACGCATATCAATATTAAAATTCTTTAATGTTTTATGTAAATATATTGAGACTTGGCCATCGCACTAAATAATTGAATTTACATGTGTTTTCAGGCGATTGAATTTACACGTGTTTTCAGGCGATGGCCAAGTCTCAATAAATTTACATAAAACATTAAAGAATTTTAATATTGATATGCGTCACTATAAGATGCTGTTAATTATTACGTAGACAAAAAGATTAAAAAAGGGTTCCTGCCTTTGTGATTTGGATCCCTAAATATAGGAGAAAATAAAGTTGAATGAAACCCGCGCTAAAATATTTCCAGACACACATTGATACTTATTCAATTGAAGTGACGTGAAGTCCCCACAGAAATAAATAGGTATGGAGGTATCTCCGTGGTTAACCCTAAACTACGCGCAACACGCGCTCGCGTCATTTACCTGATTATAAAACGTAGGTAAGTCTGCTGTTATTACGTATCTCTAACGTTTGCAAATGTAAATGTCATCACGGTATTATTTTGTCCAAATAAACACGTTGTAGTACTTGACAGCACTGACAAATATAATAGTCTTAGTTATTCGCATTCACAAAATTTAACTTACAGCTTTTCCAAGTCGATTTTACTGACGTTAGTTAAGACTTAGCCGACTAAATAAGTATAAAATGATCAATTTTAAAATGTCATTTGCATAAAGAATGCTGACAAATATAGGTATATGTCATGTTGAAATTAGGCGTATTGTGTTGTATTCGACGAATACTCCTTATCTGACTATTGAAAAATCCGGCCTTAGAGTGCTTTCACACTTAGGCGACCTAAATAGCGCGACGGTCACGCGACAGCCGCGCTGCTTATAATATCATACATAAATGACAGCAGTAAGCACTTCACATTAGAGCATTACACCATTCAGTTTTGTGAGAGACTGGTGGTGTGAAAAAAAGGGGTGGGGCGACGAAAATATTGACCACCACGTGGAGCGACTGGTTCATTATTATTAAGAAAAAAATAATGGATTGTATTTATGCCTGAGATTCAATATTATTATAGTAAAATACTATTTGACTTCCAAGACTAGGTAAATTATAAAAGAGTAGAGAATTTTTGGAGAGGGAAGCACACTAATTTTTTTTGCTGGCCTGCACACCTTCAATCTTTCCTGGATGTTGGTCGGTCAGCATTGCCGACAAAATCTCTTTACTGTACTATAATTGGTCTCACTTAACTATAATTAAATAAATTCACACGCGTCAATAGTTCTTTCTTGATAGCTTTAATTACATTCTTGAAAAACCTGTCCTATTGCAGGTCGCCAGGCCATCCCTAATGGGACCGCATATAATCTTTTTCCGCTTTTAGGCAAAAAATATAATCTCTCGCTACTTGCTACTTAGGAGAAAATTAAATAAGCTAAAATATAAATTTAATTATATATTACATAAAACAAAGTAAAGATCGCAGGGTTCTACGAGAGGCAGGCTGCGTGCACCAGGCAACTGGTCACTGTCAATAAACTATGAGTCATGTCCGTAACAGCGAGAAATGGGTTTCCTGCGGCTGACTCTTGATTGTGAAGTGACAGAGTGATCATAAGTATTAAAATTGCTATGGCTTAAAAGTTAGTTAGCCCTTCTGCGGGATTGGCGTGTCAGCGCCGCGCCGAGATGTCACAAGTCGGGCCCACAGAATACACAAACCGAAACAAATCCAATTGACGCAGCGCAAATACTCCAATTTGTCACGATCGCGCCAAGTTATTGATTCCGTGTGAATATGAATTGACGGTGATTTTCACACGCGATTACTCACAGCGTCGTTTAACGGAAGCGTCGGTATAAAGTGAGTAAATCAGATCATGTAACACAATTAAATCATGAACGTTGTAAACATTATGCTGGTTGGGTGAAATTGGACACCAATCACATATTATTATATTGCTCTGATAAAAATCCATGGGTTAGTAATACTGGGTAAATCTTTAAATGTTATTTTGTATTTTAATTATAAACTTAGCTTTGTATTTTAAGATAATTTTAAGATAATTTGTTTACACGCTACTTAAGTTTGGCGCACAGGTGTAACACTTTAGGGCATTAGTCCAGTTCCTCTTAGTTTTTAATATTTATATACTACCTTAATACAATTATTGTCTGTTTTTGTTACCTATGAAATAAAATAAAATAAAAATAAAAATTGCAAAGTAAGTATGTATCTCATTGCACTAGTGTTATGGAAATCAGACACAACGGTGGTACCACAACATCCAGACCCGCGACAATATAGAAAATTTTGATATCTACATATATTGACCCGACCGGGAATCGAACCCGGGACCTCGGAGCGGCGGCGACGCCTTGAAACTAGCGTGCTTAGCCACTACACCCCGGAGGTTGTCAATTGTCAAATGTAAAAGAACACTATAGCGGTCAGAAATCAAATCAAATTCAGAGTTGCATGATGTGCATCAAAATCTAATATTTGCTTTAGTTAAAAAGTATTCACGTGAATTATAATTGTCAGATAAAAGTTATATTTTAATTTAATTTAGCATGCACTTTGATGTTAACGTACTTCATTTGACCTAAAGGAAAAGCTGCGAAAGAAATACCCTTGTGAAAACGTCTTTCATGAATTTTTATAGTGAGTTAAAATCAAAGCAGATATCAGATGAAACCCGGTTCGCCGAATAAACACAACGAGACTACGCGCGCGGAATCCAGCCCGGTTTATGAGGGTTAACTAATGCCCTCCGAAGATCCTTTCACCGGTTACAATAGTGCTCATTCCTTCTGTTCAGTTTTAGTGGCGCCCTTGCCTAAAACCTGAGGTCTAACTAACGCGAAGGGATGATTTATTGCCTCTTGTACTAAGAAAAAGAAGGGTAAAAATTACTTTAAAACATCGGCCAAATGCGAATCGGACTTGCATACAAGACCCCTAGTATGCACCATATGGAGCGACTGGTTCATTATTATTAAGAAAGAACCGGCCAAGTGCGAGTCGGACTCGTGCACTGAGGGTTCCGTGCCAACTTTAACTGAATGAGAGATCCACTTATTTCCACTTATTTTACCACCACAATATTTTGTTGTCAGCAAATATAACTGTGTTTCTCATTGTATTTGTATAAATAACTAAAGTGTACTGTGCTCCATCCCAATTTTCGTTGAAAATTTTTTCAAGTTCTACATCATGTATTTTTTAAGGTTTTAGTTTCATGTATGGGAGCCCCCCTCCCCCCCTTAAATATGATCATTTTTATTTTTTTTGTATGAGAATCGAAAAGTAATTAACAGGATACCTACCCACTAAGTCTCAGAAAAAAATGGCTGTGACATACGGACGTACAGACAGACAGACTTGACAAAATTATAAGAGTTCCGTTTTTGCCATTCGGCTACAGAACCCCTTCAAACGGTTTGTGTTACACACCTGTGTTACAAGTCAGCTGAAATTTTCATGTTTTTTTTTTAAAAATTTTTTTTCGTACATCGAAAAAACAAAATAGTAATAATGTATCTGTGATTCGTCACGTTGATATTAGTCTTGACCTTTTTTTGAAGTCTTAGTTACTGTCCTTGTGTTTGTTTATGTAACATTGGTACATAATTAATTTCAGTTTGCATGTCAAAGTTAGTAAATTAAATGAGAGAATGCAAATGCCCGCGATAATGGAATAACAACGGAGTGTCCAAATGGACTGCACGTATAATGGAGTTGCTCGTAAATCATTGGGGGTAATGTGTGTATCCGTGTGAACAGAGTCAAGAGGTATGGAGTTTGCAATAACTTGGCCGCTTGCAAGTGAATAGCTTAGCTACCAGCTCACGTGTGCTTACGTGGCATTGTTTGTATTTCACATCAATACTGGAAATTTGGAAACATTTATCATGTTTATTTCATATGGATTTTAGTTGGATTATTTTGTTACAACCAATGTTTGAGGTGAAATCGAATACCGTGCTGCATATTTTATAGGTACGTGATAGAATTGCTAACTGTCTACTTCTCTCATAATTATGATAATTTTCAAAGTGTTGTAAGTTGTCATTTCAATCATATTAAAACTAAAAAATCTTACCTACAAGAAATAAATATTTTGATGGCCAACATCCCTTATAAAACTTATTTTGTTATTGTGAAAATATATTGTGCTTAACATTGTTCATTTCAAATTCGGAGCTCTCTAAATATTTCCTAGCTTAAGGTTACAGTGACCGGCTATAGCCGTAAATTAATGAAATTCTATCGTGTCTTGGATACTGTCCTATAAAGTGTTTAGCATAAGCGCATTACCCTAGTTGGTATCAAATAACACGAAACACCCTGTTGACGTTTTGATTGTGAACGTAGTATCTTAGCTCCCTCTCCATACATATTCATTGCCTTTACTGTGGGACGTCAAATCTATTCGCTCTCAAAGTAAATTGCAGAATACGTGTTGCCTTATATTACCAAGGCTTCACTCAGTGTGATAAAAAACATTGAGTGTTAAGACTATCGTACGCAGGCGGAGCAATTGGTTGAATTGAATATATTTGCGGTCGAAATATGCTTACGGGCCACAACGTTTTCCAACCCTTAAACCTTTATGGAATGAGACAAAATTGGTCTTATTCGTTTTCATACAATATACTCGTATACTAAGCTTGTCCGTTATTAAAGTTAAGGGTTGATTGGTTATAAATGGTTGAAAATTTAAAGAGCTTTTTTTAAAAAAAAGTGAATATTTAAGTTCTGATATTACTGGAACATATGATATTTTTTTAAAAACAAGGCGTACAAGCTTATTTTTCCGGGGTGGATAACGATGTCGCCCGTAAGCATATTTCGGCTGAAAACGTATGCAAATCCACATTGTTCCACATGCAAAATCTAAGCGTTTATTGCAAGTTTTTGATGAGGCCTAAAGATTGTTCATTAATATTTGGATATTTAGTTAGTAGAATTTAAGTAACTGAATAAAATGAACTTTAAAAAAAGGAAACACTGACTTCAAAACCAAAATGCACTATAAAGTCTTAAATAAACTCTTGAATATTTAAAGGAAATGAACCTATTTTATGCAAACAATTTCTTTTGGAGTCGGTGCCATCATTTTGACCATCAAGCATCAACTATCAGAGCACTAAGACTTTTTAGTGCATATTGGTTTTTAAGTCGGTGTTTACTTGTTTTAAAGTTAATTTAATTCTTCAATTTTAGAGATTACAGGAGAGGGTGGGGGGGAAGTTGCAACTTAAAACTCTGTTCTTTAAGAAGCTACAAACTACCTATTATTAGTTCTATCATTATAATTACTGAACTCCTAAGCGTTAAGGAGTTCCACCATGAGCTCAGCCCTACAAGATGTTGACTATCAGACGTAACAACACGTCAACATAAAGATTTTAGTAAAGAAGAAGAATTATTAAATTTTTAGGGTTTCCCTCGATTACACCAAAATCCTATCATCAGATGCGGAATTAGAAGAAATGGGACCAACTAGAAGGTATATCCTGTAAGTAAACGAAAAAAAAATTAGAATCGGTCGACAAACGACTGAGATGTGAGGTAACATAGATAAAAAAAAAACATACAGTTGAATTGATAACCTGCTCCTTTTTAGAAGTCGGTTAAAAATTAGGTTGCATTACTAAATTTGATACCCTTGTTTAAACCTCCAGTTTGTTCTATTTCTACTTATACTTAGTTAGGTTTGCAGTTCCAAGATTTCAAAGTTACCTATGAAGCTATTTCTCAATGTACTGGGAAGAATCAACCTAGACGTTTAATTTTAAGGTAAAGTGTAGGTTAGGATTATGAAACGAAACAAATGAAAGCGAATTTAAACAAAATAATAATTTGAAAATTAAAACTTTTTTGCACAGATTTATCATATAACTTTGATTTAATCACTGAATCTTAATTAATTATCACTTGTCAGTCAATTTAAGGTAGGTAATCTACTATACTCGTGAATAAAATGGAGAATAATGAATTCTCTTCATTAAACATAAATTTGGTAATTTAAACTACAACAAAAAAGGTTTTCCTTATTAAGACAGGTATAAACAATGCAAATATGCAATATAAGGAATCGCAACCCGACCCAGTCTGCCAATTAAGGGATCTATGTGATGTACCTATATCAATAACGCAGTAAAATGATATGTTTACTCATTCCGTATTAACATACATTAGGTACGTCAGATTAGTGAAACAGCAGTATCTCGCTGCCTTTTTAAGCTCTAGCCCTAGCTAGTTAACGGTTAGAAGCCAGTTGATAATAAGTCATTATTTTTTGTTTTGTGTGGTGGTGCTCGAAGCTGACACAGACTTCCAGAATAAATTGTTTATCAGTAGCAGTTTCAAACAAGTTGAGAATTTTATTATTTAGTACTTTGAACAATAAATTTTAAGATTTATTTACGTTTAATTTTGTACAAAAGTTCTTAATCTCCAAGCGTTTCAAACAAAACATTAAAGTAACGTAAGCCCTATTTGAGGACATCATCACAAAATGAACAGTAAATTTTAAGATTTATTTACGTTTAATTTTGTACAAAAGACCTAAATCTCCAAGCGTTTCTGACAAAAGAAGTAAGTAATGTAAGCCCTATTTGAGGACGTCATCACAAAATCATGTTAGCACCCCTTTGTCCCGTAAAGCTGCAAAACGATACAGAAGCTCGCAGTGGAGTGCGAAGAGCGTGCTGCTTTATTCCAGCTGACCTGCTCAGCAAGTGCAAACTCTTATCGGTACCGGTCTAGCACAGCTTATAAATTCTTGTAATTTCTAAAATACCAGTTAAGTAAGAATCAGAATTTTAGAAAAGGTAGTCCCTACTCTAACATTATAAAAATAAAAGATATGATAGTTCAAATTCTAGCAAAAAAAACAATAATCAACTTCATCGTAACACGTATCGAGGCTCAGTCTTAAAACAGAGCAGGACACTAAGTTAGATAATTCTTTTAAATTAGGTAGTAAAATTCCACATTGAAATAAGTAGTGAATACCGAAGTAGTAAAACCCCGTCGACTAAACGGGTTGTAAAAAGTAAGAGCCATATCCAAGGTTGTCAATCGGGTTTGAATACAGGACAAATATTTTTTAAAGAAAATTATAATATATTAGTAATATTGCCACAAAAAAACCTTTTTCTTCAAGATTTCTTACCTATTCTTGTCTCGACTTCTAACACCCCCTGGAGTTGGGAAGTCACTTTTTTAACCCGTATTGGTATAAATGCTAATGTCAAACAAAATGAAAGCATAAAAACTGAAATTACTTCCTAACAGTCATAATTTATTTTCATGCTGTCATTTGTACAGTTAGCAAAACAATATAAGTCAACTAACACCTGTAGTTTCCAGGTGACCTGGTTCGCGAGTGCGAAATTTTGTCAGCGCTGAGGGCTTTCCACCCTGCCGCGTTCTGATTAGAGATGTATAGCTGTTTTAGCATCAATGGCAAATAAAGTATCGATATACATTAGCAGGGTAATTAACTAAGCTCGATTCTATACAAATTATTATTTATTATCGAGACCTACTATTCGCCCCGTATTTGTCCAGTTTTCGCATTTCCCGTATAAACTTTTAGGGACCCGGACCAGACAGCATACCACCTCTGTTTGTGAAACGATGTGGATCCGTTCTTGCTTCTCCTTTAACTACAATATTTAATCGGTCTCTTAGCGAGGGAACATTTCCGGATGAATGGAAAAAAGCCCGAATCATGCCAGTTTATAAAAAAAGGGCGACAAGTCAGATATCAAGAACTATAGACCTATTTCCATACTATCATGCTTCTCGAAATTGTTTGAAAGCCTTGTTTACCCTATAGTCTACGGCCATACCGAAAGTATTATATTGGACTTCCAACACGGTTTTAGGCGTGGTCGCTCGGTAGAATCAAATCTTTCTTCTTTCGTGTCCACCATAGCGCAGGACTTGGATAAAGGACTACAAGTAGACGCTATCTATACGGATTTTTCTAGTGCCTTTGACAGGGTTGGCCACCGGGTTCTATTATCAAAGCTAAGAGGCATCAACGTTGGTGGCTCGCTATTGCAATGGTTTGAATCTTATCTGGCAAAAAGACCACAGCGCGTAGCTATGGATGGATTCGAATCAGAAATATTTTTTGCTGAATCTGGTGTCCCCCAAGGGTCTCACTTGGGTCCCTTACTTTTCTTGATATTTATTAACGATATAGTATCAATGATTAGCAATTGTCATGTATCCATGTTCGCGGATGATCTTAAAATGAGTAGAACAATCAGGGGCTTCGAAGACGCTGAAGTGCTGCAATTTGACTTGAACAAACTCATGGACTGGTGTTCAGTTAATGGAATGGTCTTGAATCCTGTCAAATGCTACCACATAAGCTTCACCAGGAAAAAAAAAACCCATTGCTACTTCATATTCCTTGGGCGATGAAGCCTTGACGAAAGTAAGGGAAATTAGAGACTTGGGGGTTTTGTTAGATAACAAATTGAAAATGACCGCCCATACTGAAAATTTGATTAAAAAAGCTGCCGCCCGCATGCTGGGATTCTTAAAAAGAAGCGCAAGAGGTTTCCGAGGTGTCCAAACCAAAAAGATTCTTTTTAATGCATTAGTACGTAGTCACCTGGAATTCGCAAGTGTCGCCTGGAGCCCGGTCTACAGTACGCTTTCTCAGCGAATTGAATCAATTCAGCGAGCATTCACGCGATATCTGGCGTATTCAGCCCCGGAAATTTCTCATAGACACCCTTACACTCACAGACTAATTTTTTTCAAAATGATGTCCTTGCGTAACCGACGACTTATTGCTGACCTAACGTTTCTTCACAAGCTACTGCACAACAAAATTAAATACACGCATCTTCTTGACCAAATAAAACTCAATGTACCGTACAGATATCCCCGTTATCCTATTCGCAAACTTTTCAGTATACCCAGTCACAAAACGAATTTAGGCCTGCATTACCCTCTAGCCAGAATATGTACTGAGTACAATGAGATAATAAATAGGGTTCCGGTTATTGACATTTTCAATGACTCTGCACGTTGCTTGAAAAATAAATTAATAAATTTCTATTCCACGTCCCAAGATGCACTCATTCCATAATCGATTAATTGTTAATTTTCTTCTTGATTTATTGTATTATTGTATTAAATTCAATTTCTTTAATGTGATTTAGTTACAATTTAGACAAACTTTCTTTAAAATAGCTACACTTCAAAAAATGTTGTGTATACCTGTAATAGGCAATCATATTTGTCAATTATTATTTTTTTGTCATGATGTTGTAGTGTATATAGTGTGATTTGCTGTTGGTGTACCTTTATAAATAATAAATAACCTATACTAATATTATAAAGCTGAAGAGTTTGTTTGTTTGTTTGTTTGTTTGTTTGTTTGAACGCGCTAATCTCAGAAACTACTGGCCCGATTTGAAAAAATATTTTTATGTTGGATAGTCCATTTATCGAGGAAGGCTTAAAGCTATATAACATAAAGATACGACTCACAAGACCACAGCAGCAATGAAAAATGTTGCGAAAACGGGAGAAAGATATTCCTTTTGAGAACTTCCGCTGCGTACGCTGCGGAAACCGCTAAAGTTACACAAAAATCATGTATGACAGGATTGTTCAGCATTAAGAGTTCTATAATAAAATCCGCAACAGCATAAGTCTATCTTTTATGGTTGACTTACTACAACCTTTTTTATGTTAATAAATTTGTAAAAAATTATGCATCATTTTTAGAGGTGTATTATACACACAGGTATTTATTCTTATCAAAATAAATACGTTCATCATCACGAACATTTCATTTAGAACAAACTTGCCTTTTATATCATTTGATTCCAATAAATATCTTAGGAGCTATCACAGTTTTAACATAACTCCGCACCAAAATAATGTTCGCAGCTTAAGTACAACGTGCGCTTGCGCTAATCTATACTAATATTATAAAGCTGAAGAGTTTGTTTGTTTGTTTGTTTGTTTGTTTGTTTGAACGCGCTAATCTCAGAAACTACTGGCCTGATTTGAAAAATTATTTTTATGTTAGATAGTCCATTTATCGAGGAAGGCTTTAAGCTATATAACATAAAGATACGACTCACAAGACCACAGCAGCAATGAAAAATGTTGCGAAAACGGGAGAAAGATATTCCTTTTGAGAGCTTCCGCTGCGTACGCTGCGGAAACCGCTAAAGTTACACAAAAAACCATGTATGACAAGATTGTTCAGCATTAAGAGTTCTATAATAAAGTCCGCGACAGCATATGTCTATCTTTTATGGTTGACTTACTACAACCTTTTTTATGTTAATAAATTTGTAAAAAAATAATGCATCATTTTTAGAGGTGTATTATACACACAGGTATTTATTCTTATCAAAATAAATACATTCATCATCACGAGCATTTCATTTAGAACAAAGTTGCCCTTTATATCATTTGATTCCAATAAATATCTTAGGAGCTATCACAGTTTTAACATAACTCCGCACCAAAATAATGTTCGCAGCTCAAGTACAACGTGCGCTTGCGCTAATTATATTATAAAGCTGAAGAGTTTGTTGGTTTGAACGCGCTCATCTCAGGAACTGCTGAACCGATTTGAAAAAATATTTCTGTGTTAGATAGCTTATTTATTGAGAAAGGCTTTAGGATATAAAACATCACGCTGCGACGGGAGGGGAGGGAGCAAACTCAAAACGCGCGGACGAAGTCGCGGGGGACCGCTAGTAAATAAATAAATAAACTTTCGTCCCCCGTAGCCCCCTTGCTTTATGTAATGAAAACTATTCTATCTTTATCTCCAGGTTCCAGTTTACAATTAAGCTAAAATGTACGAATGATAGTTATTTATTCTGACGAACTCCGTAAGATTTACGCGCCCGTCCTTTCTACGGACGACAGCACGTCAAGATAAACACTGCGGTATCTAAAGAGGTTGTAATAAGGACTATTTTTCAACAAAAATATAAAGTCTGATGTGCTAGCGACTGTACTTTGGTAAAGTAACGCATAACTAATGAGTTGGACACACAATTTGTTTCGACATCTTTTTTTGTTACGAAATGAATACGCGCGATAAAAAAATGATACCTGCTACAGCTAATCTTAATACTCTTTATTTCATGTTTTTTAAATTATTTTGTTATACCTAACTACAAAATTCTGTTTCCTCTTCAAAGGTTCCAAAGACCGTCTGAAAGGGAACACTTCCAGGTATAAGACCGCCATAGTTGTACCAAAAAATTTTATAATTGTTTCTTATTCACCTAAATGTGCATGCATTAAGTACCTAAGTCAAGAAAATGCATGGCGAGTGTAGACTGTTGATGTAGGTAAGTTTGACATCATGCACCGACTCTTAATGAATTTTCTCCTAAGCATTTATTTATTTTATGATTTTTGTTATTTACCTATATTTCAAAAACGACTGGACCAATTTTGATGCAACTTAAAGTGTACCCTAAGTTAAAATAAACCTAATCGACCATAAAAGAATCATTTCGCTATAACTTCTTGTATTTGTGAAATCTGTCGACAAACATACATACACTTACGAAATTTTGCACGCGTGTTTGTATAGCTTTTATAGATCAACATACTGGAATATTATCAAATTCCAACAATATCACATACACACACATTGATTTAATATTGACAACCACAAAATACAAAGACGCTACAGATTTACCTGTTTTTCCACAAGTCTCTACCGAGTGCCAAATCAACGTAACTTTGATGAGAGTTCAAATCATCAAAGAGACTTTATATCTTAAATTATAATTATATAAAAGGCAGTTAAGAAGTTCCCGTAATGAATCTTATCATTCGATTTGAAAATAAGAACTAACTACGTGGGTGTATTGAAGAAACATCAAAATATTTCGTTAAAGTTAACACAATTTCAGAGTTTCAAGCTTTCTGAAACAAAACATTATTTTCACGGTTAAAGGTGCTCCTTTTAGAATATTTGGCCACTGACTTTATAGGTCTCAAAATTCAGATCTAGGCTTCGCCACACAGACATGTATTTAGGTAGATGGCAGCCAGTTTTGTGTCCCATTGCAGTACCGATTGAAATAGAGGTATTCGAACCAATTATCGATTTAAGGTAAATTTCAATTAATATATCAATCATTATAATTTAATTAAAATGATTAAAAAATATAGAAAAAGTACAAAATAAAGCGTTTGACCCCGTACTTAGTATGCTGTGTTGATGAATACATTTATTCGACAACATTATTTTTTGCATATGTAGTAAATATTGCGTCGACTATTTAGTTACATATCTGTGCTTTGCCGTCAAATTGTTCACTTCGCTGGATCCGTAATATTGAGTCTTCATTGCCTTGCGTACGAAGAAGCAATAGATATGGCATTAGATACACCTATTTTTATTTGAGTATAATATGATATCGTACCTGCCTCCCGATTCAGAATCATTCGGTTACGGGTTTTTATAACTTTGATATATTATTAAATTATAACAACGTAGATTTATCCGATGCAACTATTTTATTTTGTTATTTTATTATATACTCGTATTAAATGATTATATTATTTATATTAGTTATGGGCTCGTAACGCAGTGGTGGTAGCGCCTTGGTAGTGATACCGAAGTAAAGCAACCTACAGCGCGGTAGTGTTTGGATGGGTGACCATTCCGACCACATAAGTGACGTATATCAGGAGCATTTCCATGCTTTGGAAGGCACGTTAAGCCGTCGGTCCCGGCTGATGTCGGTTGATATTAGTCGTTAAGCCTAGTCAGAGTTCTTATGGCCGGCTTGACATCATCTGACAGCAGGTAGCTTGCCTTGCAAACACCCCTCCACCAATCTGCACTGAGCCCGCGTGGTGGAGTATTGCTCAAACTACTTCGTAGTTGAGGTAAAGCCTTTGTCCCGCAGAAGGACGTTACAAGCTAACTTTACTTTACTTTACTGTTGTATACTAGCGACCCGCTCCGGTTAGCAATACTGATACTAAATATATTGTATTATACATATAAACCTTCCTCTTGAATTACTCTATCTGTTAAAAAACTTTTAAAGATTTAAGCATACATACATACCCACAGACAGCGGGGAGCGACTTTGTTTTATAATATGTAGTGATGTTACCGAACTGATATATCGACATACAATCCAACTGCTACATTTATTCAACATCATCATCATCATCATCATAATCAGCCAAAGGACGTCCACTGCTGAACATAGGCCTCCCCCACGGCTTTCCACAGCGACCGATCACTAGCGGTCTGCATCCAGTTTGATCCTGCGATCTTTTTAAGGTCGTCTGTCCATCTTGTTGGTGGACGTCATACGCTGCGTCTTTGGTCGAAGGGTCTCCAATCTAGAACTTTCCTGCCCCAACGGCCATCAGTTCTTCGCGCTATGTGCCCTGCCCACTGCCACTTAAGCTTACTGATTCTCAAGGCTATGTCCGTTACCTTGGTTCTTCTACGTATCTCTTCGTTTCTGATTCGATCTCGTAGAGAAACACCGAGCATAGCCCGCTCCATCGCTCGTTGTGTAATTTTGAGCTTCATTATAAGGCCCATAGTAAGAGACCACGTTTCGGATCCGTATGTCATCACTGGTAACACACACTGATTGAAGACTTTCGTCTTCAGACACTGAGGTAATTGAGACGAGAAGACGCTCTTGCGCAGTTTCCCGAACGCTGCCCAGCCGAGTTGGATTCGTCGATTGACCTCTTTCTCGAAGTTGGACCTACCCAATTGGATCACTTGTCCCAGGTAGACGTACTCGTCGACAACTTCGAGAGTTGAGTTCCCAATGGATACTGGAGTGGGTACAACGAGGGAACTCGACATAATTTTCGTCTTCTCCATGTTCATTTTAAGACCCACTTGTTGGGATACTCGGTCGAGTTCTTTGAGCATAGTGCCTAGATCATCCAGCGTCTTTGCCACAACGACTATGTCATCGGCAAACCGAAGGTGTGTTATGTATTTGCCATTGACGGAGATGCCGAATCCTTCCCATTCCAGGAGCTTGAAGGTGTCTTCCAATGCCGCTGTAAACAGTTTCGGAGATATAACATCGCCCTGTCTTACACCTCTTCGCAATGGAATCGCCCTCGTATTCTGTTCCTGTACTCGGACCGACATGGTGGCGTTGTTATATAGACACTTTAACACCTCTATATACCTATAGTCTATGTGACACCGCTGAAGAGACCGAAGCACCGCCCAAGTTTCGATCGAATCAAAGGCCTTCTCATAGTCCACAAAAGCTAAACATAGAGGCATATTATACTCCTCGGACTTCTGTATAATTTGCCTTAACGTATGAATGTGGTCTATGGTACTGTAGCCTTTTCGGAATCCGGCTTGTTCGGGAGGCTGGAAGTCATCAAACCTACGTGCGAGACGATTCGTGATGACCCTTGAAAACAGCTTGTAGACATGGCTCAGGAGTGAGATGGGTCTATAGTTCTTCAATAAGGTTTTGTCTCCTTTTTTGAAAAACAACACCACCACACTCCTGTTCCTGTTCCAAAATCAGGGAATCACGATTAAATTATATTAATCTCTACTTTCCTATTTACACACTGCGACTTTTAGCATCGATGTAGTCGTGCTTTTTGAAAACGCGCTTCAGCTTCTCGACTCACGCAATGATGAGAATTATTTTCCATCGATGCTATCGCCAAAATACAGTACACGATTTGTCAATTTTCTTCTGCACCGAGACTGCATCAATTCTAAAAGTGCGTAGTATGTAAATATTGATAGTTTGTGACTCCATTCAATACTGCTCTGATTTGTGTTTACTAATAAGAACACAAATAGGGTTCTGTATAAACTACCTCCAAAACTTTTGTCAGGTAAGAAATCAAAATTTCATTGTAAAAAAACTACAGCTAACCAAATGTTAATTATTTCGGTATGTTCTAACGAGACACGACGCTTATTTATTTTAAGAAGTATAAACAAGGTTACTTATACTTGTTTACTACGTAAGCACTTCAAATTTCATTCTTAAACGCAACAGTTCTTCATTTCTTTTAATGATATTTGTAAGATTTTAAACTTCAAGCAAATAAATATTTAAATTGCATCTCAATTATTTACTTACTTTCTGTGAAAAAAAAATACATTACAAATATTTAATCAATGATGGACGGATGGATGATATTTAATTAACGATCAAGTTGATTTGATTTTTAACCGACTTCAAAAAAGAAGGAGGTTATCAAATAGACTGTATGTTTTTTTGTATTATTTTTATGTTTGTATGTTACCTCATATCTCAGTCGTTTGTCGACCGAATCGAATTTTTTTTACCTACTTAGAGGAGGTATCTTCTAGTTAGTCCCATTTTTCCATTTTGGGATCTGATGATGGGGTCTTGGTGTAATCGAGGGAAACCCTCAAATTTGAAAGGCACGTATAGTGTTTGTTTACAAGATTCTTAATGTTGACGTGTTGTTACGTCTGATAGTCAACATCTTGGCGGCTGAGCTGATGGTGGAACTCTTTAACGCTTAGGAGTTCAGTAATTATAATGACGGAACATATGATAGGTAATTTGTAGCTTCTTAAAAAATTGAATCGTAAGGTGCAACCCCCCCCCCCCCCCCTCCCCCCTTTTGTAATCACTAAAAATGAAGAAATAAAATAAACTTTAAAAAAAGTAAAAAACCGACTTCAAAACCAAAATGCACTAAAAAGTCTTAAAAAAAGAAATTGTTTGCCTAAAACGGATTCCTTTCCTTTCAATGGTAAAGAGTTTTTTTAAGACTTTGTAGTGCATTTTGGTTTTGAAGTCGGTCTTTTACTTTTTTTTATTGTTGTAATAATTCCACTTCTAGAATTTTGGAGCACATCGTTAGCGAAATAACGATAAAAATATATCATGTTTTTATATTTACTGCAATAAAACGAGTGCTTTTATCATCACAACTGTTTCACGGAATCTAATTTGCTACGCCAAATCGCCTAACAAACTTAAATTGATCCTCTATTTAAGCGAAACGAGAGGTAAATTGATTCAATTTTATGAAAGAGGGGCTATATTTAATTGATATCTGTCTGGGTCAAAACAAGGCCAAAATAACCTTAAGTTGAACACAAGGATCTCAATGAGCGTGATGAATTTTCAAGAAATGACTAGGATCCCTTAGTTATGTTTTCAAAGACATTTTTAATTACTGGACCTATGACTAAATTGTAAGGGCAATACGAAACTTATTAAAAGACGAATTAATTATTGACGACCTCCGTGGTGTAGTGCCTAAGCATGCTGGGTTTCAAGGCATTGCCGCTCCGAGGTCCCGGGTTCGATTCCAAACGCACAAGTGCGTTAGCTACTTACTTTGGGATCAGAGCAAAGGTGTGATTGGTGTCCAATATGTATTTGTTATTTTTTTTAAATTGTTTATTCAATATATTCTCGTGCTCACCACACAAATACCCTTGTGGTAATCAAACGTGTCCTCGTAACTGTCCGTGTTCCTGTGTACGCAGACCACAACATGAAACGTAGGCATAATTAATGGGACACGGCCTACAAATGACCATAATTAAAACACCGGTCAAGTTCGAATCGATGTGGCGCGACGAGGGTTCCATAAATATTATTAAATGAAATATACGCACGTTAAAGTCTATGCGATGTTTCTACTTCTTCTTTAAGAGTTTCCTCGTGATTCTAACAAGATCAATCTGATTGATGTAGATTCATGAAAATTTATAGAGGATTTGATAGTTCCTTCGTCGAATTCCGTTACGATGATTTGTTGCATCATTCAAATTCCGGTTCTATTCTTAAATGTCAAGTTTTATTTGCTGCTGAAAGTAACTTAATTTATTATTTTTAGTTCGATATCTCAAAAGGGTTTCCAAGGGCTTAGACCTCAGTAGTAAATGAGAATGAAAATGTTTTTAAAAGATACGTAATAAAGTTTGCAACTCGAGTCGTACTCTCTATTTATCATCACGCAAGTAACTCTAAAAAGGATAAAGCGAGCCTTACCTATTATAATTTTAATTTATAACTGGAATCCTCGAAATCCGACAAAAAGGTATCATTGTCTCGGTAAATATTTTGACCCGACCCACAGTTACAGCTGTTGCTGGAAGATGTTTCGTTAGATACGTCAAAAATCGGAAAAGACCAAATAAAATTACGGCACGCTTTCATTAACTTAGCTCGTGGAGGGGGTGTGACGGCTGATACCTCCGCCGCGCCGACACGTCGGTGAGATGGCTCGATACAGGAACTTCGGAGGGTTGATATGTTTATAACATATATTGAAATTAGCTTTGATTTTTAACGACTTCGAAGGTGGTAATCAATTTAATGTGTTTGTATGTGTTATCGTCTAAATTTGATAAAATTTTTGTATGTTGATCTATTAAGGCTTCCTAACACGTGTACAACATTTAACGCAGGAGAAACAAATTATTTTGGCAGCGGTGCATGATGTGTGTTCGTTTAGGTACCTAAATTTGACATTATGTACCGACTCTTAAATAATGTGTTTCTCCTAAATAAAAGACGATTGCGTTATTTGAAGCTTTTTAATATTCTTTCAGGCTTAACCCGTTTCGCGATTAAATTTAACATCGACAACATTATTAAAAAAAGATTCTCTATAAACCATAGACTCATACTATGCAGCCAACACTGACAGTGTTGAGCCAACATTTCGGACCGAAGAAATAAACGACAAATTGACCAATAGCGAAATGTACACCGGGTATGTACACAAATCGCGTCGCAGTAGGTACAAAAAGTTATGCACATAGGGGTGTGAGTGATAAATCGCGAGATGGGTTAGCGACCGAAACCATAGGTACGGTATTTTAGATTCAAAAAAAACTAATTGCGTCTACGGTCGCCGCTTTATGCCATGAGCTCACCAAAATATTTGCATGCGTTATGCAGAATTCACCAGAGATGTACAAGATACCTTAAATAAAGTATCTGGAATACAAAATGCAAAATACTTGTAAATTAAGTATTTCAGATACCAGATGCAAGTAACTTTCTGTAATGGTATCTGAAATACTAGATATAAAGTACGTATCTTTTAAATACTTTCTATAGATAAAATACCTACTGTTGTAAAAAAAAATGATTTTTTTTATTTTTTTTATACGTGAATCGCGTAGATTGCGTAAACGTGACACAACATAATATTATATTTTTAAGGTTTTAATTGACACTTAAGTAAAACTAGTTCTTCAAACAGTTTGTCACTCATTTTTATTCTATTAGGCCTCATCATGCCCCCAAATGAGAAGAGTCGCTCCACAGGGGCAGAACTTGGCAAACAGATGTCCTGGGGCTAATGATGATGATGATGATAATACTTAAAGCTACGTGCCTGTGATGAGCTGCTAGCTTAGTGCACGCCAGTAATATTTGGGATAGAAAGCACGGAGGCTCTCTGTAATGTGTATCAAACAAGAGTAATTTAATAAGAAGTGGGTTTAATCTGATTTGATGCCAACATAAAATATTCAATTTTAACTCGTAACATTTTCATCATTTGGCCAATAGGTCAGTGACCACAAAATATAAAAATATGTTACTAGCCAAGGAGGTCAATAACCGAAAATGTTACAATTTCCATTGCAATTGTAAGCCACCCACTCAATTCTGTATTTTGATTCATACAAAATCAAAGGAAATCATCAAAATATTGTTTTTTTTTATGGTATTATGAAAATTCAAGGCTCAAGAAAAGACTCAATTTTCTCATAGCTTCGACCAACCAACCAAACTTTTACGTGTAAAGTATTTTAGCAAACATAGATCTACAAAATACTAAGATACCAAACAACAGGTATTTAAATACAAGATACAAAATGAATTACAAAAAAGTATCTGAGATACAGATACAAGATACGTATTTTGTATCTTGTATCTGTATTTCAGATACTTGTATCTTAGATAAGTAACATCCCTGGAATTCACATATAATATGCGTTCCCTAATCCTGGTCGATATCGTTCAGAAGCAACGCTGCCGCATGCAAAAACATATGTGTATATTAACAGACTAGCGGTTTTCCGCGACTTCGTCCGCGCGTTTTGTGTTCTCTCTCTCCCCTTCCGTCGCAGCGTGACGTTTTGGAGCCTAAAGCCTTCCTTAATAAATAACCTATCATACACAGAAATAATTTATCAAATCGGTCCAGCAGTAAGAAGACGTAAGATAAGACGTAAGAAGTAAGATTACCACGTTCAAACAAACAAACAAACTCTTCAGCTTTATAATATTAGTATAGGTGAAATATACGTAAAGTCAAAGCCCTAGTTCATTGAAATCTACGAGTCGATTTTGTGCTGGCTACATGCGGGCACAGGATTGCTTTGTGTACTGCTAATTGAGTTGGAATTTCCAATTTCTACGGATTCATCAAATTTGTTCGAGTAGAATTGATTGTTTCGTTCGAACAGGCATATTAGACAATCAAACTGCAGCTCTTTTGACCCGTTATGTTAGAAAAAATAGCGTTGATATCATTTCTAATGGTCTTCTTATTAGTAAAGTAAATACCATTTAAGTAGGAGCCTATGATACCATATTCATACACCCCAGGTCACGGAAGCCCGCACAAAATATATTAATCTCTAAAAAAATAAAAACGCCTGTGCTCATCAATTGAGTTCCAAATAAACAGTTGGGCGTGAGTAGGGCGGCCATCATTCCGCAGTGTCGCGTATAATGCAGTTTGTGTCTCATTGGTGTCGACACACAGACCGCTTCACTGTTTCAATCTATTTGCGAATGTGTGAAAATGCGTTTTAGCTATTGGAGCCACTCCGCTACCGATGGGAATGAATTTAGTGGCAGAATTTCAGTTCGCTGATAGGACATATGTTATAAATTATAAATAACAGAATATTCTATGCATCGATACTCAAGAAAAAATAATGATCCAAGTCATGTTAGATTTATGTATCAGTATCTGTACCCGTGGCGTCACCCGCGTAAATTTCGGATTTCCCGTAAAATATGTCAACGCAGAACACATATTTTCATTGGAAGTCAGAGGTCAGAAGCTATAGCTGTTAGCGCAAGTGCAAGTTGTACTTATGCTGCGAGCATTATTTTGGTGCGCAGTTATTTAAAGACTGTGATAGCTTTTAAAATATTTCTGGAAATCAAATGATGTAAAGGGCTGTTTTGTTCTAAATGAAATTCTCGATATAATGAATATATGTATATGTTTATTTTTGTACAAATAATTAAAACGCTTTTGAAACAGTACATTATTTTAATCAAATTTATGAACATTAAGAGTTTTTAGTGAGTGAACCATATCAGATAGGCTATATGTTGTCGCGTACTTTATTATTAAACTCTTAAAGGGAAACAATCCCGTCACAAATGATTTTTAAGAATCTCAAACTGTTTATGCTGTGTACACAACGTACACGCCTAAAACCTTCCTTAAAAATAAGCTATCTAAAACAAATATATTTTTTAAATCGGACCTGTAGTTCCTGAGATAAGCGCGTTCAAACAAAGAAAGAAACAAACTCTTCAACTATGTAATATTAGTATTAGTATAGAAAAGCAAATAGATCTATCTCAGATGAAATAATTAATTTGAGTGATCCATTAGTCTGTATTTATTGTCTGTACAATGCAATATTTTCTACATTACTTTGTAGTATAAAGCAATTCGGAACGTTTGTATTAATATTTCCATCACAGCGTCCTAAGAACGTGCCTTCCAGTAGGAACAAAAATAGCGACCTTGTTAATTTGACAGACATTCCGCACAAAATGATGTTGGCGTCAAAAGGTTAGTGATAGGCACGGAAAAATCAACTTGACACATCATATATGTATGTATCTACATACAACGAACTGGCACTCCTTCGTCCATGACTTAATGTAGGTTTGCTTTATATATAGGAGGTTAAAAACATAACAACAATGTTATCGCGTCACGTCACGCGTAATGACGTATCCATAAGAGACCACAAATTTCGCAAGGTCGGACAGACAGTACGGTAGCTCAATTGGCAGACCGTTTGTCTCGGTTAGCCAAGAAGTTGCTGGTTCGAGTCCCACCCGTGCTCAGATTTTTGGTTTCTTATTTCATCTTTATGAATACATAATTTTTATAATTTTTGATACGCAGACATAGTGGGAAATAGTGCACATAAAAATAACTTGTATAGTCTGTTCGCGACTTTACAAATTTCCAGGGTTACATTTATTACATTTTCGAACTTTTTATGGTGTTCTAGTATCTACACATGTTTCTTACATGTGATAAGAAGTTTGGCCAATTTGAATGTTTAATAATTTTTATACAACATTTTTGGTTAGGCATGTGTTAAAAATATCAAAGGAAATTAATGTTTCTTTTGGAAATAATAGCTTTCCGTTTGCAGGCGCATTTCAATGTTGACTTTGGGATATTAAACAGATATCTTAAAGAAATTAAACGTTTGTTAGTGGTGCGATATTATCTCAGAGGGCCCAGAAGATGTGAACGACAAATGTGTGCCAAACACGTCAACAAAACGTGGGAAAATCATAGGAAATAGTATTTTAAATCGTCATGTTATCAGTAAATTACTACGTAAGGTAATTATCGCTTGTACATGCCATTCTATTTTTGCCAATGATTTGGGTACGCGACGGATCCCCGCTTAATTTATCCCAAAATTGCGCCATTTAGTTTGCAGCCACTAAATCAAGACACAGAATTGTCCTCATGCGACCTTCCTCGTTCCTAAACCTGATCAAGCACATGAAAAAATGACTTTTAGCCACGATTGAAGATATGAAGTCGGCATCGAAGAAGGAGCTAAACAGTGACTCTGTTTAGCTCGTTCTCTTTCAAAAGCGACGAAAAAAAATTTTTGGAGGTTTTTTTATATTGTTTTTTATATTTAACTTATTTAAAAGGAACAAAATAGGATCACAAAATTAATAATTATTTTTTGAAAAAACGTCCTATCTAACCTATTTTCCGAAAGCAAGAAATATAATACTTTTATTCGACCGACAAAAGGACTTGCAAAAAACAAGACTACTCGAATAGAAAAGGCACCCATAAGTCGTGGCAGCGGAACGCATACCACGACGCTGATTACTATCAAAGGCACCCCTTTGTGGGTAGAAATATTTGTTAAATAATGAATACAGAAATGCAACAAAACTGGAAAAAAAAACTAAAACCATTAACACAAACTAAAAATCACAAACAAACATAATACAATTATTTTTAACACATATTGGCACAAAAACTTCATTACTACCTCTACTTTATTTTATCAAACAACTTGAAGTCAGTATTTTTGCAGCGTGAGACTCGTAGTTGTTGAAAACTTTTCAAATAATTTCAAACATTTTTATTTATTAACCATACGTTATTGGACTCTCCAGCGCAGCCCAGAAGCCACAAACTTTTTGAGTAAAAATATTTTTCAGCGACATTTTATGCATAAAACTGGCTCAAAGTGTATGTTGGCTTTCTGAGGACACTTAGCTCGGAAAACTTTATCAATATTTCGCTTGTTTTATTGGCAACGGGTCACGGCAACGAAACGAGTGCAAAATGTACAGAAGTTACCACTTTTATATGTAGCATTATGCTTTTTTGTTAATGGTAAATAATAATCTCGTTATTTTTTTTTATTATTATTGGTAGCAAACACAGACAATAATCGTATTGTACGGACAACAGCACGTCAAGGTAAGCACTGCGGTGTCTTATGCCGTTGTAATAATAACTAGTTTGCAACAAAAGTGGGTAACCCGATTTGCTGGCGACTGTACAAAAAAAAAACCTATGAGAAACTGGACTAATGCCCTTTAATGTTACACCTGTGCGCCAAACTAAAGTTGCGTAGGTAAACAATGTTAAAAAAATACCTATAAAGCTAAAATTTAAAATTCAACAATTAATAAGAATATTGTTTTATAAGTGACGCTAAGCTGAGGTCATGGTCGAGAGCTTTTACTGCAGCTTTGTACCGAGAACTTGCGTTATATACATTTAACAAGCCTGTCCTGCAATTGATTATATTAGGCGACACATTCTGGCGACAGGGTTGTGTTTTGAGACATTGTTCCTGTATCCAGGCAAGAAAAACGTAGGCAATAGACTCATGTTAACCCTAGCGTTGAATACCAGTGAGGAGGTGAGATCAGGAGGCCGATTCTCATGCAGTTCGTATACAAAAAAAGTTCACCGATTTTTCTTCATCGAAAAAAAAACTTATTATTTATTTCTCAGGGTTATGATTTCTATGCATTTTGATTTCGTTTTTGAGATAGTTTTTTACGTGTCGATATATTATTTGATTTTTAGGTAAAACATTTAACTCGCAATCGAATTACCACACAAAAAAAGTTCGATCGCCGCGAGAATCGCCATCCAGGAAATTCGAGTGTGTGATGCACAATTTCGTGTAGAACCGAACAATAAAGTTACTGCCTTCGAACACTCACAAGCAGTTTGTATTAAGTTTCTTTAGCCTTTCCGTGTATAAACCCGAGGAGGACCCTAACAATCTAAGTAAACCTTTTCTGCATTTTCTCTTCAAGTTACGAGTGGACTTCGTAATGTGGTGAGCAACCGACTGTCTTATATTCCAGTTTACTCCACACTAGTGAATAGAAAAAGGTGATCAGACTAGCCGGTTTTTCAAATGTTACTAACAAAACAAATCACAATTCTTTTTCTCAGAAACAGAGCTAAGTCATGTAACATGGTATTTTAAAGTCCATCTAGACCTCATGCCAACGTCGTACTTCTGTGCTGCTTTGTTCACTTTAAAGTGGCCACATTAGCTAAGTGGCAATAAATTGAGCATGCAGTTTTTTTTCGAGAAATAATTGTTTGAAAGCACTCATTATGTGTTTGATTTATTTATAATGTGCACTACCCTTCTTGATTTGTCTTAAAGGTTAAAATGTCAACTTGAAAAACTTTTCAATATCATTTTGCCCTTCGAAGTTGCCTCCATTGACAATTTTCGAAGTGTAAAATATAAACTTTTGTAATAGAAACAAATTTTAAACACAACCGAACCTATCAGCGCTGAAACAGTACAAGCTGAAGCAGTTTGAAAGTGAAAACAATAACAAAGAGGGTGAAAACGATAAAGTTTGTAAGCAGATGGCCTTTAAAAATGAAGCGCAAAATTTTCTCCTCTCTAATTTTAGGGTCCGCTAAAATAATCAGGATAAGAATAAAATCAAAAGGATTTTTATTTGTGCAAGTGTTCTATCACAATTATTGCGCTGAGATCAAAATTCAATTTATTAATCTAGACGCAGCTTTTTAATCTTTTGTTTAAAACAAAAGACATAAACGGCTCCGCTACTTGCAACCAATTATTCATTTATTTTTACCTGTTTTTTTATATATGGTGTATATACTTTTATATTCTGTAAATGTGTTTGATTAAATGTAAATTTGTTAGTGTATATTGTATTATGTTGTGTATTCTATGATAATTAATAACATGCAATTTTATGTAATGCAAACTTATTATTTTTCTCTTATCTCTCTTCATAAAAATCTGTTCACTTGACTTTTGCTTAAAATATTTCATCGCTATGTTCGATATCAATAATTCTTCAGAGTATACAAAGTTCCCTTGATAACTGAAAATGCTTTAACTTAGAGATATAGTTATCCAAAGTTAAAGTCCCTTATCAATGTATATCAATAGTTTATCATAAAAAGTAAATCAACGTTTTAGTAATTGATAACGTCAAAATCTCGGACTAGACACATTTGTTTGCAATACATTACTGGTTTGATTTATTTTGTTAAAAAATAACAATAACATCGCTTTTAAGTGACATAAATTAAAACCACTTAAGATTGATTACTTAAAGTGCCTAGATTTAATTTTTTTGCTTATATCAAAGGCTACACTTGTGATGCTATCCTGTATAATTATGTTTATGGTGTGTAATAAAGTAAATTTATTAGTATTAAATAGAACTCAACAATAAATTGATAACAAAAGCACTTAATTTAAACTGAGCTACGGAATCTAATGGCCCATCACCTGCCATCCTCTTATTACCTATCTGAAAGCCAGTCCCGGTTATTATGTCATTTGTTTCAAGGGAATGGCGTCTTCGTTTCTTTTCACATTTACCGGCACACCGACCCTTATATTTCATTCTCTTCGTATTAATATGGACAAATTGAATACAGGAAAAGTGTTTTACGAACACTTATATTATTATTTCGGAAAATAAAATTCAATTTATATATATATTATAATATAATTCCATTACCTTTCCATATTGTCCGTATCAATTCGAGATTATACATTTGTTAGTTAAAATTCTATTATCAATTATTAATTTTACAAATTAAAGTGGATTTTTAAAACGCGTAGCAACATGTATTTTGAGAAATATTTAGTGGTGCCAGTTTTTGCCAAGTAAACCTGGGTCCATTAGCACAAATATGAAATACGAGACTTTGAGATAACTAGGCTGAGCTGAGCTACTTACAGGTAAATGTGAATATATATTTTTTGTGAATGTCGTTTTTCCACTTGTTTATGCTAGAGTTGTAAGTCGTGTTTTATGATTACCTTTGGAACTTTGGGTCTCTAGTAATATAAAAAATAAGCTGATTTAGAATACAGTGACCAGCCTTTACGAAAGCCAACTGTGCGGGACATATTATAGTGTAGGAACAGCAATGTGACATGATCCGAGAGAGATCAGGCTTTACATGCTTTTCACGGGGGTCAAACACCGCCAACTTCTATACTCCGGGATACCCTGAGAATTTCTGAACAGAAAAAACCAAAAACTACACTCCGGTGCCGGCAGAAGTGAAAACTTGAATATCAACGTTGTGCATTTTTGATTTTTTGGAATAGTTAGGGAATAATTTTGAATGAATTGCTCTTATTATCAATATAAAAGTACTATCATTTTTGTGATAGAATACAATAATAATAATAATAACAATAATAATAATAATAATATAATATTTTTATAGAATACAGTATTTATTTATTGCGCTATCGTACACAAACATTACAATTTATATTATATTAAATTACATTAAAAAGTTTATCTCCCAGAAAAATCAACTTACATCCATAATTTCGCCAACCGTCTTACGGTTTTTCGATCAGCCCACGTATCCTGACGCGAGTTTCACATTTTTCCCCCATCCCACAAAACTGCTCAACGCCGCTAAAGAAGTTTTCATTTCAAAAATCCGAGTCCGTATTATATGGTACCTCAATATGGACTGAAATAAAGTTTTTTTGCTTTATAGTGTGACTAAATGAATTCATTTATTTTTTCATGTCAGCTTACGAGATGTACTTACGAAGAAAGTCGTCGATTGGGAGTGTATGCCTACAGCTTGGGTCATATTAAGATGAAGCTCACTCTAGGTAAGGATATTATGACTGAGAATAGCCATATACATAAGTTTATTATTAGGATTACTCTCACCCGTCTAATCCATAAGTTTGATAGGTTATATTTAGAACAACTGATATCCAAGTCAGAGCCAGAGACAGTTCAAGGTCGAGCCAAGTCTGGCAGCTGTAATGTTCACTTTGCAGATATTTCCTAACTTAGACATGTAGTATGTGGGCGGAACGATATGAAGATTGTCTTTTGAAACATGACTGTAATGCTACTCAACGGATGGCTCGCCAGATGGCGTCTGTATACAGGATGTGACCTGTAATAAGTGCAAAAATTGAAAATTAGGCGCTCTGACCAACTAGTTATCAATTCTACATGGTTTTAATTTTCTAATGAAATAAATCGAACCAACAATGTATTGCAAACAAATGTGTCCTGACATAAAACTTGACACTGTCTTTTACTACGTGTTATTGAGTGAGAGTGAGCGATGTTAGTGATCGAGAGTGAGGAGTTAGCGATTTTGCTATACGTTGAATAGGAATTGTAACTTTGGATTGCTATATTTTTGTTTAGATAGTTATCTAAACAAAAATATAGCAATCCAAGTTATAATCCGTGGAATTATTGATTTGACGACCTCCGTGGTGTAGGGGCTTAGCACGCTGGTTTCAAGGCGTCGCCGCTCCGAGGTCCCGGGTTTGATACCCAGTCGGGTCAATGTAGAAATCGAAATTTTCTATATTGGCTCGGGTCTGGTTGTTGTGGTACCACCGTTGTGTCTGATTTCCATCGGAGCGATGTATGTGATGTTGTCAAATATTTATATAAAAAAAAACAAACGAAACTTTTAGAAGGCATAGGTTAGACCAGGGGAAAGAAGCCTACCCGGTGTCCGTTGTGTGCCTGTACTGTCCCAATCAAGAGGACCTCACTCAGCATATATTTGATAGTTGGAATGCGCTCATATCAGGAACTACTAGACTGATTCTAAAATATGATTTGTGTTGGATAGCTTATTTATCGAGGAATGCTTAAGGCCATAAAACATCACACTGCGACGGGAGCGGAGGGAACAAATTTAAATCGCGCAGACGTAGTCGCGGGGACCGACAGACCGCTAGTCTTATGAATATTATAAATATGAAGAGTTTGTTTATAAGTTTAAAGGGGCTAATCTCAAACCTGACTGATTCGAAAAAATATTTTTCCGTTGGATAGCCCATTTAACTAGGAATGCTTTAGGCTTTAAAACGTCACAGCACCATCTCTTTAAAATAGACGTAGGGCATACAGCGTCACGCTGGGCGGCGCGGTTTGCTTTTAAATTAAACTTATAGTGTGCATAGGCATGAAAAATCGCTTTTTCACGCGTTAAATTGATGAGCCTCTTGCAAGGAGCCGCGTGACTTCGAGCGTCGCTTGCAGCGTGGCTTCCAGCGGCGCGTCGGGCGTTTCTACCGTTTAAAATGAGGCGACGCGTGAAGCGACCTGCGTCGTTCTACACGCTAACTCAAACTATAGAAATGTACGCGGCGTTCGTCGCCGCTTCATCTGCCGCTATAGAGTTTCGTTCTGAGCAACACCCGCTGCGACTCTTGCAGCTTATTGGCATCCTTCAAGCCAGTCGTGTTTGAATAGTTACAAAGATCAAACGTGTGTGTTTTAAAAGTAAATTATTAACCGATTCAGCCGCCGTGTCCTTCACGGTGTCGCCCGTCGCTTCATTTGCCGCGTCCGACGCGGCGACGCTCGCGACATGCAATGTTACAACTTAAACAAACGCTTGCGAAAACGCTTCGCCTTGAACGCTGCACCATAACTTTACCATATAATTTTGGTACTGGCGGCCCGTTGTGTGTAACGCAAAGTCACGCGTTTCCTTGAATAAGGCCTTATGGAGCAGCTGACGTGACGATTAAAGCGGTGTTGCTGACGCCGCGAGGATCGCGGTGGGTGAACCAGCAATTAATCCAACGCGGGAATGCGGTGGTTGAAGAGACGGTTGATGACGCGAACGACGCGGCTACATTTCTGTGTTTGATTTTGCGCCGCGGGAAGCCACGCCGTACGTGAAGCTGGACGCCCCGCGGTAATATTATAAAATCTGTAGATATGCATATTCGTATGAACGTTTGGAACTTAAACTTCATTTACAGAGTTACGGAGCTAAGCATTTAATTTCGAAGCTTGACGCGAATTTAATTACTCTACTTAACTACACTGCAAGTTAACAAGGTAAATGAAAATTTTCTTGATAAAATATCACGTGTATGCGGATTAATTTGCTAATTTAAACCTAGCGTTGCCACTTTTCTATTTTCTAGCGGGATCACAAAGAAAAACCGTTTAGTGCTCGTAAGCGGTTAAGCAAAATTAATTGAGCTTTTGAGCCCTACTCGTTTCGCTTAATACACGGCTACATATTAAAAGTACTGGTGGAATTTATTAGTTTTTGCGAACAGAAAGCCTTTGTTCTCGGGTGCGGGATGATTTATCCGAACAATAATGCTCGGTTTCATGTTGTTATTTATTAGGACGGCTGTACCCGTGGTCACACAATGCGAGCTTTAAAAAAATATATTCTGTACTGTACTGTGTGTCTTTAGTATATAGTATGTACGAATACAGTGTCATTGTTTTAAAACGGTGAAACTAAGACGATTGCGAAGAACTTGATGCTAATAAAAATTAAAGTCTTCAAAAATCAGACTAAAAATCTCAAATAACACATTTTCCTTCTGTTTAGGAGAATCAAATTTATTTGGAGTCGGTGCATGATGTGCGTAGACTATTTATGAACGTAAGCTTAGTTGCTGTTTTGAGCTTTTAGTCAGTTTTTTTTTGAAGGTGGTTTAGCTTTAAAATATTTTTTAGAAAAAAAAAACATAGAAACATCTCGCTATGACAATTTGTTTGCAAGAAATCCGTTGACAAACATACAAACATAATACACTAAACGAAATTTTGCACTTTCTAACGATATCATATACAAACACATTGAATTGATTACCAAAAGGGCCGGAATAGAACCCGACGCCAATTGTGGCACATATCAAGATATTGGAACTGGCATCTCGTTGCACTACTTCAACCCTTTACACACTGCGACTTTGAGCATCGATGCAGTTGCGCGTTTTAGAAACGCATGACAGCATCGCTACTCACGCGATTGTAATTTCGCTTTAGAATCGATACTGCTAACATGCGTTAGTATCGATGCAGTCGCCAATATACATAAATAAATAAATATCCTTTGGACATTCCCACACATCGCCATCTAGTCCCAAAGTAAGCTACTCAAAGCTTGTATTATGTATGGGTGCCAGACAACGGATATAATAATTCAATACTTTTTGCTTCTAAATACATACATGATATACATAGAAAACACCCAGACCAAAACAAACAAACATGTTCATGCACACAAATGTTTGTATTGTGCGGGGATCGAACCCGCAACCCGCTGCGTAGTAGGCGATATTTTGACCACTACACCAGACGGATCGTCAATACAGTACATAATTTGTCAATTTCTAGCTTCTGCAACTGCATCAATACTAACGCACGTTAGCATCGCGACTGTATCGATGCTAAAAGTAGTTACGCACGTAAAGGTTGATATTTTGTGACTGATTCGATACTGCTTCGCTGCTAAAAGTCAAAGTGTGCGAAGGGTCCTCGATTTCGAAATGTAATCAAACGTAATTTTACACAAAAAAGCTTGCATTTTCTTTATAACAAAACAAACTTATTAGAGGATCGATAAACTTAAATCGCATCGAAAATGTATTTAATTTGTTAGCTATGATCCCAAACACAGTTCAACTTATTTCAGCCCTATCAAATACTCATAACTGTAAGAGATAATCTCAGTGTGTTGAAGAATATTCTTATTTCATAACAAAGTTACTAATTATACAATAATCAATGCAGTAAGTTAAATTACGCGGGACAATTCCACAACAATCCAACTCATTTCAAACACAATCTATCTGACAGGTCTAGTGCTGTCCATAAGTCCTAGTGTTGTCTATCATAGTAATGCCATAATCGATTATCCGTCTAACATAACAGTTTAAGGGATTGAAAATGCTAAGTATAGATTACGAAATAAGGAACGTAACTTGCTTAAAGGTAGCAGCTTCTCTTTTCCTGAAGGATTACCTAGCTAAATTCAGCACAATTTCCCAGCCTTTCTTTTCAGTAATAGGTTTGAATTCTTTATTGCAATTAACGTCAAGTGACTTACCTATGCATTTAGGAATCTTAAGTTTTCTTGTATGAGTTTAAATATTTTATTAAAGAATGTTTAATTTATTCTACGTTTTATGTTAAGTGCTTAATTTTTTCATGTTCTTGTACACAGAACAGAAATGTTTCTGTAAGCAGTTTTTTTTCTAAGCAATGTAACATCCAATGCTTAGAGTGATGGTGGAATGAGATCGCTTATATAGTACTCGTCATATGTCTATTTACCGACTTCAAAAGAGAGGAGTTACTCAGTTCGACCTGTATGTGTCTGATATCGAAAGAATTGGTATTTTTTTATTGTATGTTGATCTATTAAGGCTTCGTATTACGTGTGCATTTTTTTAAGTGTTTTTATGTTTGTCGCAAGATTTATCAAAAACGAGAAGTCATAGCAAAATGAATCTTTTTTTAGTTCAATCAGGTACAGTCAATTACGGGTACAGTGTAAGTTTCATTAAAACCGATCTAGTAATTTTTGAGATAGGCGTAATAAAAAAAATATTAAATAAAAATATAAAAAAAAACCTAATAAAACTAACTTAAACGCTTAAAATAACGCATTAATCATTTATTTAGGCGAAACAAATTATTTTGGAGTTGGTGCATGACGTCTTACATAAGTACACCAACAGTCTACACACATTATATACCGACTCCAAAAGAATTTGTTTATCATAATCAGAAGATAAATCGCTGGTGTTCGAGAATATCGACATAATTCAAAATTTTGACGAATTAAGTTAAATATGCCATACGATCCTAAACCTGTGATATTTTATCGTGAACAGAGACGGAACGCAGATTTCGAGCCAGGGTTCGTTAGAAAGAGACAGCGTCATTATTCATTTGGGACAAAACACTCGAGCGTAAATCTTAAATACTGACTCTTCTCAGTTGAACCGAGGACAACAAAGTGAACGAACGTTTGATTCTCATGAATACCGACGTATTTAGAGTTGGGTTGCAATATGTTGATTTTTTGTTCAAGAATAGTGTCATTTTTTGTAATTAGTCGTTGTTTTTGATAAAGGTTAGTGTCTTTTTATGTGTTATTTTTATTTACGTCTGTATTCTAGAGTGAATACGGTCCATTTCCTATAATATCGTATTTTCCTCTGACTTTATCTAGCTTAAGTCTATATTCTCGAAAAAAAAACAGATTTTATTGCGTCGTAAATAAGAAACGACGTTGTTTTTGAAATATATGCGCATACTGTTATTAATTATTACGAAATAAGTCTGTGTTCAAGCAATTAAGGGATAGAAATATTGAGTTATTTATTCATATCTCATTTATTGATAATTAATTATTTGTTGATAGCTCGTTTATAGCTCGGCCAGAGACCCACGAGCTATCCTGACACGACACTACACCGAAGACATCCCGGACATCAGCCTCTACGAGATTAGGATGGCCCTTAAACAGCTCAAAAACAACAAGGCACCTGGCGAGGACGGAATCACAGCAGAGCTTCTGAAGGCGAGTGGAACACCGGTACTTAAAGTCCTTTAGAGACTCTTTAATTCCGTGCTACTGGAGGGCATCACACCTGAGGCGTGGAACGGGAGTGTGGTGGTGTTGTTCTTCAAAAAAGGAGACAAAACCTTATTGAAGAACTATAGACCCATCTCACTCCTGAGCCATGTCTACAAGCTGTTTTCAAGGGTCATCACGAATCGTCTCGCACGTAGGTTTGATGACTTCGAGCCCCCCGAACAAGCTGGTTTCCGAAAAGGCTATAGTACCATAGACCACATCCATACGCTTAGGCAAATTATACAGAAGCCAGAGGAGTATAATATGCCTCTACGCTTAGCGTTTGTGGACTATGAGAAGGCCTTTCATTCGATCGAAACTTGGGCGGTGCTTCAGTCTCTGCAGCGGTGCCACATGGACTACAGTTATATAGAGGTGTTAAAGTGCCTTTACAACAACGCCATGTCAGGCCGAGTACAGGAGCAAAACACGAGGGCGATTCCACTCCGGAGAGGTGTGAGACAGGGAGATGTTTTATCTCCGAAACTGTTCACAGCGGCATTGGAAGACGCCTTCAAACTTCTGGAATGGGAAGGAATCGGCATCAATATTAATGTCGAATACATCACACACCTCCGATTTGCCGATGATATAGTCGTTGTGGCAAAGACGCTGGACGATCTTGGCACTATGCTCGAAAACCTTGACCGAGTATCCCAACAAATGGGTCTTAAAATGAACATGGAGAAGACGAAAATTATGTCGAACTCCCTTGTCGTACCCACTCCAGTATCCGTTGGAAACTCAACTCTCGAAGTTGTCGACGAGTACGTCTACCTGGGACAAGTGATCCAATTGGGTAGGTCCAACTTCGAGAAAGAGGTCAATCGACGAATCCAACTCGGCTGGGCAGCGTTCGGGAAATTGAGTAAGAGTGTCTTCTCATCTCATCTACCTAGGTGTCTGAAGACGAAAGTCTTTAACCAGTGTGTGTTACCAGTGATGACATACGGATCCGAAACATGGTCTCTTACTATGGGCCTTATAATGAAGCTCAAAATCACACAAGGAGCGATGGAAAGGGCTATGCTGGGTGTTTCTCTACGGGATCGAATTAGAAATGAGGAGATACGTAGAAGAACTAAAGTAACGGACATAGCCTTGAGAATCAGTAAGCTCAAGTGGCAATGGGCAGGGCACATAGCGCGAAGAACTGATGGCCGTTGGGGCAGGAAAGTTCTAGATTGGAGACCCTTTGGCTAAAGACGCAGCGTAGGACTTCCACCAATAAGATGGACAGACGACCTTATAAAGATTACAGGATCAAACTGGTTGCAGACCGCTAGTGATCAGTCGCTGTGAAAACCCGTGGGGGAGTCCTATGTTCAGCAGTGGGCGTCCTTTGGCTGCTGCTGATGATGATGATGATGATGAAATCGGCTTATAAAAAAAGCACCGGAATCTCAGAAAATAAGAAAAAAGGACTCGTAGATTTAGTAGACAAAAATATAATTCTAAACTACCGTCGTCAATTTTACGAGGGGTTGTAGAATAAGATATTTATTTTACTTAAATATTTCCTTTTTGGAATTTGATCTCTCGGGTTTTGCATTTTTTTGATTATTTATAAGCAATCGTTTTGTATTTATTTCATTTATTTAGAAGAATTCATGTTTATTTTGATTTCATTTATTTTAAAGAACAAAGTTAAATAGATCTAAATTTAACGTTTCTATTGTATGTTATAGAACTTAAGTACAAAAGTTTTAAACACTGTTGTATCTTTTTTATTTGGATTTTTAAGAGGCTTTAAAGTTAAATAAATGCCATAACTTGATTTTTAAAATTTGTTCTTTCGTGAATAAAGGCTGAAGTCGGAAACCCCCTTTAGATATTGATTTTTTTGTATAATTTTATAAAAATTCTTAATTTTTTTAAATGTGTTTAAATACTTTGATAAATATTCCTTTAATCAGTAAAATCAAATCCACGAAAAATCATTACAATTTTGCAATATACACTTAAACATTTATCACAAAGTTTAAAAACGTCATTCCCTAAAATTTATCATTTTTAGTTCCTTCGCTATTCTCGCAAACCAGCGAAATGTTTTTTAGTCAGTTTTTCTAAGGCGGTTTAATTTTTCAAATGATTTTGTTCCTTGTGCCCCAACTCGTGCAGTATAGAATATTTATTTGTTTAGTTACGTAACCATGTCCAAAAGTTTAAAAACTTCAAGACCAACTTGCTATCGTTATACTGAGTGCAGTGTCGAATTTGAGTCGGAACAAATGCATTCACTTAGCTCGAAGTTCCGATGGTCGGATTTCAGTTATCGCGCATTATCTTTAATCAATGAAACCCTCTCGGGAACTCAGTTTTAGTTCCAGACACCGAAAGTTTTACTCGTTCCCTGCTCGAAAAACACTTTTCATCCACTTTAAGTAGATTTTCACGATAATTTTAAGGTATTTTATTTCAAATTCGCAAGTTTGCATCGAAAAAAAAAGTTTCAGTGTTTTTAATAATACAAATTTTGCTTTTTGTAAAATTTATTTGACTTGATGATCTGAAAGTTTTTATTTGTTTGCGAATGTTTTGTAAAAAAAATAATGTAGACTTTAAATTTTACTTGTTTAAGACAACTGTGTCAGACAAGGATTCGAACTCTCACTTTATCCCTGTATCTTACGCTGTCCGGGCGCATGCCTATACCACTCGGCCACCTGACACATATTGACAAGTCTGTTGGATAATTCCAAGAACTTTCTTTAACGCGTAGGCTGTTTTGATTTTGTTATTCAAATTGAAAAGTTTTTAAATTATGATTCCAGAATCTTACTTTAGTAGGTACGGACAACAGCACGTCAAGGTAAACACTGCGGTAACTTATGTAGTTGTAATAAGGGCTAGTTTTCAACAAAAGTGGGTAGCCTGATATGCTGTCGACTGTACATTAAAAATATTTTAAAAAAAATATGTCCAAGCAAAAATAAAAGTTAAAAAGGTAACAAGGCGTTTACTAAGACTAGAAGTATAGATTTATACTAATATTATAAGGCTGACGAGTTCCTTTGTTTGTTTGTCTGTTTGAACACGCTAGTTTTAGGAACTACTGGTCCGATTTGATTATTTTTTTGTGTTAAATAGATTATTAATTGAGAAAGGCTTAAAGATATGAAACATTACGCTGCAACGGCAGGGGAGGGAGCAAACTCAAGACGAAAAATAAAAACATATAAAAATATTCGCTCACATCGCGTTCCTTTCGTGATTTTCCTTTGAGTGGCCCAACCAAACCCTGAATAGACTTACTAAGCGGATTGCCTTCTGTTCCAAGCATACTTAGAACAAATTGGCAAACCTTATGAAAACGCAAACGTATTTTTAGAATTTGATTTTTTTCTTGAGCTGAAACTGAAAATGTGTTAAAGTGTTTACCTATCTTGCTTGATGCTTAAGTAAAGATATACAAAATACTATTTTAAGAAAGAAAGAAAAGCTTTTATTGATCAGGGACATCACAAACACACACATTAGGAAAACAAACTTTACGTGATTAATTATTATTTTACCTTACTTGTTTTTTCTTTTAAATAGATCATTTTATTATATACATTTTTTGGGCTCGTAGCGCAATGATAGCAGCGTTTTGGTAGTGATACCGAAGTGAAGCAACTAACAGCGCGGTCGTGTTTGGATGGTTGACCGACCATATAAGTGACGTATATCATGTGCATCTCCGTGCTTCGGAAGGCTCGTTAAGCCGATAGTCTCGGCTAATATCAGTTGATATTAGTCGTCAGATGCCTTATGGGCGGCTTAATAACATCTGACAGCAGGGTTAGTCGCTTGCCTTGCAAACAACCTTCCGCCAATCGACACTGAGCCCGCGTGGTGGAGTATGGCTTGAACTACCTCATATTAGAGGTAAGGCCTGCTCAGCAGTAGGACGCTCCGGTCTAACTTTACTTTAATTATGGTACATTTATTTGGCACACATCAGCAGGAATATAAGTAAAGATAGAAAGGAAAAGACGTAACTAAAAAGACTAAATACTAAAGATGACGTTACTCAGTATTTTACAGCAATTTGCAAAGTAAGTTCAAATGAATGGGAAGCTGTTCGACAGCTACTATAATTAAAACCTCGCGAAAAGGCGAGTCGGATCGTCGGACTTGGCTGTGACCTTTAATCCGGATCTCGGAACTTTAACTCAAAAAGTTAGTTAAAATTAGTTTGATCACGCTTTATAATTACCGTGTGGACTCTTTAGTTCACAGCAGACTCGACTTTTAATCTCACGGTCCGCGAGATTCCCGACTCATATACTGACTGCTGAAGAAGTAAAAAATCCCTTACACACAGCGAATTTCAGCATCGATGCAGTCGCATTTCTGCATCGATGCTAACACGCGAGTGTATCGATGCAGAAACGAGACGAGAAAGCGATGCAGTCACCAAAATTCAGTACAAAATTTGACATTTTCCAGCTTATGCATCGCGACTGTATCGATGCGAAAAGTAGCGCAGTGTGTAAAGGTTGACATTTTGCGACCGCATCGATGCTAACGCGCATTAACATCGCGACTGCATCGCTGCTAAAAGTCGCACTGTGTAAAGGGTCAAAAATGTTTTGTATTTTACCTAGGTGCATTGGGACTTAGGTGGAAAGTAACATGTAAATAGCTGTTGATATATAATGTATCTTGGGATCCAATTCTTTTCAAGACCCGACCAGTATTACATCCTGCAAGATCTCAAGACACAGTAAGCTCTTTCTGCGTGGATAGAAACGTCAATTAGTATTAATGAGTGATGGTACTTTCATTTTTAGGGTTCCGTAGCCAAATCGCAAAAAACCGGAACCTTTTTAGTTTCGTCAAGTTTGTTTGTCTGTCTGTCTTAACTTAGTTATTCATACAAATACTATCAAAAAAAAGTTATATTTGCTGTTAACAAAATATTGAGGTATTTTGGCCAAGTGGAAGTATGTGGATCTCTAATTCAGTTTAGTTGGCACGGAAGCCTTAGTATGCGAGTCCGACTCGCACTTGTCCGGTTTTTCATAACTATATAATGACAACCTATATAATGACCACAGATGCTGTAAAGCAGCCATCAGGCATAATATAGTTTTAATAAAATGTGTGTGAAATAAATCTGTAACGTATTTCATTTCAATGGGTAGTATTCGCGTAAACTTCGTAACTTGAAGTCTTAAGAAATAACTTTCAAAATTACGTGAAAGTTGCGATTACATAGCAATTGGAGACTCATGTGTTTGACACAAATAAAAAAGTAATGACAAAAAACAGCGACCGAACAAAATAATCAATTCCTCATTAATTGGTAGAGCTTTTTTATTTTAATGCTCGTATTAAAATAAAAAAAGTTAATGTTAAACCTTAATGTATGTTCTAATAACGTAAAATATGAAGTGAGATGATAACATAAATCCATCTATTTATGCAAATCAGGGTATATGATAGATGGCTAAGCTTGGCGGAATAATGGAGGTCGCCAACTTACTAAATCTTCCATCTAGGTCGTTACTCATACTATACATTTCCACTTTTTATAATTTAGACCTTAAGGCTGAGTAGCCCGATCTTAAAGCAATCTTAGCCTTGAACAAGCCATTTGAATAGAAATACCGTCCTCAAAAAACTGACTCAAATGCTTAAAATAACGCATGAGCACTTAAATTAGGAGAAAAAAAAATCGTTTGAAGTCGGTGCATGATGTAGTAGACTGTTAGTGTAGGTGAGCTTGACTTCATACACCGTCTCGTAAATGCGTTATTTTAAGTTTTATAGTCAGTTTTTGAAGTCGTTAATTTTTAAAAATATTTTTTATTTCAGGTTTTTTAGTTATTTACCCGTATACCTATCAAAAACTACTGGAATGATTTGATTTTGATGAAACTTAGATTGTACCTTAAGTTGAAATATCCTTTTTTTTAACGTCAGGAAATGTCAATTACGCACCGTACCTCTCCGTCGGGGAACGGAGGGGCGTGTGTGGGACTCCCCTAAATTCGGGTATACCCACTAAAACCTGACGACGCCCGCCGCGTTTGTTGGCTTTGGCAGCAGGGGCCGCGGTGTCTCAACAGTCCCGCGACCCTTGCCAGCGCAACCTCCACCCTCTATCAGGAGGGCGGATCTCCACGGAGTAGGGTGATCCCACTCCCGACGGCACACTGGCGCCTCAGGAGGGTCCCTGGTGATTGGACAGAGGTATCCCCACACCGTCTGTCCAAGACCCTCCCGACGAGGCGATCCACGCCCGACGGCAAATGCACGCCAAGCTCGCCCAGAGGACCAAAGTCCTCAGGACATCCCCTGCCTCCTCTGATAAACCAGAGGGGTGCCGGGAGTCCAACGACTGTTAGTGAGCCGCCGCTCGATGCGAGACAGACGCGACTCACTATGGCCACTGCCGCCCGATACGGGAACAGACGCAGCGGCACTCTCTTGGCTTCACCTGCCGCTGGATTGCGACAGGCTACTGAGCCCCCTCGCCACGACAAGGCGTGCTCCATTCGAGGGGGAAGTTAAAATATCCTAACCTAACCTAATCGAACTAAAGGGTAAACTAGACTAGGTATTTTACGGACCAGCTATGCGGGTTAAGTTATAAAGATACCTGGGGTAAATGACACTTTTACTTGGGAAATTTCCTCAAAATTAATTATTTACGTCTAAGAATTCAGAATAAGGCATAGCCTAATAAGTTTGTCATGATTAGGTACCTTAACTCGGTTACCTTTTTTCCAACACTAGATAATTCATATCCAATCAATTCAGTGTACTAGAACTTAGCCTAATGCAAATACATTATAATTTAAGATAATGACGCCGAATGAAATGTTGGGAGGGAATCAATCATTACCCTTTCAAATTACCTGTAACTGCCTTTCAAATATTCAGAAACGTATTACAGGCCGCACGTGACCAATTGGAAATGATATATTCCGGCGAAACGGAATGAGTCAGCTGGATGGCTCCATTACGATCCATTAGTGGGAATCACGGCAGTCAGCCATTGATAGAAACGCTCTAGGATGGTAGGTGTGAGCTGGTGTTGATTAATTGTAACATTCCGCTTACATGAGAAAACATTCTCACAATCACATAGGCAGTAAATTAATCTACGCGATCTCATAAGATAGAGATACGTAGCTAGATATTATTATGTCCATGTTTTGATTAATGAAGTATTTAAATTAACTTAGATATATACTATACTGCTGGCATGGCACATATCGCGAAGAACTGATGGTCGTTAGGATCTCCCCCTTTGATCAAAGACGCGGCGTCGGACGTCCACTGGCAAAATGGACAGACGACCTTATATAGATCGCAGTATCAAACTAGATGCAGACCAATCGCTCTGGAAAACCGTGGGTAGGCCTATGTTCAGCAGTGGACGTCTTTTGGCTGATAATGATGATGTTTTGATCTCGAAAATCATTTTCTACGGCTTGGAAGAGTAAATGGAAAAGACAGCTTACGGGAAATCAGTCAGTAATTTGAGCGGGAAGTTTCGAAAATAATGATCCTACCACTACAACCGTCACACCTGATAATGTGAGCATTCCTCAAATTTCCTGACATAGCCGTGAAGCATGTGCGAAATGACTCAAGTCTCTCAAAGGGCGCGGCCTCGCGGGAAATGGGCGACTCTTTTGTACGAACTTTTGATGTCATTCGCTCGCGCCAGGGATCACACGTGATGGAATTTTGTCGCCTATTGCTTATTACGTTGGGCATGGGTACGGGAGAATAATAAGAGTTATTAGGATTTTAGTCTGTCATAAAACGAGATTTTCGATACTAATCTCCAATAATTTGAATAATAAAAATATGAAATTGTACTAAAAAAGTTAGTAACAGAAATCAAAACATAATATTTGTTTAGATTTCTGATAACACATATTTTTAAAAAACTTGGTACTTGACAAGCGATACCATTTTTAGCCAATTATAATGGGGCCCTATTTTTGAATCACTCGTTTAAATATGGCGTGTGAATTTCGTTGAAAAACAAATTAAATACCAACGTAAATCACGCAAAATATAAACGTGAGTACTCACAAAATTGAACTTTCTTTATTCAAATCCCTCTCGTGTGGATTTTCATTCGAAATTTGGACTTTCTTAAATCCATATATTGACGCAAGTGATTCGAAAATAGGCATCCTGGGTATTTTGGTACCAAAATGCCACTTATCAGTAACCGGTAGTCACTCAGTGATTAATGACCAAAAAGATCGAGAAATCAAATTATAACGTCCATAAATTATGAAAACGTTTTAAAATAAATCATACCGTTTTCCAACTGATTCATTTCACTGATTAATGTTCGGGAATCACTCGAAGCTTTCTAAATCAAAGATTAATTTCGTAATAAATATTTCCTATCGTAACATTGCGTTTAGACTTTAGTCAAAAGCCATCTGTTTTTCATCATTGGGGAAAAGATTAATGAACAACAGCAATTAAGTGTGATAATGGAATCATTTTGTGTTGAAGATGGATCGGACAGTGACTTGTTTGTTGATTGTAAAATGAGCTTTTGCATTGAAGCGTAAGATACAGGATATTTTAACATAGAACTGGTTCACTGTGATCTCTAATGAAGAATACAGGATGTTGTTTTGGTCAGTGACATCCAACTCAGAGATGAAAATATGAGTTATGCGATTAAAAAAAAATCTTTTAATTATATGCCAATTTTAGAAAAGGAAACCAGTTCATAACATTCTAAAAAAATCCAAAACGAATGAGTAACTCGCGCCGTAACGAAATACTACGCCTAAGCTAGTAAGCTACGAATAGGAGACCATCAAGGCGACTTATCGATCAGAACGTTCGATAAGTCATTCGGCTGGGGTTTAGGCTACATTTTCTATTCATTTTTAAATTAATGTCGCAGTTGATGGACGTTGATATGTGAGTTCGGTAAAAAATATTTAAAAAGAACAAAATTGTATAGTTGCATCGGATAAATCCACGATATTATAATTTTATTAATATGTGAAAGTTATCAAATCGTAACCGAATTGGTAATCGAATGGTTCTGAATTAGGGGACTGGTGTTGGTAGTTTGGAATCGCTCGTAACGCAATAATAAATTGCTTTTGTGTTTTTTTTTTTAAATAATTGTTTGTTCAACCACTCCTAAGTCGCTCGTCACTGACTAAAACAACACCCTGTACACGTGTTGTGCGTAACAATCACAATTGAATGAAAAAAGTAATCATTTGTTTATTTCCATCTTTTAATTACTTTGCTGGTATCGTGTAGGATGATTAGGGACTTTTGATTGAGAAAAGAAATATTTTTGCCCGGCTTAAGCCATTAATTTACTAATTAAAAAATATATATACGAGTATAAATGTAGATTAAAAGACACGCTACTCACTTAATTTCATAAATCGATGCATTACTTATTGTACATATAATTTACTAGCGGTCCCCCGCGACTTCGTCCGCGCGTTTTGTGTTTGCTCCCTCCCCTCCCGTCGCAGCGTCATGTTTTATATCCTAAAGCCTTTCTCGATAAATAAGCTATCCAACACAGAAATATTTTTTCAAATCGGTCCAGCAGTTCCTGAGATAAGCGCGTTCAAATAAACGACTCTTCAGCTTTATAATATATTAGCGCAAGCGCACGTTGTGCTTAAGCTGCGAACACTATTTTGGTGCGGAGTTATGTTAAAACTGTGATAGCTCCTAAGATATTTTTTGAAATCAAATGATATAAAGGGCACCTTGGTTTTAAATGAAATGCTCGTGATGATGAATGTATTTATTTTGATAAGAATAAATACATGTGTGTATAATACACCTCTAAAAATAAAACATTATTTTTTTACAAATTTATTAACATAAAAAAGGTTGTAGTAAGTCAACCATAAAAGGTAGACATATGCTGTCGCGGACTTTATTATAGAACTTTTAATGCTAAACAATCCTGTCATACATGATTTTTGTGTAACTTAAGCGGTTTCCGCAGCGTATGCAGCGGAAGCTCTCAAAAGGAATATCTTTCTCCCGTTTTCGCAACATTTTGCATTTCTGCTGTGGTCTTATGAGTCGTATCTTTATGTTATATAGCCTAAAGCCTTCCTCGATAAATGGACTATCTAACGTAAAAATAATTTTTCAAATCGGGCCAGTAGTTTTTGAGATTAGCGCGTTCAAACAAACAAACAAACAAACAAACAAACTCTTCAGCTTTATAATATTAAGTATAGTTTTATACCAACTTAAAAAAAGGTATCGAAACAATTCGACATTTATTATGTGGTATCGTATGAATTAAAATAAAAAAATAGTATGTTGATCGATTATTATGTGATTTATGTATTACACTATTATATCAACATCACTATTCAAACCTCGAATAGATGCTTTAAGAGGACAGGCACTTTTTATTGTGGAATTGTGATTTCAGACCACCACGTCAACTCGTAAACAAATGTCCAATTCTGTAATACCGAAGGGCAATTCCGATTGCTATCGTTTTATTGAGCTGCACTATGAGAATTAAGGTGAATCGCTTCGTGCCACCGTCATCGTTAGTAATTGGCCAATTTCCTTTTAGTTATTTTCTTATCAGACGTTACAAAAAGAAGTAAACAAAACCTGTTTTCATAAATATTTTTCACCATGCCTGACATAAAAGAAAATTTGTCACAATTTTTTTTTTTTTTTTTTCTCTTTATTAAGGACAACAAACAATTACATTAATGGTATAACCTTAAATATTACTATGAAAATTACTTATAATGTAACCAGCACCATTGTCCACAGATAGGTATAAAAATTAATATTAAAACATGCGACAGTTGGGCAAACAGAGCAATTAAGGTGTTATGTTATATAACAAAATTTTGTACATATTTATTTGTGAACTAGTCGCACTCGAGAACACAAAAAGCCTTACAGACAGCAACGTATACATTTTTCCTAAAGTTCGCAGGTGAGCTTGAGAAAGGATCGACATCACAGAGATATTTGTTATACAAACTCATTATTCTATATAAAGGACAACGCTCACCTGCGTGCGTCTTAGTAGTATTAAGTGCAAATAATGTAGGTTTTCGAGTTTGACGAACAGCATACGAGCGATAAGGCACGTGCAGGTATATTTGATTGGTGAGATCAAAACAGTCAAATTTATTATGTAAGATATTATGTAAAAGCATGACATCTGAGATAATTCTTCTCACTTCAAGCTTAGGCAGATAATACTTTTGAAGCAGCATATCGCAGGAAGTCTTTGCGTGAAAGCATCGAAAGTGCATTGATCGCACAAACTTTCTTTGGATCCTCTCAATTTGTTCTTTGTACTTTGCATAGTATGGGTTCCAAACAGATGTTGCATATTCCAACTGAGATCTAACAAGTGACTTATAAAGTAACAGATAAGAAGAAGGACATTTAAATGGTTTAGTGGATCGCATAACAAAATTGTACAATTGGAAGGCTTTGGCTGTGACGTGGTTGATATGAACATCAAAGTGAAGTTTTGAGTCCATAAAGATACCTAAGTCTCTTATAACGGTGACTTTCTCCAAGACAGTGTCACAAAGAGAGTACTGGAAAGTAATGATGTTAAGTTTTTTTGTAAAAGTTATCGATTTGCATTTGGGCAAGCTAAGTTTTAATTTATTTTCGTTGCAGTAGGTTGTAAAAAGATCAAGGTCTGACTGTAATTTATGACAGTCTTCTAAAGTAGTGATTGTGCGATAGATTTTTAGGTCATCAGCATACATTAAAAAATATGTGTTTTTAAAACACTGATCTACGTCGTTTATAAATAAAACAAAAAGCAATGGACCTAATATAGAACCTTGAGCTACTCCAGAGGTTACTTTGATAATACTAGACCTAAAACCATTAATAACTACTCTCTGTGTTCTGTTTCGTATATAGGAAGAAAACCATCTCAGCAAATTTCCACGAATTCCATTAAATGCAAGCTTCTTCAGTAGCATGTCGTGGTCCACCTTATCGAAAGCTTTGCAAAAATCAGTGTAAACAGCGTCTACCTGTAAACGTGCATCCAAAGATGCAAATAAAAAATTTGAATATAGAACAAGGTTGCTCGTAGTTGATCGATGCTTTACAAACCCGTGTTGTTCTTTAATTATAATTTTGTGTAGATGAGGATAAATATGATCATGTACCATTCGTTCAAGAACTTTCGATAAAGTGGACAACAGCGATATAGGACGATAGTTAGTTACGACCTTCCTACTACCACTCTTATGAACAGGAGTTATATTAGCAGTCTTCCAAACTTCAGGAACGACTCCTTCTCGTAAGCTCCTGTTAAACAATATGTACAGTGGCACAGCAATAGCTTCAGAAGTACATTTTAGGAAGAAAGGAGGTAAGCCATCTGGGCCAGCTGACTTAGCAATATCCAATGATTTAAGGTTTTTCACTATTGTATCTAGGGGTATGTTTATGTTACTAAGAATAAAATCACATTTTTCGTTGAAATGTAAATTTTCATAGTCAGTCTCATTACCTGATTGTTCATAAACTGATGAAAAAACTTTGAAAATAAGTCACAAATTTGTTCAGGCTGGCTGGATTCGACATCATCAAATTTAATCGTAGATGGAATACCACTAGTTTTATTATAAGTTGATTTAATGTAAGACCAAAATTTTTTAATATCGGATTTTATACCTTTCTCAACTGAATCAATATATTTGTTAAAACATTGTTTACTATGACTTTTAAATCTACTTCGAAATAAAGAAAATTCCTCGTAATGTGTTTTAGAGTTAGTCTTCTTCCATTTTACCCAAGCCCTTTCCTTGTTCTTATATATATGTATAAGAGGGCGCGAGAACCAGATAGGAAAGTCGTTAGATTTAGTAGGACGCAAAGGAACATTGTCCCTTATTATATTGTAAATTTTTTCGTAGAAAACACTTACAGACGTCTCCAAGGAAGAGTTGTTCAGAATTTCAGGCCAGTTCACATTATTAATACTAGCTATAATGTCAGAGTAGTTTCCTTCAAAGTACCTAAATTTAGAAATTGATTTAGATTTGATGTATTTACATGGCCGAATAGATGAAGTTTGCACATAAAAAGGCGGATGTAGGTGATCTAGGGGCACTAGTAAATTATGCGGAATTTCACAGGTGCAGGTGTCCTCGTTTGTAATAAAAAGATCCAGTGTGCGGTTCATACTATTCTTCATTGTGTTAAATTGTTTACCTTTAATAGTATTTAAAAATTCATAAATTGAATTACCTAAGAGATCGCTAGGATCGTAAGCATAGGAAGAAAAACCTGAGGACGGATCCTGCCAATCTATATGTGGTAAATTAAAATCTCCAATTATGTAGAACTTATCTAGATTCCTATCACTAAATTCCGACTGTAATGCATCAAATAATGGTTTGTATGTATTGACAGTTTGTGCGGGAGGAATGTACACGCCACAGATAATATGATACACACCTTGAAAGTTAATTTTTAGTAACACACAGTCTATAATAGCAGGTAAGTTGAGATTGTTAAAAGAACCATCTCGGACAGACGCAAGTGAGCAGCATTCGACCGGCAGGCCACGGCGCACGGCCACGAGCACACCTCCGCCGTCGCGCTTGCCCGTCGCGTATCGGTCCCGGTCACAACGAAACAATACATACCTTGAGTCCATTACCTCACCGTCGGCAATAGTGGGTATTAACCACGTCTCTGACAGCACAATCACATCATAGGAGTCCGCCAAAATATTCATGAATAACGTGCTAAGCTTTGTCCGCAATCCCTTACAGTTTTGATAATAGATAATGATATTATCTTTCTCTGCAACGCTTATAAATGTATAAAGTTTTACTAGATATGTTATGATCAATTAGATACTGCAACACAATGTTTGTTTGTATGCCTTGTTGCGATAAGCTTGAAGTGAGAATAATATTTCGTGCATTGAAGCTAGAATAAAGATTATGTAAGTCGTTACTAATTAGATGAAAATTTAAAATACCTGCCGTACATAAGATAAGTGTTACCAAAGCAAAAGTATATAAGTCACCGAAAACTAAAACGCATAAAATATAATGTAATCGCGAGTGTGTACACAGTGGCCACATCGCACGAGCATTCGAACACATAAAAACAAGTAAACACATAGACCAATGCGCGATGTAGAAACCACTCGCGATTGAACCAGAATGGTTAAGTAGAACTCTGACGATCACAAAAGATATAAAGTTAATCAGTTCAATATGCGGTCCACCGAAATCGACGCAATCCTCACGTTTTCTGCTCCATTCTTCGAAGGTCTTTGTTCGATCGTATTGCGAAACTGGTGTTGTTTCGCTGGCTCTGACCAAAATTGAACCGTGCTTGACCCAAACAAAGCGGAATCCATGCTTTTTTGCAGCTTCACGGGTTTCTCGAAACAACTTCTTGTTTTTCAAAGTGAGATGCTCATTGACATAGATCTTCTGAGGAGCACCAGCTATGCCCAGCTGCGATGTGTCAATGCCCTTGTTCATGCGCACAGCTGTTATGAAGTTGTCTCGGAGTAAACGACTTGACAATTTGACAATTATATTCTTTGGGCGTGAGTTGGAAGGCGAAGCCTGCGGCACCCGGTGAACCGAGACGACATCTTGCTTATTGAGAGTCATGTTTACTTGCGTAGCAAGGCCTTCAACTATGGTCAGCAAGTTTTCGCCACGCTTTTCCGGGAGGTTGCTGATTTCGATATTGCACATACGTGCTTGTTGTTCCATCGCATCCAACCTATCCTCTAATTGACCGAGTCGAGGAGATTCACTCGAGTCCACCACCTGTTTTTCAAGGCAAGTGACGCGTTTTGCTACTTCCTCAGTTTTAGCTTTTAAATCCTCGAAGTTGTTATTCATGAATGTGATTGAAGCCTTGATATCACTGAAGTCCTTAATGAATGCAGCAAATTTTTCGTCCTGCCTTTCAAACCAGTTCTCAAGCATGTTCATCATTGTTGCCTGGAATGTCTGAAAGTCTTTGCGAAGATCTACCGCGTCTGAATTGGTCGTTCCTCTCCTAAATGTGACATATTGAGGAGGTGATTCCTTGTCTATGAGCGACCCATCACAGCTCATTTCCGCTACCGGCGGATTTTCGTCACAGTGATCGAAAGTGCTATTTAAGGTGGTCATTACGGTATCGAGTAGATTCTAACTTTGTAATTGGTCTGTGAGCGCGCGCGCAGCAGTTCGACACGGACACGGATAGTGTGCAGCGCGGTGACGTAGTGCGTAGGTATTACTGGTCGATGCACGAGAGAACGCACACGCGGCCGGTTCGCTCAGTCGCACGCGACGGAATTAAACAAATGTTGATATTAAAATAATTCTATTGACTTCGTGACGACTGGTGTATAGAAAAAATAATATTCTGTGTTTTATTTTAATTATTATGGCATTGAATTAAATTAGTTTATGTATTCAAAAATATGCAAATTGTAATAATGAGTGTAAATTTTATGATGTAATGTATTTAGTTCAATGTAGTTTAATTTATTTAATTGTTAAACCTAAATAAACCAAGTTTGCATGCTGCCTATAGCAAAGCATTAGGTCTAAAATGAAATTTTGTAATCACAAATTTACAATGTTTAACGCAAATAAACGATACTAGAAAAAAGATGACTAAGAGACTATTGAGGTGTGTCGGTCATGTAATAAGGCGAGAAAACGAATACCCTGTAAAAAAGCTCTGGAGATTCCTGTAGGGAAAAAAGCAGAGGAAGACCGCTAGCCACGTGGTAAAAACCCGTTAATAAGGATATTGAACGGGCACAGCTGGAAGCACAGACATCCCAGGACAGAGTGTCCTGGCGCCATCAAACGACCAATGCCGACCCTAAATAAAGGGATCATGCAAAGAACAAGAAGAAGACCATGCTTGTCATAAACAATTACCAGAAGCCACCAGAAAAAACACTTAAAGCTAATAAATGTAACTGCTTTAATAAAAATAATAATATTGGTCCCCTAGCCGATTTCGACCACGGTGGCCAGTCACAACGACTACCCGACTACGCGGGACATAGTATAGTGCACAAGTGTGTGCGCAAACACAGGTGCACTCTCTTTTACGTCTTACTCTCATGGCCCGATGGAACAGAGAGTAAGACGTAAAAGAGAGTGCACCGGAGAGAGATCGCAGGACTAAACGGCTTTACGTGCTTTCCGAAGCGGGTCTACCTTGTTTCGCATAATTTTTATTGTCATAATTTTATTTGGCATATCATCAAATAGCATAAACTTCCTTTCGCAGAACATCAATTAGCATTCACTCATTATCAGACGTTCAAAACGCATAATCGTGTAAGCTAAAATCATCTTTAGGCAGAAATTTAAAATCCATAATAGTCTTAAAGCAGAATCATCCTAACGCAGAAAGTTCACAGATAGAATCGTCTTGTGGCATACAATTCGTATATATAGTCATTAATAGGCAGAATCATCCTATCGCAGAAAATTCACAGTCCGAATCGTCTTTTGGCATATTTTTCATATTTAATATTCTCCTATAAACCTTAATTTCTCTCTGTATCCCAAGTAGTTCTATCTCAGCAATACTAACATACAACATGCATGGCAAATCAAACATGCAGCATGCAAGCAAGCATTCAGCATGCAAGCAAGCAAGCAAAGCATGCAGCAAGCAAGCAAGCATGCATCAAGCAAGCAAGCATGCATCAAGCAAGCAAGCAAGCATGAATCATGCAAGCAAGCATGCAGCATGCAAGCAAACAACAGCTTGCATGCAGTATGCAAGCATGCAACATGCATGGTTTCTGTCACGGCTCCGGCGCTGCGGGGCTCCGGCAGTCCCACGCGATTTTGAATTACACTCTAGGGGTGGGGCAAACAAGACTGCGTGGAGTCGGTTTTGCACCGATTCGTTTCTGTCACTAACTTTTGTACCACAACTTAATGACTTTTTAATTCAATCTAAGGGTAAAATACTATTTAAAAGAAATAGCAATATGCGTAGTGAAATTATTCTAAAGGAAATTCTGCTTTCTTCATAGTATGCCTAGTCAAATTATGCAAAATAAACATTATGCTTAGCGAAAGTATGCAAAGTAAAATTTTGCCAAAGTTAATTATGCCTTATAAATTTCTGCTATCTTAAAAGTATGCTATTGTAAATTCGGGCATATAAATATTCGACCAAACAATAATTATGCTAACAGAAAATTCTGCCTGAATAATATTCGACTAAAGAAAATTATGCCAAGTGTGTTATGCCAAGTGACTTTCGAAACAAAAAGATTCTGCCAGATAGAGGGCACCCTTCCGAGGCATGGGGGTGAAACATCGCCATCTTCTAAACTCCTGGCTACCCTGAGAATTTCTGAAGAGAAAAACCCAGGCACGTAGTTTTGGCCCAACCCGGGGATCGAACCAGGGACCTCTGGCGCAGCCGTCGCTTTAAAGTGCGACCCTCTTACCGCTGCGCCACCAAGGCAGTTTATGCTTTAAGCTAGGTAGATATCAGTAGGATAATAATGGGCACTCTACGCCAGCCACAGCTTGTGTCAGCAAACTTTCGTTTGCTTCCACGCACTGTTGCTGGCGTATCCTGCCCATTATTATAATTAGTATAAAATGGTGTACAAGTTGACTGAATAAATTTAAAGTACAGCAAATCGCGCGTTAAAAACAGTCTAGGAGCAAAGAACTCATTTGCATTAGTTAAAAACTTATTGACACGTCTGTCTTTTGATCATTTCGTTAGATACCATCCACTAGAACGGTCGAGTAAAACTGAAATGAGATTTGTGAAACAAAAACAATCACTTAAATTAGAATGTATTTGTCCTCAAGCTTTAAATGAAGATAAGCGTCATGGGAATTTATTGCCTAATACCATACGTAGCATTGTTTGCGGTCCATCAAACTGTGGAAAGACGAACTTAGTAATTAGTCTGTTGCTACACCAAGATGGGCCACGTTTTCGGAACTTATATGTGTATTCTAAATCTTTGTATCAACCTAAATATGTGTTTTTAGAAAAAGTTTTGGAGCAAGTTCCAGATTTATCTTACAACAAGTATAACCATAATAGCGAAATTTTAAGTCCACACGAAGCTTCTCCCGATTCAATAATAATATTCGACGATGTTGCATGTGAAAATCAAAACAATATACGCGATTATTTTGCTATGGGTCGTCATAAGAACATTGATTGTTTTTACATTAATCAAACATATACTAAAATACCTAAACAACTAGTAAGAGATAATGCAAACCTAATCATATTGTTTAAACAAGACGATATTAATCTAAGACACGTTTACGATGAACATGTCGGGTCTGACATGATGTGGACTCAGTTCCGAGAGATGTGCTCAACTGTGTGGAGTCAACCTTTTAGTTATCTCGTCATTAATAAGGATTGTGATCGAAACAAAGGATGTTACCGACTGAAGTTTGATACGTTTATCATAGTAGGTTAAAGTTTATTATATAAATGCTACCAATGCTCCTTCGAATCAGTTGAATTTTAGAATTCTAACAGAGTGGAATTTACAATGGAGCGGAATCTCAAGGAGGAAATTCTAAAATCGGCTTCGGCTGTGAAAAGAAAAATAAAAATGATAAAAGATTTAAGAAATAAAAATGATACAGCGCTAGAAACTATATTTAAACCTATCGTTAACCCACTCAAACTTTTATCTAGTAAAACTGATGGGAAACGTTGCATTGAAGAGAAAATAGAGCAAACTCAATTACCAAAAAAAAATTAAACACGCGGAAAGCGAGTCGTCAAATACTTCCGCCGAGGATTTTAATTACTTCAAAAATGTTGTTGATAATGAAACAGATCTTGAAGAAAATCCGGATAATGATGAAGAAGACATTTTAGATAATGATGATGATAATGATTGTGTGCCATCTAACAAAACTCTCACCACAACACCTGAGGATACTGATGTTCATGAGAATTCATTTAAATCTTTTCAGTCATCACCGAGTGCCAATGATTCATTATCGTGGTCGATGTCTTCTGAGGTAATGAATAAAAATATACCTTTTGGTGTAAGAAATGTAAAAGGAAAACTTTTTCTCGGCAATACCCGTGTCTATGACAATGATCGAATAGTAAAAATTGGAAACCGTAGCTTAAAAAAAACTCCAGGCATCACAGAATTGTTGTATAAAAAGACACCAAACTTAGACGTTATAACAGAGGAAGACTTACAAAATTATAAGTTAGTACTAATGGATACTAATGCACACAAACGTAGTTGCGATCCATCCAAACCATTAAACAGTAACAAAGGATTTAAATATATGCATGTAATCAAACCGTTGTTTAAGTTCTCTAGAAGTCATACAAGCAGTGTTGAAAGTGTCTCACGAGGTGAAGGAATTGATATTTTAAAAGAAGTTAAGAAGGATACCGATTTGGTTTATTGGGATGACCCAAACGAGTTAGATTAAAATTACTACTTGGATCATGGGCAGCTGGCAACACTGGAGTGTATAATGAAATTTATGCAATAATTGAAGAACTGCATGAAGCTGGCATCATAAAAGATATTAAATATATAAAGCTGCCATCAGGAGGTATGGGCAGTCTCATTAAACTACAGAAACCGATAGGACGGCAATGAATATAGACAAATTTGGTCATCATGTTCATAAGCGTTTACGACTATCTGAAGTCACCGTTAATCTTACCGACGCATTAGTAAGGTCGGTGTAGGTGAATTTGATTTGAAATCATCAAGATTAAGAGGATTGCAATTACCGGAAAACGACGATGAGGCTGTGAATAAAGAATACGTAGACAATTGTGTCAAGGATCTGCAAAATGAAATGAAAAGAATTCAAAGCCATATGAAGAATTACCTCAATAATTTAGAAAAACTAACTACCAACAACTTTAGTACATTGTATTACACAAAAAAAGAAATCGATCTTATGTTAAAATCTAAACCTGCTAAGAATGAGTAAACAAGAAATAGTGAACGAGCTTCACAAAGCTGCAAGAAGAAATTTCCCTCGCAGGCATACTATCATTAAAGGGATTGATGACTTATGGCAAGCAGATCTTATAGATTTTCAAAAATATTCAGCGTTTAATAAGGGTCACAAGTATGTTCTAGTAGTAATAGATGCTTTGTCAAAATACGTATGGGTTAGACCGTTAAAGTCAAAATCTAAAACATGTGTTACTGATGCGATGCAAAGTATATTATCCCAATCAAAAAGAAAGCCTGTTAATTTACAAACAGATTCAGGTACTGAATTTTATAATGATTCATTTAAACAGTTACTAAAAAGTAACAACATAAACCACTATTCTACATATTCGGTTAAAAAAGCCTCCATGGTAGTAAGAGTTATTAGAACTATAAAATCGCACCTTTACAAAACATTCAGTACATGCGGACGATATCAATGGTTTCAAAATAATTTGAATTCCGTTGTGCAGCACTATAATAATACGTTGCACCGCATCACAAAGTTCAAACCAATCAATGTTAATCATTCAAATGAGGTTTTAGTTAAGTATAACATTTTTAAAAGCCGCAAGCCAAAGAAAGTACATCAAAAATCAGCTTTTAAGGTTGGTGATTTTGTTCGTATAAGCAAATACAAAGGCGATTTCTATAAAGGTTATACCCCTAATTGGTCAACAGAAATATTTCGTATCGTGAAAATCAATGAAACCTGTCCCCAAACATGTCAAATAGAAGACAAACACAGCCAAAATATTCTAGGCTCTTTTTATGGACACGAGTTACAAAAATCTAAATTTCCTGACCTTTATTTAATTGAAAATGTTTTAAAGCGAAAAGGAAACAAATTATTTGTGAAATGGTTAGGATTAAGTGATAAAGAAAACAGTTGGATAAAAAAAAGCGAATTGGTTATGTAGATTGGTATGGTAGTATAAATATCATACTATCACTCTTTCATCACACTTTACACTTATCGATGAAGGAAGGCAGTGGTATAATTAATAGCTTGATAGATCATTTACCGTTCGAGTTACATTTACCTGGATACCAATTTTGTGGTCCTGGAACAAAACTTCAAAAACGGATTCTTAAAGGCGATCGAGGGGTAAACGAATTGGATAAAGCCTGCATGCATCACGATATCGCATACATCAATAAAGATTCCTCAGTCCGACGTAAAGCTGACTTGGAACTTTTGAATATGGCTAAAAGGAGATTAAAATCGAAAGATGCTGGTAAAGGAGAAAAAATTGCGGCGTGGATAGTAAAAAATGCCATGAAGACAAAAATCAGAGCAGGCAGTGGAATAAAATTGTTTAAGAAAGGTATTAAAAAAATTCAGTCCCTATTGAAAAAAAACAAATCTAAAGGCCAAAACGCTGCAATAAAATATGCTTATGCAGCAGCAAAGAAACTATTTAGTAACAAGAAAGGAATACGTTTGCCACGTGTTATTCCTCTCCCCAAAAGTGGTGGTCTTTTACCACTTATTCCTATTTTTGCGGGATTGTCTGCATTAGGTTCGCTGGCTGAAGGTGCAGCAGGTATAGCCAAGGCTGTAAATGATTCAAAAGCTGCACAGAAAAGTCTTCAAGAATCTGAAAGACACAACAGAATGATGGAAGCGGTGGCACTTGGAAAAGGGTTATATGTTAAACCTCATAAAAAAGGAGCCGGTTTATATCTGTCTCCATCAAAAACTTGATTAAGAGGCTACCCCGACATGCACTCACTAACCTAGATATATTAGAGCATGCTAGTGATATTCCTTATTTTTGCGGCGTTTACATGAGAGATACATTACCTTTGAAACCTAGAAAGATAGAGTGTGGAATATTGAATTTGGATAGCAACATAAATCCTGGTACACATTGGGTAGCCTTTGTAAAGCAACATAATTACGTAGAATATTATGATAGTTTTGGTAATTTGAAACCACCATTAGAATTTATCAAATATATGCATGCTTTTCCCATTAAGTACAATTATGTTCGGCATCAAGCTTACGGTACAACTAACTGTGGTCATTTGTGTCTTAGTTTTTTAAAAAAATATTGGAAAAAGCATTTATATAATGAAGAAAATAAATAAATGTGTCAGTATAAAAATGTCTTTCACTGTGTCTATAACTGGGATGGGAGCCTCGTTGACAACAAACCATTCCCCAACATTGGATCTACGAGGAGAATATGAATGCGGTCTTTTATATTTCTCAATTTTTAACTCTATTCCCAATATCGATGAACGAAACAACAAGTTTTATTATGGTGAAAGTGAAGTTATTAAAATTCCTGAAGGATCTTATGAGCTGCAGGATATTTGTGATTATTTAAAAAGAAATATAAAGGACGCTGTACTAAAACTAACTTGTAATAATAATACATTAAAAACCAATATTTTTTGTTCTAAAGATGTTCATTTTAATAAAAGGGCATCACTGGGTAAAATTATTGGTTTTGGAATGGAAACAATTAAGGCAAATATAAGGTCTGATTCCCAGTATCCTGTTAGCATTCTATCAACAACCATCGTGCGAATCGAATGCGATGTAGTTAGTGGTCCATTTGTAAACGGGAAAGCTAGCCATATAAGTTATGAATTCGTGCCAAATGTTCCACCTGGTTATCGAATAATTGAGATACCCAAAAACCTAATTTATTTTCCTGTTAATCAAAGTTCTATAAACGCTATTAACATTAGACTGTTGGACGCTGACAATAAAGAGATAAATTTACGAGGTGAAGAAGTACAGCTATATTTACATTTTAGGAAAAAATGATAAATTTTAATAAAAGCCCATCTCCATCGTGTACTCGAGTTAGTTCTACAAGAGCAGTTCACAAAAACGCACCACTGCAGCTCAAAAAGAAGCTAACTAAGACCAATAAAGAATTCCTTAACCCTTAATTCGACGACGTGAAGTATACTTCTCATTGAACGAAAACAAATCTACATCAAAAATTTGACCTTATCTTTAAAACATTAGGTGTATAATTTTACCCTAAAGTATCCACCTACCTAGCAAAAAATTACCATCTCTTTTACATCGATGGGACGCGAACAGTCGCCGGCGAGATGGCAGGAAGGAACGACGCGCTGCGCGGGCTCTCGGTAAGTGTCATTTCATTCGTTGTTTTACATCTTTTTTCCTAGTATTGTTATTGAAATCTAAAGATGACATACCCGGAAAGCTATGTATAATGTTTTGATAGTCTCACTGAGTTTTGTTTAGACGTTACGACGCCTACAACTTGCATGTCCAGTATACTTCCCGTTGCCGACTAACTAGTAGTAAGACTACCAAAGACTATGTCCAGTATTCGACCCCTTGCCAAAGTAGCAGTAAATCGAATACGACTATGTGTCCAGTGTTTTAATCGTTTCCGAACTTTTGGAAAATACTTTTGTATTGTTTATGTTTATGTAATTTTAAGGGTCCGCACATAAATGCTTTATAATTTATTTTTTTCATATTTCAGATCTTCAGGCCCAGAGGACAATGCTTAGTAGCATTGGTGCCGCCCGAAAATGCTCCCTCTGATATCGATATTAGTTCGGAACTTGAGAATGAGGAAGAAATTTTTGCTCATAGAATTGAAGAGTTGTCCTTCTCGCCCTGCCCTTCCATCGATTCATGCATAGAGCGCATGAATATATTAGACAGCTCCGAAAATTAATCTAATGTCATAAGTAGTACTCGTGATTCAACCGATAGTAACGACACACACACACACACCGCACACCACTGACCAAATCTTTATAATTATTATAAAATAAATAAATAAATATTGGACACCAATCACATACATTGCTCTGATCCCAAAGTAAGTAGCCAATGCACTTTTGTTATGGAAATCAGATACAACGGTGGTACCACAACACCCAGACCCGAGACAATATAGAAAAGATCGTTTTCTACATTGACCCGACCGGGAATCGAACCCGGAACCTCACGAGATGGCGACGCTTAAAACCAGTGTGCTAGTCACTCGACCACGGAGGTCGAAGAGATTATATTATATCATATACTTTTTGTTTTCGGATAATCCTTGCGTCAGTGGATTTGAGAAAAACCCCGTGTTAGTAACCGAAGATATCTCGAACCATGAACGACTCCGTTGACTCCTATTATGAACAACGTCCCACCATCCACTGGTGAAATTAATTATCATGCTTTACTAAGTATAGCTTCATAACTGTCGGTTCCATCCCCAGATATGTCGTCGTTGCTAGCCTTCAACAACAAGGATAACCAGGCGTAAAAGGAATATACCAGTTGACCTGTGCTAAATGTTTGGACCTAAAAAGTCAAGATAACACTAATTGTGAACTACAAATGGAGGAAAGGTCAATTCAGACATAAGGCTGACATTCCATCAGATTTCTTTGTCTTTGAATTACCGGATATTGACTCTCCATTGGAGTTTTATGTATCGCTTTTTCTCCCCGGATATACTTATTGATATCGTTGACAACACGAACATAGACTAAACCATACTCTTACTAATCTGTGGACTCAACCCAAAGAACTGGTAAATGCATGAGTTTATTGCGCAGCTTCTTCGCAGCACTAGCCCAAAATTGTCCCGAAGCTGTGGTAGGGTTCATATTGGGACGTGTAAAAGTGACTTCATTAGGCCTATTTGATTAAATAATTGGCCTTTATGACTTTATGAATTTTATAAAAAAGTGCACCGAGGCCCCCAGATTCAGTTCGGTATGACGGCTACAACCACTAGCCTGAATATACGACATAAGGACGGTGCAAGCACAACAAAACAAACATTCAGTGTCCTAAATGTACTCGTACACAGAAGTTGTGCTTAGTGTCCAAAAGAAATTGGTAAACTTACAGATTTTTGAAATTTTTGTTAATAATATGTTGAATATTCTTAAAAACTATGAAGCTAATTATTTTCGAATAAGCTAAATATTGTTTTTTTTTTAATTTTATAGAGATCATAATGTTAAAAAAATGTGTTTTTTTGTACTTAAAAGTTTCTAGAGTAACTTTGAACATTAAAATATTTTTAATTTTCTGAAATAAGAATTTTTTTTATACGGAATCCTTTGTTTCTTTTATTCTTTCCTTTCGACAGTGGGAAGTATGCTGCACATAGCTGGAGTAAATCAATTTCTAACAAACTTGGAAATGTCCAGTATAATGGACATAGGTTTTCTAGGTAACTGAAAAAGGTACATTTTTTTAGGTATTTTTCTAGGGTCCTCTACAAGCTAAAAACAAAGACCAGTAACAATTTTACAAAATTTATGTAAAAAAAATCCGTCGAATTAAGGGTTAAACTAATTGGCTTAATAAAATGAATATTTTAAATATATCTCAACAAACGTCATACGACAACAGCATTGAAAGTTTCGAGTACCATTCATACAAGCCATACGTGACCAGTTTCAACAAAAATGATGAAATAAGAATTCCTATCAATCAGCAAGACCTTTACGTACTGCCTTCACTTAGTAGTTTGTATATCGAAGGAAAAGTGAATGTATATAACAGCGCTTCTAAAGAAAAAGTGTCCAATGTTCACTTCGTTAACAACCTTGCATTATTTCTGTTTCAAGACATTCGATATGAATTGAATGGAGTTGAAATAGATAAAATTAAAAATGCTGGTGTAACTACGACAATAAAATCTTATTTATCCTTAAATGAAAACGAATCAAAATATGCTCGAGTTTGGGGTTGGTCAACTGAAGGGACAAATAATGTTAATGGTGGAGCATTTTCCGTATCCATTCCATTAAATAAGATATTAGGTTTTGCAGAAGATTATGAAAAAATTATCATTAACTGTAAACACGAATTAGTGCTACTTAGAAGCAATACAAATCTTAATGCAATCAAGTTAAAGGAGGGAGAAGTTGTAGACGATATTACAATAAATAAAATTATTTGGAGAGTGCCACACATCAAGGTGTCTGATCGTGAAAGGTTAAATTTACTGAAGCATTTAGAGAAAGATCGTGCTATTCCATTAGCATTTCGTAATTGGGATCTGTATGAATACCCTTTACTACCTAAAACACGCAAGCATACTTGGTCTATTAAAACTTCGTCGCAAATAGAGAAACTGTGGGAACCACATAAGTTACAAAAAATATTTTTAATCATAAAATTCATTTCAACATATTTACAATATTAAACATATCTATTTACATTATATAACACTAAACACTTACACTAAAATATTTATTTATAATATAAAGTACAGTTTATTTCAATATAATACCTAATACATTCATACATCACACTTGCAAAACATTATTCACATAAAAACACTAAAACATTAATAAAATTAATTACACAAGCAAACCCGCGCGATACTCGTAGTATGCGGCGAGCGTTGTATACCGATGCGCTATAGCTACGCGCGCGCACCGCGCACCGCTCGGAAGTTCGTTCGACTCCCGCGCACTGCGAATGCTCGCCAGTCGAGAGAACATCGTCTGACGCATAACCCGTGCCCCTCGCCGCGCCGCCGATGCCTACGCGCTCGGTCACGTAATTAGAAACTTAACGTTTTATTGTGCGCGTTCATCTTCTTGTGTTTTGTGCTATTGTACTGTGACTTCTACTGTGTAAATTCGTCTCTTTATGTACTCCTTCTTCATGTTCTGTGTTGTGTAAAATAAACAATATTAATAGTGATTTGGACTTGCTCACTTTAACTCCACACATACACAACTAACCGGAAGTGGCCCAAGCACTTCCATACTGGTGACCCTCCGCAAGAACACACAAGATACATCACATAATGCCAAGGACAGATTACGAAGATTGCGAGGAGGAGAACGTGAATACGTTGCCACGACGTCGACCTGAAATCGCTGCCGCAACCGAGCCACCGCCGCCGCCCGTGCAGATTCGCATACCGCCATTTTGGCCAGAGAAGCCGGCGATATGGTTCGCGCAAGTGGAAGGTCAGTTTACGATAATGCGGATTACTGACGATGCGACCAAATTTTACCACATATTGGCCACACTCGACAGGCAATACGCAGCAGAGGTTGAGGACATCCTTACCGGTCCAGCCGATTATGAGAAACTGAAATCTGAACTCATCAAACGATTATCGGTGTCACGGGAAAACAAGGTCAAACAACTGTTAATGCACGAGCAGCTCGGTGACCGAAAACCGTCACAGTTTCTCCGTCACCTACAACATCTCGCTGGACCTGGTATACCGACCGATTTTTTGAAGACGATTTGGATGAGCCGTCTACCCACTGGTATACAACCTATCATCGCCTGCCAACCATCGTTGAGCTTAGACGCCCTGGCAGAGCTAGCCGACCGTGTCAACGATATCGTGACACCAACCCAGCAAGTTGCAGCCGCGAGTTCCTCACCAATCGACGAGCTCACACGTCAGGTGGCAGAGTTGACCAGACAAGTAAGCGCCTTGTCCACTCAAGTCAACCGCCGCCCACGATCTCGAGAACGACGTCAACCCAATCAGCGAGGTCGATCCCCATCACAACGATCGAACTCTAGTTATAGACGTCATCCTATCTGCTGGTACCATTACAAGCACGGTGACCAAGCCCGCAAATGCGTCAAGCCCTGCGACTACAAGGCGACGGGAAACACTCCGGGCAGTCGGTAATGGCGACGAACGACTGCCACAGCTCACCAGGTCGCCTCTTCATCACGGACCGCACCACGAAGACCCAATTTTTAATAGACACTGGCAGTGACATTTGTGTTTACCCTGTTTCTGCGCTTCGTGAGCGCCGGTGTAAAACGAATTACCATTTAAGTGCTGCCAATGGTTCGACTATCGACACATACGGTTACATTCAGCTTAATCTAAATCTTGGCCTGCGTCGTAATTTTCCATGGCGCTTTGTTATTGCTGATGTGACCAAAGCTATTATCGGTGTAGATTTTCTTTCATTTTATCGCCTTATAGTTGATGTCAGTAAACAGAAGCTAATCGATAGCCTAACCAATGTGAGCATGGTGACATCTTTATTCAAGCCTGATTGTTTAGTTTCTAGTGTAAAAATCTCGACTGGTGGTAATAGTAGATATCACAAGATTTTGTCCGAATATCCGGAACTAACACGCCCAGCTGGTACTCCGGGTATCGTTCGGCATAACACTACACACCACATTCGCACTACACCAGGCCCACCTGTCTCATGTTCACCTCGACGTCTTGCCCCAGACAAACTCAAAATTGCCAAGCAAGAGTTCGACGCTATGCTAGCCAACGGGACTATCCGTCCCTCAGATAGCCCATGGGCGTCGCCGCTTCACCTTGCGTCCAAAAAGGACAATGGTTGGCGTCCATGTGGAGATTATAGGTTACTTAACGCTCGGACTATACCTGACAAGTACCCAATCAAACATATTCACGACTTCTCACACAGTCTGACTGGTTGTACGATCTTCTCCACCATAGATTTAGTCAAAGCGTACAACCAGATCCCGGTCTTCAAGGACGATATACCGAAGACCGCACTCACCACACCCTTCAGTTTGTACGAGTTCCCTTTGATGCCGTTTGGTTTACGTAACGCAGGACAAACTTTTCAGAGGTTTGTCGACGAATTGACCCGCGGACTCGACTTCTGTTACCCATATTTGGACGATTTTTTAGTATTCAGCAGATTGCCCCAGGAACACGAAGAACACCTTCATCAGCTCTTCACACGCATGAGAGACTACGGCGTCCTCATCAACACTGCCAAATGCGTTTTCGGTGCTTCTGAAGTCACGTTCCTGGGCTACCAAATCTCTGGAAAGGGTACCAGACCGGTTGATGGCAGAGTTCAAGCCATCGCTGAATTCCCAATTCCAAAGACCGTCAGAAAACTCCGTCGATTTTTGGGAATGGTGAATTTTTATAGGCGATTCTTGAAAAATGCCGCTCAAACCCAAACGCCTCTGAATGCCTTACTAACCGGCTCTGTTAAAGGTTCACACCCAGTCGCCATAGAGGGGAACGCACTTCAAGCCTTTGAAGATTGCAAGAAGAGCCTTTGCAACGCAGCTCTGTTGGCTCACCCTGATACGCAAGCTAAGTTAGGACTGGTCACTGACGCCTCCGATACGGCGATAGGTGGAGTCCTGCAGCAGCATAAGGAAGGAGCTTGGGAACCTCTAGCATTCTTCTCACGTAAGTTGAGCCCGTCACAAACTAAGTACTCACCATACGACCGTGAGCTCCTTGCGATCTATGAGAGCATCAAGTACTTTCGCCACATGCTAGAGGCGACTCATTTCACGATCTATACTGACCACAAGCCACTATGCTTCGCATTCCACGAGCGTAAAAGTAATTGTTCTCCACGTCAGTATAGACACCTCGACTTTATCTCGCAGTTCACCACCGACATTCAGCACATATCTGGCGCTAACAACGTTGTTGCCGATACTCTTTCACGCATCGATGAACTGCAGATACCCGTCGATCTTGAGGAAATGGCCAAGCTCCAAACCACAGACCCAGAGCTTGCAGCTCACCTGGAAGGCGAAACATCACTTCGTCTGATAAAGACGAGCGTGCCTGGTAGCCGTACGGAACTGTACTGCGACGTCAGTACAACGGCGCCCAGACCTTTCGTCCCACAGCAACTGCGTCAGCAGGTATTCAATTGTCTCCATTCATTGAGCCACCCAGGACCCAACGCTTCTGCCAAACTCGTTGCCCAACGCTTTGTCTGGCCGTTAATGCGCAAGAACTGCCGTGAGTGGGCTAAGGCATGTTTGAACTGTCAACGTTCAAAGGTAAGTAGACACGTCTCATCACCTTTAGGTACGCTGGACTTACCTTCTGCGCGTTTCAAACATGTTCATATAGACCTGATCGGCCCATTGCCCCCTGCTGGTGATTATCGGTACTGCCTCACAGCCGTCGATCGCTTCACGCGATGGCCGGAAGCTGTGCCACTTACCGATATCACCGCCGAAACTGTAGCCAAAGCGTTCGTCTCCTGTTGGGTGTCTCGATACGGCTGTCCAACCAACGTCGTTACTGACCGTGGTGCACAATTTCAATCGGCACTTTTCCAGCAGTTGTCCAAGTCCATAGGATTTGACCACCGCCGGACCACCGCATATCACCCTCAGTGTAACGGCTTGGTGGAACGCTTTCACAGGCAATTGAAAGCAGCAATCACCTGCCACGCCAACTCCAACTGGGTTGAGAACCTACCTCTTGTTCTCCTCGGCATCAGGAGTGCCTTCAAAGAAGACCTCCAGTCCTCATCAGCTGAACTAATGTTCGGTGAGCCGCTCCGCTTACCTGGCGAATTTTTTGGCCACGACGTAAACGGTTACACCACCGACATCACCGATTTTTCAGCCCGTATGAAATCTTTCGCCGAGAACATACGCCCAGTCCCAACTCAGCACCACACGAAAAATAAAATATTCGTATTTAAGGAACTCGCCACTTGCAGCCACGTATTTCTAAGGGAAGACGCGCTCCGTGGCTCACTCCAACCGGCCTATACAGGCCCACACGAAGTCCTAAAAAGAGGTGCTAAGTACTTTAAAATTAGCGTCAAAAATAAAGACGTGACAGTAAGCATAGACCGCCTTAAGCCAGCCTACTTACTGTCCGACGACACACATGTATCATTACAAGACGCTCCATCACCTAATCAATCATCTTCACACGATTCACTCACACAACCCCACAATCACAACTCTCCAGCGACAAAAACCACTAGGTCTGGAAGGAAAGTACACTTTCCTGACTTTTATCGCCCTTAACCAGGTCTCTGGAGGGGAGTGATGTGGGAACCACATAAGTTACAAAAAATATTTTTAATCATAAAATTCATTTCAACATATTTACAATATTAAACATATCTATTTACATTATATAACATGTCATAGTAATCAACTACACAAGCGAACCCAGATGATTTACCTAAATGTGAAATTTCAACATCGAAACGAGGCAGCGGCGCCGGCCAGACGCAACCCGATCGCCACTGCTGACACTGCAACGGACAGCCCGCGCGTCACCGACGCGATTCCACGATTTCTACATTTTAACGATGAGACACTCATTATCTAGCATCGATAGGGTCAACTCATGTAACTAGTTTTATTTTAAATAAATTACTTTTAGACCAATTTTGGTTTTTCTTGAATCCTCCGACCGCGACCTCCATATTTGGCGCAGTCGGTAGGATACTCAAGCCGCCTTGAGTTTAGATTCACTAGGGTATTCACAAATCGGTATCCGCGTGAAATCGCTATCGTCGCGAGCGATCGGGCGTCCTTGGGTATCCCGTATAAGAAGAACCTGGAGTAGTGGCTGGAGGATAAATCAAGACATCGATTTCAAGAATACCAGAATGCAGTTTATGTAAGTACGCTGAAATCGTTTCTGTGTTGCTTCCTCTCTATTCCTTAGTTTCCATATTTTACCACCATT